>OZ010592.1:20178849-20431349 GCA_963932145.1 Acanthosepion lycidas
CAATACGGGTCTTGATCCACTGCTAACGTCCTCACTCCCATCACTCATAGAATTAGTGAGAATATTGATGACAATCAGACCTCAAGGGCCATAGTATTAGAGGCATTTGAGAAGGTGCTGCACAAGGGTTTGCTACACAAGCTCTCCAGTTGTGAAATTACTGGAAAGGTTTTTTCGATTATAAAATCCTTCCTGACTGGTAGGTCCCTGAAAGTCACTATTAATGGCCAGTTCTCCGGGGTCCTCCGGTTCATAACAGTGAGTGTCATTTGTCCGAAAACTAGCTTCATCAAAACCGTAAAAATCGAATTAGTGCTTGAAGAATGCTTGTAAGGTCTGCCATTTACTTTTTTTTTTTTCAAACACTGTTCGAACGAATACAAAGAATTTGTAGTAATTAAGACAGGCGATGGATTTATTGGCGAAATCAAAATATGATGCTTTTGTAAGATAATATTTTATATTTAACTGCCTATATTTTATCAAAAATGAAATGAAATAACCTAAAGATACTACAGAAGTATAAAAATTAAAAATCATTTCACTGAAATTACTAAATGGAGAACATTAAAGGGAGATAACTTTTATATCTGAACGATGCTTGTCTTGAATTATGAATTGTCTAAACATTATATGTGGCCGAATGGTTAGAAAGTTCGCATTCTGACCATGAGACCCCGGTTCGGGTCTCACCAGGGTCTATTTGTCAGAAAGGAGACTTCCCGATGTTATCGGACTCGAGGGGGTTGATCCCAGCGTGCGGTGTCTTTGGAAAGTGCCTGAAAACCAAACCACGGGTTAACTCAAGCCTTGTGAGTGAAAATTTGCGCTGTCGATAGCTGTGCTGTCACAAGTCACAGTGGCCGAGCGTACTATCCTTTTTGAAATTGTTAATCACGCTAGATAACATGGTGGGCCCTGTGGCTGTTGAATAAACACAAATGCGCTTGAGAAAGCGTCTGGGTATCCTTGAATACGAGTGGTCAGCTATACATATATACACTTGCTAATTTTATTGTTGTTTGTATGCGATAATGAATGATTGACAGCAAGTGAGTTGGTCAAGTTAGGTGGATTATTTAATATTGAAATCAGTTTAAGCCATTACACTGATTCTTTTTTTTCAGTCAACGAATACAATTTAAGAATAATAAAAAATACAATTAAAATAAAAACAGTAAAATAAATAAATAAAAGAGTAATGGGAATTGTTTAATTTGCAGTGTAACACCCGCGCTTAGTTCGCATTAAAAATGTCTAGAATACTTACATTCAATGGTGTCTTTGGCAAGAGCCATTACTCGCGTTGTTCGCATGCAATTGCTGCGGAAAGCTAAACACGGAACTGATCTTTCTCGTCTAAATTTGTCTCAATTACTGCACACGAAAACTATTTACGTAGACACCCTCAGTTTGCTCAATGATACCTGCACTGATAGTTACATCCGGGGTTTTCTCGTTAGTAGCGGGATAGCTTGGCATGTCTAGATACAGGCCTCTCTGCAACTGGTCAAGAACCGGGTCTTTGTAAGATGCCTCATGCCAATAAAAGCAGTGGTAAAAACCAACAGTTCGTAGTTGGCAAGACACGCTGTCTTGTGAAGAAGGTCCTGTGTAACCTTTTTGCAGTGGTTTCCGAAGAAGTGTTAATTTTTGCTACCTCACGTCTCTTTCCATTCTCTCTTACTCCCGTAGTTTTTGGGAAAGCAATCGGTTGGGTGTTTTCCCCAATTTCAATAGACTCTTTACTGACAGTAACTAAATAAACAGCTATGTCGAGATCTGTACAGAGAGACAAGAACAATCTATATCCGTAAATTAAATAAAGGATTCAATTCGTAATTCCGTGAAGGTCAAACTGAACAATACATATCTGAACTTAGTCATTACTAAACAAAACAATATGCTAAAATATGGAGGAGGAATTTACTGTATCGGCTGTAATAATTGTCACAAAAATACATGGAAGAAATCTCAATGGATATAAATAAAAAATTATATGAATACAAAAGGGACATTTTACAAAACAATACATCAAATTCGTTGGTTGCCATCCGCAAAGCGACTGACCACAATTTTGACATAAATAATGCTACTCTGACCAAAATAGAAAATAATTCACTACGACGTAAATGTCTATAGAGTGCCTTGATCGCAAGGTCATCTAAAGTAAATTTGCGCCATGGCTCTTACAACATTTCACCATTACTTGTAGGGCTTCTATTATAACAGTGTGACAAATGTGATGGAAAGAAAAGGAAAAAGAATCCAAATGACTGCATCTGGATATTAAAAAAAAAAATAATAATAATTCTAAAATTTCATCTGGAAAATCACAATCTCCAAAAGATCCTATTCCACCTGAAGTTTATAAGCATGCTGGCCAAAGTTGGTGGAAAAGTTGCATCTCCTTTTCGTGGAGATATGGAAGGCAGGCTGAGTCCCACATAATTATAAAGACGCCTGCATCAAAGACCTCTACAAAAACAAGGGTTTCAGGTGTGTCTGTGATAATCATCGGGGGATATCGCTCCTTTCAATTGCCGACACCCCTCGTTCGTGCGCATGTATAGTCTTACAAGCATAACAAATTTAGTCCTATGAATGTGTGTCGGGGGAGGGAGGCGTCAAATTTCGGATATACTTAATATATATATATATATATATATATATATATATATATATATAAAGACAACATGAATATAGACAAAAGAAAAACTTTCCCTTGCCGACGCGTTTTGTTCTATGATGGCTTTTATCAAGAAATATGTAAGGATTTATTTTGCAACAAGTATTTATAAACAAAACTAAAATAATATTAAATTTAAGAAATGCACATAAATATTCATCAGACGAACTGAAAAGTCAAGGTAAATAACCTTATATTATACAACTGTCGATCAGAACTTTTCTAAGCCCTACCAAAGGGACCATGTTCCTAAAAACCAATCGGAGTGCAATAACCAGGAAACGGTCAACCCGGTACCCTCAAAATAAAAAGTACCAGCCACTGATCAGTGACATCACCAAAATGTTAAGACAGTTAAATTTATTAAAGGCATGAAAGAAAGGAACCTGTAAACAACATTCTAAACAAGAAATAAGAGATAAACCTTTGTTCCTGTTCAATAAATATTAAACGAGAACGAGGCTAATAATAACAATATTTTGTGTGAGTTCTGTGTATGTGTGGCTATCATGTGTGTGAACGTTATGATAAGAGCAGGTTTAGGAACCTTCCCGTGTGTACATCTTTTGAAACTATTATTTTTATTCGGAAGAAAGTACGGCAATGATTTCTTTCAGTGTGTGGAACGAAGTTAAGTTGTTATTCAAGGCCTAGAATTTGAAAACATGAATACCGATTGCTATTAATACAGGTCGTCATACCCCCGAGCGCGTAACTGAAACTTGATGAAGAGAAAATATCATTTCAGTGATGCCACGACCCGACCGAAAACCACACTGCGATTCAGGATAGATGTCGTCAACAAGGTGTATAATGATTCTGATTAGAATCAGTCTCGCTGGATTTTGCTTGAAATTTAATGTTAACAACCGTCACCGAATATGTATATCAAGTTTTTGATAATAACGACGAAGCTCGCGCAGCGGCTCTTGATATCTCGAAGACCTTTGACAGGGTTTGGGACGCTGGTCTTCTATACAAGCTTCAGGGCTACGGTATTACGAGACGTTTGTTTGATTTAATCCAATCTTGCAATGAAGTCCGTTTTCAAAGGGCTCGATTCAAAATCCTTTCACACGAACGCAGGTATCCCTCGAGGCTCTATACTGGGTCCTTCGCTGGCTCCATTCGTCATCAATGATCTTCCTGATGTCATCAGTTCTCAAGTAGGCATTTATGCAGATGACACTATTATTTACTCCTGTATCAATAAAAAAAGACCCCCAGTCAGTGGTTAACTGGGGCAGAAAATGGTTTGTAAATTTTAACGCTCGGAAAACTAAACTCCTCCCATTTAACCAGCAGAGGGAAACTTTTCTGTCTGCCATCAGCTTCGCTGACGCTAGAATCCTGCGCCTTTTTGGCCTCAAGTTTTCAAATGTTTTAAAGTGGAGCGACTACATCGAATCAATTGCAGCATCTACTGCAAGGAAAGTTGGGTCACTGTGTCATGCCAGGAAATATTTCTCGTCAGAGTCCATTTTACACATTTACAAATCTACCATTCGTCCTTACATTGAATATTGTTGCCATATCTAGTCTGGTGCTCCTGCTATTTATCTCGAGGTTCTTGACAAAATCCAAAGAAGAATCTGTAATGTAATCGATCCTGACTTCGCATCTCGGCTTCAATCATTTTCTCACCGACGTAACGTCGCTTCCCTCTGTCTTTTCTAGAAATATTTTCATGTCAACTGTTCTGACAAGCTTTTTTTCCCCGGTGCCCTGATTACATGAATTTAAGCGTGCTACTAGATTGGCATTTAGGTCCCACCCTTTTACTGTTCAAATAGCTAAAAGCAACCGCCTATTCTACTCCAACAATTTCTTTTCTAGCACTTCCTGTGGAACTCCCTTCCGTTTACTTGCTTCCCTGATAACTAAAATCTTCAAAAATTTTAATGCAACGTCAATCGCCACTTTCTATCTTCTAGAATCCCTTTCATCTTTTGTCCTTTTCTCAATCATTCCTATACTCAGTCTTTTCTGTCACTTTCAATCCCTGTAGCTTCTTGCGTACAAGTGGCATTCCCGCCTCGCTTGGGGTGAAATGATTAATATAATTTAAATGCAACATCAATCGCCATCTTCTATCTTCTTGAATCCTGTTCATCTTTTGTCCTTTCCTCATTCCTCCCTATACTCAGACTTTTCTATCATTTTCAATCCCTGTAACCCTCTGCATATTAGTGGCATTCCCGCCTTGGTTGGGGTGAAATGATTGACATGATTAAAAAACAACATCAATCGCCATCTTCTATTTTCTTGAATCCCGTTCATCTTTTGTTCTTTCCTCAATCCTCCCTATACTCAGTCTTTTCTCTCACTTTCAATCCCTGTAATCTCTTGACGATAACGGAATATTGCAATATAATAGTGGATAATTCTTAGTTTATTTTGTTTCGAAGTGGCGGCAAGGGTTATTCGCTAAAACAGCAGTCTTTATTTCGCTTACGTTGTTGCAAAAATAATGTCCGATTTTAGAATCAACTTTTATTCCAGGATGAATGTATTGCAAAAGTGGTAGTCAGTGGTCTATAGCCCAGGGGAATATATTGGATGTGGCAAAGTCTTGAATCCTAGTTCGATGAGCTAATTCAGTGTCATCCTAACAACTTATGACCGAGTATTGTTCCGAAACAGAATCGGACCTTGTCAATTAATCAGTACTCGGCCGAAAAAGAATACAACAGACTAGGCTGGAATTCGAACGCGAGTTGCCGAATCCATGTTCAGCGCCGATATTCATCACCCTAATCACATATTTCAGAAGTACTTCCCGAGAATAAAAATATGATCTATTCAAACTGATCACTCAAACCAGGGTAAAAAAACAACAACATATCATTTCATATATATATGTAAGCGATCTGGGATTGCAAAGGAAATATTTGTCACAGATTATTTCCACAACACAGAGAATAAATCACTAAGTTCAGACTCGAATATCGGAGGCAAAGAGAAATTACGAAAACTCGATTCGCAGGTAATATCTCACAAATCAATGCACGCAACCAGTCAGAATAATAACTAACTCTCCAACAAACGCGGTAGCCAAAATACACGAATTTCCTCCCAGATTCGAGAACAGCAACTGTTTTATCGCCGAGCATTTTTCCATTCGTCAGCAACTGGGAGAGGACGCTCAATTTTTGCACATCAAAATACGGACTTGCGACGGACTTGTTTTTTTTTTGTTTTGTTTTTTTTTAATTTAAATATTCCGTCTTCAGCATATCATGCAGAATACATGCCCTTTTTTTTATTTGTTAAGTAATTTTCTTTTACGCCACATTTTCCGTCGTAGGATACACGCAACGCGCTGTCACTTGGTTGGACGAGGTAAGTCGCCGTTTTCTTCGCTACAGTTTTTAAAAGCAAATATAAAAAATCCTACAATCATTAAGCTACGATTGCAATTACGAATGAATATGTGGGTATTACAACAGTTATCGCAAGAGTAAATGAGAAGACAAGCTGAACTGAAATTCCGAACTTATCGATTGCGTTCAATTTCTTTGGTAAAGAAAAAATACGGCATGGTAACGGGGCAATAATTCCTGCTTTGTTATAAAATATTTAAACGGGATTTATTTTATTGTTGGATACCCCCGACTTTGACTATCAAGCATGCCTTTAGAGTCACCAGACGAACTTGAATTGTTGAATATAATATACGACACTATATATTTCGAAAGAAAAAAAACAACTCATGCGGCCACAATAATATCTATACAGCAACCTATCGCCTAAATATATATCTCCTTCCAACACAAGAAAATATCCCTCATCAAGAAATTGGTCAACGCTTGTACAAACTGGTAACCAAATGTCATTACAAATTATATTCTTCGTCACTTTTCACTCACAGTAGAAAGTTAGTAGTTCATTGAAGAATAGATTTTATTTAGTATTTCTGAGCTGTTACAACTCGTTCTGTATAGGAATACGTGAATTGGGATCAAATCGTGTCCGGACCTTTGTCCGACTGACATTTCACCGAAAAATGCAACTAAAAATAGTAACAAGCAATACTTTAGGTATTTTAATTAGCTGTATTATAAGGTAGACTAGGACTAATAATTACCACTGAATTTCAAATGATTAAATTACTAAATCTAAATTTAATGATAAAAGTTTTCTTATTTCAATATTTGTTTATTAAAATTAGTATTTTTAAAATATTTGAGTGTATTCGGGTAAAAAATAACATCTAATTATTTAAATTCGTATTTAACAGTAAAATAAAAGCTAGTTCATCCCTTTAAGATAGTGATCATTAAAAGGGAAATTGAAAGATCTTTCATATCGTAAAAGCTTAAGATTTTTGCTGTAGTAAAATGTGCTTTTTCTCAAAATACTTATCATCTTACAGTAATATTTGAAATAAAATATAATATATACAGAATAGGTTTTTTAAAAAGCCTATCAAATAAAAACGAAAAATTATAAATCAATACAGTAAATAAATATAAATATATGTAGGATAAAGAGTGTGATATACATGTAAGTATGCTACTAAATTTTGGGCTAAATGTCCATTCGGTTAAATGTCCTTCGGCTAAATGTCCGTCGGATAAATGTCCCAGATCAAATATGGATTAGAATCCGAAATGACAGGATAAAGATTAAATAGAAAACGTTTTTAAATTTAACTTGTTTCGATTTTATTTAAGCTTCATCAGAAAATGAGATATGGAGTAGAAAAGGAAATTCTGATAATTTTTTTTATTTTTGTGCAGTTTCTTTTTCATTGGTTAAGCAGACCACACGTGTTATTATCCTTTTAAGCATCAGTGTATATAATTTGTGTGTGTTTCTATAGCGCAATTCTAGTTGGTCTCTGTAGGATTTGGTTGATAATGTGTGTGCTTGCGTGTACGTCAACATACAAACACTACTAGACATAAATAAAAATGCTCACGAGACGCACAGACATTAGCAAACAAATCCCGCATGCACACACAAGAATTAGACATACGAACGCTACTTGACAAGACAAAAGTACGCGAAGTCTGCTTAACTAATGAAAAACAAACAACACAAAAAAAGAAAAATACCAGTATTTTATTCTACTCCATATCCCATGTTCTGAGGAGTTTTAAATAAATTTGAAATATGTTAAATTTATGGATAGTCAAAAATTGAAAAGCTTAATACAAATCCACACGCGCCAAGATTTTTAAAATGATTTTTTATGTATATAAAATATTATGTAATGTGTCCATTTCTGTAAGTATGGTTGACCATACACGAAACTATCAAACAATAAGAGCGACTATAGTAGATTTAAAGTAAACATTCTTAAAATTAGTTCCAATCAGGCTCGTTAGATTGACTTACAGGCAAATACTTTTGGGTATGATAATGATGCATCTCTTCTCTCATTACTCGGTATGACAATAAACTAAATCCGGTAACAAGGCCGCTAATCGGGAGATTGGATGCTTTGAGGAGCGTGAAACCACATCTTAATTACTGTTGTTCTCCTGTCCAATATGTCCCGGGGTGGTAGCACTTTTTATGGTCCCAGCTATAGGAAAACAGTCACACCTCCAAAGCAACAACTGCTACTACCCCTAGTCAGGATGGAGTTGGGAACACCAGCAACCAAGAGGCGGCTCCACACTCATCAACCCTCTAAAATAATTAAAAAAAAACATTATAAAAATACAATTTTATACTAAAATTACTGGCAATGCTTTTTTATATAAAAAATATCAACGATACGTATTTATATTAAAATTACCAACAAGAAAATTTTATGGTAAAAGTGCCAAAAATAGTATTTGAAGTCATAAGTTGCGTTTAACATATTTAGATGAAGTCATAAAATTGTATTCAAAATATTTAGACTTCTGCATTAAGTAACTCAAGCGGAAATCCTCTCCTCTTGCCCAAAATACCATGAGGGAGTGTGAACCGGACGATAAGTTGTTTCCTGTTTGAGAATAGGTTTCCGGTTCCTATTAAAGATTACTTCAACTTTATATTCCTAACGTCTTTGCCTGAACTCTGAACTTTTATTTACTAATTATTTTTATTTTATTTTTCTCCCTAATACGAGTAGATATGTTCGCCTATCGCCCGGTTCACACTTCTCTCCGGTTTTCTGAACATTAGTACAAGTTTATCCCTTGCACCCTGTATATGATTAGGTTTCCGGTTCCATCTAAAGTCTTTACACCCTCTTTCACTCACAATGACTCCTTGCATCTTAGTGGCATTATCTCCTTGCTTGGATTGAATTGGTTAAAAGAAAGCTCGCTAGGTCGGTTATTCGTCGTTTTTCTCCTTCCCTCTTGCATTCAATCTTTCCTGTGAGTATCGAATTTTCTAAGCCTACTTTCCTCATTATGCACCCTAGAAATTTCATCTCTCACTTTCTGATTCGAAGTATAAATGTTGTTTTTGTTGAATCACATTTCTCTAGCTTCGATTCTTTTCTTTATCAGTGAGCAAATTATCCAGCATTTACTGTCTGAAAGAAGGAATGTTACAGTTCAGTACTCTCTTCTTTGTTTCTAACCGAAATTTTCCTGTTTCTTAATACTTTGCTTAGCTTTTGGAAGGCATCTTTCGTTATCCCAATGCGCCTTCGAATTTCAGTGATGCCCTTTCCTTCCTCTGTTAAAAGACTTTACTAATATTTAAATTTTTGTAATTTTTTTTATTTTCGTATCTCTAATTTGTAATTTACATGTTGTGCTGTTCCTTTTGCTGAAAACTGTTTCTTCAAGTCTCTTCTTCATCTGTGACGAAATTTAACAGCATTCACTGCCATATAGGAGGACTGATATTACATTACAGTTCAGTACTCTTTTCTTTGTCTGTAAAGAATATTTGTTTCTTTATTTGTTTCTTAATTTTGGTATCCCCAATTCATAACTTGCATTTTGGACTGTTCCTTTTGCTGACAACTGTTGCTTCAACTCTCTTCTTCATCTGTGACGAGATTTAACAGCATTCACTGCCATATAGGAGGACTGATATTACATAACTGTTTAGTAATCTTTTCTTTGTAAAGATTGTTTGTTTGGTATCTCCAATTCATAACTTGCATTTTGGACTGTTCCTTTTGCTGACAACTGTTGCTTCAACTCTTTCATTTGTGATGGACTGATATTACATAACAGTTCAGTACTCTTTTCTTTGTAAAGAATATTTGTTTCTTAATAGTGTTCTTGGATTTTAGAATTCATATTTCCCTATAGCAGTGCCTTCAGATTTCAGTGACGCATTTTCCGTCCTCAGGTATTTAATTTTGTTTTGGTACTTGTTTAATTACGGTATCTCCAATTCATAACTTGCATTTTGGACTCTTTCTTTGGCTGACAACCATGCATTCTGTCTTCTTACAATGAATGCTTAGCGTTTTCTTCTGCTTTTCATTCACTATCTTCTGTAGTAGTTCTTTTAGTTTCCTTTTAGTTTCTGTTATCAAAACTGTGACACCACCATATCACATTGTTAAGATGGTGGCCCCGGTAAAAATCCTGGTAGGACTTCTAATTCTCTCTGCATCACCTCTCCGTATAGGTTGAATAAGTCCGGTGAGAAGACACATACTTGTCTTACACTCATTTTATTTTTCTATATTTAATGAATTCATTTTCTATCCACATGCAAGCGATTTTCCTCCAGTATAAGTGGACAGCTAATCACAGCTTACTTTATTCCTACAATTGATATGCTTTTTACAATTATTCCAAGTTTAGAATCAATATCAAAAATTTGTGCTGTGAAATCATTCTTCTACGAGAGCTGTTAATTTACGTCTGCAAAGAAAAAAGGAAATAACATTAATATTAATGAAGATGGTGATAATTATGAATTAGAAAAATTATGTTGCTAATATAATATTGCTTTTATAATTAATTTGAAATCTGTGAACATGGCGTTAGCGGAAAAGTCAAGGTTGATGGAAACGTTTGTGAATACATTAGTTCAATATAATTAGACGTAAAATTTCTACACCGTTGTGCAAATTAATTGAAACAACCACTTTAGTTTCCTTTCTTTCACCATACGGTCAGTTTTAGACCCACTTGAGTGTCAGGCTGTAATCGATTTTTTATTTTTTCCTCAGATTAGGTCAATTATAGCAGTGAGCAGTAGTATGAATCTATTTTCGGGATGTATGATGAAATTTGTTTGGCCTTGAATAATATTTCGTCATACGTGATTGCATCAGCTTTTCATCTCACCCAGGCACTATTATCTCGACTGTCGATTAGTTGTCCTACTACCATTATTTGCGATGGACGTTACTCCAAGGAAGCGTAAGAATAATTGTAACGTTGCACGAACACACTGGCAAGCCTTAACAGTGATCAAATCAAAGTACTATCGCCAGGCTCGGAAATTCTCCTGATTTAAATCCAATAGAGAATCTGTGATCAATATGCAAGGAAAGACTTTGTGGAATAGACATACGAAATACTAACATGTGCATTGGGTCACGTTTTATTGAAAAAATACGAAAAAAGTAACACTATTTACATTGTTTGGACTATCATTCTCATCTTTATTGCCATATTTATCACAATGTTTCGGCCGTTGTACGCTCCGGCCTTCCTCAGGTGGTCGGAATGTCGAACTGAACCATTTATTTAGCTCGCTGGCATAAACTGTTCTAGTTCATAGGGCCATGTCTAATGGATGTTATTTATCAGTTATCTCCTGTTAATTCACCTCTCCAAGTTCTACACTGCCTTAACTGGGTATTTATCCACTGTGCTATGTGCCATTAAATTACCCATAGAAGTTAATAGGCCCTTAAACAAAACCAACCGATCAAATACACTCTTGTTATCATCCGGTGTGCATGCTTGCGTTATATGAACACCTGTTGATTATTGTGAAGCATTTTCCCTATGATGTCAGTTATTGTTCATTCATTGGTGTTTTACTACTTGATACAGTAAGATATTTATAACCAATTTTACTTCTATATCCACTACGCCACCATCTTGAAGGACATTAGTGATGATTTTGGTGAGCCTTTTATATTCAGTGTCAGATAGTTTTGACATTTGGCTAAGATGGCGGGTTCGTAATGATTTTCAATTCTTAGATAAATAATTGTCAATATTCTTATATTATTTCCGACTACTGACCAAATTGTGATTGATACAGATATTATTATAGATCCAATCCTTGGAACAGGAACAGAATAATCAACAGATGTCCCTTATCAGCCAATTAATGAATATCTGATAATGTCCAGAGGGTACTTGGTCGTAACGTTGCGCCTATAATAACGTCTGTATCAACCAAGATGAGAATAATAGTTCCAAATAATACAAGCATATTGCAAATGACTCATCTCGAGAACGTTAGAATGAATGTAGCATTAGTTAAAACGTCCCAGTTTATATGTAAGTCTCTCAGAATAATCAATTTCATAGTGATAGGAGGATAAAACTGAATGTCACTGGCCAAGAACAAGAATGATTTACTTAAAGGAACAACACAAAAACGTTTATGGTCTTCGCACGATCCCTCACATAGACAAATCAGTATCCACAGAGTGGTCCGAAAGTTTTGACAACCTCTCTTCTAAAATGTAGGGCCGAGTGTCAACTATCTGAAATAGAAAATTATCTTATGTGCGAATTAAAGAATTTCGGACCATCCCTGTAGATGGATGACTGAATATCAGGTACTCTAAGTTAAGACGTGCGGAAGATGTAATGAATAATGGCTTACAATTGGAAATCGGAGAAACGATTTGCTATTCAAGTCGATTTTGTTATATTCATTTAAGCGAAAATACCCTTGGAAAACGTAAGAATCAATCTCTTCTCCTCCAGCTATGGGTTAATTAGTAGAACTTGTTTCAGTAAATGATTATTATCTCCCAAAAAATTCTTACAATCTAAAAATATTTCAATTTAAAAAACACCCTACAAAATGTCGATCAAATCATATCTATTGGAAAAATACTACAAACTTATCTTATCTGTCTTCCTATGTGGCAATGAATGCTGGACAATCTCCTCAAAGATGAAGAACAGACTTGAACCAACAGAAATGTGACTCTACAGAAGGATGCTGAGGATATCATGGACCAAATATGTGAGCAATGACGAATCCTTGGAGAAATAGAAGCAAAAAGGAAACTGATGCTTAACATCAGGTAGAGACAGTTGAAATTTCTAGGGCACATAATGAGGAAAGAGGGTTTAGAAAATCTGATACTCAGAGGACAGATTGAATACAAGAGGGACAGAGGAAAACAATGCATACTTAGTGAGCTTGAGTAAATGGAGGGCGGAATAGGGTTTAAGAAAAATAACAAAAAGACAAAATTTATTAAGAGCTATGAAGTACAGGAAATTGTGGAGAGCCATGATAACCTGCATCCTGAGGGGACACAATATATAAAGAGGAAGATATATGTTATAACTTTCAGTCATGTGTGAAAAATGGATAATGGTTCGAAACTGGAAACCGGAGAACTAAGTTCCAATTCCAGTCAGGTTCTTTGTTTATGTACAAATACCCTTGGGAAAGGTAAGAATCCACCTCTTCCCCACCAGCTATGGGTTAATTAGTAGGACTTGTATCAGTAAATCATTATTATCTCCCCCAAATCTACAAATACAATCTAAAAATATTTTCTTGTTTCCAATAATTTGAAAACGGTTGATAAGCCGTAAAAAATAATAAAAAAAGATCTATTTATTTTGGTGGCTTCCGGCAGGCTACTGAGCTTAGGAGGGCAATTCAAAAGTTATTCCTGAATTCTGGATTGATAAATAGTTGAAATTTCTTTCCAAATATGTTTGTTGGATGAAAATAATTTGTCGCTGGCATAAAGATGTGACTCTTGACGATAAATTAACAACATTCCGATGTGGTTTATAACTGACGAATTCTATCCAAAGATGTGAATTATTTTTGACTCAAATCTAGCTGACAATTCTTAAGTTGCAACGTCAACACTGGCTTGGATATTGCTGTACATTAACGCAACATTTTTGCTTGATTACTGAGGTCATCGTCTTGTGCCATGTTTGGAAGCTCATAATTAGGAAATCGATGTTGGCCGAATCATGTTGGCCAAGTAAACCAGACAAACAGTCAAAGACAATAACAAAAGAACATAACAACTACAATGTGCCAAGTGCAGGTAAGATTTCTCTGGCAAATTTTATAGTGTTGTCACCTATATTCTGGCTTCTCTGTTATGTAGACTGGCTTCTCTAAACAGTTGATTGGATACAACTCTTTTCTACACCCGATACATGCTAGTCTCCTTCATTTTTTGTTTTTTTTTTTTTGTTCACGTTGGTGTTTTTCTTTTCTACGATATTTTAACATCATCAATTCTCCAGCGTCCAATAAATACATGATTCCCGCCTCGAACACTTCCGCGTCTTTAATGAAGTTTCAGCCTCGGAGCTTTAAAAAATGTCTTTTCACCTGGATTCAAGGATATCCTGCTCTCGTCTGTGAATGACACCAAGAGGAAGTCTATTTCCAGATACTTCCGTCAAAGGTGACATGTTGAAGAAAACGTTTCGTTTTCAGAAAAGAAAAACTGATTTACTATATATTACTTCGTGTTTCAGGACAGTCAGGTTGATGAGTTTTTAGGTATACCTGTATCGCCAATGGGGGAATATAACTTCAAACATGTTTGCATTCATCAGTTTAGCGGTAAGCATCCGCAGGTCTTCCCTTCATCAATAGGTTAACTCGATGGAATCGGATCAGCGCCAAGTTCCTTGACATTTAGCAATTTTCAATGCTGTTTTCTTTCATTAAACATTTGAAAAATGTTCAACCTTTCGCCCAGTAGATTATTTTAATCATATAAACCCATGGAAGACAATGAAGTCACTAAGACAAAAGGGGTTATTGAGTATGGAAGGACAGGAAAAAAAATCGAAACATTAGGGAGCGAGAAGAATAGAAGAATAATCAAGAGAGTAGATATGGATTGCATATAAATTTTCGAAGATAAAAGTTGGTTGGAAAGCATGAAGCCTGAAGAGAATTCCACAAACGAGAAGTGCGAGAAAAGAAACTGTTGGCATAGAACTTACGGTTATATCTAGCCAATTTAACTATGAATTTATTAAACCATGCTGCCAATCTAGTACCGCGCTTAAATTCATAAAGTCTGGGGGGGTGCATAGCGAAGAGTTCATGCAAATAATTACCATGAAAATACTTATAGAAAAGGCAAAGGGAGGCAGCTTTACGGTAGTGGGGAAATCACTGAAGCTGAGATGACAGGTCATGGCCAATAATATTGTTAATTCTTTAAATATACAGTGTTGATTCCCCAAAATGGGGGTGAACGATTGCAAAAGTTTTCCCTTGCCCCCTCTTCTAGCCAGAAAGACAAGAAATGCATGCTGGGATATTTTTCTTAGCCAATAAAATGAAACATCTTGCGTTTTGCCATGACTCAGTACAGATCTGCCTTAACTACTAGACAGACCTACTGCATTTGCTTGTCCGACCTTGCTTTTGTATACAAACTTCAACTCATAGTTTGTGAATTTTTTTGACTTCTTACCTGTTTAATTTGCTTTAACTATATTGCTTGCTTGCTTCCATGATTGTTGCTGTTTCATCTTTATTTTTAGCTTTTTTTCTTTACATTGCAAACTTTATTAATTCTGCTCATGTTATTTATCTTGCATTTTGACAATGGCTTCTAACGCATCATCCATCGAAGGCATTGGACCATATTTGGCAGCAATTCCCAAAGCATGGACGAATGATTGACTTATAAATATGCACGACAAAATGAACCGACTTTCCTTGTAGAGAAATGAGAATATTAGACCGAAATAGCGCAGCGACTCACTCTCACGGAGGTTAGCATCAGCCATGCCGATAGGAGACAGGAAAAGAGGACTTTAAAGGGATTAACAGAGAAGATTTGTTTTGGGAAGAAGAAAATTAACTACAAACTACAAATCACTTTTTAGATCACCGCATTAGATTCGTTTAAACGTTTAGTCGAAAATTTTTCAGCTTTCCTACGTAAACATACACACACACATACATACATACATATATATATATATATATATATATATATATATATATATATATATATATATATATGTGTGTGTGTGCGTGTGTGTGTGTGTGTGTGTATTGTTTATACGTTATTTTTATAGGTAAAATTATTTAAGAAAATGCTTTGTTTATAATAAGCAGTATTAACATTTACCAGCCTGAATGGTCAAGAAATTATAAAGAAAAATATGTCCTTCGATAAGAATCGAAGTTGTATCCTACACGGAACTGCCATATTTCCTGATGTGCTACACCATTGAGCTAGAGAGGAAGCGTCTGGTTATCAAAGTTAAGTTACTGTTATTGAACTATAATCTTCCCATGATCTCTCATGAGCAGTCATATATACACATAGTGTATTTTAACGTAAACAATATATTATATCAATTGACTTAGTCCATTTCATATTATATCTATCTATCTATATATATAATTATTTATTCAAAACTTATAACATAAATGAGTACAAAAATAGCCATTTTGTTTCAACACCTCTGCTGTTTTTTATCAAGTGATGATGTTGAATGTAGATTGTAGAATAAAGGTTTTAAAAAATTCAAATTAATTAACCACCCCTCGTAAGGGGAAACGCTGTCACATGAGCTGAAATAACCATGTAATAGGAGCTAATATCCAAGTATATGATTGGTGTATACGGAATAAATTCCAGTAACCAACAATTACTATATGTTATAATTTTAAATAAATAATTATATTCGCTCTACTCTGTATTGAGCACACTTTTAAGAATAGTAATTGTTGGTTATTGGAATTTATTCCATATATACCAATCATATACTTGGGTATATATATATATATATATATATATATATATATATATATATATATATATAAAGTGAACATAGAAGTCAACACTTAGAGGCGATAGTCTGTTTCATGCTAAATGCAATCGTCAGGCCACGATTGCATATAGCATGAAACAGACTATCGCCTCTAAGTGTTGACTTCTATGTTCACTTTTATATTTATACACGCTCTATCTCTGATATTGAGCACTTTATTCCATAAATATAGCACACCTTAAGACTATATTTCTTCCTATATATATATATATATATATATTAAAAAGAAGAGAAGAGAGGTACCGCAAACATTTTTGGTTGTAATGTGTTTTTTTCTAAAAAAACACATTACATTTTCTAAAAAAACACGTTACATTTTCTAAAAAAAATACATTACAACCAAAAACGTTTGCGATACCCCTCTTCTCTTCTTTTTAATATACAAACTTTTCTCTCGTTGGAACCACTACAACCTCTTTGTTTTATATATATATATATATATATATATATATATATATATATATATATATATATATATATATATATATATGTCTGTGTGTGTGTGTTTATGTGTTTTATGAGGTTTCTTAATATTAATATTTGCGCTAACAGTATTATTATTATTATTATTATTATTATTATTATTTTCACTTGGATTTCTGATGTATTCACATTATCTTCCAGACACCTAAAGTTAGAAATGGTTTCATGACATTTTCCAGTTGCAGTTTTGTAAAAAAAAGAAATTAAGATCATACACATTTTTCATAGATAAATCTCTTCGTAATGTATGAGCTGAAATTGCGATTGTGATTTTTTTGTATTTCTTTAAGGAATTCTTCTCCAATCAATCGGAGGGCTCCAACTAAAACTGGAATTATTAATGTTCTCATGTATCACATTTTTGAAGTTTCTACTTCAAGATCATTGGATTTTGATAGTTTTTTGAAGATCTTCAAAATTACATTACAATCTGCAGGGACTGCTGTATCAATAACAAAGCATCTTTTCTTCTTGTGGTCTTTGATCACGATTATTATTATTATTATTATTATTAGGTTGGTGCAAAAATAATGACGTCATAATGTCGTTTTTTGGCGTCAAAAAACGACATTATTACGTCAGTATTTTTGCACCAACCTAATATTATTTGTGACAGGTGCACACCAATAAAATGGAGCTGTGGTACCAATATAGTAATACCTATATAGTAATCACGACACTTAATCAGATGAGGGTATACCAGTCATATTATTCACAGTGCAATGTGAACATTATAGTAAAATGCCTTCTTAAGAACTATGTACAACCTTGTAGGTGGAGCTTAGTTATAAATAGCTTCAGTTCGGAGAATCCGGCCCTATAATTTTCAATGCCGACGTCATATTCTTATGCGAAGATCCGTAATTAGGAAGTCGATGTACGCTGAATACTTTTTAACGACATCATCAATTTTCTTGTTACCTACCAACACATTAATAATGATTCCTGTAAAAAACTTCTCTCCAATTTTACTGACATGTCAACGCTAGAGGTTTAGGATATACTCTTCCGTCAACAGATAAGAGCATCGCAGTTTCCTCGTCCATGAATAACATGGACAGAAAATCTATTTCTAGATACTTTTTAGGAAGATATCTTTTCTTTAGAAAAAAAAAACAAGCGGTCGATTTATTGCAGGTTCCTACGCATCTCAGTTTGTAATTGTTAGCCTGAAGTATTTATAAATGTTGGATTTTGGGTGCGTTTCTGTCGCCAATGGCGGAAACTATTTGCTATTTTCCAACATTCGTCAATTAAAAGAAAAATATCCGCGCGTCTTCATCTTGTCAGGCTGGAAGCAACTCCATCAGTGATACATTCTTTGGTTGAACGGTGGTCTTGCAAGTAATTTAGCGGATTACACTATTTATTATTAAATTATTTATTATTCAAAAATATTTGTTGCCAATGGCACTTAAAATTCAGAATGACGGACAAAAACCTCCATCTAAAAAAGTTTGCCTAATATGACATTTCCCAGCATAGCTCATTGCAATATTAACAAGATTTTAGTCACAATTAGTAAAAAAAATATCCCTGTTTTGCCGTGGTGTTCACGTTGTACAAAACCCGGGAGCCACTCGAGCTACAGGGTTACAGCTTATGAGAATGTGTGGAAGATAACGGTTAACTCCAGACTTGAACAGGTAAAGATTGTAGTGATAGGGGAAGCAACCTATTGGGAGTCGGTTCCATAAGTTTGTGGGAAGAAGCTGCTTGAGTGGAAATTTCATCTCACTTGGGAGATATGAAGGGAATGAAAGTGGTTCGCTACAATGTGCGTAGCATGGCTTCTCTTACATGTGAAGCTTAGGACTGGTGAAACTAAGGAGTTTAGTTCATCTGAACACTCTCCATGAAAATAGTGAAGATGTGAAAGCCTTGCGGCGTCTGTGAGAAAAGGGTTGTAGAGTTGAAAAGAATTCGTCGCTTTGGACTCTATCGAGAGTGAAAAGTGAAGACTGTTCGGCTCTGACACATATATGAAAGTGGTACTCCAATTTCGGCCTGATTTGGGTCTCTGTAAAGGTAGAGAATAGCAGGAGGAGTTAGGTATTTGCTGGAGCGGTACAGAGAACCTAAATTTTTTCCAGCCTTTTTACCGATGTATCGTATATAAGAGTACTACTTAACATCTGTGCTGTAAGAATGTAGTGGAGAAGGAAGTTGGAAGAAGTGCATACTATGCGGATATATAGGATATACATATCGGTTGAACCTAAACTTGAAGAGGTTAAGATTGTAGTGTTCGCGAAAGCATCCCCTCAGTCTGTTCCAAAAACTGATAGTTATGACTGGAAATGCATCCTTATAGGAAAATAATAAGGTTGGTTTGCCGCCGTGAACATGGTAGCACGAAGTCTCAAGTTATTGTCATCGGGGGTTTGCAGATATGTGGGAAACATAAGGGTTAACAGGTTAAGACTGCTGTGAAGGCATCATTTGGAAGTCAGTTCCACAAAGTAACCGCTCGTGGTAAGGAACTGCTCGGGTGGAACTTACATCTCACTAATGGAATACAAATAGAATGAAGGTAGTTCGCTACAATGTGCATGGAACGGCGGGTTTTGGCGTGAACTAAAGAGTGTAGTTCATCTGAACACTCTCCATGGAAATAGTGACAGAGGAGTGAGAGCCTTGCGACGTCTGTGAGGGTTGTAGAGTAGAAAACAATTCTTCGCTTACAAGGACACCGAGACGCTTTTGGAGTCTATCGAGAGGGGAAAGTGAAGATTGGTCGGCTCCGATCCTTATATGGAAGCAGTATTGTATTCCATTTTCGGCCTGATCCGGCTCTTTGTAAAGATAGAGGATAGAAGAGTTAGGTACTTGCTGGGGCGGTACATTGAACTGGTACATTTCCCCAGTATCTCTAGCAATGGCTCGTATGCTCCACTTGAAGTCTTAGTTGAGTGCAAGTTCCAATAGACGACCAAGTCATGGAAACTCGCTGAGGGAACATTCATTTCATTACGCTTCGCTGATCGTGGAAACTCAATAGTTTCTTCTTTAAGGCACTCAATGTGAACAACCAGTTTTCTCCTCACTGAGCTGCTAGAGGTAGGTCACATGGGAGATCAGCTATCAAATTCTGATCATCGAGGGTTTTAGAGGTACACCCATATACCGTTGGATCATCAGCATAGATATTCACAAATTCTTATAATCTCAATAAGAAAAAGCATTAATATTATACAGTAAATAATAAGAAGGCAATTCACTATTATGTTCATATTGCACTGTGAATAATATTATACAGTAAATACCTTCTTAGTTTAAGGAACAGGTTTATGCTTACTGATAATGGGACGTTTTCGATTGAAAACATATGTAGGGTACTGGGTACCTCCTTGGTTTAATCATAAAGAGCTAGATTTTATCCTGTATGTTATTGTATTGTTCTTCATTCGTAACGATGAAAATAACGAAAAGCCTCACACTATTCCGTCACTATTACTATTGGAGATGTCGAAATGAGTTACCTCCAGCTCAGACCATCCCAGCTAGGATCCACCATGCCAGGTTAACGATTGAAAATCATCTCCATACCCTTCGTGTTCGTTTTGGTAAGGAGTATGTTCCACCCCGGCAGCTACTTCCATAGAATTGTTGAGACTTAGAACAGACTTCTGAGAGTATACTCACTTGGCCACTATAAACTTCGTCCTGGATATGACGATAAAATAAATCCGGCAGCAAAGCTTCTGATCGGGAGGTTTTGAGGACCGTAGAACCACCTTTTAATTGCTATTGTTCCTAGGTCCACACTGACCCGGGGTGTTAGAATCTATTAGGGTCACAGTTATAGGCAAATACTGAACTCCAAATTGAAAATTTAAAATATAAAAATAGGTTTTATAGTAAAAATACCAGCAATACATTTTTGAAAAAAAATATTACCAGCAATACATTTTTCGAAAAAAATTATTACCAGCAATAAAAACCTTGTCGGCATTAAATAACCCATTGAGGTTGATATTTGAAAAAGTGTTACCAGTAATACCTTTTGAAAAAACATTATTAGAAATATATTTTGAAAAAAAATATTAACAGTAATACATTTTTAAACAAAATATTACCAGCAATACATTTTTAAAAAAAAACTACTAGAAACACATTTTTGAAAAAATATTTCCAATAATACCTTTTGAAAATATTTACTAGAAATATATATTTTGTAAAACAATATTAACAGCAATACATTTGAAACAAAATATTACCAGAAATATATTTTTTAAATAAATATTACCAGCAATGCATTTTTGAAAATATATTACCAGCAATGCATTTTTGAAAAAAAAATACATATTTACCTATCGTAAAAATCTTGTCGGCATTAAATAACCCACTGAAATTGATATGCCGTAAAGCAAAATGAACCAAACCAAACAACAAGATTAACTACTTCAAGTCCAGATTCGCGCTGGAGAAAAATATTAAGGCAGCAGATTAGAGTTGGACAGCATATTTTGATTCTATGGATTTTGCAGGCTTTGCTTTTAAAAACAAATTTATTCACTTTTACTTCCATACCAACAATAAGTCAAAATCCGTAGTAATCATAGGTTTCTACTTAAGAGCTTTTAAAATTTATAGTCTCTAATTAATACCCGAGGTTTTTTGTCTCTAATTAATACCCGAGTAAGAAAAGGCATTAAAAGCTCATAACTCTAGCCATAAGCTCCATAACAGCAACCATCGCAAATAACTTATCCAACCTTAATCTAAAGTTATTAATCACTATCTCCGAAACAATAAAACATATCGTCAACACCAAATGGAATAACAACAATAAAACAGAAAATATACAAAAAAATATATAGAGAAAAATGATAAACATCGTTGAAACATCAATAAATAAATAAAACAAAAAAACAAGAAAGATTATAGAACCATCTCAGATTGGTTTTGATTCGTTTATTTTGTTTTACGTCATATCAACCTCAATGGGTTATTTAATGCCGACAAGATTTTTAGGATAGGCTCGGATGAATATAAAATGTATTCTTTGAAGGAAATCATTTTGTAGATAAAATTTTATTGACGTGTTTTTGTTAAGAAGGTTTTTTTTTTTTTGACGAGTGCCAAATATATTGCTGGAAATTTAGTTTTATTGTTTTTAAAAATGTACTGTTGGTATTTTTACGATAAAAATCTTTTTCATAATTTCATAGTGCTTAGAACACAGTTGGGGTGTTAACTATTTTATCATAGTTGGGGCCCTCATAGGTGCTACTACCCCGGGCCAGGGAACAATAGCAATTAAGAGGTGGTTCCACACTCCTCAAAATCTCCCGATCAGAGGCCTTACTGCCGGATGCAAGATGATCTCAGGGATCTATTCCATAATAATACATTAAACACACTGGTAACACACCATATCATAATACCGATTGATAAATTTCAGTTTGAATAAAGGAGAAAATAATTCACTAAGAAGAAAATATAATGAATGTGTACTTATCCCACATTTCGCCACTGTTGACCTAGGACCGGTCTCATAGCAAATAGCACCGAACATTTCAAATGAAATTGTAGCACAATGCGGTTTACAAAGTAACAGAGAACAAAAAAAAAACACCAAGATATACACAGAGTGAACTATTCTCAAATCCAGCAGACGTTAACGATATGAAAAAGAATCACATTCTTGTCGTATTATAGGATCACGTTATTTACCACTCCTTCCTGAGAGTTCTCAACGCAATTTCCTTACACAGAGGTTTGTCTTTCCTTCCTACTTGAAAACGCCTACTACACTGAAGCGAAACGTGTTGTCTGTAACAGTTTTCTAGTTTCATCTCTACTTTTCAGGTACTATTCTACACCTTACTAACAACGATACATATATATTTATGTATGTATATTGGATATCTACCATATTGCGATGATGTGCGTCTTTGATTCCCAGATCAAATTTTCAATCAACAGTTATGACCCTATGACATAATACCTATAATTAGGTATTATGTACACTATTTACATTATTCGGACTATTGTCCTCATCTTTGTCACCATATTTATTACAAGGTTTCGGCCGTTGGGGTAGACTGTTCTAGTTACACATCCATTAAACATGGCATGTAGAATTAGAACAATCTACTGCAGTGAGCGAAATAAAGATTCAGTTCGACATTCCAACCACCTGAGGAAAGGCCAAAGCGTACAAGGGCCGAAACGTTGTAATAAATATGGCGACAAAGATGAGTACAATATTCCAAATAATGTAAATTGTGGTAATATTTTAATTTTCCGAAATTGTATTGCTGGTCAAAACATTTCAAAAAAGTATTGCTGGTATTAAAAGCTATTTTTAAACTTTCATAGTGTTTTGACTCCTTATGGCGGGGGTAACTATTATAGCTGGACCTGGGAACACCTGCAATTAAGAAATGATCAGAGGCATTGGATGTATTTTTGGATGTATTTTTGGGTGTATTTTTACCCAGGACGCGGATGTAGTTTATCGTTAAACCCAGGACGAGACAGACTAAGTTAATTATATTAAGTATTAGGTTGGTGCAAAGATAATGACGGTTTTTGACGTATTTTTAACGTCAAAAACCGACATTATTTTTACACCAACCTAATAACTATCTAGAAATCCACAACTTAGATGAGACAATGTTGTGTAATTTCCATTGGCAACAAATGCACAGTCTTGGAAGAATTTGCTGCACCAATATTCCTATTTCCACTTTCCCCCCTTTTTGTTTTGTAGTATCCTAAGGTAAGATTAAAGAATATTATAGAGAGAAAAGAAAGTCAAAAGTGCATTTGTCTATATTTCTGAGATGAGGTATTATGTGCACTATTTACATTATTCTGATTATTGTCCTCATTTTTGTTGCCATATTTATCACAACGTTTCGGCCGTTGTATGCTCCGGCCTTCTTCAGGTGGTTGGAATGTCGAACTGAACCTTTTGCCATGTCTAATGGATGTCATTGAGCCATGTGTCTTGAAGACACATAGCGCAGTGGATAAAGGCGTTAGTTAGATCCAGTGACAGGAACCAAAGACTGAGAGTTCTATACACGGATAAGGCAGTGGAGAACTTGGAGAGAGGAATTAACAGGAGATAACTGATAACTGACATCCATTAAGCATAATATAACTAGTGTCAAAAGAGCTGTCGAAAAGAAATTTGGAGCTTTGCTGGTAAGCTGATTTTGCTATCAGTCCCAAAGTGTTGGGCAAAATGTGAGAATTAAACAAATATTACGATCTGTCTTTTATTCAAATATTTTTACGGCAGCTGCTCTGAAGAGAATTTTTTTCTTTGGTGCCCCGATTACATGAATTTAAGCGTGCTACTAGATTGGCATTTAGGTCCCACCCTTTTACTGTTGAAATAACTAAATGCAACCGCCATTTCTACTGCAACAATTTCTCTTCTCGAATTTCCCGTCTGTGGAACTCCCTTCCATTTACTTGCTTCCCTGATAACTACAATCTTCAAAAATCTAAATGCAACATCAATCGTCATTTTCTGTCTTCTTGAATTCCCTTCATCTTTTATTCTTTTCTCAACCCTCCCTATACTCAGTCGTTTCTCTCACTTTCCCTCTCTCTAACTCCCTGCGTACTTGTGGCATTCCCACCTTGCTTGGAGAGAAATGATTAAAAAAGAAAAAAAGAAAGCTAACAAGCATATCTCGTGAAATTTTGAAATTAAACTTATCCAGAACGAGAGCTCTTTTAGATCGATTCCTGCTAATACCGATATCGCCCAGGGTTCTATCCTTGGTCTCCCTTTGTTTTTTTAATTTTCATTAACGACCTTTTTGATGACATCAGCTTTCAACTTGGTATCTTTGCTGATGACGCAGCCATTTAGTGCTGTCTCGATACCAAGTCTGACCAGTTCGATAAAGTCAAATAGCGGCTGATGTCAAAAAAGATTTACAGTCTGCGGCAAAGAATGGCTTGTTAATTTCGACGCCTCTAAAATTATACTGCTCTCTGATACTCATCTGCGACAGCCATTTTGGCCTCCCATCAGCAAGGCTAACCTCTAGGAGAATGGCGCGTTGCGTCTTCTCGTGTTAATATTCTTGGCTGACATGAAATGGAAAGACTACCTTGAGTCCATTGCTAGGTCAGCTGCTAAGAAATTTGGCTCAGTGTCGTGAGAGAGTTTTCTCTCTAGAGATTGAGTACCACCAACAAAGAAGATAGACATAAAACCGAGCTAACAGGACGGAAGACGTGCTCGTCAGCAGTCTGCATATGATCAAATGATGGAATGCTTATATTAGAGAAGGAAAATTTTCTTCAGCGCTGGAACGAGTGTACTGGAGAACTCTTTCACGACGAAAGAGAACAACCGGCAATACATAGAACTACCGACGCACCTGGAATTCTAAAAAACTGAAATAGAAGTTACACTGGCGAAATTGAACAGAAACAAAGCGGCAGGGCCAGACGGAATTGTAACAGAAATGCTGACAGCATTAGATGATTTTGGCATAGAGAAGACTATAGAAATAATAAATGATATCTACAACAGTGGTGATATACCGGAAGATGTCAGCAGAACTATTTTCATAACACTGTCCAAGAAACCAGACACAAATGAATGTGAACTCCGCAGAATAATCAGCCTAATGAGCCACATAACTAAATTCATCATCCGTATTTGGATGAATAGAGCTCGCTGCAGAATCAAGCCAGAGATAGGACAAGAATAGTTCGGGTTCGTTAAAGACACCGGAATAAGGAACACGATATTCTTGCTCAGAATGTTATCAAAAAGAGCAATACAAATGCTGAAGGACGCGCACCTGTGTTTTATGGACTACGCAAGGACGTTCCACAAAGTACGCCACAAAGATCTGTTGGAACTGCTCAGCGACCTTGATATAGTTGGGAAAGATATTAGAATAATCAAGAACCCATACTGGCAGCAAACGGCCTGTATGCGGATAGTGAATCATTTCAACAGATATACAAAAATAGAAAGAGGCGTAAGACAAGGATGTGTCTTCTCACCGGACTTATTCAACCTATATAATAAGGTAATTCTGAGAGAATTGGAAATCCTACTGGCCACAACGTTAACAACATAAGACACGCACATGACACAGTATTGATAGCAGATGCGAAAAAAAGAAATTACAAAACCTCCTACAGAAGTTAGTGGAGGAGAAAGAGAAGGGACTATGTATAAACCACAAGAAGACAGAGTAAATGGTCATCAGTAAACGGGTGAGCCCGAAATACGATATACAAATTTAGAGGTCGGGGATACTAAAATTAAACCGATACAGAAATTTAAATATCTGGGAAGTGTTTTGACAGAGGACGGTAAATGCGACGCTGAGATCCGAAGTCGTATTGGGATGGGCAAAGACGCATTCAAATGAGACAGAAGGATTTGGTTGGTAACAATGAAAATTGTACTGAACTTGTGCGTGATACATGTTCTCCTTTACGGCAGAGAATGTTGGACGGTCTTGTCAAAGATGAAAAAGAGTATCGAGGCAACGGGTGTATGTTTCTACAGAAGGATGATGAGGATATCATGGACGGAGCGTGTGAGCAACGATGAGGCTTTAGAGAGGATGTAAACAAGGATGAAGCTTATACTTAATATCAAGAAGAGGCAGCTGAAATTTCTGGGATACGTATTGAAAAATGAGGGCTTGGAGAATCTGATACTCACAAGGCGAATAGAGAGAAAGAGAGACAAGGGAAAGCAACGCGTGACATACTTAGGGAGCTTAAGCAAATGGATGACAGAACATGGTCAGGGACAAGTAGCAAAGGGATAAATTTATTGAGAACGACAAAGAATAGGAGGAAGTGGAAAGCCATGATCTCCTACGTTCCGAAGGGACACGGCACATAAAAGAAGAAGAATCCATTGAGTCTCAGTGGCTTTACTGCCTTGCTTGGCGGGGGAAATCGATAAAAAAAGCCAAATAGCACAGAGAATTTGATTTTCACCGAGTATCGTATAGCCGTATAGTTACGTATCAGATTTATTTTGGCTGAACAGATAAGGCAAGAGAAAATGTTAGGATGGTTACTAAAAACGAACAGTGAAAGAAATATTGGTATATCTTGTGAAAAAAAAAAAAGAAAAGAAAGAAATGAAAATGAGAAAGAAAAAACAAGGAAAATTAAAAATGAAAGAAAACCAAACGAGAAAGAACGGAAATTATGGTAATATATGAAGAACGTTAAGAAAGAAAGAAAGAAAGAAAGAAAGAAAGAAAGAAAGAAAGAAAGAAAGAAAGAGTGATTAGGTATAAAAGAGTTTTAGGGCAAGGGAAAATTTAAATTAGGACGAAAGAAAATGTTAAAGAATAAGAAGTAGAAAGAAAGAAAGAAAGAAAGAAAGAAAGAAAGAAAGAAAGAAAGAAAAATAGGGAAAGAAAGAAAGAAAGAAAGAAAGAAAGAAAGAAAGAAAGAAAGAAAGAAAGAAAAGTAGGGAAAGAAAGAAAGAATTACGGAAATAGATGCGGAGAAGAAAACAGACAAAGGAAAGAGGGAATCCTTTAAAAAGAAGAGGGTAAAACTAGAGGCGGGAATAAACAACAAGAAAAAAAAGAAGTTAAATGAAAGAGGGGATCAAGAGAAAAATAAAAAAATAATGAGAAAATGAAAGTAAAAAGTGGAGAAGAAGCAGACAATGGAAGGAAAAGTAAGAGGAGAACAATTAGAGAGAAGAAGAAGAAGAAGAAGAAGAAGAAGAAGAAGAAGAAGAAGAAGAAGAAGAAGAAGGAAGGAAGGAAAAAAAGAAAGAAAAAGGAAAGAAAAAAGAAAGAAAGATAAATATCAATAAAAAGAGAAAAGATAAAGAAACGATGAAGTAATAAAAAGCAACTGACGTAAAAAACATGGAAATTGTTGAAGAAGAAAGGGTTAAAAAAAGAGAATGTAAATTAAGAAAGAAGAAAAATACGGAAGAAGAGAGTGTTAAGAAATCGGAAGAAGATAACGTTTTCTTAGAGACATTCACTGTCAGTAATCATTTTTATCTTAGGGGCTTTATCGCCATGCTCGGCATGAAAAGAAAAAGGAAACTGGAAAATAGGCAAAACTAAAGAAGAATTTAGAACTGATAAAACGAAAATATTAAAATTTAGAACTAATAAGAAGAAAAGTCAACAAAAGATAATCAAAGAGAAAAAAGATGAAACTAGGAATATGTGACGGGGAGGAAGTCAGATAATAAGTATTCAAGACGATGGCTTGTAGAAATGTATAAAATCCAATTATTGATCAAAAACGCGCGGGAAATTTCATTATGGAAATGGTAAATGCTGACTGCCATTAAAAAATCTGGCTACCAAAAATAAAGAATAAACAAATAAAACAGTTTGATTTTCGAATAAACACTGGACAGGTAAAACGAACTGAATTATTCATAGGCAAAATCACGAATTACACACCTTTTTAAAAATTCTGAGACTCTTATTTCTTCTTGCATCAGTTTGTAATTCTACGAATTCTTCAATTTTATGTGAGGACTGCACTTGCGCAACTATCTCAATTGGTAGAGGCAACAAGTTGAAACCGTAAATACCTGATACTGATTTCTAAATTCTATGTAGATGTTTCTAAAATTTTAAAACAAAGTATCTTCATTACACCAAACATTTTTTTTACTTCTCTCTGCATTTAGTATATTTTTAATATTTTAGTATGAGTTCAACCAATGCAAGGCCTAAGAAATGTGGAGTGTGATATCAAGTAGAGAGGTATTGAATGAGGTGTGTGATATCAAATAGAGAGGTACTTAATTAGGTGTGTGATATCAAGTAGAGAAGTAGTACATGTGGTGTGTGATATAAAGTAGAAAGGTATTGAATGAGATGTGTGATATCAAGTAGAGAGGTATTTAATTAGGTGTGTGATATCAATTAGAGAGGTACTTAGGTGTGTGATATCAAGTAGAGAAGTACTACATGAGGTGTGTGATATCAAGTAGAGAGGTACTTAATTAGGTGTGTGATATCAAGTAGAGAAGTGTTACATGAGGTTTGTGATATCAAGTAGAGAGGTATTAAATGAGGTATATAAGAAGTGAAGATTACAGGGGTATCGAGGAGAGGTATTAAATGAGGTAAGTAAGAAGAGAAGATTACAGGGGTATCGGGGAGAGGTATTAAATGAGGTAAGTAAGAAGAGAAGATTACAGGGGTATCGAGCATAGATAACGATTGACCCCAGACCTGAAGAGCTTAAGATTGAACTTTTTGTGGAATCATCCACTGTAAAGTCTGAAAGAGCCTTCTTATCAGAGGAATACGTAGAGATGAGGGTGTTTCAACCATGCGGGTATAGCAACTCTTGTTTGTAAGAATCTGTAAGGCTCTGAGCTGGTGGCATAAAAATAGACTGAATAAAGATAAGCTTACCACTTTGTGTTTGGGGGGAAGGGCTGTAGTGTGGATATTAAGTCATCCTTCATAGGACCGCACAGAAGGAACAATCTCACGGCTGGAAAGTGAGGATTGAGCTGCTCCAGCCGTTTTAAATAAAATATTTCAGCCGATATAATCTCGGGCCTTTCCTCAGGTTCATACAGAATCTAGCGATTTTTGGAAATCGTTCAGTAGAACATAAATACTTAGCGTCTCAAAAAAAAAACAGCCTAATACGACTTAACCTATGAAAAGTCAGAAAATTATCATCCAAAATAATTAGTTAAAATCAAACAAAGATGACGAGACTTTAAAAATGACTATTAGGATGTAGACAATCATGGCTAAACACAGATGTTTTTTCTTTCTTTATTATCTGTGAATTGAGATGATATTTAGGAAAAGATAGTGAAGTAGTTTCCCGTTACCTTCACCATAGTTTCATATAGCATGTCATTTCAGGATATAATCGATCGTTACATTCCGTTTTTTTATATCTGTGTATTGTCCTGGCTTATTGAAAAAGATAATCGAATTGTTTACTGTTTGGAAATTCAGTTTTCCTTCTCTCAGACTAGTTGTCTCCTATAGAGTTAATTTTACCGTGCTATTTATACCATAGATACAGGGGTATCGGGGAGAGGTATTAAATGAGGTAAGTAAGAAGTGAAGATTACAGGAGTATCAGGGAGAGGTATTAAATGAGGTAAGTAAGATGTGAAGATTACAGGAGTATCGGGGAGAGGTATTAAATGAGGTATATAAGAAGTGAAGATTACAGGAGTATCGGGGAGAGGTATTAAATGAGGTAAGTAAGAAGTGAAGATTACAGGGGTATCAGGGAGAGGTATTAAATGAGGTAAGTAAGAAGTGAAGATTACAGGAGTATTTGGGGAGAGGTATTAAATGAGGTATATAAGAAGTGAAGATTAAAGGAGTATCGGGGAGAGGTATTAAATGAGGTATATAAGAAGTGAAGATTACAGGAGTATCGGGGAGAGGTATTAAATGAGGTATATAAGAAGTGAAGATTACAGGAGTATCGGGGAGAGGTATTAAATGAGGTAAGTAAGAAGTGAAGATTACAGGGCTATCGGGGAGAGGTATTAAATGAGGTAAGTAAGAAATGGTCAGATTCATGCCTTTCCTGGAGGGCATTTGTGCAAAAGTGAATGCAGAGGTCTAGGATTTGAACCCGACATAACTTTCCAGTTTCTGCGTTATTAACCGTCACAGCCTACATGAATGTAGTAGTTTTAGAAAGGTGTAGAATAGGTACGTAGCTCTTTTAATGCAAATGAGCAGGAGAATGTTGTAAAACTTTGAAACCAGCAGAGAGATCTATCGGTTCGTAGGGCAAAATGCTTATTTTCAGTCACTAATTTTGTGCTTTAAATTAGTACTACATAACGCCTTTATTTTTTATACATGTATACCTGTCCCGTCAAAAATGACACTCATTGTAATAATTACATTGGATATACTACAACAGGCCTAACAAGAAGACTCACGTTACATCGCATTGACCATAGCTCATTTAGGTCTCATTTAAATTTACATCGAAACCTACCAAACTTCATTCGCGTCATACTCGTTGACAATGCAAATATAATAGCCTCATCCGCATGTAAAAAAGGCTAAAATAAGGGAAGCATTATTAATAAAGAAAGAAAAAAGTAACGCTGAAAAATATCAACTATGAACACGGCCATAAAGAGCTGGCCGTTTTTGGAAAAAACGTTCTTATTCCTCTAGATACATGCATAAAACAATCGATACAGTGAGTTAAATGTAAAAATACAAACATTCTTGATAATGGATAAAGTATCATATATATATATATATATATATATATATATATATATATATATATATATATTATGTCAAATTTATACAAATAATTAAATAGAAATTTTAATGTGGTCAGTGGTGAAATCCCTTCACTAACAAGACTTAATGAAACATTAACTTACTCTTATTTTCTGGAATAATAAGATCCTTATATTCTAGTTGTTTTCAGATGGAAGACACGTGTCAAGTACTTTCGACAATTTCAAATTGTCATGTATGAATGGAAAAATTGCACCCTGAATAAATAAATGATTTCTTTATGATATAAAATATAATCTGCACACTCTAATACATATCTATCTATCTATCTATCTATCTATCTATCTATCTATCTATCTATCTATGTGTGTGTGTGTACGGGCGCGCGCGTATGTGTGTTTATGCGTGTGTGTGTGTTTTCAACAATAAAATATTAAAAAATTGAAATATTTAAATACACTATGGTGTATATTAATATTTATTTTTTGTTTTATTATTTTAATTAGGTTCCTCGGCTAGTTTCGGCTAGCATGGTCATCATCAGGGGAAAAACATTTTAAGAAAAAAAAATCTGCTTGTTAGTACCAATGAACTACAGGAGTCACTGACTCTTTATGATGAAAATGAACTTTATCTGTAGTTTTCATTTGTTTTTTATCGTTAATTTTAGTCGGTCTTTGCGTTGGTCAAACGACCTCTTTTCAAGTTGTTTTTAAAATAGAAGCTGGGGAGATTCATGAGATTCTTGGTCATTTTGACAATTTTATTGGTTGCTGGAGGGAGACGTGTGTGTATATGTTACCTTTTAATTCTTTGGTGGGTGTATGATGTGTATAAGTCTATATATTGGTATGAGTGTGTGTATAAGTGTGAGACCTCAACAACTCTGCAAATAATGTCTGTCTTGTGTGTTGCAGTTTTTTGTGTATATGTATTTACTAGTGAGCTAGCCCAAATGACTTGATTCACTTTATAGTCCACCAATAGAAGACTTAGAATATCCAATCCGTCGTGTATAAAGGCGGCCATTTTGTTTACTCTATCCGAATGTCCAGTGCCAGCTTGTCAGGCGAAGAGGAACAGAAGGAAGAACTACTGAACTACGCTCTGCTACTTTACCGGGATACCCACTGCTAACCTGAACTACGCTTCCCTACTGTCTTCGAAATATTCACTGCTAACCTCTGGATTCTATACTCAAAGACGACCGTCATCATGAACAACATTGTGTAGGTGAGAAATGTGGGTAGAGCTAGTTAGATTTATGGGGTTATATATTAATTCTGTCTATGTTAAGTTTCTGGTTAAGCCCGTCGGGAGGAAGTGTTTTGAGGTGCAAAATCTATTTGTCTTGATGTTATTCTAATATTTTTCTAAGCTTATTTCTCTTGTCTATTTCTATTTTTTCAATTATATTGAATATTGGCATGGCTTTTAAAATCATGTTTTTCTAAGTGGGAATGTTGTTCTACAGATAATAATCTTTTGTGGGGAGCCAACTTGATCCGATTCCGATAATTATTAATTCCGTAGTGAAAGTGCCATTAAGATTTTTCCACATATTGTTTCTGGCATAGGTAAATTATGTTATGACTTCTACAGTTGTGGTAGATTTTGAAATTTAGTGACTGTGCCAGTTAACGAATTTGGATGTCTAATATGGTTAAAGCCTAAGCTCTTTTTGCTGTTATATGATTGTGAAGATCCTGCTGTTTTTATTCTTGGTCTATTACAGGTTACCTTATCATCTGAAATTTGGTTACTATCTATAATTTCCTTAAGGTTCTTAGGTCTATGATATGCTAGAAGACCAGGTTCCGCAAACAAAAATTTTAGATCTAGTTTGAGATGTAGTATTTCCCAGCGACTTACGATTATCTGAGATAGTGGAGGAAGAGTGTTTGTTGTTGAAAGTGGTTACTAGAGGAATGCGTCTGGATTTATTTTTAATTTTATACATTAGGGTGTCTTCTCTAGGTGTGGAAATTGCTTTATTTATTTGTTCCCTGATTAGGTGTGGTTTATAGCCACGTGTTGTGAATTGATGTTCGTAATTTTTAGCGTGTTTATTTAGTTCTTCATTGTTGGAACATATCCTTCTGAGTCTAAGTGCTTGTGAACAGGGATTGTTCTTCTTGAGGTATTTTGTGTGGGAAGACTTAAAGTGTAGATAGCTGTGGGTATCGGTGATTTTAGGGTGTAGTGTCTGTAGTTTTCTGTTTTTATCGATGTAGATGCGGGTGTCTAAAAATATTACCGATCTTCTTGATTTTTCTTTGTCGAACTTAATGGAATCGTGTACCGTGTTGAGGGTCATAAGAAATTCTATGGGTTTCTCCTCACTACCCGTTTGTATGAAGAAAATATTACCGATATATCTTGCATAGAATATGCAGTCGTTACCGATGAAGAGTTAAATAAGGGTCTCCTCAAATTATCACATGAAGATTGTGGCATATGATGGAGCTTCAACGGTGCCCATGGCTCAGCCTCCTACTTTTAAATAGTGTTTTCCATTGAAATCGAAAGTATTCAACATAAGAATATGTTCCATAAGTTTTATGATTACTTCTGTGTGGGGGTCTTCTTTTTTTTTGTTGTTCTTTTAGTAAATGCTTCTTTAAGGACTGTTAGTCTTTCGATGTGTTTGATGTTTGAATAAAGTGATATTACATCCATAGTTACTAGAGTAGCATTTTCTGCTACTGTTTTTATATGATTAATTATGTTTAATGGGTCCGTTGTGTCTCTGATGTAGGATTTTACTTCCTTAGCGAGGGGCTGTATGTAATGGTCTACGAATTTGAATATTTTAGTCGTATGGCAGTTAAATGATGAAATGACCGGCCTTCCTGGGTGGTTGTTTTTTGTGTATTTTGGGAAGGAGATAGAAGCGGGCAGGTGTGTGATGGCTGTTGGTGTAAGTGTTGTGCATGTTCCCTTGTCAGTTTTTTTTGAAGCATCATGTTTAACTATCTTGTTAATTGTTTGGGTATTTAGGGAGAGAGCCCATGGGTAATCTTTTGTGTAGGTGTTTTTATCGGTTAACTGATTGCTAACATCTTTAAGGTTTTCTTTGATTCTCCAGATCACTGTGGCACCACCTTTGTCAGCCTGTGTAATGATTAGGTCATCTCTGTGTCAGCGTGCCAAGAGCCGCACATTCTCCTTCAGTGATATTGTTATTTGGCAGCTTACGTACTGCTGTTTTCTTTATGCCATTTGTGACTGCCATTTCAAATGTCTGTATAGTGATGTCCGTGTTTTGTCGGGTGAATGTAGAGACCTTGTCTTTTAATGTAACGTGAATGGAATGTATGTGATTATTGTCTCTGTAGTGGGCTTTTAGCCGTATTCTTCTAAAGAAGGATTTCAGTTTCAATCTGTATTTTATCAAACCTTGGAGGACTAGGGCAAAAGCTTAGTTCTTTATTTTATAACTTGAATGCGTTCAGCGAGAATCTACGGTTACCTAGATTTATAACTCGCCATGTTTGTATTTGCAAGCATGACGATCTTCTTTCGTAAAAGCTCGGAAGCTTGCATCATGTCCCCCATTAGGGCTGCTGTACTCCACTCCAAGTGTCCTGATTGTTGCCATCAGTGTCTATATATATATATATATATATATATATATATATATATATATATATATATACACTAGCTATTAACAGCAGAATTGTCCAATTATTAGATTAAGCTCTGAACATTTGTATCTAAGAAATGATTAAAAATATTTTAAAGGAATTCTCTGAAGTTTTATAACACTATTGGACTTTACGCGGTGATGAAAAACTGAAGATCTCTCCTATAGTTGTAGTGCCGACCGCTTTCCAAGGCATGCAGCAATAAACATCACCAGAAGAGGTCTGAATGCAGTTGGGTTCGCGTCCCAAATCGAACCCCTAGGCCCAGCCGTGGTGATGGAAACCTGCCGGATCCTCTCTCCTGTCGTCGAAGTGCCGGCCGCTTTCCAAGGTACGCAGCATTAAACGACATCATCAGAAAAGGTCTGGATTCAGCTGGGCCCCCTTCCCAAATCTAACCCGTAGGTCTCGACTGTGGTGATGGAAAGTGGCCGGATTCTCTCTCTACTTTCTTATTTTAAGCATGAATATCTCTTTAGTTTCCCCTTTCTTTAGAACTTCCTCGTTGTCCACGTGTCCTGCCCATGTTATTCTCAGCATCTGCCTGTAGTACCACTCTACTGCTCTGATTCTCTTTATCAATAAAAATATTTCCCACTGCATAGATTTTTATGTCAGTCATTTCAAACTTAACAAGGCGTTAGTGCTACTACAACGCAAGGAGATACTGGGAGTTACAGAGAATGTTTTTAATGAGAAAATACAATAAAAGAACAATTTTCGGGAAGCCAGAAGATGGAGACTGACTTTGTATTTAAACTTTTAAAGATTTTTGTTTTAATCCTTTCACCCCAAGGAAGGCGATGAAGCCACTAAGATGCAAGGGCGACTGGGTGTGTCAGAAAATTTTTTTAGGCTATTTTCTTAGGAGAGAAGACAATAAAAGAGCAGGTGTCATAAAGAAATAGCGATTGACGTTGCATTTAAATTTTTGAAGATTTTCATTTTAATCCTTCCATCCCCAACAAGGCGATGATGCCACTAAGACGCAAAGGGTTAATGGAAGTGAAAGAGAATTAGAAAGCTTTAGCAGAAAGAACCGGAAACCCAATTCTAAACAAGGGATTACATTGCAGTTCAATAGAAATTGTATTGTTGTTTATTAAATACTCATGATTCAAAAACTCTCCGGATTAATTTGGATGGAAATATAAAACATTTTTTCGCAATTCACTGAGATATTACTATCGAAGGAGAAGACAAAAGAGTAACGCTAGAGTAAAAATACGCTAAGACCAAAAGACCCATAATGACACCCAGTCAGATAAGGTTTCATTTCTTTTGTTTTACGGCATATCAACCACAATTAGTTATTTAATGCCGACAAAATTTCCTTTTTTCTTTCTTTTCAAAACTGTATAGCTGGTGATTTTTTCACAATGTATTGCTGGTAATATATATATATATATTACTTTTTTTTTTTTTTTTTTTGAAAATGTATGAAATGTATGTTTGTTTTTGCTTGTGGCATATCAACCACAATGGGTTATTTAATGCTAACAAAAATTTCCCTTTTTTTTTCAAAAATGTATAGCTGGTGATTTTTTCAGAATGTATAGCCGGTAATATTTTTTTATTTTTTTTTTAAATGTATAGTTTGGTTTGTTTTGTTTTGTGGCATATTAACCTCAATAGGTTATTTAATACTGAAAAGATTTTTATTTCTGGTAATATTTTCTTTTTTCAAATATTTATTGCGATACTAAATTTTTTTAAGGTATTTCTGGTATTAAAATCTATTTTTATACTTTCATAGTGTTTTGAGTCAGGTTGTGGGGTCAACTATTTGCCCATGGCTGGGACACTAACAGGTGCTACCACCCCGGGTCAGGGTGGACCTGGAAACACCAGGAATTAAGAGGTGGTTCTACGCTCCTCAAAACCTTCTGATCAGAGGCCTTGCTGTTGGACGTAGTTTATCTTCTTAGGACGTGGATGCAGTTTATCGTCATACCCTGGACGCGGATATAGTTTATCGTCTTACCCAGGACGCGGATGCAGTTTACCGTCATACCCTGGACGCGGATGTAGTTTATCTTCATACCCAGGACGCGGATGCAGTTTATCGTCTTACCTAGGACGCGGATGTAGTTGATCGTCTTACCCATGACGCAGATGCAGTTTATCGTCTTACCCAGAACGCGGATGTAGTTTATCGTCATACCCAGCACGCGCATGCAGTTTATCGTCTTACCCAGGACGCGGATAAAGTTTACCGTCATACCCTGGACGCGGATGTAGTTTATCTTCATACCCAGGACGCGGATGCAGTTTATTGTCTTACCTAGGACGCGGATGTAGTTGATCGTCTTACCCAGGACGCAGATGCAGTTTATCGTCTTACCCAGGACACGGATGTAGTTTATCGTCTTACCCAAGACGCGGATGCAGTTTATCATCATACCCAGGACGCGGATGTAGTTTATCGTCTTACCCAGGACGCGGATGCAGTTTATCGTCTTACCGAGGATGCCAGTCTGATAAGGGGATACCAGGCACATGTATTACAGCCAAATGTGTTCGATATGTTGATAGGCTTTGATAAAATAATCACATAAGATTGCAAGCGGGGCCCATTTAGAAATGCTTTCAAGTTGGATGATCCAGTCCTTTAAGGCGGTCTCCGATTAAGAGTGTACCTAGATGTTTATGTCAAGTCGCATTACCTGTTTTATCCTTCAAACCTAAAAGTCAACCTTCTGGGCACAAGACCATGATAACCTTCTTGCTCATAAACAGGGATACAGATTGTGTCAGCCCCTGGGGAGCATGTCCAGCTGGTTACAAGAAAATCTTAGATAATGAACTGTAACCGATCTTAATTCATCAGGACAAATGATCTCTTAGTAGGAATAGCCCTTTCTCCCCCCCCCCAGAGGGGCACAAGTCATCAATATCAGTCTTCCGTCGAATTCAGTTCTAGGCACTCCTCACGTCTTCAGTTTTTATAATCATTTAACCCCAAGCAAGGCAATAAAGTCACTAAGATGCAAGATGTAACTGAACGTGAGAGAATATGAGAAAAAACATTAGGAAGAGCGAACAATAAGAGAAGAGAAATTAAAAAGACAGACGATAACGATTGACATTACATTTAAATTCCCGAAGATGATATTTGACTGGAAAGCAAGAAGCCAGAGGAGAGCTACACAGACGAAAGGACGAAAAACGAAACTGCTAGCAGAGAACTTAAGAGTAAAAATATCAATTTTAATTGTATAATGATGAGACCTAGCTACCAATCTAGTACCGCGCTTAAATTCATAGATTAAAAAAAAACTCTAAAAAAGAAAAACTACTAAAAAGAAAAACTCTTCAAAGCAATCACTATGAAAATATAGAAATGAGACAGAATTACCTAAATAATGTTATTTTTATAATGGCAACAGTCCAGACAACCAGTCTTATAAGTACTTCCTCTCCAGTGCCAAATTAACGTACTCGTCATTGCTGGCTGATGTTAAATATTTTCCCACTCATCATAAGGTTTTTTGACTACCGACAGGCACGTAACTTAATATATTGCTGCAAAGTTTTAGTTTTATTTCTTCGACATCTTGCTATCAGTCGATTCATTAATTGAAGGCTAGTACTAGACTGGAAGTTAGGTCTCATCATTTTACTGCACGTTACCGTAAGTTTTATTCAGATAGTTTCTTCGCTCGTATGTTTTCACCTGTAGAGCTCTTTGCCAGCTTCTTGATTTCCTGTAAACTACCATTTCCTGAAGTTTAATTGCAACGTCAATCATCATCGTCTGTCTTTTTGAATCTGTTCTTTCATTGTCCTTTCTTTCCATCACTCTCATTAACTCTTTGCATCTTAATACCTTTACGACCTTTTTGTGGGGTGAAATGATTTAAAAAAAAAAAAATATATATATATATATATATTTAATATATTTTTTGATATTCCCACCCACCCTATTTACAAGAAATTCCCTTGTTCCAAATAAAATGCACCCGGGAGTTTACGATCACACGAAAATACTGTGAGTTGAGATTGTCCACATAAAACTGTTTTATGCGCATAAAATACCCCCACCTAGCATTCAGATCAAGGAGAGAGTGCCCTCACGTTACTGTAAACGAGCACCCGTTTACTCGATCGATGGCTGATAATGATGGTCTGCAGGTGCTGTTGGCAAGGGATGAAAGTGAAACCCGACGAATGGTCGGCAAATATTGGCTAGTGGCCGGAGAAAAAAAAAGACAGCAAAACATCCAAATACTGAGTAAGAGATAAAAAGAGTGAAGAAATAGTATAATTGAATGGTTCGTTAGGTACTTGTTGCTAGTGTACTCTAGATGGCACGTGGCCGAGTGGTTAGACCGTTCACTGTCTGACCATACGAACCATGTTCGAATCTCACCATGCTCGATTTATCAGGAAGGAGACTTCCTGATGTTATCAGACTGGAGGGAGTTATCCAAGCATGCAGCACCTTTGAAAAGTCTCTGAAAACCATATCACGGGTTGACCCAAGCCTTGTGAGTGAAATTGGGTAGATAGTATATAAGATGGGACCCTTGGAGGCTGTCGATAGCTGTGCTAGCACGAAGTCACAAGTCATCGTGTCTGAGATCTTGAGCGTGATGGAAGTTTTGAGTGTACTTTTTAATTCCTCTTAGTGTTTTCCTAAATATTCATTGCCTAATTTTAGATACATTTATATGATGGAAAATATGATACACGTGGCCGAGTGGTTAGAACGCTAGCATTCTGACCATAAGACCTGGGTTCAAATCTCACAATGGTTGATTCGTCAGGAAGTAGACTTTCTGATGTTATTGGAGTGGAGGGTCGATCCTAGCCTGCAGCACCTTTGAAAAGTGCCTGAAAACCACACTTGACCCAAACTTTGTGGGTGAAATTGGGAAGATGTCGATAGCTGTACTAGCACGAAATCACAAGTCGTTGTGGCGCGCTGGCCTTGTTAATATTGATGATCGCGCTGTGAATAAACACAAATGCGCTTGAGCAAGCGTCGACAGTAGGGATTGACTAGCCGCCCTAGTAGTCGGATATCCTCGAATCCGAGTGACAAGCTATATTCTAGATGCACAAACTGCCTGTATTTCCTCTGTATCGCCTTCAAGTTAAACCGTGGACATTTGCCATTTAAAAAATGGACATTAATACACACGCGCAAATGGGCACATACAAATGTTTACATTTCGCCTTACTCTAGCCTAAAGTAGCTGCGTATTTTCAAATGACGCCAGTGGTTGATGTTCGAACGTAGATAAAAACCAGTTTTTACATTGATAATGCTCAACGTGTCAGATAGTTAAATAAATACTGCTCCTATCGTGACTGTGATGTCACATGATGCCATTTCCGTTTGATTGGGGGTCAGGGTAAATAAATTGTCAGCAGTTGCGTGATATCAGTAGGGTACAGAGTCGAAGTCATTGTGGGTGATGCAATTTGGAAAAGAGGAATTTCGATTCAGATTATCAATCGAATGCAAATATCTTCGCAGAAAAAAAAAGTTGTATTCATTTTATTTAGAGAACAGTTCATTACAACCTCCTCCGCATAAATCGTTGTCATCGGCTTTATCTCGTATCATTATGAGGATGACGTTGATGACTGAATTCGCAGCAATTTGCGGCTTCAGGACTAGAAGCTTCCAGTTACACCAAAACCTGCCGTCGTCATCCTTTCCCTGTCGCCTTTTCAGGTTAGATGTGAAAGAAAATCTGAGTTTCTTTATAAATTTGATGCAGATGTGCGGTTTCTCATATACCGACGGAAAAATGAAATAAAGATTTGAATAAACACGCCTTGACAGTCGAATTCAAAGTTCAGGTTGAATGATCCCTGAAGGTTACTCAGGTCGATTCAAGTATGAAGAAGGTTGGAGGATACAACGGTCGAAACCAAGATGAAGATATTAGGACGACTGTAAAGACGATTGTTCAAAGTCCACTATTTTGTTCGGATACTTTTATCCATCTCTGGTCAGTATCAGAAACATTAATGCTGTCATTATTCCAAGTGTGGAAAAGAGCCATAAAAACCCTTGGTTAAATTTAAGAACGCATACGCGTGTGTGTGTGTGACAGTAATACACAAACACCTTGTATATTTTACGAATTCTTTTCTTGAGTCTCCAATGGAACTGGACAAATGCCAACTTTTAGACACTCACCATTACAACCAATGTCACATTAAAACCGGGCATATAAAGAAAATAACTTATCGATTCTTCGCAGCATATGAAAATATATTTTATACGCTCGGAGAACTTATATCATAGAAACTTCTCTGGAAACATACAATTCGCTCTGCACAGTCGAGCAGCTTCTCCAGGATCACTAATGCATTCTGTTGTAACAATTCCAAAATCTTGTTTGGTATCTCTTTTTAAACACGCTTCGTCGAACTTTCCGATGTTACCTTTGCCAAAAATGTCGCTCACGCTTTCGATTTTTAATGGCAAAGCGGGTCGATACGACCAAGAGAAAATGTTTTCCGTAAGCTTCCATCGAATGTATATTTCGACTTCTGTCTACCATGACTACAACGAAAATGGGATGCTAATTCGAACAAAAATGATTTGCAAGTAATTTCATTGACAAATTTAAGTTGCAACGGATTCTCTTCTTATTGTTTCAATGTCTAATCGTATTATCAACAGAAATATAATCGTGATAATGAGCAAAATGCGAATAAAGTTTGAAGTATTAACAAAATAAACCTCCCCTTACGGAGAAACATCCTTTTCGGATGACCCTTAATATACCTAAAATGTGATAGATAGATAGCCAACCTCAGATGCTACCTCAAAGAATGTTGGAGCTTTAAAGAAGTCAGGTGTATCAGTGGGTTGACTTGAAAATTGCCTCCTAGCCGCTAGATTAAGATCCGCACCTTCACTACACGTCCTTGGCTGGTTCCGGCATTTAGACACGTTGTCAACGCCTATGGTGGGAGCGCGTGAGACAAACCGGTAGTTATTAGGTTGGTGCAAAAATAATGTCGGTTTTTGACGTTACGTCAAAAAACCGACATTATTTTTGCACCAACCTAATATATATAAACCTACCCGAGAGTGATCAAGATGAAAGTCTCTTACATCTTGACGAGAATTAAGAATCTACATTCATAGAAAACCTTTAAATTCACACACGATGTGCTGTCAGTAATTGATGAAGTTTAGAGTTTAATGAACAGTGATGTCACATCTGAGAGGTTTGGTCTCGTGCTATTGTTAGTCTGTAGGACGATAACATCACATAGATAGATAGACAGATAGATTGATATGAGAGACATTGATGCGACAACACTCACACGTGCGCGCGCACACACACACACATCTATATATAGATGTGTGTGTGTGTGTGTGTGTGTCTGTGGACATTGAAGTCAACATCCAGCGTCGACAGCCTGTTTCATGCTTTAAAACAATTGGCATAGGCGGACGATTCCTTTAAGCATGAAAGAAACTGTCGACTATGTGTGTTGACTTCAATGTCCACTTTTATATATACATAAGCTCTGTCGTTGACATTGAGCACTTTAACCCATTTAATATAGCATATCTAAAATTATATTTTTTATCAAATATATATATATATATATATATATATATATATATATATATATATATATATATTTAAAAAGTAAGTTTAAAATTCGAAAATTAATATAAATGATATAAAATCAAACCTCATTGGGCTTTAACATATTATATTCTTATCCAAAGTAGCAGTCATTACATTCGTTTACTTATAAAATATGCGGTACTCACGCGTTATAAATAAGGATCTTATATAAATTTATCATGCACCATGTTCATATCGTAATTTCTTGAACTGTGAAATATTTCTTTGCCGCCTTTTGCGATTAGTTTTCTTTTCTTATTGCTGGAAGAATGCGTCAGAAATCTTTTTAAAAATAGCCTATGCAATCATGTGCACATATTTACACACAAATACTGTTACATGAATATGTTCCCATTTTCCGTGTTGAAGATAGAAATTTAACTGTGAAAGCTAAAAAAAAAAACAGTCGAAAAACTAATACAGAATTTCTTTGTTCTTTTTCTCTTTTTAGCTTTCACAGTTAAGCTTCTATTTCCGACACGAACTCAGTCTATACCGGGGTTGATAAGACATACGAATTATATATATTTTCGTCTATTGAAATAAACTTATTCCCCATATGAGGTGATACTGGATTTTTTGTGCATTAATATATATATATATATATATATATATATATATATATATATATATATATTAATAGAGATCTTATAAGTATAAGAAACTATACTCGCTCGGAAAAACATCAGTGACTTGATTTGCAAATAAACAAGCCAAAGTGGAAAAAAGGTATTAAAAAAAAGAAAGAACCAAGAATATGTACGTTGACCGAAAATAATCGTCCAGCATACGAGTTCAAGGCCCAAAGAAAAAAACCCGATGCGAGTACCTAAAACAAATAAATAAATTAACTAACAAACTAACTATATATATATATATATATATATATATATATATATATATATGAAGAAAAATATACGGAAAAAACAAACAAAAATCCTTATATGCAATTATGCTGTTTTAATGTTAATATAATGTCAACGTCGGATGTTTCGGTCTAATAAACCATCTTCAGGACATATTCATAAAATATAATTAACATTATCAATTCAACATGACAAAGACGATGGACATAAGAACAAGACTTATCCAAACAGATAACTGAAAGTTTTATATGATCAGCGTTCCGTTTAAACATGGTCACGTTGTCATCACGTGGGCGACGCTGTGAAAACGTATTCCTAAAATTTGAGTATTTTGAATGAAAAATGAAAAATTAAAAGAATTCTATTTTGATCTAAAATTTATATGTACGCTTGTCGAGCATTAATCTCGCTAGAAAATATACATATATATATATTACTACACAAAAAATTTAAAATTACCTCATATATATATGTACGTGAGTGTGTATTTCTGCTGCATCTGTCTGTCCCAAGAATTTTTGTATTTACGCCCAGATATATGCTGCAGATGGCGGTGCAGCATTTGTTATGGCTGTACAGGCCGACACAGGAGTGACACTCTTGATTGCAGCGAATTCATTTGAAGGCGTTCTCTCCTGGCATCTCTTTGTTTTCTTTCTGTGGAGCACCCTTCTCCCCGGCGGTAAGCCTTCGTTTCTCTTCCGTTCACTATAGCCGTCGCTGCAAATCGCGTCTACAGCGTGAGCGATCATTGGCAACGTCTCCCCACCTCTCTATGTCCATGGCCATCGTTGGAGCGAAGACGGTGTCATCCTCATAACCTCTTGCCGGTGGTCAGGTCCCCGTACAGAAGAACCTTCGGAATCCTTCCATCCGGCATATATATATATATATATATATATATATATATATATATATATATATATATATATATATATATATAGTGGTACGACGGAATAGTTTATGTATGATCTGTCTTTTTGAGTTGACTGTTTTTGTGCCCTGTAGTTTACGCTGCAGTTCCTTTGCCGTGTTGCTGTACTATACCAGCTGACCGCTCCGCGACGAAAGACGTTTGATTCAGGAGATCCCAACACTGCAGCAGTACCTCACCATTTGTACACACACACACACACACACACACACACGAATATAATATTAATTAAATCCCAATCTGATGATCGGTTAGAGAAAGTTAACTAGTTAGTAAGTTGCCACAAAATTTCTACATCTATCTATCTATCTATCTATCTATCTATCTATCTATCTATCTATCTGTATTTATACCTATCTATCAATCTATCAAGATTTATTCATATGTCTTTCTATGTTAATATCTACCAATCGATCTATATTTGTTCATATCTATCTATCTATCTATCTATCTATCTATCTATCTGTCTGTCTGTCTGTCTGTCTGTCTACCTATATTTGTCCATATCTATCTATCTATCTATCAATCTATGTATATTTGTTTCTATCTATCTATCTATCTCTCTATATTAGTTCATATCTATCTATCAATCTATCTATATTTATTCATATCTATCTCTTCATATCTATCTCTTCATATCTATGTTCATATTTATCTATGTTCACGTCTATCTATCTATCTATCTTTGTTTATACCTATCTATCAATCTATATAGATTTATTATGTCTTTCTGTGTTAATATCTATCAATCGATCTATATTTGTTTATATCTATCTGTCTGTTTATACCTATGTCCATATTTATCAATGTTTGTTCACATCTATCTATCTATCTGGGTTAATATCTGTCAATATGTCTATATTTGTTCATACCTATCTATCTATCTATCTATATTTGTTCATATCTATGTCTGTTCATATATCTATGTTTGTTCATATTTATCTATATTCTATGTTCATATATATATCTATCTATCTATCTATCTATCTATCTATCTATCTATCTATCTATCCGTGTGTGTTTATCTATGTTCATATCTATCAATTTAGATTACTAGCTAATTGTTCGTCTCTCCTCGTATCTATGTATAAATACATATGTATGTATGCGTGTATGTGTGTCGCAAAGTCTGATACACATATGGAAGAATATTGCTTAATAACGAGGATAGAATGTTTTTAAATATAATCAATGTAAACTTGAATATGAACAGCATATAGGACTAACAGGTAATTACAACTTTTTCATCCTAATGGCAAGTAAACTGTCACTAAATTTCACGCACACACTTAGGCCGATGTAGTCCTGTGTGTGACAATAAACTACATCCGCCAGCAAGGCCTCTGAACGAGAGATTGGAGCTTTTTGAGGAGCGTGGAACCACCTTTTAATTGCTAGACCTTGGTATGACGATAAACTACATCCGGCAGCAAGGTCAGTTTTTCAGGAGCGAGAAACCACTTCTTAATTTAAAGTCCTGGGTATGACGATAAACTACATCTGGTAGCTAGGCCTCTGATTAGGAGGTCTGGAGGTTTTGAGGAGTTTGGAACCACCTCTTAATTGCTAGTCCTGAGTATGACGATAAACTATATGCAGCAGCAAGGTCAATGACGGAGATTGGAGGTTTTTGAGGAGCGTGGAACCACCTCTTAATTGCTGTTGTTCTCCGGTCCACCCTGACCCCGGGTAGTAGCACCTGTTATGGTCCCAAATATGGGTAAATAGTGAACCCCCAAGCCAAAACACTATGAAAATATACAAATACGTTTTTATAGTAAAAATACCAGCAATACATTTTTATATAAAAATTATAAACAATACATATTTATACAAAAAAGAACAACAATACATTTTGTCTGTAGTTGAAGGCATAAAATTGCGTTCAAAATATTTAGATTTCGGTATTATTAGGTGTTGATATGCCAATAATCAAAATTACCCAACCAATCTAAATCTATTGCGCTGTCTGGTATTCCCGTATTATGCCACTCATCATGCAATATTGAATTTATATATACGTAATACTCACATAGTAGTCTCTCTCTCTCTCTTTCTCTCTCTCTCTCTCTCTCTCTCTATATATATATATATATATATATATATATATATATATTTCTTGTGCGTTTCGTCTGATTGAAATATAGAAATGGATACATACTGTATTAGTTTTTGGACTTTTTTGTAGCTGTCACAGTTAAATTTCTAATTCCGACGTGAACTCAGTCTATACCGGGGTTGAATAAAATTGACGAACTGTATTTTTTCGTCGGTCGAAATAAGCTTATTCCCCATATGAGGTGATTTTGGATTTTATTGTGTATTAATTTTTGCTCTCTCATAATAAATACATTGAGCTCTTTTTGTGGATCAGTTTTAATATTTTATATTACTAGGATCCACTTGGATTATATACCGACAGATTTATTATCTTTACTATGTCTCTCTCTCTCTCTCTCTATATATATATATATATATATATATATATATATATATATATATAACGTGTATGTATATATATATATATTTATATATATATATATATATATACATGCATATATTTATATATATATATATATATACATGCATATATATATATATATATATATATACATGCATATATATGTATTTCTTATATATATTACTTATATATTATATACGCGCGGTACTTATTGCAAAACACTCAATATCAGTGATAGAGCTAACATATTTAGATGTGTAATATTCAGCTAAATGTCTTTACAGCAATACTCAAATTATGTACCGCTAAGACGAATATATATATATATATATATATGTGTGTGTGTGTGTGTGTGTGTGTGTGATGGATTCTCCCGTCGATTTCGACATATGAGGTCCTGACAAATATCCCTGTTTACGGCGGTTCTTTGTGCCTGCACACGCTCAGGCGAAGATGGCATTTGAGTCCAGCTAGAGACCTGCACACCATGCCACAGTGGATGCAGGCGTGAGGGTTGAGAGAAAGCGTCGCTGGTATATTTGCATTCGCTTTTGTTCTTAGCCTAGTTTCCTTTAATTTGGGAATACCAGCCGTGGAGAAATGTTTGATTCGCTGGTGACACATACTCTTCCAAGCATCCCCCTCCTTAGCATTGAACTCAAAATTTCTGCTATAAATCTGGACAGCTGCAAGGTTAGCTTTCAATTTGTTTTTGTAGCGAAGCCAAGGTCGTCCAACATTTCGGCTACCACCATCAAGCTGACTGTACATGAGCTGCTTTGCTATCCTACTATCGTCCATGCGAACAACATGACCTGCCCAGCGAAGTTGTGATTGGATCAGAAAACTTTCTATTCCACTGATGCCACAAAATGTAAACAAGTCTGCATTAGATACTCGGTCTTTAAGAGTAAAAAAACAAATAGTACGAAGACATCTCTTGTGGAAGACGTCAAGTTGCTCAATTACGATAGGGTGTCCATGACTCTGATGCATACAGTAGTGTGGTAAGTATGTCGGCTTCATACACTGCTATCTTTGTTTTCAGGCTTATTCCTCGGTCTTTCCATAATCGGGTACTCAATTTTCCAAACGCACTACTAGCACGAGAGATTCTATTCACTATTTCATTATCGAGTGATGCACTTGAATTCACCACGCTACCAAGATATGTGAAGTTTTTCACATATTTCAAATTGCTTCCATCGACTTGGATAGGGGTTACTGGAAAATTGTGGGCTGGCTGATTTTGTTTCACACCGTGCACCTGCTTTGGTGTAGTTCGGGCTGATGTATGACTTCGGTTTTCTTTCTGCTGATGGTTAGGCCAAAGGCTTTAAATGCAGCAGAAAACCGATCAGCAAGAAGTTGAGCTTCCTCGAGGAAGGTTGCAACCAGTGCAGCATCATCTGCAAATAGCAAATCCCTGATGATTGTTCTACGAAGGAGCGTTTTTGCTTTGAAGCGCTGGTGATTGAATATTCCACCACTTGTACGGAACTGAAATTTTACTCCAGTAACAACATCTGAAAATGCGTGTTTCAACATAACAGAGAAGAATAGAGCAAACAGAACCGGAGCCATAACACATCCTTGTTTGGTGCCATTGGTTACATTGAACTGTTCCGAAGAGTCCCCATTCGACACGACTGATGCTTTCATGCCCTCATGAAAAGATATTATAAATTTTATCATGTTGTCTGGGACGCCAATTTTCTTCTATATCTTCCAAAGAGCTGTACGGTTCACAGTATCAAATGCCTTGGTAAGGTCAATAAACACCATGTACAACTCCTGGTTTTTCTCGCGAGCTTTCTCAGATACTTGACGCAAAGAGAATATCATATCAATCGTTCCCCGAAGAGCGCGAAAACCACACTGCGATTCAGGATAGATTTCATCAACAAGATGCTTAAGTAATCTGTTGAGTATAAGTCTGGCTAGAATTTTACCAGCAATTGAAAGAAAAGATATGCCGCGATGATTATCACACACATTTCGAGGACGTTTGTTTTTGTAAAGGTGAAGGATGGAGGCATCCTTGAAGTCTTGGGGAACCTTCCCAGTTATCCAAATGGAAACAAAAAGAGCATGCAACTTTTTAGCCAACTTTTGGCCACCATTCTTAAACACTTCCGGTAGTATAGCATCGTTGCCAGGCGCCTTACACATGGCTATCTGTTTAAACCACTAGGAGTGATGCACCCTTAGCCTTCGTTAAGGCATGTATCTAGGAGGAGGAAAACTCTGATACAAAACATGAGGACTGATGTTCACCTATTCTGTGGCAAATTTTTGCACCGAATTTTTGTTATATATATATATATATATACCTCGGTATAAAAGTCCATACCGTTGTTGAATAAGACTGACGAATTATATTTTCGTCGGTTGAAATACGCTTATTCTCCATATGAGGTGATTTGGGATTTTATTGTCTATTAATTTTTGCTCTCTAATAATAAATACATTGAGATCTTTTTGTGGATCAGTTTTAATATTTTATATTACTAGGATTCACTTGGATTATATACCAATGGATTTATTACCTTTACTAACTCTCTCTCTACCTCTCTACCTCTCTCTACACATATATATATATATATATATATATATATATATATATATATATATATATAAAACTAGAGAGTCAGACAAACCTACCATGGTTTCACCTAAGCGGATCGTCAGGGAAGATCAGACTTCCCTGACGATCCGCTTAGGTGAAACCTTGGTAGGTTTCTCTGGCTCTAGGTTTAACTAGGTCTGCTCTACTCATTGTATTGATCACTTTATTTAGTTGTTTTGGATACTTGCATCAGTAGGCTGGACGATTATTTTCAGTTAACGTACATCTTCTTGGTTCTTTCTTTTTTTTATACCTTTTTTTTCCCTTTGGTATTGGTTTGTTCATTTACAAATCAATACACCGAAGGTTTTCCGAGCGAGTATAGTTTAATAATATATATATATATATATATATATATATATAGAGAGAGAGAGAGAGAGAGAGAGAGAGACAGACAGACAGACAGACAGACAGAGAGACAGAGAGAGAAAGAGAGAGAGAGAAAGAGAAAGAAATTACCTTTATGCATGAGTCTCTGTTTAAAGTCTGAATAAATTAATTTTAATTTCGTACATTTTCAATTCATCATAATATTGTCCTGATTTTTGTTTTTTTTTTTATATCGCCTTAATCATGAAAAGGTTACCTTTTTCCCGAATTCTTATCTGGGCAATTAATGTGTCTCTTCATTTCATTTATTTAATTTAGCCTCCTTTTATTTCCTCATCCTTCATCTCAGGATGGCTGAAAAACATTGCGACTAAAAACGATTTATGGATGTACAACGGAACCCCTGAATGTTTTCATTAATTTATAATGTACACCATTTCCTCTGTGAATAAATCATCGACGTGTAATAATGCAGCAACTTCCCAACCAGAACCGAAAAAATAAAAGACATTATCGTTGCTTACGTGTCCTGGGAATTTCCCGCTTAAATTTGTATCTCCATTTTTGTTTGAATTTCTGGGATGATGGTTTATCCTTATTTACAATATTTACATTCGGACTATAGTTCTCGTCTTTATTATTGCTATTACAACGTTTCGGCCTTTGTGCCATCCAGCCTTCATCAGATGTGCATCGATCTACAGGGAGTTCTGAATTAAACCGATTATTTATTGTTTCACTGCCTATGTCTAGTTCATATTTTTGTACTGCTTAGTTATTGCTCACCCGTTTCCAAGCGCACACTACCCGGCCAAGAATTGAACTTACACTTCTTATATCACCAACTTCAAGAACCACGGCTTATATTCACTGGGCAATTGTCCAGTAGGTCAATTGTCTGTAATGAACTTAGACCTAACTGCTGATTAGCGCTACTACTGCCCGTCATGCTTGACTGCTACTGCAACTGTCATTGGGGATTTGCTGTCACTTCTTTTGGTTTATATTGTTTTTATTTCTATACTAGTCCTACTAAGGAGGTCAGCACACGCGTTGCTTCTTTCAGACGTATGAAAGGGTTCCTTTCAGAATTCCCTGTAGGTTACTTAGATCGATATACACCTGATGAAGACCGGAGGGCACAATGACCGAAACGTTGAGATAACAACATCAAAGATGAGCACAATAGACCGTATATTAATAGTATAAATGTATTTCCATATAAGGAAGTAACACGTTGTCTTATTGAGCCCTTCCTAACAAACAAATTTAACCTAAGAGATCTGAGATAAATGTTTTAGTGAAATAATCTATTATCTAGTATGACGTTTAGAAATAAATTTTGAACTAAGCGTGACAGTTAAACGAGCCATCCTGTCATATCACTTCTCCTGAATGACATTGAAGTTTGGACAATTTCCTTACAAGTGAACAAGTGAATCGAAGCAACAGAGATATAGTTCTACAGAGCTATGTTTTTTTGTTTTTTTTTTACCAAAGTTCACTCAGTACAAAGTTTGAGAACCACGAATGCTTTTCGAATTCCTGTGTTAAACATTTTAGACTACCATTACACCAGACTAAGTGCCATCGACACCATGAGTCGGAAAATGAAAAGGAAATAATGCCAGCTGACTGGAGGTTAATCCAAGTAAAAAGAGATATTCAATAAGATTCCATGATATGAACTAAAAGAGGGGTATTGTAGATTAGGACGCAGTATACTTCCTGCTCTTCCCTGCTACTGTGTCAATGAAATGCTCCTACTTATAAATATGGCAAGTATCTACATTAGACTAGGATTTGAGTAGAATCTGATTTACTAAAGATATTTCGTTCTATGTATGAGCATTTAATAAACTTCTTTCCTACTAAGGCTTCTGTTTCTTCGATACTCTCTCTAACTACAGCCTTACTCGTTCTAGGCTATTTCGAACAAAGACAACATTACAGTTATGATGAATACGATATGTGACATGAATGACAGAGAAGGTTTGTAGTAAGTGAAGGCATAAGGAGAAGTGGGGTAGAAAATGAGTAACCCTATACTTGAATAGGCTAAGATTGCTGTCTTTATTGAAGCACTCACGCGGGATTATGTCCCACAAAGTAGCAGTTATCTGGAAAAGCTATTTGAAAGGAACGTTATGGAGGAAATAAGAGGGATTTGGCCCCATGAAACCAGCATGGTGTGCCCTAGCTCTAAAGGTTCGAACCCGTGGAGTTCAATTGAGAGGGTATAGAAATAGTATTAAAGAAACCATACACTTGCGACGTTACACCAGTTCCAAATGGGTTGATGGTTGGAGAATATATCTTCCTCTAAAACACTGCGTAAACAATTTGGGGCTCTGTAAATATAACGTAGGGCAGAAGGAGTCAGATGCCATTGTCTCAGCATCTTTAGCGATGGATCGTGTATATGAGATCTATCTAAGGTCTGAGATAATATGAGTCCCAACAGACAATCAATACATGGAGTCTCATTGAGAGCGCTGACGTTCATAAATACAGGTGTGCAACCCCGTTACAAATTGAACAAAAATTCAATCGATTTAAGTACCATCACTAAAATCTCATTTTTTAAACAATATTTGCATTTCAAGTTTCGCATTTATTAACCAATTAGTGATGTTGTCTAACGCTCTTAGACCTCTAAAATTTCAGACAACTATGTTTTTGTCTGCTACGAAAATTGAGAAATGGATCAGAAAATCATTAACAATTTTCCCTCCTAAAATAGATATTTAAAAATTAAAAAAGTTTAACCAATAAACTTCTGAGTTTAGTAAATCTATTTTTTAATTTCCAGGAGTTTATTTCTCGGTTATAGATACGATCGTGTAAATTCTTAAAAATTTGTATTTAGTTTTTTTACGTCAATCCTTTGAGCATGTTTATACCCAGTTGTTTACTCAAATGTTTCGTATAATTAATTACAAATCCTTTATATATTTTATCAAGTAACTTATTACAAAATCCTAGTGATTTTAAAGTAAATTAAGTAACACTGAAAAAACACCAACATAAGAAGAGAGTTTTTGCAAGCAAAACGTTAGTAGTTATGAAACAGCTTTCCCGTCTGCTAACTGTTACTGCTGAAAAATTACACACATTCATAAAACAACGTAAATACGTTACACCCTCCTGATGTAGACACATTCTTTGTCTTCTATCATAATAACGCAATTTATTCTGCGTGTTGTGAAGAACAAAAATATTTTTGTCAGACTTTGTTTGGCAAGAAAGTTGTAATTCGTCTCTTTCAAGTTTATGGAATACAAATACTCAATAATAAAATTTATTTAAAATGTGTCGAGCTGTGTTTGAAGTTTATTTCTTTCTTCGCTTTTTAACACTGGTGTAAATGCATGGTTTGACTACAGAAATGCGACGTTGTATCTTTGAGAAAGAGGGTGCAGCGAGGGGAGTGTATCTTTTCCTACAACGCCGCGTAAAGATTGTGACAATTCAAGGCTTGAGATTGGAGACTGAACAGCCCCAAACAGATATGATAGCATTTTTTTTTTTTAAATTCAGATTTAAGTATTGTAAAAGTAAGCATATCAGGTGTCAGGTAATTATCGGAGAGATAAAATAAAATGGCCATTTTCACAGCATCATAAGCACTGGATTGTATATATGAGTCCAACTTTTTTATAAAAATTCATTTCACCCCCAGCAAGGTGATAATGCCACTAAGATGCAAGGGATTACTGGACGTGGAAAAATATGAGGAGACTTTAACGTGGATAAAGGACAATAATAGAATAGGTTTCTGGAATAAATAAGACGACGATTGGTGTTGCATTTAAATTGTTGAAGATTATAGGTGGCGGGAAAGGAAGAAACTAGATGTATGTTCCAGAGATGAGAAGAGCGAGAAAAGAAACTATTATTAATCAGTTGCATCTGATTATTTCAATAGTAAAAAAAATGAGACTTGGTTGACAATCAAGGAGTACATTTAAATTTATGCGGGGGAGATGTCACGTCGGTGAGCTCATTAGAACAACTGCTATGAAAATATCTTTAGAAAAGACAGAGTGAAGACATGTCACGGTGTTGGGAAAGAGGTGAAGACTGATAACATTATCGCCTCTTCCTTGGATTTTGTCAATAAATTCAGAGATATTTTGAGGACTGGAATGAACATATGGAGGCACATTTAAAGTGCATCTGTTCATCGTGAATATTATAAGGATGCCATGGACTGAACACAGGAATAAAGAGGAAGTTTTAAACGTAATCGAAATTAAAGAAACTTTGTGATTACAACAAAGATGAAGATAATAGTCAGACTGTAAATAATGTAAATAATGATAACTCCTCATCAAAGAAATTCAGACAGGAACATAAGAATTGTTCAAAACCATAAAAACAAGGAAATGTTCTAGCCATGGACAAAACATTGTGATAACAAAAAAGATGAGGATAATAGTCTGAATGTAAATAATGTAAATAATGATAACTCCTCATCATAGAAATTCAGACAGAAATATAAGAATTGTTCAAAACCATAAAAACCAAAGAAATGTTCTAGCCATGGGCAAAACATTGTGATAAAAACAAAGATGAGGATAATAGTCTGAGTGTAAATAATATAAATAATGATAACTCCTCATCATAGAAATTCAGACAGAAATATAAGAATTTTTCAAAACCATAAAAACCAAGGAATGTTCTAGCCATGGGCAAAACATTGTGATAACAAAAAAGATGAGGATAATAGTCTGAATGTAAATAATGTAAATAATGATAACTCCTCATCATAGAAATTCAGACAGAAATATAAGAATTGTTCAAAACCATAAAAACCAAGGAATGTTCTAGCCATGGGCAAAACATTGTGATAAAAACAAAGATGAGGATAATAGTCTGAGTGTAAATAATATAAATAATGATAACTCCTCATCATAGAAATTCAGACAGAAATATAAGAATTTTTCAAAACCATAAAAACCAAGGAATGTTCTAGCCATGGGCAAAACATTGTGATAACAAAAAAGATGAGGATAATAGTCTGAATGTAAATAATGTAAATAATGATTACACATCATCCCAGTAATTCAAATAAGGAACATAACAATTGTTCAAAACCATAAAAACCACGGAATGTTCTAGCCATGGGCAAAACATTGTGATAAAAACAAAGATGAGGATAATAGTCTCAGTGTAAACAATCTAAATAATTATAACACCTTATCCCAGAAATTCAGATAGAAATAACTTTTTTACTTACGTGAAATTCTCCGCTCAATGTTCTCCCATGTGTTCTGCATATTTTATTGTTTTTGAAAGAAAGCAACCAAAAAGTGAAAATGATTTTGTGGAAGTTATAATATAAAAATTAAAGAACAGAAAACAAAAAAAAAAAAAAAAAAATATGAAGAAAGCTAAAAACATAACCTCCCGAGACGCAAATCAGAAAAATATGGATTTCTCAAAACAGAAATCTCGCTCACACATTCACTAATGAAGTTATTATCGCAAGAAAACGTGATCTGAGACTGATGCAATCGCGTTTTTTTTTAAAAATGTTTTCTTTGTTCGATCAAAATAAATGGCTTCTTGCATTGTTCACTGATAACTTATCAAAACATCGCTGGACGTGCGATAGATACTCAGCACTTTTTGACATTTAATTATCAGAATATTTTCTACAATTCGTTTTTCTTTTTTTAGCGCATGTAGTATCACTTAGACGTCAGTAAAATCAGGAACCTATAGACTGCGTTAGCTGACATTAGAATGATAACAGATTTGGAGAATATTTTCCATATTTTTCCTAATAACACTAATCTTCAGCGTCTCATGATCATTGCTTTGTCCGGTATTTAAGCATATTTCGGTTTGAAATATTTGAAATGCCATTATAAGTGCAGAAAGTTGCTGTGCTTCGATTAATTTAGTGCAAGGCATCATGGAAGTGAAGAATAAGGAGAGCAGTTTTGAACGCATGTTACCTTGTATTCAAGATATCGGCTTTCACCTAGATTCGAACAATGTATATATATATATATATATATATATATATATATATATATATATATATATATAGTAGACTGTCCCGTCGTATTCGGCGTATGAGGGTCAAGTAACTCAGTTCCTAGGAACCGACACCCCAGACAGCAGCACATATAATTTGATTATAGTGCTGAAGGCTTTGTGCAGAACCAGCCATATTTTTTTAAGTGCCGAATGCAGAGACCTGGTGCAATACGTGCCACAAGGTCCACAAACGAACCTCCGCAGGTTTTGAATTCAGAGTTCTCCCCCCTCTCCTAGACCAATTGCCATCCAATGCTATGGAACGCTGGAGGGAGAAGAAGAGGATTAATACCTTTCCCAAGAGTATTAACACGTAAGTGAATGGAATGGAATTCGACTGTAATTCGAGCTCGGCTATATATATATATATATATATATATATATATATATATATATATATATATATAAGTGAACATTGAAGTCAACACTTAGAGGTGACATTCTGTTTCATGCTGGACGCAATCGTGGCCTGACGTTTGCGTCTAGCATGAAACAGCCTGTCGCCTCTAAGTGTTGACTTCAATGTTCAGTTTTATATTTACACACGCTCTATCTCTGATACTGAGCACTTTATCCCATAAATATAGTACACGTTAAGACTATATTTCTTCATATATATATATATATATATATATATATATATATATATATATATATTAAATAAAAACACACCGCTTTAAGGTTCCATGTAATAAATTATTTCACCACAGCCCTTTTAAAGGACTGCGGATCATCAGACTTTACTTCCAAAGTTTGAAACGAAAAATGAAAAGAAATTAACACATTTTTGACGGGCCGTATTAAACATATGTAAATTAACGCAGTGAGGAAGTGAGGGGGGACTGAGAAGACATGAGTGAGTTAGATGTATTTTAATATTTCTATTCTTTCATACTTAAAATTACTTGAGGAGATCCAGACATTGACACATTTAAACGGTTAACTTAACGGAAGTTATATATTGATATAGAAGGGGTAGAGGAGAAAAAAGAAAAAGAGAGAAGTAAGTCATGTGAAAAGGTGTCACTAATTTTCTTTGGAAAGAACAGGCTCGAGAAAGACGCTGTCATTTTGTTTTACTTTGAAAGTGTTATTTTGGGGGTTCATAAAGATTATAATGTTTGATAGAAATTTGAATGTCTAAACTGCCTACAAAGAATTTAATTTGATGTTTGTTAGTGATTTAATTTTTTTTTTTTAATTTTGGGGATTTTCTATGAAATAGTCGATTAGAAAAGATATTCATAGAAAGTACATTAAAAGAATAAAATTTTATTTTAAAATATAAGTTTACTTCTAGTAATTTTTTTTATTTTTTTATTATTGATTATTAAGTTGACATCTGTATCCGTTTGAATTTTGTTCATGAATTTAACTCGTGACTGTTTCTAGATGAGTAATGTCTTTTACTTAAAGTTTAGTTAAGTCAGTATGGAGTAATATTTGAAGATAATATTAAAGTTCTTGGTCTGTCATATACTTAATACACACCCATGCAAATCTCACATATACATACGTTCCTTTACATGGGCAATTACTCATACAGATACCCATATATATATATATATATATATATATATATATATATATATATATATATATATCCAAGTGTAAGGTAGGTTAATTGCAATGTCGAAACATTATGTTATGAAAAGGTTCCGAATACAGAGTCGAGGTTAATGATATCTATTATATCAAAAACATGTTATAAATCGCAATTTAAATGCAATCATGTTTCGGCATTGTATGTGCTTCTTCAAGCGGTGGTGGCAAACTGGAGAATAAACGATAATTCTATGGTTTAGAAGCAACAATACCCTTACAGGAAGTGGAGGAAAGGGGGAAAAATAATTTTCTAACATGCTAGGGAGTGACCTCGATTAACCAATCAGATATCGGAATATGATAAATGCGAACTTAATTTCCTTTTTGAATGCCACTTGACTGTACATGTCATTTAAAATCAAACTTAGATGTTAACAAAGTGTCAAGTTTATATTAGGTTGATGCAAAAATAATAACGTAATAATGTCGTTTTTTGACGTTAAAAAATACTTCAAAAAACGACATTATTACGTCATTATTTTGGCACCAACCTAATAGTATTCTTTGGGCATAACCCAATAAGCTAACATAAGAATATAAACTATCAAGATGAAAGCAAACGATAAGAGATTAAGACAGTGCTATACGCTAGCTTCTTACGGGGTTCTCGTCATTATTTATGATAGGCATAAGATTATTTCTACCAGTAAAATTATCCACGGTCCGTATCTATATCGGCGAGCAGTAGCCGATTAGGATAAAGCACGAGAAGTTGGCAGGGGAGAAAGTGGGAGTTGAAGTAGAGCGGCCACTGGACTTCGTCTCGAACGCGTGAACCCCTGGGGAGTGGGCCAGGGTTACTTTTACGTTATAGCCGATGGAAAAGGGCCCTTTAACAGGTAAGGCAACCAAAAGACAACAGTTTAATTATAATAGACGCAGAAATTCGAACGCAGCTATAATAACGACACAATTTATATTTCTAAGTAAACATACACATATATACACAAACATCCACAAACGTATAAACATATATATACATATATTTATACATACACACATATATACCCATACCACCCAAATACACATATGGATACACACGCATGCGCATATATATATAAATATACACATGAACACAAGACAAAACCTAAACACGAACCAATATACAAACAAATACTTACACAGCCGTTTAAAACGTTGCCCATGTATGCAGAAATTCATACGTAAACGTGTACATACATACACATACGTAAATATGTAGGTACAAATACATACAAAAAATACAAATATGTGCATACATAAGCACATACACATATACAAACACACACGCATATATATATATATATATATATATATATATATATATATATATATATATATATATATATATGTGTGTGTGTGTGTGTGTGTGTATTAAGTAATTCACCCCAAGCAAGGCGGGAGTGCCACTGGTATACAAGGGTCTACAGTGAGTTTAATTAAGCGAAAAGATTGGCTATAGGGTGAGGGTTGAGGAAAGTATAAAAAGAAGAACAGAAGAGGATAAAAAGTGAACGGGGACCAAGGGAACAGATGCCAATTGACATTACATTTAAATTTTGAAAGAATATAATTATCAGGGAAGCAAGTAAAAGGAAGGGAGTTCCACTGTCAGGAAATGCAAAAGAAGCTGTTGGAGTAGAAGAGGCGGTTACATTTAAGGGTTTCGATAGTGAAAGAGTGGGACCGTGATGCCAACTTAGTAGCACGCTTAAATTACATAGAGTCGGGGTGCTAGTGAAAATAGTTAATCAGTGCAGTTTCAAGGAAAATATTTATAGAAAAGACAGAAGGAAGCCTCATTACGTCGGTGAGAAGTAACTAAAGTTGAGACCCTAAGTCAGGACCGATCACATTGTATATCCGTCTTTTATTCATGGGCTATACCGTAAACGTAACATTGACCCACTAACAACGAGTTCACGCGTTCGAGACGAAGTCCAACGGCCGCCCTACTTCCTCTCTACTCTTTCCCCTGCCAACTTATCATTCTTTAGCCTGGTGAGTTAATGGTCACTACCCACCGAAAAGCGGACTAGTTTATTGGCAGAACTAAATCTTATGCTTACAATAAATGATGAGGAGAACCCCGTAAGAAGGTAACGCCCTCTTAATCAATTAATCGTTTGCTTCCATCTAAATAGCTTATATTCTTATCTTAGCTGACTTATGAACAAAGAATACTATAATCTATACACATCTACGTTTGATTTTAGATAACTTCTACAGTCAACAGGAATATCCAGTACGGAAATTAACTTCCAACTCGTCATCTGATTGGTTAATCGAGGTCGCTCCCTAGCATGTTAGAAATTTAGTTTTTTCCCCTTCCATCCACTTCCTGTGTGGGTATTGCTTCTTTTAAACCATAGAATAACCGTTTATTGTCCAATTTACCAGCACCGCCTGAAGTAGTCCCTTGAGTGCTGAAACATAATTGTATTTGTGTAGTGGTTCCAGTAGACGGATTATATATATATATATATATATATATATATATATATATATATATATATATATATATATATATATAAGGGTGTTTCATTAAGACGGATCAAAGTCAGCAGTAAATAATTCAGTGTTATTGGCGAAAATTTATTTATTTCTCTATTGGATCCTGTTATTTAAGTCATGGCAATTATGCGTGAAAAATGATATCGTCTAAATGTCCGCCAAATCTGAAAGTAAAGAAATAAATCATTAGATGCTGAATCTTAATTCGCATCGATCCTAGTTATTGGAACACCCTTTATATATATATATATATATATATATATATATATATATATATATATATATATATATATATATATATGTGTGTTTTTATGTTTTAAAAACAGTGCTCCATACAGAAGTGGTTTGGGGCTCTTGTATTTCAAACATGAGAATTCTAATGTAGCGAGGAATATATTTAAAAAAATAATTATATATATATATATATATATATATATATATATATATATATATATATATATATATACATGGTAATGTTATGTTTATTGATAGATCCTATTTTTAAGATGGAAAGACTGTCACCATATAGTGTGTGTGTGTGTGTGTGCGGTGTATGTGTGTATGATCGTACATTAAAAATAATTATATATCTATTAATCTGTGTGTGTGTGTGTGTTTGTAAATATGCTAAGAAAAATTGGAACACTTGAAAAATATTTATTCAGTATACTTTTTATATTACTTTTATATTTATACATAATACTTATTTTCAAACATTTCAAGTGCATAATGACATATATGCAAAAATAACAAAGGGACAAAAGAATTCACATATTATTTAAAATTTATCCACTTCACAAAAGAATGTTATTTAAGAAGCAATGCCTGTTCGCAATCTTATGACCCCTTATAGAAATTTTTGGAATCTTCCAAAACTTCACAGGATATGGTTCCATTATCTTCGTCTTTGATTACATCACTTGAAAAAACAAAACAAACGAGGCTGTCATGGCTAAAATAAATGTTTACCGATATAAAGAAAAGAATAATGAAGCAACATAGAAAAGTATTGAAGTATGGGATGATTGCCAAGTTATTAAATATCCCTGTCAGTAACACTGTGTCGATTGATCTGAAGTGGAAGATGTTTGGCAAGACTGAAAATCTTTCTCGAACTGGCGCGAAAGGGAAAATATTTTGACGATAAAATCAAAAATATCTAAAAAAAAAAAATAAAATAAAAAAAAACAGAGCAAATGCAATTCTATTTCAGCAGAATTAAAACATCTATTAGTAAATAATTACAGAAGAATGATTTAAAATCCATTAACCTTGGAAAGCTAATCTTTTTGAAATGGAAGGAATCACGTTTCGAGATAATTATTATTAATAATAATGATATCGCAACAAGAAAAAAAAATAATAATAATAATAGCAACAACAACAATAATAATGATAACCTCAACGACAGTAATAATAATAATAATAGCAACAAGAAGAACAATAATAATAACGATGATAGCAAAAACAACAATAATAATAACAATAATAATGATGATGATGATAACAATAATACTAATAATAACAACAATAATAATAATGATGATAGCAACACTAATAATAACAACAATAAATATAACGTTAATAGCTACAATGATATTAATAACATTAATAATAAAACAATAATAATGATGATAATACTAACAACAATAATAATCATAATAATAATAATAATGGTAATAACAAAAATAACAATAATAATATAAATAATAATATCAAAAACAATAGCAAAAATTATAATGCTAATAATAACAGTAATAATAATAATGATCATAATAACATTAAATAATAATACCATCCCTACACTAAATCCAGTTTATGATGCTTTCGTAGTCATTCTCTTCCGCAGGTAAGGCGCACGTCACGTGATCGACGGAATGATGAAAATTGCAATTAATAGGAGTCTTTTGGAAGCTATTTATTTTTCTTCCTAATACAAGAATGGGCACTTCAAGTAGAAATTCGCTTAAAGGCACTGTTCAACCTCTGTTGATGAGCATAGCCTTCGTGGCTGGGTCGGTATAAGCACATCGGGTCGTTTCTTCTGCCAGAGTGTACACCGGTTCGAATCCTGCCGGAGGGCAGTTATTTTTAGTTAATAAGATTTCTCGAAAATTTCTTACCAATACCAACTCAAAACGTCCCTTCAACACACACACACACACACACACACACACACATATATATATATATATATATATATATATATTAGTCATTATTCACGCGTTTCGCCAATCCGACTTTACCACGGCAAGTTTAAAAGAGAAATGTTTTTAATTCCATTAAATTCAAATATTGTTATATATGGTACTTATGAACACTAATGGGTATGTCGCAATCCTCATAAATACGTTGGACACCATTGTAAGTGGGTGGTTTATATGCTAATGTAGTCCACCTCTAGCAGTGGTTTACCTACTTCACGCCGCTGGTGAGTATTGTATTTTATTGATGTTATAAATATTACTGTTTTGGTTCTTCATCATTCAGTAACCTTTTCTAGGTTACAACAAATATAGACGAAACGCTTCTGTGTAAGCCTCCTTCTGGATGTTGGTAACACACACACACACGCATATATATATATATATATATATATATATGTGTGTGTGTGTGTGTGTGTGTGTGTGTGTGTGTGTGTATCTGATTGAATAAATTATAGATAATATGTCTGCTAATGTTTTTAAAAATTCTTTCATACTCTCGAATGACCTTCTGTATATTGATGTTAAAGGATGTGCTATAGCTGTTTAAATTTCTTTTATTTTCATTTCCCAAGTACTTTCGATCATCTTCCAGGATCATCTTCAGGGGTGCAAGTAGTACAAAACTATATTTCTCTTAACATCAATACACGAAAGATGATTCGTAAGTATGAACTGATTTTGTTAAAAATTAGCAGACATATCTGTAATTTATTCAATCAGAGAATTTGCTGCCTAAATATACACACACACGCGTATATATATATATATATATATATATATATATATATATATATATATATATATATATATATAAGCACAAGTAAGATTATTTCTATTCAGAAAAACTAAAGTCGACCAAAGAGAGGATAAAAACGTTTCACACAAATTTTAATTTCATGTACATGGCCATTCAGCCACACCGTGTCCTTTTCCCATGATCAATGTTGGCACTCAGTCAACAAAACTAACGATTGGTGCCTGGGCATGCGCATCTAATACAGTTGCCATTGCTCTCTTTTGCAACTTTGTAGAACGTATGTACGTTACATTTTTTTTTTTTCACAGCTTGAACTTCGAGTAAATACGTTCACGTCTTGCAACTGATATCGCTAGTGTGAGAAGAATCCTCACCGAAATGGCAACATTTGGCACATTCTCCAAGAGTTTCTTCATTGTACTATAAAGATAACTACTTGGGGCATCATAGTTGCTTGAAAGTCTTCAAGCATCAATATATTTCTTTCTATTGTGCATGAATAATATTTTTCAAAATTCCTACAGTCCTTAAGGATCTCCTCAACTGAATTCTTTCTTTACAATATATGAGGGCGTCCAGAAAGTAATTACGTTCTGCCAGAAAGGGAATAAAAGAATATAAAATGTCAATTAAATTTACTTAAATATTAGGGCTGATAAATAGTATCCAAATAAATTTAACTTATATTTCTTTGTATATTTCTGTCTGACAAAACGTAATTACTTTACGAATACTGTAATCTAAATAAATAAACAGTAAATTCTCTCTGTCCTCCTTGTATCTGAACTCAACGAAAAGGGATTTTAATTTAAATCTATCTCTATCTATAAAAGTCAGCATGTGTGTGTGCGTGTGTGTGTGTGTGTGTGTGTGTGTGTGTATAACGAATGCACGGCCGCAATTTTCGACGGATTTGCACCAAAATTTACATGCACACGCTCCAAGTTAGCGGGAAGGCCAAGGCCGACTTTGTAATTCCCAACTCCCATCGATAGAGGAAATAATCGATTTTTTCATGCTCCTACGGCAGTTTTCATGTAGTTTGCGGCCATTTTCTACTGGCCAGAGTGATAGCCTATATCTGGCTGCCACGAATAGGCAGGAAGATTCTATTGGCCAGCGTGAGAGCCAACAGCTGACTGACACGAATGTTAACTAGCATACTAGCATGCAAAAAAAAATCGATAGCTGCATTCATCACAAGTAGGAAAAAATTAAATCTGCATGGCACTTTACTCCAATTGGCTCATTCGCTTGCTTAAACTCAACGTTAATTATGATTCCGCAGAACTGGATTGGGTGTGAAAAAGTATTTGTTGTTAACATTCTTTTTTCATTCGGTTTTTCCAGTTACGAGTCCTTTTTTAAAGCTGATCGTTTTGTGTTCATTTTGTTTAGTTCTTTTTTCGTAACAGATTTAATGTTTAGTATAGAGCATAGAATAAATTCGCAGTGTGAGATAGGCAAGAAGTAAGGCATGTAGCAACATAAGCACGGCAAAGGGCACTTCTTTTAAGAAGAGCAAAAATATTTTAAATCAAGTGATAGCGATTGCTGTATGAGTCGTGCGATTTTTCAATAAAGGACGGGCAATGCCGGGCCATGCTGCTAGTGTGACTATAAATCTTAATTTATTTAAGTCCTTAATTTAAAAAAAAAATGAAAAATATAATGAAAGCGATTATATTCTTTAAACAATGTATTTGTTGTGTATGTATATACATATTAATTTGCTCATTGCCGCAAATTATATTTTAAATGAATGATATTTTATTTTTTAAAGACATCATATTAAGTTGTTATACCATTCAAAAATAACCGATTAGTTATTGTTATCATTTCCATTGTAGTTGGCACCATTACTGTTTCAAGGAATTTTTTAATTCGTTTTTCTTAACGGCGTCTCTGTTTGAATTAGAATTCTTGTATCTGATACTCCTTTAACTCTGGCGACACCTGCTCTACATAAACATATTGTTATGAATAATCAAGAGTGGTCACTACTTGTTTCGTCACTCTCCTTTTTGAGAGAGCTACTTCTGTTTACTGGGACTATCAAAGGACACTATACGCGAACCTTGTACTCTCAGCTGAATAAAGCTTTCTTAAAGGTTACACCTGCGTAATTTTGTCATTTTATATATTATACCTGTTTGGAATCACGATAATCCCGGGATTAAAAATCTGCCCTTCATCTGGTGCTTGAACATCCTGTATTGGGATTTGTGACCGGATGAGGTGGCAACATGTTAAAAATTCAAATTTTAAAATAACAGGAAAAAATTAGTGATTGTAAAAGTTTTAAATTTACATTGAGTTTAAAGTACAACAAAACCTTTGTGAATTTGAAAAGTTTGGTTCTAATCGAATGGATTGGCTCGCCATTTCGTGTGACCTGACTCAGGATCGGCGAGCGTGGGCAGCGATGGTCCGTGATGCTGCACTTGCTCGGGAGGAAGCCGGTTCAACCCGACCATGGTCAAAAACCGATACAAAAACAACAAGTGAAATAGGGAAATAATATATAAGAATGTTCTAGATTATATTCATGACAGCCGTAATCTCTGTATTTGAAGAACTTATTAGATGTACAATGATTAAATTATAGCAAAAAGAACTTAGTTAAAAGGGAACAGATAAAATTAAAACAACTACACTAGTTTAATGCGGCGGAAATAGCACCTGTAAAAATTTTATGGGACTTTACAATACACATAGACAGAACAATCAAAATTAATCGCTCAGACATCGTTGTTAGAGACCGAAAACAAAAAATGTCTCCTTATTGATATGGAAGACTCTGCAGACTGCATTGTATCTTTGAAGACCTTTAAAAAGCTATCAAAATGCAAGGACCTTGAAATAGAAATATCAAAAATGTAGAACATAAGCACATCAACAATTCCAGTTGTAGTTGGAGCCCTCGCATTGGATGGAAAAGATTCCAATAGAATCATTGAAGGGATTTCTTGTAGCTCATGCCTAAAAGAAATACAAAAGATTGTTCTCACAAGTACAGCCTACACCTTACGAAGGGGTTTATCTATGTAATATATGTGTTTTTGTTTTGTTTTGTTTTTTTTGTTTTTTTTAATTGCTCAGTGCAAAATATCATGCCACTTCTGTCCTTAGGTCTGTGTGCTGAACCCGGAAAGAAATGAGTACACACCAGAAATCAGAGGTAATATTAGGTTGGTGCAAAAATAATGACGTAATAATGTTTTTTGACGTTATACGTCAAAAAAACGACATTATTACGTCATTATTTTTGCACCAACCTAATAATAATAATAATAATAATAATAATAACAATAATAATAATAATAATAATAATAATAATAATAATGTTATTATTTATTTCCTTTTCGATATTAATTTAATTTTTGTCGTAATTTTGTGTTTATTTTGTTAAAACACAAAATGTTCAATTAATATTTTGTTAAACATAATATTTTCATTAATATTTCAGAAAAAGATACTTCAACGTAAATATAACTCAACGTAAAGGGATTTTAATTTAAATCTATGTGACTATAAATCTTAATTTATTTAAATCCTTACATTTAAAAAAAATTTAAAATATAATGAAAGCGATTATATTCTTTAAAAACGATATTTGATGTATATGTATATACATATTAATTTGCTCATTGCCGCAAATTATATTCTAAATTAATGACATTTTAATCGTAAAGACATCATATTAAGTTATTAGACCATTCAAAAATGACCAATGAGTTATTGTTATCATTGCCATTGTAGATGTGCCATCTACAATGGCAATGATAACTGCTGTTTCAAGAATTTTTTGAATCCGTTTTTCTTAACGGCGTCTCTTTTTGAATTAGAAAAGCGTCTCCTCCTCGTAGCAGCCATTGAAGCAAATGGCTGGAACTTACAAAAAGGATACTGCTGATAGGGAGAAGAAATGAAGCAGAATACAATAATGATAATAATGATAATAATAATTGTAGTAATAGAAATGAAATTAATAATGCTATATTTATATGTATATGTATGTGCACTTATATATATATAAAGATATGTTTGGTGGTACAAAATTTTATCACTGCCATGAAAAGACAAAAATTAGTTTTATTATTACCACTCAGGATAATAAAAAGTAAAAATGAAAAACGGGCTAGCTAACCGGTTTCATACCTCGCTCAACAGGACTAAATCGAGGTAGAGTAAATTATATAATAAAAAAATGAACAATGGACAAAGTTTATTGGTGGGGAAAAAAAATTAAATGGTAATTAGTTGGAGGCCTAATATAAATTCCTTCTGATTACAAAGAGAAGGCTTTAAAGATAAAATATAGATGGCCTCCAACACTTTTAATTGGTAATTTGAGTGGGACTTGCTAAAGATGGTAAAAGCGTCTGCACTAAAACTAACAGTACAGTTATATCTATTTATAAGGTGTTCTGCGATGGGAGACCCGTACGTATTGGTGAGAATGCCCGAGAGAGTGTACTTCCGGTTTCGGATTTTCGCTGTAACGTGTTGTTTTATTCTAGCATTCAACCTTTGCGTCGTTCTCCCTATGTAGTGCGAACCGCAACTACATTTAAAGGAATAAATTAGTGAACTTCCGTAAGGATTTTTCTTCCGTAAGGATTTTCTCTCACCACACCATAATGGTGTGGTGAGAGAAAATCCTTACGGAAGAACGGGCCTGGCAGTGAAAACAACACGAGTGTTAGCGGCAAAGTAACAATGTCGAACTGTGGAAGAAAGCTGCTTAGCAAACCTATCGCTGATACTACCTAGCCAAGGAAGGCGGAGATACACAGTAGATCTCTCTACTATAGCGGGTTTCATTTTGTTAAATTCAGTAACTTTGTTCTTAATAATTGCTTGAACAATGCCTGATGGGTAGACATTGTTGCAGAGAGTAGAAGTAATAAACCTGAGTTTATCATCCAACTTGATGTCAGAACAGATCATAAGAGCCCCTATAGCTAAGGGTCTTAATTAAATTGATTTTGCGCTTCCTGGGACAAAAAGAATCACAACGGATATACAAACCAGTAAACGTCGGTTTACAGTACACAGAAGTAGTAAAACCTGACGTAGATCTGCTGACGAGTCCATCGAGAAAGGGGAGAGATGAATCAACCTCCTTTTCTAGTGTAAATTTCATATATATATATATATATATATATATGAAGAAATATAGTCTTAAGGTGTGCTATATTTATGGGATAAAGTGCTCAATATCAGAGATAAAGCGTGTGTAAATATAAAATATAGAAGTCAACACTTAGAGACGACAGTCTGTTTCATGCTATATGCAATCGGTGGCCTGACGATTGCATATAGCATGAAACAGACTGTCGTCTCTAAGTGTTGACTTCTATGTTCACTTTTATATATATATATATATATATATATATATATATATATATATATCATACACTCATATATATATATATATGTGTGTATGTGTGTCTGTGTTTTCTGACCATGAGACTCGGAATTTCACAACGGTTGATTTGTCAGGAAGTATCTGATGTTATTGGTCTGGAGAGGCGATCCCAGCGTGCTGCAACTTTGTAAAGTGCCGAAAACCATACCACTGGTTGACCCAAGCCTTGTGAGTGAAACTGCGTAGACGGAGCTCTTGGGGGCCGTTTCATAGCTGTTTGAGTGTGCTGGCTCTGAGTGTTTTTCAGATTGCTGATTCTGATAGATAACATGTTCTCTCCCAGAAACTGAAACTAAGGTTTGCAGTATAAACCGCAGGTTGGCTCTGTGGGTGCTGAACAAACACAAATGTGCCTGAGGGAGCGTCTCCAACAGGGATTGGCTAGCCGCCCTAATAGACAAGTATCCTCGAATTCGAGTAGTCAGCTATTATTATTATTATTATTATTATTATTATTATTAATGTGATTAGTACAAAGCCGCAAATTAAATTTTAGATTAATAATATTTTAATTTTATGTTACTAAGTTGTATTATTTGTTGATATACCCAATATGTAATCGGTACCTACTAGTTTTACTAATTTTTTATGCGAATCCATTTTTTTTACCTGATTTGAGCGGAGCATTAGACAGTTATTAGAGTCTTATTACTAACTAGACTACCCTGACCCGTTGATTCACTGAAGGTTCAGATTATAAAACTCTGAAGTTGATTTCAACATTAAAAAATCTGTTTGAAGAAAGTTGAAATAAAAATAATTACTGTATAAACAACTCGTTTTTTAATCAGATTAACTAAAAAGTTTTTTGTTTTTTTTAATATGCCAAAATATTTTTAAAACATTCACTTTTTTTATATTTAAAATATTATAAAATATTGTTTGTTTGAAGAAAGCTAAAATCACGCAATCACATAGAGGTGGAAAAAGAGGGGTTCAGAGAGATAGGAGGAAAGAAAGAGGTGGAAAGTAAGAGAGAGGTGGGAAGTAAGAGAGAGGTGGAAAGTAAGAGAGAGGTGGAAGGTAGAGAGAGGTGGAAAGTAAGAGAGAGGTGGAAAGACAAAGGTGGAAAGAGAGAGGTGGAAAGTAAGAGAGACGTGGAAAGAGAGAGGTGGAGAGTAAGAGAGAGAAGGAAGTAAGAGAGAGGTGGAAAGTAAGAGAGTGGTGGAAGTAAGAGAGAGGTTGAAAGTAAGAGAGAGGTGGAAAGAGAGAGGGGGAAAGTAAGAGAGAGGTGAAAAGAGAGAGGGGGAAAGTAAGAGAGAGGTGAAAAGAGAGAGAGAGATGGAAAGAAAGAGGTGGAAAGTAAGAGAGAGGTGAAAAAAGAAAGGTGGAAAATAAGTCAGAGGTGGAAAGAGAGTTGTGGAAATTAAGAGAGAGGTGGTAAGTACGAAAGAGGTGAAAAAAGAAAGGTGTAAAATAAGAGAGAGGTGGAAAAAGAGAGGTGGAAAATAAGAGAGAGGTGTAAAGTAAGAGAGAGGTGTAAAGTAAGAGAGAGGTGGAAAGTAAGAGTGATGTGGAAAGAGAGAGGTGGAAAGTAAGAAAGAGGTGAAAAAAGAAAGGTGGCAAATAAGAGAGAGGTGGAAAGAGAGAGGTGGAAAGTAAGAGAGAGGTGGAAAGATAGAGGTGGAAAGTAAGAGAGAGTTTGAAAGAAACAGTTGGAAAGTAAGAGAGAGCTGAAAAAAGAAAGGTGGAAAATAAGAGAGAGGTGGAAAGTAAGAAAGAGGTGAAAAAAGAAAGGTGGAAAATAAGAGAGAGATGGAAAGAGAGAGGTGGGAAGAGAGATGTGATATGTAAGAGAGAGTTGAAAAAAGAAAGGTGGAAAGTAAGAGAGAGGTGGAAAGAGAGAGGTGGAAAGTAAAAGAGAGGTGGGAAGAGAGATGTGATATGTAAGAGAGAGTTGAAAAAAGAAAGGTGGAAAGTAAGAGAGAGGTGGAAAGAAAGAGTTTGAAAGTAAGAGAGAGTTGTAAAAAGAGAGGTGGAAAGTATGAGAGAGGTGGAAAGAGAGAGGTTGAAAGAGAAAGGCGGAAAGAGAGAGGTGAAAAGTAAGAGAGAGGTAGAAAGAGAAAGTGGGGAAGTGGAAAGAAACTGAAATCACATGCGCCAGACGGAATACATTCAGTTATGGAGAAAAACATCCGAAAAAGAATATTGTAGGAAAGTGCATTTTATACTAGAAAGCGAATTTAATGGGGCCAGTGAAATGAAGGCTATCAACACCTTATCTATACATGTAGTAACATACAACTTCAACATTATTAAATGGAAGCTGGATGACATTATAAAATTCGACGCCAAGACCACAAGAATGTTTACCCAAATGAGGATGCTCGACCCGAATCAGATGTTGATAGGCTGTACATACCAAGTGTTTTAGGAAGCCCAGGTCTGATCCAACTTGAAGTAACTCTAAAACCTACAACAATGGAATTGGAAGCATACCTCACAAAACAAAAACAATGACCCTCTCCTACAAATAGTAAAACACCAAATCAACAAAGAAGCTGCACTCTTTAAGAAATAGTCTAATGTACCTGAAACCCTACCAACATAAAACGAAGCCAGTAGAATCTGCGCCAAATGAATAAAACAGAAAGCAAAACAACTTGTCTAAATGGAAGTACAAAAACAACTGGCAGGACAAAAGGTATTCCATAGCAAATACCTAAAAAGAACGAAAGAAGCAGATCTGGACTAACAGAAAACACATCAGTGGTTGAGGAGCATCGGGTTGAAAATTGAAACATAATTGAAACATAAAGCCTAATTATTGCAACTCAGGACCAAAGAGTCGGCCAATATCTGCAACTTTTACGGAAAGGAAGCTGCAAGAAATTGGTATGAACACCACACAGACCCGATTAGAGAGATTGCACTTGTAATAATTTGGGACCTTGCAATTCACACAGAGAAAATAATCAAAACTAATCGCCCAGAAATCGTGAGTAGAGACCGCAAAGACAAAATGCGCAGACTGCAATCTATAATTGAAGATCTTTAAAAACGTAACTATCAAAATACAAGGACCTTGAAATCGAAATCTCAAAAATGTGGCACATGAGAACATCAACAATTCCTGTTGTAGTTGGAGCCCTCGGAGGGATTGAAAAAATCCCAATAGACTCAGTGAAAGGGATACCTGGTAGCCTTAAAGAAATACAGAAAATTGTTCTCACAAGTACAGTACACACCTTATGAAAAGGCTTTATCTATGTAAAATATACGTGATTTCTTTTTTTTAATTTTTTTTTTTTTTCAAAACTGCTCCTTGGAAAATGTCATGATGTCATTTCTTACCTTAGGTCTCTGGTCGGGATCCGGAAAGAATTGGGTATGCAGCAGATAATAATAATAATCTGACAAGTACAGCCCACACTTTACGAAGGGCTCTATCTATGTAATTATTTTATTTTATTTTATTTTTTTTTTTTTGTCAGTGAAAAGTGTCATGATGCCATTTCTAACCTTAGGTCCCTGGGTGGGACCCGGAAAAAAATGTGTAAACGCCAGAAAGCAAAGAAAATAAAAATAATAATAATAATAATAGAAAATAACATCTTGAGTTAACCAGTTATTGCTTCTCAATGACCCGAACTCGACTGAGGAAAGTAATATTTTTGTCTACAAACGACTAAAGATGAAACATGTAAAAGGAAAGCCCACACGTATCAATAACGTAAATTATATTACATCATATTATTGATCCACTGAATTTGTGATAAATATTATTTTATAGGTATGTTTATATCATCTTTCATGTTAACTTTTTATAGATTGTGCACAAAAATTATGATGCTTTATATTAAATCTAATTCTCGATTCTCAATTTGTCTTTGTTTATTCCCTTGAAGGGATCTTTCATTCTACGTATGTTCTTCCAGATTTTGGGGTCACACTTAATAATAATAATAATAATAATAATAATAATAATAATAATAATAATAATAATAACAACAACAACGATGTCTGGCTAATCGCTCAGACATCGTTATTAGAGACCGCAAACAATATGGCCGTCCCTGCAGACTGCAATGTATCTTTGAAAATCTTTAAAAAATATCAAAATACCTTGAGATCGAAATATTGAAAATGCGGCACGTGAAAACATCAACAATCCCTGTTGTAGTTGGAACCCTCGGATTGATTGGAAAAGATTCCAATAGACTCTTTGAAGGGATTCCTGTTAGCCCATGCCTTAAAGAATTACAAAAATTGTCCTCAAAAATACAACCTACACTTTACGAAGGGCTTTATCTATGTAAAATATGTGTGATTTTTTTTTTTAATTGCTCAGTGAAAAATGTCATGAATCCATTTCTGATCTTAGGTCTCTGGTTGGGACCATGAAAGAAATGAGTACACAGAAATCATAGGAAATAAAATAATAAAATTATAATAATAATAATAATAATAATAATAATAATAATAATAATAATAATAGTAGTAGTAGCAGTAGTAGTAGGGATTGTTTTTAATAGTTCCTTTAAGAAAAAATAAAAATAAAAAATTCCTCGAGTTTTCACTGACTGGAATAAAAGCTGATTGATTTACGGGTAGTCAGGCAACTAGATATTTATTGATACTTTTTTCACTTTGTTAGTTTATCAACGAAGCTAACGGTCATTTTCTTTGTTTATTTTTATTAACGACTTTTTGAAATAATCTATCATTTCTTTTTTAGCCGTAAACACATTTCAAGCCGTCGACTAAAAGAAAAAAAGAAGAAATCGTCGCTCAAAGGCGGGGGTGTGGGGAAGATACACGTATAAAAAGAAAGAATCATTTTTTTTTTTAAATAAATAAGACATAAGAAAATGTATTATTGCTTGAATTTTTACATGTATTTTTATCAATTGTCATTTGTTTCGTTTTTGTTTTTCTCTTTTTTCTTTGATTAGTTGTCAAGTTTGCCTTAAGCAGCACTGAAAACAAGCCAAAAATGTCATTTTTTTACTTTCAATGTATAAAACACTCAAACAGTTTATGAAGTTTTCAAAGAGCTTACAATTGACATAGTCACATTTATCAAAGTCTAAAATAAAATGTACAGTTGGCAATAAAATAAATTATGGATTTTTTTAAAAGCTATGTTGTTATGAATTCTCATAGACAAGCTTTTAGATTAATTGATTTTTTTTCTCTCTCACGCAATACCATTACATAGCTATGTGACACCGAAATCCGTGTAGTGAGATAGACAAAGTTGTTTTCCAAAAGCTAAGTATTAACGAGGAAAAATTATTATAAAGTATTAACGAGGAAAGATCTCGTTAGAAACAAAGAAAAGAATACCTACAATTGTGAACAGAATTATTCGACCAGGATTGCATATTTTCTAAGGAAATGGTAATATTTCAAGTACTTCCTTAATTTACAATAAATACTTGATTCCGTATTTAGTTTTGAATAATTTGTGAAATATCTGTCTATATTTCTGAGATTAGGTATTATGTACCCTATTTACATTATTCGGACTATTGTCCTCATCTTTGTCGCCATATTTATTACAACGTTTCGGCCCTTCAGTATCTGTCTACATTTCTGAGATGAGGTATTATGTACCCTATTTACATTATTCGGACTATTGTCCTCATCTTTGTCGTCATATTTAGCACAACGTTTCGGCTTTTCAGTATCTGTCTATATTTCTGAGATGAGGTATTATGTACACTATTAACATTATTCGGATTATTGTCCTCATATTTGTCGCCATATTTATTCCAATGTTTCGGCCCTTCAGTATCTGTCTATATTTCTGAGATGAGGTATTATGTACACTATTTACATTATTCGGACTATTGTCCTCATCTTTGCCGCCATATCTATTACAACGTTTCGGCCGTTGTACGCTCCGGCCTTCTTCATGTTTTTAGAATGTCGAACTGAACCCTTTATTTCGCTCACTGGGATAGACTGTTCTATTTCCACGTGCCATTTTTTTTATGGATGTCAGTTATCACATATCTACTGTTAATTTCCCTCAGAAAGTTCTCCATTGCCTTAACAGGGTATTGAACTCCCACTCTTTGGGTCCTGTCACTGGATCTAACTAACGCCTTTATCCACTGTACCATGTGTACTTGAGGAATTAACAGGAGATAACTGATAAGTGACATCCATTAAACATGGAACGTGGAACTAGAACAGTCTGCCCCAGTGACCGAAATAAAGGGTTCAGTTCGACATTCAAACCACCTGAAGAAGGCCGGAGCGTACAACTGCCGAAAGTTCACAAACCAAAACATATACCCCTCCCTACAATTAAGTACGGTGTTGGGAGCATTCTGCTCCGGGGTTGTTTTGCTGCTTCTGAACCAGGAGAACTGATGGGTGTACAGGGTATCATGAATAAAGACCATTATTTGGCTATTTTATTTAAAATAATATAAAACAAAGTGCATGAAAGTTGTCTTTGTGGTGCCACTGGACGTTTCAACATGACAATGACTCGAAACAAACAGCACGAATTGTGACAAAATAATTAGATAATAAAAGTAAAATATTGGCGTAAACCACACAAAGTACTGAAAATTTATGGATATATTTGAAGAAAAATTAAGAGAAAAAGTGCTTTGAATTTGGAGGAATTCGAAGCTATTGCCATTGAAGAATGGAGCCAAAATATCTATCAGTGTGTGTAGGGATCTGGTAAGGAAATATAAAAAATGATTAAAGGCAATAATCAAGAATAAAGGTTTACACACTTTAGGCAAAGAAGACAATAATTTTGTCCTATGTTAAGTGTTTTTGGAGTTGTTTTTTTTTTTACTGAAAAGTAATTGAAACTCACCTGAAGCGAGCTGAATGTGTAATGCTCCTCATGCCAATGACATTTCCACCGAGCTTCTCTACGGCATATGACTTCACTGAATTTTGATGTGTTCCATCAAAATTCAGTGAAATTTATAGACAAAAACTAATAATGAAAATATTTTAAAGTTGTAATTAAAATTGTAGTTAATTAAAATGAATTCTAACCTAAACTTCTTTTAAATTGTAATTAAATAAATAACTAAAGTTTACTAAATCAGAGAAATGAATTAGCTATTTTTGCCGTAAGAAAAAAAAGAAAATTACTTAAATAATTTTTAAATATAAAAAATTTTTAAAATCGCAATATAAATGTAAAATAATTTTACTTACTGTAAGTAATTCTAATACATTCACTTCTATTAAATGAAATTATAGTCTATAAAAACTAATGATGAAAATATTTTAAAGTTGTAATTAAAATTGTAGTTCATTAAAATGAATTCTAACCTAAACTTCTTTTAAATTGTAATTAAATAAATATATAGAGTTTACTAAATCAGAGAAATGGAAATTTTACTTAAATAATATTAAAATATAAAATTTTAAAAATCGTAATAGACTTGATGTGATAATAATTCTACAAACTGTAAGGGATTCTAATTACATTTAATTGTTCTTGAAGAAATATAGTATATTAAAAATTAAAAGTAAAAATATTTCAAATCGTAGTTAAAAAAAAAAAGTATTCTGACGTAGACGCCTCCCAAAAATCTTTAAATATACGAAGGAAAAAAATGCCGTAAGAATTTTAGCTGTTAACAATAAAATTTATAAAAAAAAAAAAAAATCCAGACGTCACGCTTTTAAAGGATCTTAGATTTCATTAAAAAATACATTCCTACCCACTACCAAAACGTAACAATAACTGATACATTAAAATATAGACATATTGAACACCCAGACACCCCTAGTCTAGCAAAATAGATTTATCTGTAACCTTGGAAACATGAATTTTATTTTAGCTGTGTATTTAAAACCCAGTAATTTTTAAAGTTACTCCAAATTTCGCTTGAGGATGAAATGGAACTAATGTCTTTAATTTAATTACAAAATTAAATTCGGGGCTTTTAGCTTCCATTTTTGAAACATGGTTAGAACTGTGTAGCGAAAAAACCATATTTTAAATCAATTAATTTAAATATATATATATATATATATATATATATATATATATATATATATATATATCATTCTGTCAACATAGGAAAACACCAAATTCTGAGAGAATACAAAAAACTCTTAAGATCAGCCAACTCACTTAGAAACCGAACAGGTTTCTTACTGAAATGCATTGATGAGAAAATGATCCCACGATGCCCACACAAAATACTTAGAACATCACATCATATCTTACCAACAGATGCATGCAATTTCCTAAAAGCATCTGTTGAGGAACTAGAAGTATTGGAAAAACTAACCACTAACAAAGCCACAACGGTTAGAATGCAACTCCACAAAAAAAAAACGTTATAACAAAGCCCGAAAGGACACAATTACACCAAAATATCAAACGAATGTTTCACAATAAAACAAAAGCGTGAGACAAAAAATCGCCAATGCATCAAGAGCAAGATGTCGACAAATCCTAATCTAATAGAAAGTTTGTAGGAATCCTTCTACTCGGTTTTTCGTTGAATGTTAAAATTTGGAGTGTCGGGATTCGATACTTTAACAAAATATCGTTATAGGGTCGCTCGTAATTTGCCCGTCTAGAATAATCAAACGATTTTCATTGAAGGAATAAAATTCAGTAGAAAAGACAATGTAGTTTCAACAAATAAACATTAATTTAACGACAAGAATACAAGCAGTTGATGATAGATTGGAAAATAATGTCTTTTTGTTTCGGTTAATAAAGTTCTGAAATAAAATATAAACTGTCTTTGTGTACGTATGTGAGAAACAATAAAATGTTGTGATATGTGTGTTTGTCTGAAAAAGTCAACATGCGTGTGCGTGATTCATAGTAAAAGCGGATACGAGAGATAGGAATTGTTTCTTACTGTTGGCGGTGTTGCCGTAGTCTGAAGTTTGTCAACGCTGTCGTTTTTAACATGAGGTCATGAAGATCATAAGCGAGAGTTGCGTGGAGCTTGGTGACAGCTGTGTGTATCTCTGTTTGGGAACGGATTTCGTATGTTTTTATACACTTTTTCATAACAAAATCGGCTCCAGAATTAAACTATTTATTTATTCCTAATTGACCCTAAAAGGGCACGTGGTATGTCTTCTACTTCGTCTGCATGATATTTGGTCGGTATCTACCTAAAAATAATGATGACTAATACAGCAAACATTCTGATTTGTATTCTATGATTTTATTGGTGTGTTTTAAGATGCAAGTGTTTTCTTGAGTGTGATTGGTTTATAAATATTGTATTTGATATTTTAGTGGACACGACACGTTTATCAGATATAACGCTTTCCATTGCAGAATGGGAAGCTCTCAGTTTCGGTTTAAAATACTAGAGACTATAATAAAAAAATTTACAAGCATAACGATTCTTAGTTCACCAAAGGTTTCATTCAAGAGATAATCACTACTACTATTAAAAAAAAAACAACAACGAAAATACATTTACCACTGGGACACCTAAATGCACTAAAGAACTTAGCGAGAAATAGGGAAATCCACATTACACCCCCTTACAAAGGAGGTGGCGTTGTAATCATAAACAAGATTAGATATGTAGAAAAAATAAACTCTTTACAGACAGAAACACACGAAAAAATAAACGAACAAAAATAAATACTGAAAGACAATAATTCACAATAAAACCAGGAAACTGATTAAAAATGAAAATAAATCGTGCAATAGACTCATCAAATATCATACTAAAACACCAAAACTTTACGATGTCCCTAAAATCCACAAAACTTGTATCCCTATGCATTCCATCATTTGAGAAATAGGTAGCGCCCCTGACAAAATAGCTACAGACATAGCAAAACTTTGAATCCCTCTCCTTGGAACAATAAGTTCATCACATAAAAAAATTAGACAACCTTGTTGATAACCTAAGGAAATTAAATATGACTGACAAACACATGGCCAGTTTAGATATAAAATCATTTTACACTAATGTCCCGGTTGAAAAATGCTTAAATCTCTTTAAAAGCATCTAACAAAAGCAAAGATAACTTTCTCTCTACCAATTGCTAAAATAATAAAAATCTGCCGTCTCATGACCAATCAATGTTATTTTACTTTCAATAACAATGTTTACTAAAAAAAATTGGATTACCAAAGGGATCCCCACTCAGTTTAGTGATAGTATGTATTTTCTTGGAATTTCACGAGTTTAATTCTTCTCAAAACATTTTACCTAAACAATCAAATTACTTCCGATATATTGATGAGGTTCTACTAATATATCCCCGTGATATTAACTTAAATGTTTTTGTAGATAAACTAAATAAAACTTAACACACAATAGAATTAAAAAAATCAATACTTTACCTTTCTTAGACATCATGTTACACCGAGTTGACAACAGCCTAGAACTTAATGTCCGCCAAAAATCAACCAATAAAAATGACTTAAAAAACGTTTACTCCAATCATAACAACAAAATGAAGTCAAGAATAATCATTGGATTTCATTTAAGAGCACACAGAACATGCAGCCCTCAATATTTACACAAAGAGGAGAAACATATTGAAAATACATCCAAGACTCTTCAATAGCCTATTTTATTTTCAATGCGAAGCAAAAAGCTCATAAAATATTCCAAAATAGAAGAACTGTTCTTCCTGACAAACGCAACGAATCAAAATATATATTATTCTACCCACTAACTCTATTACAACTACAACCGAAAGAATTTATCTAAACTCAACATAAAATTTATCCTAACTACATCTGAAACAATTGAAGACTGAATCAATAAAAAACAAAACAACCAGGCAAAACTTGAAGGAGGATTTTACTCTGTCAAATGCAGGAATTGCCAGAATGAATATATTGGAGAAACATCAAGAAATTCAAACAAGATACTATATGGACACAAAAGCGACATTTTAAATATCAACACACAAAACGTATTGGTTGTTCACCGTAACAAAACCGACCAAAATTTTCAGATATGGAATGCTAATTTGATTAAAAGAGAAAATAATCCACTGAAACGAAAATGTCTAGAACATTGCCCTGATCCCCAATTCAGCCACGATAAATTTGCGTCCAAGCTCTTACAATATATCACCATTCTTGGCAGATTTATATTAAAAAATACGCCAAAAAACGACATTATTAAGTCATTATTTTGGACCAACCTAATATTTATTAGAAAATTATAACATAAATATGTTATAAAATTTGAACATCATCACTTGATAAGACACCAGAGGTGTTGAAACAAAATGGCTATTTTTGTAGTGATTTTATACATATTTATGTTATAATTTTCAAATAAATAATTATATATATATATATATATATATATATATATATATATATATATATATATATGAAGAAATATAAGGTGTGCTATATTTATGAGAGAAAGTGCTCAATATCAGAGATAGAGAGTATGTAAATATAAATATAAAAGTGAACATTGAAGTCAACACTTAGAGGCAACAGGCTGTTTCATGTTAGACGCAATCATCAGGCCGCCTGGCGATTGCGTCATGAAACAGCCTGTCCCTTCTGAGTGTTGACTTCACATGTTCACTTATATATATATATATATATATATATATATATATATATATATATAATATTTTGATATCACAGAATAAATAGATCGACTTAAATAAACATAATTTTGTGTTTATTTTTTTCCTTTTAAGGAGCTAGGTAACCTTTCGACCAACACTTCTTCATGGACCGATCGTTGGCAGAATTAACTTAACGGATGTTATCTGCAGATATGCAGAATTTGTAGATAAAGTTGGAACACGTCTAAAAGTATTTACGATTAAAATAAATTCGAAAAATTAAGTTGTAAATGAAGCAAGAAAAGAGCGTAAAATAGAAAAAAAAAGTTCCTCACTGACCTCCAAATAAGCAAAGGAACTGCAAAAAAATGCTTGAAAAGAGATGGCTGCTGCAGTTTGAGACAAACAGCTTATGATATTTATAGATGGTGCTTAGATCCTTCCATATGCAAAATAGAGAACAAATCCGTCGTGAAACACGCCGAGCAGATCTCATTCTCTAGTAGTTGCAGCCCAATTGCCGAGTCGTGTACAGACTGTGATGCTTGAGTATGATTACTTGAATGGAATCTCACAGACTTTGGAACGTGTTGGTCCAATCTTGTTTCCGATCTAAGGCTAGTCCGTCCTAGGGACTCAACTTCACACTGACTCTTGAATTTGTAGATTAATGAACACTTACTAAGATATGACAGTCTTTGGCAAAGGAAGGAAACACTGGACGGGTACCAAAAACAACACGTAATTTAACCAAGAAAGAGTAGAAGAGACCTATTTGGAAACTATGTCGGTTAGCATTTTACACTTTCTACCAAGGCAATTGCATATAAATCGGACATAGTCTAGAGTCGAACTTCTAAAATTTTCTAACTTGCGTTCCATTGTACGATTAATAATGTTGAATGGATAACCATTATCAATAAGAATAGAACATATTTTGTTTAACTCTTGCTGAAGAGTAGCAGAACAGATTGTGGCGGACTTCCACCACATTTTGATTAGGAAACCAAATTGATGTGAAGAAAGGACAAGGCAAAGATATCATTATATATAAAAATTGTATTCAACAATGCGTACAATAAAGAATGTGTAGGAAAAAGCATGCAATGAGTAAGACGAGAGTTGTCTCTCTTTGACTATCATTATCTATCAAAGTTCTGTGAAAAGAAAGAATTAATAGTTTGTTATAAATATTTTTTAACATTTTTGTTGTGCAAGAAGAAAAATATGTAAGTGTAAAGGCATATGCAGTTTGTGAGTGTTGAGTGAGAAGATCGGTGCATAGCTTCAACTGTCGTGGATTTCTGAGGCAGGTGAAGTCTCACTGGCGTGTCTACTCTTTTATCTTGCTTTTATAGGCGATCATTGGATCAGAAGTGCTGCGCAGGACGAATCACTCTTCACGTGCAGAGAATCCGATTGGTCGACACTGACCAATCAGTGAATGAGCTTTGGGGAGCTTTCTGGGAGACGATTCTCCCAAAAGTGCACAAAATCTACTATACGAAAATATAGCGATCTCAAAATTGTCGCATAAGACAGTAGCGTTGATTTCTATCCAATGAATGATTGTTATTGAAATTTGAATTTGTATAGGTATGTATGTGTGTGTGTGTGTGTGTGTGTGTGTGTGTGTGTGTGTGTGTGTGTGTGACGATGATCGCTATAAGATCACTAGGGCCCGATGAACCCAAGTTTTGATTAAATTAATTTCCCTGGTACGAGGGACAAAAGACTTCCAACTAGTGTAAAGCACAGTACCATTTGCCTTACGAAATACACTAGTAATAAATGTACCATTCTTTTGTTCAACTAAAACAGAAAGAGAATTGTTTTCTTCTTCCTCCATTTTGAAGACTAAAGATGGGTCTAACGAATTTTAATATCCACAAAATAGAGTTGCTTCATTTATATTATTAAATATTAGGTTGGTGCAAAAATAATGACGTGATAATGTCGTTTTTGACGTCAAAAAATACGTCAAAAAACAACATTATTACGTCATTATTTTTGCACCAAACTAATATAAAAAAGCTCTCGTCAACATAACGTTGATAGGCACAAGGTTTCCGATATTTCTCAAATAGCAGCCTCTCGTAGTATCCAACGAAAATCTTGGCTAGGGAGGAACCCAAGGGTCTGCCCATAAAAACTCCATCAACTTGGGCGTAGATAACATCCTCGGAACTGAACTCCACCCCCTCAGTTGCTAATTTCATAAATTCAAGAAATAAGGACTCAGGAATAGAGGCAGGGTCCAGTCAACCTCTGTAGAGAGCATCTGCACATATCTGTGTAGTTTCTTGTAAGGGAACATTTGCGTATAGACTAACAATGTCAAAAGGGACTAATATTTTGTTATCAGGGTTATTGAACAATTTCTGATAAATTCAGAAAAAGTAAATGAATCTGGTACACATTGTTGTTCATGATGATGGTCGTCTTTGAGTATAGAATCCAGAGGTTAGCAGTGAATATTTTGAAGACAGTAGGGAAGCGTTGTTCAGGTTAGCAGTGGATATCCCGGTAAAGTAGCAGAGCGTAGTTCTTCCTTCTGTTCCTCTTCGCCTGACAAGCTGGTACTGGACATTCGGATAGTGTAAACAAAATGGCCGCCTTTATACACGACGGATTGAATGTTCTACGTCTCCTGATTGGTTAACCTTCTATTGATGGACTATTAAGTGAGTCAAGTCATTTGGGCAAACTCACTAGTACATATAAATACACAAAAAAACTGCAACACACAGTAGGCTAAGAATTAATCGAACAATGGTTTGACCAATTCTGCTAACCATTTAGCTAATTTATGTTGTGCTGAACCCATCATAGACCGGTTGCAAAGGTACATCATTTTTATGAATTTTTGGCACCTCGTAAAACCTGGGCTGTTGAGAACCTGCAATTCTAATTCGGCTGTAGGTGTCTTTGCATATGGAATTACTTTTATACACACCTAACAAGCGTTCTGGAGTTTTACTTCTAATTTGACAGTGCGATTGTGAGTTGAAGATGGACCAATTAACCGAAACTTAGAAGTATCTCCTAGAATAACATTCATCTTATTAACATCGTCACTCTTATTCAAAATGACTACACCAGCACCTTTATCTAGTTTTGTGATGTAAATGTCGTTACGAGTTTTTAAGTGCTTAATGGATTGACAGTGGGAATGGCGTCAAGCAACAATATCACGTTCAATAGGTAAAGATACATATTCATATGCTATTTCAGAAATTCTACATATAGAGAACGTGAATTGATCTGTGGAGCAGGGGATATCACGAATAAGCTGAGAAAACATTACTTCAAATTCAACCAAAACTTCTGCCTCGTTGACATTTCGAGAAGGAATACAAAAGTTCAACCGTCTGGATAAAAAAAAAATAATTTCTCTAACTCAGAAAAATTGACACTAGACAGATTAAATATATGTCTGTCTAATGAAAAGTTCTCAACGCCAAACCGTTTAGAAATTAAATGCTTAATGTAATTCTGATCTTTGGCAAACGATATTTTTCTTCGAAATTTAATCTACTTTTAGCCAGATATTTAGAATAACGAAAAAAATCAAAAACGATAATTGTTTTTTGATTTTACCTGTAGAAGATCGATACATTGTTTGATCTGAAAGATGCAATTCCGTTTGTTTATCAAAATCATATTTAATAAAAGCTTGTTCTAAGTGGAAACTATAGGTGACTTTTGCTCTTATTAGTCTGCGACTGATAAAAAACAGAAAGCAAGGAGAAATACCTGATGATGATCACAGAAAGAGATGGAAAGTACTTAGGAAATAAAAGTGATTTTCACTGTTACAGTGCATTTCTTTCAACATTTGATTGTAATACACGGGAAAATATCCGTGAATCTGAACGGATTGTGCTAAAAATAAGCAGACATAATATTCGTAGTTCATTTAATCAGACATACCTAATACACACACAGACACACACACTGACACACACTGACACACACACACACACACACACACACACACATATATATATATATATATATATATATATATATATATAGTTGGATTGATGTGAGTTTGTGACCCTAGGTTTCACTCTATCTGTGATCGTCAGACACACTGATTAATTTTAAAATTTTGGATTTATATATGGTTGCGTATGTCGGTGTTTTTGTGGTAGTGGGAGGAAAACTTGCCGTCGGAACGCCAATCATACATACGCAAACATATATACACGCACGTTCACTCATTGACATACGCAGACATACATACACGCACGCGCACTCACTCGAGCTCACACAAGCATAAACATATGTGAACAGTGTGGGACTGGGCATATATTCGCATCCTTGTGTTGTTGCGTACATACGTACGCAATTGGTCGCTGTATTCAATGTTGGATTGTGTAGCGAAAAATCTTTCGTCAGTTGTAATGTCAACGCGCAGACTGTTCGTCTATTTTGTTCGCTGAATTTTTCTCGCACACACGCATATACGTATGTACGCATGCACACGCGTTGACATATCTTCTGTCTATCTGTTTTCTTTTTTTATGTTGGGGTCTGTGTAAGACAAGGGAGTTAAAATTTTTATTATTTTTAATTTTTTTTATGCTGTTTTTTTATTATTTTAAAGCCGGTTATTTGCTTGTTTTTACCGATTGTACATATGTAAATGGTAGAAATTCCAATTTATAATACTTATTAGTATTTATGCAGTGGTTTTAATTATATATATATATATATATATATATATATATATATATATATATATATATATATATACTAATTAATTTTCATATAAAGTGAAAATTTCATCTAAACGTAGCTAAACTTGAATCAGGTTATGGGTTTATTGATCTACCCTCATATAAATTTAAATTTGGGCACTTCGACGTGATGTAATGGTTATCAAGTTTGTCAAGCTATATCAGTTACGACTGAATAGATAGCGCGTTCCTCATTGGGGCACCATACTTTCAATTTTGTGCCACATCTAACCTACACTTAGAAAATCACGATATAAATTTAAGTCTTTTATAGTAGTCTTATTTCTTCTGTTTGGTACATCCATACATTCGATAAAATGTATCGTCTCGATTCGAACGCAAATTAGCAAGTATGGAAGCCTAAAAATGAAAACAAGAAAAGAGCTTTACTGAAAGAAACTTCTTTTAATCCTGAGCTTTCATTCCCCTTCACTAACTCAATCACACAACACGTGCAATGAAATATATTAGCAAATGTCCTGAGGTCTTTCACGAGTAAGTCGCATGCCACTATTTTAAAATGCTGCCTTTAAATTAATAAAACATTTTAATTAAATTTCTTTCTCAATGTAGCCCTGAAAAATAAATAATAATTTAATGAAAACTACGTTAATTTTTAAATGCAGTCGTTTTTTTTTTTTTTTTTGTTTTTTGTAGTTGCCTCCCCTTATTTTTTTTCATTGTTAAAAAACACGAAGGACAAAAAAGAATTGACTTTTTTTTTCAAAAATGATTATTCAGAATCCGCAGATTTCGAAAGAAAGAAGCATTTGTCTTTCTTTGTGTTTTATTTTTTTTATCGTCCGCAAACTCTCAATTAGCTTTATTTTCTTACTGTCAAAAGCAGAGAAAGCAAAGAGGTCGATAGAAAACTACCAAATTCAGTGAAAAATAATAATTAAAAAATCTTGAAACTAATTTGCTAAGTGCTGCACAAAGTTTTCTATTTAATTACTCAGTCACTTGTCGATATTTTTAACCCTTAATTATCAGCCATCACGATCCTATGCAATTGTCCAGGATATAACTGCATATTAACAATAAGCAAATAAATATAAAAGAAACCAACAATCGGAACACAGTCAGCAACTATTATCCATTGATTTATTAAAACTATTGCAAATAATTTATACACAAAAAATTCACAATCACCTCATATGGGGACTATTCTTATTTCGACAGACGAAAATATAGTCAGTCCTAATCAACCCCAGTATAGAAGTTTAACTGTGAAAGATAAAAAAAAAAAAGTCGAAAAACTAATACAAAATTTCTTTGTTCTTTTTAGTTTTTTAGCTTTCACAGTTAAATTTCTATTTCCGACATGAACTCAGTCTATACTGGGGTTGAATAAGGCTGAAGAATTATATATTTCCGTCTGCTCTTTCAACAATATTCAAAATAGAAATCAGACATCTCTATCCCAATATTTCTGGCATCTAAAGGAAACGAATAAAACACCAAAAGTAAAATGGAAAATAGTAAATAGAGCAAGAACCTGTAGAACCTGGGATGACCCATGCCTCTTATGCTTACAGGAAAAACTACACATCATTAAATTCCTAAATAATGAAAAATTATTAAACCATAGGCAGGAGTTAACGGTTTTTTGCCGACATCAACAGACTTTCGCATTAGATAATTAGCATAAAAAAAAAAAAAAAAAAAAAACATAGCTAAGTAAAATTCTAAAAAGCTCAGCCAAACCCTTAAATAGGAAAAACCCCTTTTTGTCGTCGTCAAAAAAACTAAAAAAACAAACCGAAATTCAATGCAAAGCGATCTGTATATTAAACACCCACTTAAATAAACAAATAAATAAATAGATAATCAGATAGACAAGAATAAAAGACAATTCTCCAGACACAGAACGACTGTAGGCGCGCCATAAAAATATCCTTCACTGGGAACCAACTAAAGGATGACCGTAAACATTAGCCTTGAAATAGATACCCTACCCAACCTTAGCAAAACCTCTCAGAGGATGATGAATCTACTGATAAGAATTAACTCCCTGACCACTTAAAGAAGGAAAATAGTATAGCCACTCCCACAATAACAAATTCTGTAAAAATACACGTAAACCGAGAGATAGCTTATTCCTAAAATTTCGCTTGAAGATGAAACGTGACTAAACACCTCAATCCAACTTAATTTTATTAATTATTTGGATGATTTCGGCTCACGTTTTTGAAAAATGAGAACTCTTATGTAGCGAAGGAATCATATTTTTAAACAAAAAATATTATTATAATATAAGCTCTACTTCTGTATGGAGCACTGTTTTTTAAAAATAAAAACAAAAATACTAAGGAACCCCGGATTATGCACCCAACGTGTTCTTTTCTATTTTCTGCATATCTGCACAAGGATACATACTAGCTCCCATATCGAGGTCGAGCACTATGAACCTTTATTTTTGAAATGAACTTTAAAAATATGGAAAAAATTAATTTCGACATTTCTCTGAAGAACTTTCCACACACAAACAAACGGAATTACTTCATCAAACTTTTACAAAAAACAGAGGAATTAATAAGAAGAATGAGATGGAAAGCATTCTTCTTCCTACGAGGGAATAACCTAACAAAAAAAGAGCACGAGGTTTACGGATTTAAAAGCAAGAAAGTAGCACCATACAACAAAAACCTACAGGAATTCGAAAAGGACCTACTAAATATAATCAACAATATTTCCTTTCAGGAAAAGAAAAACAACTTCCAGAAACGTCTGGACAAAATAGTCAAAACCATAAACGACAGCGACAAAACACTAGTTAAATCCGATAAGACGGGAAACTTTTACAAATTAACGGCTGACGACTACAACAAATTAATTAAAAAAAACTTAACGAAGACTTATAAAAAAAGCCCAGAATAACAATATAAATATGGTTGACAGTATCAATAGAACAAGTAAAATGATTACTGATAAATTAAAAATAAGTGATAGAGTAGGCAAACTGGCCGAAAAAGAGTGCTACATCACCCTTAAGGACCACAAACACGGTTTTGAGGAAGACCCCACTACCAGAATGATAAACCCTACTAGACCCAACATAGGAAAGATAAGCAAAAAAATCCTGGAAAGGATCACTAGCCAAATTAAAAAACAACTTGGATTAACACTCTGGATTAACACCAAAGAAGTCATAAACTGGTTTACCAACATCGAAAATAAGCCCGAATGCACCCTAATCCAGTTCGATATTGTCGATTACTACCAGTCAATATCAAAAGACCTCTTCACGACTGCCCTGGAGTTTGCTACGGTATATAAAGACTTAACTGAAGAAGAAACAAACATTATTCTCAATGCAAAGAAATCTGTCCTCATCCATAATGGGGACCAGTGGATAAAAAACACCAATGACAACTTTGACATTACCATGGGATCTCTAGACTCTGCAGAATCTTCGGACCTTGTCGGTCTATTTATACTGTACAACCTAACCGCCCACCGTGAACTGGACGTGGGGGACATCGGGCTGTACAGAGATGACGGGCTCATGGTAGTGAGGAGCTCCACAAGCTTTAAAACAGAGAAAATTAGAAAGGCAATTTACAATGAATTCGGGAAACTAAATTTAAAAACAATAGTCAACACTAAATTAAAAAAAGTAAACTTCCTAGACGTAACCCTAGACTTAACTAACAACGTTCACCTACCTTACAGAAAACCTAACACTAATCCCTTGTACGTACATCCTAAGTCAAACCACCCCCATCTATAATTAAGCATATACCCACATCAATAGAGAAAAGAATAAGTATGAACTCAGCAAATAAAGAAATATTCCAACAGCACAGTAGTTTTTACAACACAGCCCTGAAAAACAGCGGATACAAAAACTTTGACATAACCTATAGAAACGTTAGTACCAATAATAAGAGAAACAGGAAAAGAAAAATCATCTGGTATACCCCACCGTACAACCAAATGGTCAGCACCAAACTAGGCCATAAGTTCCTAGCTTTAATTGAAAAGCACTTTCCCACTAATAGCAAACTTAGCAACATCTTTAACAAAAACACATTGAAACTGAGTTACAGCTGCACTGAAAATATAGAAAGAATCATAAAAAGACACAATAAGAAAATCCTAGAAAAACACGCATACCAAAACAGTAATAAAACACATAAACTAAAACTAGATAAAAATAACGAAAAATTATGCGATTGTAGAAACCCTAAAAACTGCCCGTTGGAAAATAAATGCCTCACAAAATCCGTGGTATACCAATGCACTATCTCATCCATTGAGAGCCCTAACACTGATAGGATATACATAGGATCAACAAAGAATAATTTTAAAATTAGATGGAGACAACACAAGAGCTCTTTCAACAATATTCAAAATAGAAATCAGACATCTCTATCCCAATATTTCTGGCATCTAAAGGAAACGAATAAAACACCAAAAGTAAAATGGAAAATAGTAAATAGAGCAAGAACCTGTAGAACCTGGGATGACCCATGCCTCTTATGCTTACAGGAAAAACTACACATCATTAAATTCCTAAATAATGAAAAATTATTAAACCATAGGCAGGAGTTAACGGTTTTTTGCCGACATCAACAGACTTTCGCATTAGATAATTAGCATAAAAAAAAAAAAAAAAAAAAAACATAGCTAAGTAAAATTCTAAAAAGCTCAGCCAAACCCTTAAATAGGAAAAACCCCTTTTTGTCGTCGTCAAAAAAACTAAAAAAACAAACCGAAATTCAATGCAAAGCGATCTGTATATTAAACACCCACTTAAATAAACAAATAAATAAATAGATAATCAGATAGACAAGAATAAAAGACAATTCTCCAGACACAGAACGACTGTAGGCGCGCCATAAAAATATCCTTCACTGGGAACCAACTAAAGGATGACCGTAAACATTAGCCTTGAAATAGATACCCTACCCAACCTTAGCAAAACCTCTCAGAGGATGATGAATCTACTGATAAGAATTAACTCCCTGACCACTTAAAGAAGGAAAATAGTATAGCCACTCCCACAATAACAAATTCTGTAAAAATACACGTAAACCGAGAGATAGCTTATTCCTAAAATTTCGCTTGAAGATGAAACGTGACTAAACACCTCAATCCAACTTAATTTTATTAATTATTTGGATGATTTCGGCTCACGTTTTTGAAACATGAGAACTCTTATGTAGCGAAGGAATCATATTTTTAAACAAAAAATATTATTATAATATAAGCTCTACTTCTGTATGGAGCACTGTTTTTTAAAAATAAAAACAAAAATACTAAGGAACCCCGGATTATGCACCCAACGTGTTCTTTTCTATTTTCTGCATACCTGCACAAGGATACATATATATATATATATATATATATATATATATATATATATATATATATGAATATATATATAAAAAGTAGGAAAGAACTGGTTAAGTAAATAATCCAAAGTTCTTTAGTATTTTTGTTATTATTTTTAAAAAATAGTGCTCGATACAAATGTAGAGCATAAATATAATTATTTATTTAAAAATAGGATTCCAAGACGCTACATGTTCTCATGTTTCAAAACAAGAGCCGAAAACTTTAATATAATTATTTAAAAGTAAATTAGTAAATATAATTATTTAAAAGTAAATATAATATTAGTAAATATAATATTATATTATATTATGTAATATTAGTAAATATAATAAAAGTAAATATATTAGTAAATATAATTATTTAAAAGTAAATTCGTAATATAATTATTTAAAAGTAAATTAGTAAATTAAAGTAAGCTCTGTTCCATCTTGAAGATCTTGAAGATGGAACAGAGCTTACTTTAATTCAATTTAATTCAAATAATTATATTGAAGTTTTCGTCTCTTGTTTTGAAACATGAGAACTTTTATGTAGCGTGTTGGAATCATATTTTTAAATAAATAATTATATATATATATATATATATATATATATATATATATATATATATATATATGTTTGGATTGATGTGAGTTCGTGATTAAATTTTTTTTTAATTTTGGATTTATGTAGATTGCGTGTATTGGTGTTATTATGGAAGTGGGAGGGAAATTGTCGTCGTGATGTCACACATGCTAACGCAAACATAAATGCATGTCCGTTATTTGCTTGCTTTTGATTATTGCGTATATGTAACTGATAGAAATAGACAGTTCGTAATCCTTATTGGTTTTTATTTGGTGGTATTTAATATGCTGTGGAGGGGGAGTAATTTACGTTAATAATTCTAGTGGATTGATATAGTAACAGTAGATGTGATGGGATAGTAATGCTGCTGGGCGATTGGTGATAATCATAATATTAGTAGCTGAACGTTATTGTAAAGTGGTAGAAGTGTTTAGTAATGGTGGTGGAATGATAATAATAAATGTAATTATTGTGATGGTAGCTTGAACTAAAGAGTGGTTGTTGTTTTTTATGCGTTTGGTATAAATTCTGATAATAGGTATTTATTATCATGCCTACATTTGGAAATTATCTCTGATCTTTTGTTTAGTAAATTCTTTTGCGGGGTATGGGATATTGCTACTTTTTCGTCTAGGCAGAGCAGATATATATTTTTTTTTTTTTGTAATGCTGCTGTAGGCTGGTGCTTTTTTCAATATTTTCCAGCTTATTCTGGGTGTGATATTTCTGTCTTTTAGCTGCCATATGTACGTTAATAGTATAGTGCTGTTCGAGTATTTTCTGTTGGTGAATGAATGGTTGTGGTTGTTTTTCCTCTTCTTGAATGGACCATCAGTGGCACCGATGTATGTAGTACATTGTGTTGTTGTTTGCACTTACTTTAGCTTTATATATTGTATTCGTATGTTGGCAATTTCCTTCGTGGAAATAATCAAAGATGCTCCCATCTTTTTCAAAACTATATTGCTGGTAATAGTTTTTTTTAATGTATTGTTGTTATTTTTTTTCAAAAATCTATTGCTGGTAATTTTTTATAAATGCATTACTGTTAATATTTTTTTCAAAAATGTATTGTGGTAATATTTTTTTTAAAATATATTGTTGGTAATATTTAAAAAAAAATGTTTTGTTTTGATATTTTTTTTAAAAATGTAGTGTCGGTAATGTTTGTTTTTTTAAGGTATTGCTGGTAATATTGTTTTCCAAAAATGTATTGGTGGTATGTTTTTAATATTTTTCTAGTAATATTTTTTTACAAAAATGTATTAATAATAATTTTTTCCAAAAATATATTACTGGTAACAATTTTTTCCAAAAATATATTACTGGTAACAATTTTTTCCAAAAATATATTACTGGTAACAATTTTTTCCAAAAATAAATTGCTGGTAATATTTTTTAAATGTATTGTTGGCATTTTTTTTTTCAAAAATGTAGTGGTGGTAATATTTAATTTTATTTATTTATTTATTTTTTAAATTGTATTGCTGATAATTTTTTTCATAAATGTTTTTCTGGTAATATTTTTTTATAAAATGTATTATTGGTAATTTTTTTTTTTTTAAATGTATAGCTGGCGATATTTTTTTCAAAAATGAACTGTTTGTAATATTTTTTCAAAAGTGTATTACTAGTAATATTTTTTTTCGAAAATGTGTTGTTGGAAATTTTTAAAAAAATGTATTGATTGTAATGTTTTTTTTTTCCAAAAATGTATTGCTGGTATATTTTTTAATATATTTCAAGTAATATTTTTTTCCAAAAATGTATTAACAATAATTTTTTCCAAAAATATATTGGTGGTAATAATTTTTTCCAAAAATATATTGCTGGTAATAATTTTTACAAAAATATATTGCTGGAAATTTGTTTTCTAAAATATATTGCAAGTAATTTTTTCCCCAATAATGTATTGCTGGTATTAATTTTTCCCAAAATATATTGCTGGTATTTTTACTATAAAAAACTATTTTTACATTTTCATAATGTTTTCATTCCAGTTTATCGGTTAGCTATTTGCCCATAGCTGGGACCCTAACAGGTGGTACCACCTTGGGTCAGGGTTGATCAGGGAACAACCATAATTAAGAGGTAATTCTAAGCTCCTCCTCCCCACCCCCGGATCAGAGGCCTTGCTGCTGGATGTAGTTTACCCAGGGCGGATTTTTTTTTAAATAAAGAAGAGTTCTGAACTGCTATGTAATATCTAATCTCCTTTATAGCAGTGAATTCTGGACAATCTCCTCATGCTTTTCAGAAAGTAAGCAAAGTATTAAGAGCAAGAAAAATGTCTTTAGGAACGAAGAAAAGTGTCCTGAACTGCTACATAATATAATTCCTCTTATATGACAGTGACTGCTGGACAAAATCCTCACAGTTCAACAAAGGACGGAAGTAACAGATATGTAGTTCTACAGAAGTTTCAAGAAAAATGGAAGCAAAAAGGACACTTTTACTTTGAAGCAGAAATAGTTGATATATATTGAGATGTTTTTACAATTTATCAAACTTGAAAACCAGAAAATATTTTTAGATTGTAATAACTTTAAGATGATAATAATTATTCATTGATAAAATTCCTAATAACCAAACCGGAGCTAGATAGGTGTGTTCATAACTTTCCGAGGTGTATCTTCGCGTAAATGAAGATGAAGAAGTTGATTGGAATTAGAACTCGATTCTCCAGTTTCTAATTCCTAAGGTACTGACCAGGCTCGACGTTGCTGAATTTCGGTCATCGTGCGAGAACCGGTGTTATGACCGTCAGTTAAAATACAAATTAAGAATACGGAGAATTTGACTCTCACAGGATATATTAGGTTGGTGGAAAAATAAAGACGTAATAATGTCGTTTTTGACGTTAAAAAATACGTCACAAAACGACATTATTACGTCATTATTTTTGCACCAACCTAATATAAAAAATCGATGGATAGTTGTGGAGGGCTATGATCACCCACGTCCTGAAGGAAATGGCAAATCCAAAGTGTTGATTACTTTTCCTTCTCTGGGGTGAAAATGCAAATAAACTTGAAATTTATGCTTCTTTCGAGATAGCGTTGACAATTAACAAACAAGAAAGCAGCAATGTAGAAAGAGAGTTTAAAATGCCCTGAGAATAGGTAGGAATAATAATGACTTTTCAAACAAATACGTCTTTAAACTCTATTTTTATTTTCTACATATAAATCGGTAAAGGGATCTAATACGGAAAATGCTTTCAAAGTCAAGGCACGCAAGTTAGTAACACGCACAATGCCCATTGAGGAAAGGCGAACAAGTATTGTCTTGCAGAATCAATAAACAGAAAGACGTGATGTCCCCAAGCGGAAATTTCATGAGGAATTCACGTATCTTTGTGTGGTAGAAAATGAAGGTCTACCTTGCTTACCATTCCATTTCTATCGGTAATAACTAAAGCTGACACTCTTTTCGATCTGCAACCAACTCTCTCATTTTTGTCCAAAACGAAGTCTCTGTATATTTTACAAATTTGAACAGAACAAAGCAAAAGATCAATTTTGTAAATGAAGAATATTTAAATGAATTAATACGTTGTAATTGTTTTTTTATTTGTGTTTTTTTGTTTTTTGGTTTTTTTTTTTTTTTTTGTCATCAGGGTTATGTAATTAGTTTTATGTACAGGATGCGCTGGATAAATTGTGATCTAAATGAGGCCAAAATTAAAATAACACTGACATCTCATTTTAACAGATACACAGGCCACGATGGATAAATTGTCGTCTAAATCACACAAAAATGAAAATGACACCGTCAACTGATTTTAGCTGATATATTTACAAAAATTACACAAAAATATCTTGAAATAGTAAAGGCTGAATTTATTCAATAAAAATACGATTATTTACATTATTCGGACTATTGTCCTCATCTTCGTCGCCATATTTATTACACCGTTTTGGTCGTTGTACACTCCAGCCTTCTACAGGGAGTTGAAGGGAGTTCCACATTCGGGACATGCGAGAGAAGAAGTAAAAGAGGCGGCTGCATTTAACTGCTGCAACAGTAAAAGTGTGGGACCAAGATACCAAATTAAATTCATGCACTCGGGACACCATTGAAAATATCTCGTCAATGGGAAAGTAGCTTGATTCTAGATGCCAAGGCTGGACCAATCAAATTGCAGCCTTCATCAGGTGGTTGAACCCTTTATTTTGCTCACTGGGGTAGACTGTTCTAGTTTCACGTGCCATGTTTAATGGCTGTCAGTTATCAAACATGGCGCGTGGAACTTGAACAGTTTACCCCAGTGAGCGAAATAAAGGTTTCAGTTCGACATTCCAACCACCTGAAGAAGACCGGAGCGTACAACGGCCGAAAAGTTGTAATAAATATGGCGACAAAGATGAGGACAATAGTCCGAATAATGTAAATAGTGTATATAATACCTCATCTCAGAAATATAGACAGATACAAAATTACGATTGGCTTAAACCACGCCTCCAAGATGACCTCGGAATCACTTGCAACTCTTCTGGACAGTCTCCTTGATTATGTTGGTGAATGTTGCCATAATTCTTACTTTCAGTTCATCAGTAATGTTAAAAGGAGTTTTGTTGTTTTCTCGCTTAACTGCGCCCCACGCTTAATAATCAAGGGGGTTGATGTCTGGGAAGTTAGGTGAGAGGTAAGAGGTGATATGGTTTCAGAAATTTTATGAAAGCCATGACTTGGTTTTCCTGCTTGTGTGGTATGGTACAGACATATGATCTTCGAGCAGCCACCCTTTTGAACAACACTACTTCCTCAAAGCACTTGACGTAGGTCTCCGTGATGAGTCTGAGGTCCTCACCAACAAATTCGGGAGTGAGTTTTCCGAGCTGCCGTACCTTTGTTATCATCATTAGACTCATCCAACTCTTTCCGAATACTCTGCACTGTCCTCAGATTGACACTCAAATTGATACTCTGAAATGTTCGTATTGGAGCTCCCGGCGCGAATGCCAAGCAGTACAGCATGCCATTTCCAAATTTGTGGCGGAGTGAATTGCATCATGGCGCTCTTTTTCTCACAGATGGTGCCCAATTGACCCTACTATACTGTTCAGTTGACAAAATCAAAAACAAACAATGTACATGTGGGAAATTAAAATTATAAAATGGCGACAATTTACCCATCGCATTCTGTATGTGTAGCGTAGCGGTTATCGGTAGGGAAAGTGGTATTGACATCGCGAATTTAAAATCTAACCGATGCCGTTTTCTTCAGTTTTGCACATTAAGCTTGAAAAGATACGAGTACATCACTTCTCTCCCCAGAAATGCAGTAAAAAATACAGTCATATGTCTAATATGGAATGGATTAATAAAAACGTTATGATTTTAAAAAAAAAACAAAAAAAACAGTTAGTTGTACAACTAACTGTAACTGAAAGAAACGAAAAATTGCCCCCTCAATGGACAATATTTAATGAATACTATCCTCTATAAGACTGATTAAAATTACAGGAATCGCTACTATGATATATTGGTTATATAGAATGATAATTTAAGTAGGGGTATTAAAATCATAAAATGTCTTGAATTTTAGAAAGTATTTTCTTTTATTTTTTAAGTATTTCACCCCAAGCAAAGCGGGAGATCCATTGGTACACAAGGGCTTACAGAGAGTGAAAGTAAGAGAAAAGACTGGGTATAGGGAGGATTGAAGTAAAGATAAAAGAAGCACGGTGATCAAAGCATCAGAAGATGATGATCGACATTACATTTAAATTTTTGAAGATTGTAGTTTGCAGGGAATCAAATAAGAGGAAGGGAGTTCCACAGTCGGGACATGCGAGAGAATAAGTAAAAGAGGCGGCTGCATTTAACTGCTGCAACAGTAAAAGAGTGGGACCAAGATGCCAAATTAAATTCATGCAGTCGGGACACCATTGAAAATAGCTCGTCAATGGGAAAGTAGCTGGATTCTAGATGCCAAGGCAGGACCAAACAAATTGTAGATCCGTCTTTAGATTTTGTCGAGAACCTCGAGACGAACAGCAGATGCACAAGACTATATATGGTAACAGTATTAAATGCAAGGACGAATGGTAGATTTGTAGATTTGAAGGATGGACTCAGACGAGAAAAATCTTCTGATGCGACACAGAGAACCATCATTCTTTGCGGTAGATGAAGCTACTGATTCAATGTAGTTGTTCCACCTCTGGTCAGTGGAAAACGTGAGATCAAGATGGCGCAAGAGACGCTCTCGTGAATTAGAGCATCAACCATGCTGATAAGAGACAGGTATAATTAACCCTGTATGTCACGCCTTAACAAACGCCTTTGAAATATCTAATTATTGTATCCTTAAAGCGGTTACAGACAAAAGTGGTACTCGAGTGAAGGAACAACAAAACGGGCGTAGATGAAAGAAGAGAGATTCATTGCAAAAGAGAATACACTACTGAAAGACAGGGAATCGGTTAGCAGGCTATTAATTCCCGAAGCCAGCCCCAGGTATATCCTGATATAGCCAGTCCACATAGGCGATAAGGAGTGTGGGACATTCCATTACAATCCTAATGCAATCGTCCTTTAGATGTAATTGTTTTCTACTGCCCCAGTGATTCTGTGAGTAATGACAGTTAACAGTGGACCGATTCGATCGAATTGTTTTACGTGAGCTATGGCTGAAGCATATTCAGAGCTGAACCAATGCTGGCTGTTCGGTTTTTGCTGGATTTTTTATCTGGGGTATAAAACTCCCCATTCCAGAAAGGATGCATTCGCAGATGGGGACGTTAGTTTTGGGGGAGAATATGTTTGAAGAAGGCTGAGAAGGGAGCTGCCGCACATGTAAAACGTGAAGCTATCCCAGTCGGCGGTCGTCTAACGAGAAATCATTCTATGGAACGGCACATCAGAAGATATCTTTGGGCTTGGCATCCTCTTTGACACTGACTAATGAATGTCCCGAAGTGCCCAGGTAAATAAAACTTCAGCGAAGCATTTTTCCGAGTAGAATATTAGGAAGGGTTCAAGAAGGTTCGCCAGATGTCTTCTTGCATCAGGAACACGGCTGAATTTTTCAATGGTCATCACGTCTTTCTGTTTATTGGTTCTGCAAGACAATACTTGTACGCCTTTCCCCAATGGGCATTGTCCGTGTTACTAACTTGCGTGCCTTGACTTTGAAAGCATTTTCCGTATTAGATCCCTTTACCGGTTTATATGTAGAAAATAAAAAAAGAGTTTAAAAACCTATTTGTTTGCAAAGTCATTATTATTCCTACCAATTCTCAGGGCATTTTAAACTCTCTTTCTACCTTGCTGCTTTCGTGTTTGTTAATTGTCAACGCTATCTCGAAAGAAGCATAAATTTCAAGTTTATTTGCATTTTCACCCCAGAGAAGGAAAAGTAATCAACACTTTGGATTTGCCATTTCAGTTCAGGACGTGGGCGATCATAGCCCTCCACAACTATCCATCGATTTTTTATATGTTCTGTGAGAGTCAAATTCACCGCATTCCTAATTTGTATTTTAACTGACGGTCATAACACCGGTTCTCGCACGATCACCAAAATTCAGCAACGTCGAGACTGGTCAGTACCTAGATGGGTGGCCGCTTGTGAATACCAGGTGCTGTAAGTTTGGATGTGTGGGTGGTGTAATGAATAACGGTTAGAAATTAGAAATTGGAGAAATGAGTTCTAATTCCAATTAGCTTCTTCATCTTCATTTACGCGAAGATACACATAGGAAAGTTATGAACACATCTATTGTCTACTCTAGCTCCGGTTTGGTTATTAGAAATTTTTATCAATGAATAATTATTATCCTCCTAAAATTATTACAATCTAAAAATATTTTCTGGTTTTCAATGTTGATAAGCCGTAAAAATCAGTTTGTGGCCGACGAAGAAGTCTCGGTAAAAGCTGCTTGATTCATCGGTTTTGTACGAGTGGACTAACCAAACATAGTGGTTAATATTGACGTTACCACAAATATGAAAGCTAGCTGAGGGATAATCATTAAGAATATTATCAATCACCTCAGCTTATTGATCGAAGATTACATTTCCATCATCCCGAGGATGGTACAGAGTGAAAATGGAAGTGTCACTGTGGACAACAGCCCACGTGGAAATCATATATACGGGAGGTCAGGGTCCACGTTTTGGAGGTTTCTGCCACATAGGAACCCGTCCTTAATTTAGGCACCGAGTCCGTGGCCATGGAGATTATGAAACATATCCAGAAAAAGAAAAAAAGGACTGGTTTTCTCTTGAAATCTTTATTACTTTATACACACCCGGTAAATTTCATTCTTTTGAAAAGCTATTTTCATCATTTTTGTTAACTGTGCTGACTCTTGCCGTCCGACCTAGGATCGAACTCACTATCCTTGGCTAACAAAAGATATTATGGATCTATTCTAAGCAGTCTTCTATCCTGACAAAGGGGGTTTAACCTTTAGACATTATTAAACTTTACTGAAATTTCTCCTCGGGTAAATTTTTCTCTTTAGTGAACTTCTGTCACTCAGTTTATTCATAATGATCTTGTTTTAATTTACATGTTTAGGAGCGGTTTATACATTTTTGTGTGAGGAGATTACAATTTCGGGAAGATTTATACATTTTGTGGAGAATTATATATTTTTGGAGGGTTTTATACATTTTGGGGGATCTATACATTTTGTGGGAATTTATTAATTTTGGAAAATTTATAAATTTTGAGAGGATTTATATACTTGGGGGACAGTAGTACAAACATATATAAACGAGAATGTTACAGCAAGAATGTTCGGTCCGACTGTCAGAGCTGACTGCTGGAAACTACCCTCCCCAAAAGGCAATCCTTGCTCCTATTTATAGCTGGGAGAGTCCATACATCCGTGGGTAAATTACCATGACATATACATTTGAGAGGATTTATACATTGCTAGGGAGATTTATACATTTTGAGGGGATTTATACATTTTGAGGGGAGATTTATAGATTTGGGGGGATTATTTAGATTTTGTGGGAAGTTATACATTTTTAGCGCTATTTGGGTGTAATTATACCTTTGTTGGAGATTTATACACTTTGGAGGATTTAAACTGCTGTGGCCTTGTTAGGGCCAGAAATAAAGAAACAAGAGATGAATTGAGTTAAACAAATATATTAACAGAAACAATAATACAAACATATACAAACGAGAGTGTTACAGCAAGAATGTTCGGTCCGACTGTCAGAGCTGACTACTGGAAACTACCCTCCCCAAAAGGCAGTCCTTGCTCCTATTTATAGATGGAAGAGTCCATGCGTGCGTGGGCAAATTACCATAACATATACATTTGGGGGGATTTATACATTGCTAGGGAGATTTATAAATTTTGGGGCCGATTTATACATTTGGAAGTTTTATACATTTTGTAGGATTTTGCAGGATTTATACATTTTGTGTAATTTACATATTTTTGTGGGATTTATACATTTTGAGGGATTTATAAATTTGTGGGATATATTCATTTTGCGGGGATTTATACATTTTGAAGGAATTTATACATTTTTGGGATTTATACATTTTGGAAGGATTTATACATTTTGAAGGGATTTATACATATTTGGGGTTTTTACATTTTTGGGGGATTCATACATTTTGGAAGGATTTATACATTTTGAAGGGATTTATACATATTTGGGGTTTATACATTTTTGGGGGATTCATACATTTTGGGAGGATTTATACATTTTGGGGATATATACATTTTGCGGGGATTTATACATTTTGAGGTATTTATACATTTTGGGGGGATTTATACATTTTGGGGGCGATTTATACATTTCTGTGGGGAACGTTCTCTGGAAAACGGAGAACAAAACTATTAAACACTATTTATAATTTTGACTGGTATAATTTTATATATACAAGTTTATAAAAAATATCTGAATCAACAATAATACAATATTTATTATTTATCTTATTATAAAGAAATAACTATGAGAACAATTTTTTGATTCATAAATTTATAAAAATGCCTGACCAAGAAAACAAAAAATATATAAAAACACATAACGCCAATAACTGTGATTATAAATTTAGAAAAAATTACATTCTCCGGGTATTTTTTTAATTTTCTCTCGCTACAAAAATTCACTAAAATAGATTTGATAGCATCTGCATTTATACATTATTTTTCTCGATGAACGGCATCAAAAATGTTAAACTATTTATTTATTAAGTTTGTGTAATGGCAGAACAAGGACAAAAAGCGTTTGTGAAGAATTAAACGCCACTTAGACCAACAAAAGCTAGGAAGTTCTGGTGAGCCATGACACTTACTTAATGAGTTTGCATGAATGGATGGCAGAACAAGGACAAATTGGGACTGTAAAAATTTAAAAAGGTTCTGAGAGCCACAAATGATAGAAGGTTGTGAGGAATCATGTTCGCCTACATCGTGATTGGACACGACACATAAAAGAAATACAGATTCTAATCCTGCAACGGTACGGTTTGTATCTTCTTCTTCTTTTTCTTCTTCTTCTTCTTCTTTGTATTGTGTCCTTTCGGAACGTTGGCGATAATGGCTCTCCACAATTTCCTGTTCTTGTAACTCTTAGTAAATTTTGTCTTTTCTTTTAGCTATCTATGTCTGCTAAGCTGTCTACCATTTAGAGAAGCTTATTAGGTAGGTTATTTGCCGTTTTCCTCTGTTCCTCTTGCCTTCAATCTGTCCTGTGAGTATCAGATTTTCTAAGCCCTCTTTCGTCATTATGTACCCTAGAAATTGCAACTGTTTCTTACTGATGTTGAGTAAAACTGTCCTTAAGGCACCAGTTGTAACTTGGGGAATTATTCATATATATGTTTGTTTTTCTCTTTAAATGTAAATAAATGAGAAGAGGAGGAATGATGAGTTATCAAATGTGAGTCTGAATACAATACAAAACGTTGTTCTGGTTGGTGTATAATATCGTAAGTAGATCTGAAATGTATTGTCGGAGAAAAAATTGGGATGTCGTTGTTTAGATGTTATGTGTAGAACAGACGAAATTTGAGCAGCGATTGGTGGAGTGTCTGTGTAGTGGAAATCGTGTAATCTATAGATAAAATAAATCTACAGGAATTGTCTGACTTCTAGCGGAAGAAATGTTTAATATTACACCCTGCTATCATTTAATGCCGTTTATTATTTCGTTTTCATCATAAATAAAACTTTACAACTCATCTTCACACATGACGAAAAATCACGTTAGATTCTTTTACTTTTTTATATTATAAAGAAAACAGACGAACATTGAAGCTTGTAATAAATCTTTAATCAAAGCAATTTGACCATTGCATATATGTGAGTTTCCACCATTACTTTTTTTATTGTAGAGAAATTTCAGGGGGAGACAACTATGTTTGTCTTCAGGATTACAGTCATTTCCGTTTGGTTCGTTATATTCAATTACATGCAAATACCCTTGGGAAAGCTATGAATCCATATCTTCTCTCTCCAGCTATGGGTTAATTAGTAAGAATCTAAAAATAATTCTTACAATCTAAAAATATTTTCCGGCTTTAAATAACCTGCAAAGGGTTGATAAGCCGTAAAAAAATGAATGAATTAATCAAATTATACGGTTGTCTTCACCACATATATAATACTTTTTTTAGGTGTTGAATAAAATTTTATAATTTATATACTGTAATGTCAAAAGTACGCAGGTGTAGGCTTTAAGGAAGCTTTATTCAACTAAGAATACAAGTATAGTGTCTTTTTATAATCCCAGTAAGCAGAAAAACTCTCTCAAAGAGGAGAGTAACAAAACAAGGGGAGACCATTCTTGATTATTCATAACGTATACGTTTTCCAAATAAATTTACACCAGATTGAGTGCCCTATTGCGGGCCATAAAAATAAAACTCGATACAGGTGTGAAGTCAAGAAAAATCAGTCAGTTATTTGCCATGCGTGACATACGCTTAAGCGATCATGTATCTTTCGATACATGACTGACAAGGCAGATTTTTTTTCCGCAGTAGGTTGCCATTTCTTTCTACGATAGACCAATTGCCAGCCCATCCCGGGCAGAGAATCTGGAGTGTTGGGGGGGGGTGGAGAAGAGGGGGTATTATCACGTGAGTAAATGTAATGGATTCGACTGGAATTCGAACTCGGTTATCCGATTCCTCAATCCGAAACGGTATCTATTACTCCACTGTGCCCCCTATAAAATATAAATAAATATAAATAGATAAAGATAATAAACATAAATAAATATATAAATGATAATAATAAAAAAAACGATTTTCCTTTCTCCAGGAAGACGATTCATTACCAAGTGTCGCTTTTCATCAAGCTCAAACCAGTATCGTTTGGTGGCGCTTCCTACTTCCTGCTAAAAGCTTCCGGTTTCATTCATAAAAAAATATCACCAACAGCCTTCACTTCCGCTTTCTTTTTTGTCGCGACTGCGAGTGATATAAAAAAAGAACACAAAAGAAGATAATGCCATCTGATGTGATTATTTTAAGCTTACCTATAACGTTAATGCTAATTTTTCCTTATTGACCACCATTTCTCTGCTTATTATCAGGTAACGTGATGCAGAGGCCATTACGCTAATTAATATAAAGATGGTGTATTATCACGTAGTATCATACAGGTATTTTCCTGATTAATATCGTTATCGGTGTGTGCGTTACCAGATAATGAAATCAAATACTGTAAAAATGCTGAATAAGACTTCGATTCTTAAAACCTGGAGTTTAAAAGGAAGTAGAGACTTAATAGGGGAAAGCGTGCGATGCAGTTGTACGCGCTTGAGCATCGCATTTATTTAATTGTATCAATACAGGTTACCATTTTATCGCACTGAACCACTTTTCTTCTTGTAGTCCAGACTTAGACGCACTACCCGGCCCAGGAATTGAACTCACAAATACTATATCACCAGATTCATCGACTAACGCCTGAATAGTCTAAACTATTATCCCCTGTCATAGTTTAGTAAAACGAAAAGAATCTAATCTCTGAAATGTAACCATGTCTTCTTCTCAAACAGCTTCTTCTTCCGCACTTCCCGTCTGTGGAACTCCCTTCCTCTTACTTGCTTCCCCGATGACTATAATCTTCAAATATTCAAGTGTAATGTCAATGACACACTGAGCTTGTCCCTCCTCTGTGTCCTTTCCTCAAACACGCTTCTTTGCTCTTGTTCTCAATCCTCTGTTAACCCCTTGCGTGCAGTCACGCCTTGCTTGGGGTGAATTGCCTTAAAAGAATGAAATGAAGGGTTCAGTTACAAATAACCTGAGGTTACCGGAATCAACAATTCCTATTTTCCCTTGGGGAGAAGATTAATTCATAATTTCCCTAAGCGTATATACTCGTAAGTGAATGAAACAAACCCGTCTAAAATTCGAACCCGTCTCTCTGGTTGCTAATTTCGTATCGCTGTCCGGTAAATACTGAAAGAAGCTATCCATATTTGTTCATTGGTCATTTCAAATTCCGTCACTGTTGAGATGGAAACCAAATTCAATAAAGCAAAGTAAGCAATTTTGGTTTCTTTAACCCTTTCAGCCCTTTGTTCATGAACAATTTTAACCCTTCTGCCTTAAATAATGAAAGAGGCTATTAATATATGTTCATTGGTCATTTCATCCTTTCAACCCCTTGTTCATGAATAATTTTAACCCTTCTGCCTTAAATAATGAAAGAGGCTATTAATATATGTTCATTGGTCATTTCATCCTTTCAGCCCTTTCTTCATGAATAATTTTAACCCTTCTGCCTTAAATAATGAAAGAGGCTATTAATATATGTTCATTGGTCATTTCATCCTTTCAGCCCTTTGTTCATGAATAATTTTAACCCTTATGCCTTAAATAATGAAAGAGGCTATTAATATATGTTCATTGGTCATTTCATCCTTTCAGCCCTTTCTTCATGAATAATTTTAACCCTTCTGCCTTAAATAATGAAAGAGGCTATTAATATATGTTCATTGGTCATTTCATCCTTTCAGCCCATTGTTCATGAATAATTTTAACCCTTCTGCCTTAAATAATGAAAGAGGCTATTAATATATGTTCATTGATCATTTCATCCTTTCAGCCCTTTGTTCATGAATAATTTTCACCCTTCTGCCTTAAATAATGAAAGAGGCTATTAATATATGTCCATTGGTCATTTCATCCTTTCAGCCTTTTTTTCATGAATAATTTTAACCCTTCTGCCTTAAATAATGAAAGAGGCTATTAATATATGTTCATTGGTCATTTCATCCTTTCAGCCCTTTGTTCATGAATAATTTTAACCCTTCTGCCTTAAATAATGAAAGAGGCTATTAATATATGTTCATTGGTCATTTCATCCTTTCAGCCCTTTGTTCATGAATAATTTTAACCCTTCTGCCTTAAATAATGAAAGAGGCTATTAATATATGTTCATTGGTCATTTCATCCTTTCAGCCCTTTCTTCATGAATAATTTTAACCCTTCTGCCTTAAATAATGAAAGAGGCTATTAATATATGTTCATTGGTCATTTCATCCTTTCAGCCCTTTCTTCATGAATAATTTTAACCCTTCTGCCTTAAATAATGAAAGAGGCTATTAATATATGTTCATTGGTCATTTCATCCTTTCAACACCTTGTTCATGAATAATTTTAACCCTTCTGCCTTAAATAATGAAAGAGGCTATTAATATATGTTCATTGGTCATTTCATCCTTTCAGCCCTTTGTTCATGAATAATTTTAACCCTTCTGCCTTAAATAATGAAAGTGGCTATTAATATATGTTCATTGGGCATTTCATCCTTTCAGCCCTTTGTTCATGAATAATTTTAACCCTTCTGCCTTAAATAATGAAAGAGGCTATTAATATATGTTCATTGGTCATTTCATCCTTTCAGCCCTTTGTTCATGAATAATTTTAACCCTTCTGCCTTAAATAATGAAAGAGGCTATTAATATATGTCCATTGGTCATTTCATCCTTTCAGCCCTTTGTTCATGAATAATTTTAACCCTTCTGCCTTAAATAATTAAAGAGGCTATTAATATATATTCATTGGTCATTTCATCCTTTCAACCCCTTGTTCATGAATAATTTTAACCTTTCTGCCTTAAATAATGAAAGAGGCTATTAATATATGTCCATTGGTCATTTCATCCTTTCAGCCCTTTGTTCATGAATAATTTTAACCCTTCTGCCTTAAATAATGAAAGAGGCTATTAATATATGTCCATTGGTCATTTCATCCTTTCAGCCCTTTGTTCATGAATAATTTTTACCCTTCTGCCTTAAATAATGAAAGAGGCTATTAATATATGTTCATTGGTCATTTCATCCTTTCAGCCCTTTGTTCATGAATAATTTTAACCCTTCTGCCTTAAATAATGAAAGAGGCTATTAATATATGTTCATTGGTCATTTCATCCTTTCAACACCTTGTTCATGAATAATTTTAACCCTTCTGCCTTAAATAATGAAAGAGGCTATTAATATATGTTCATTGGTCATTTCATCCTTTCAGCCCTTTGTTCATGAATAATTTTAACCCTTCTGCCTTAAATAATGAAAGAGGCTATTAATATATGTTCATTGGTCATTTCATCCTTTCAGCCCTTTCTTCATGAATAATTTTAACCCTTCTGCCTTAAATAATGAAAGAGGCTATTAATATATGTCCATTGGTCATTTCATCCTTTCAGCCCTTTGTTCATGAATAATTTTAACCCTTCTGCCTTAAATAATGAAAGAGGCTATTAATATATGTCCATTGGTCATTTCATCCTTTCAGCCCTTTGTTCATGAATAATTTTTACCCTTCTGCCTTAAATAATGAAAGAGGCTATTAATATATGTTCATTGGTCATTTCATCCTTTCAGCCCTTTGTTCATGAATAATTTTAACCCTTCTGCCTTAAATAATGAAAGAGGCTATTAATATATGTTCATTGGTCATTTCATCCTTTCAACACCTTGTTCATGAATAATTTTAACCCTTCTGCCTTAAATAATGAAAGAGGCTATTAATATATGTTCATTGGTCATTTCATCCTTTCAGCCCTTTGTTCATGAATAATTTTAACCCTTCTGCCTTAAATAATGAAAGAGGCTATTAATATATGTTCATTGGTCATTTCATATTCTACAAACTATATATCTAAAAGAAAAACTACCTTTACTCAAAGTATAAAATTATGCACAAAATATATTCATTTGAAGCCATAACATTGAATTCAAAATATTTAAATTTCGGCATTAAATAACGCAATATCGGTCTATATTTCTGAGATGAGGTATTATGTACATTATTGTTATGAGACCTTACCCATAATAACATAATGGACTATTCCTTACGTAATAAATACTGCGCCTCAAGAGGAAGCGGTGAATTCAGCACGGAGTCGGGAGACCGGCTGATCGGTTGAACTCTCTGCCTTTGGGCGGGGAGTAACCCGAACGAGGCTACGCCGAAGGGCGGAGTCTCTTTCGGGGAGGTAAACCGACCCTGAACCCGTTTATACGGATTCAAAGGGCATATTTTTGGCCAAGCCCACGGGCTCGGATATCCCACGTTAAACCGGTCTTGTGACACATGATGTCCTCATGGGTGGGGGTGAATTAATACCATTCAGTCCGAAGTTGGGCGACCAGCTGCTCAGCAGATCGGTTGAACTCGGGCGCGGAGGAATCGGAACGAGGCTACGCCGAAGGGCGGAGTCTCTTTAGGGGGAGGTAAATCGACGCTAAACCCGTTTATACAGGTTCAAAGGGCATATTTTGGGCCGGAGCCACGTGCTCGGAGATCCCATGTTGAACCGGCCTTGTGCCACATGATACTCTCGTGAGGGGGGTGAATAAATACCGTTTAGTCCGACGTCGGGCGACCGGCTGACTGGCTGATCGTTTGAACTCTCTGCCTTCGGGCGCGGAGTAACCGGAACGAGGCTACGCCGAAGAGCGGAGTCTCTTTCGGGGTGGTAAACCGACCCTGAACTTCGTTTATACCGGTTCAAAGGGCATATTTTGGGCCTAGCCCACGTGCTCGGAGATCCCACGTTAAACTGGCCTTGTGCCACATGATGCCCTTGGGGGGGAGGTGACTAAATACCGTTCGGTCCGAAATCGTGCGACCGGCTGACCGGCTGACCGGCTGAACTCTATGCGTTCGAGCGGGGAGAAACCCGAACGATGGTACGCCGAAGAGCGGATTCTATTTCGGGGAGGTAAACCGACCCTGAACCCGTTTATACGGGTTCAAAAGGGCATATTTTGGGCCGAGCCCACGGGCTCGGAGATCCCACGGGCTCGGAGATCCCACGGGCTCGGAGATCACACGTTAAACCGGCCTTGTGCCACATGATGCCCTCGTGGAGGGGGGTGACTAAATACCGTTCAGTCTGAAGTCTGGAATGAGTTCAGTCAGAAGTCTCTCAGTCATTCAGAGCGAGCGAGTCAGTCGAGTCAGAGGCAGTCCGAAGTGTCGCGTTTAGACAATTATTACTTAACCTGATTATTATACTTCTCTGTATATATCTGTGTTCGATTTCTTCTTTATTGGTTCTACTTTGGACTATCACCGTGGTACAAGGAACCGGACCATAACAATTATTTACATTATTTGGACTATTGTCATCATCTTTGTCGCCACTGTGCCGTGTGTCCTCAGTGGATAAAGGTGTTGGTTACATCCAGTGTGTGGACCCAAAAAGTGTAAGTACAATACCCAGTTAAGGCAGTGGAGAACATTCAGAGGAAAAATTAACAGGAGATAACTGATAACTGAGATTGACTCTGGCTTTTTTTGTTTAATGGCAAACTCTACCGAAAGTTTTCTTCACTGATCGCTGTAATATTAACTTCTTTAAGTCAATGGTCAGTTGTTATCTATCTTACATATATCTATAATCGGCCCTTAATTTCTCCCCTTACGTCCACCCAAACTCATTAGACAACCCTCTGCCTTGAGTGACTGTTGTGCCTTATATTTAGTAAAATAATTATTTTTCGAACGTAGCTTTCTCTATTCCTATGCAAAATGCGAAAGACAAGGACAGATTTAATCCAGCTGCGATATTCAGTAACGCTCTTTCTTGATTGGACCAGGTACCTTCCTCAAGGACACATAGCACAGTGAATAAAGGCGTTAGTTCGATCCAGTGACAGGACCCAAAGGGTGTGAGTTCAATACCCGGTTAAAGTAGTAGGGAACTTTCATAGTGGAATTAACAGGAGATAAATGATAACTGACATCCATTAAAAACATGGTACGTGGAACTAGAACAGTTTACCCCAGTGATCGAAATAAAGGGGTCAGTTCGACATTCCAACCAGCTGAAGAAGGCCGGAGCGTACAACGACCAAAACGTTGGAATAAATATGGCGTCAAAGATGAGGTCAATAGTCCGAATAATGTAAATAATGTAAATTAAATAGTCATATAATAGAGATGTTGATCTGCCGCTAAACAAAATCAGTAAAAGCAAGCACGTACGCACACTCATTAATATTTACAGCGATAATAGACAGAAATGTCTAACATTTGTCTAAAATTTCGTTCGTTTCTAATAAAAAGTATTGGCAAATCAGACAATCGTCTACAAACTTCCTAGGCAATAAAGGTTGACGCCAATGATTTAAGATATTGTAGCCAATGACAAAAAAATGGGTTCACTTTGTAATGCCCTGCAGTAATAATCAAATAGCGGTGTTTTGTTTTGGTATCTGAATCTAATAAATGTCGGTGTCTATTTGAGTGTTTTGTTGTCTTGCGGTCAAAATGGAGTCAAAACAAGTCACAGAAGCGAAAGTAATTGAAATGTTAAGAGTCAAAGCCCGAAACATCCACTGAGAATGTTACTGTGGAAAAAATAAACCCTGTATATCTCCAAATCGAATAACAATTTTCGTCTGAGCTGTCTAGTCTCGGTTTTATTTGGCTAATTTATTTTTACGGCTTATCAACCTTTCGCTCGTTATTTAAAATCCAGAAAACATTTATAGATTTTAAGAATGTTTTGAAACTAATAATCATTTACTAAGACAAATCTTACTGATTAACCCATAGCTGAGAGGAGATGCGGTGGGCACCTTTCTAAAGTGTTATTACTTGTAAGTGGGTATATAAAAATAAAGAACAAATGGAATTGGAATTCGGTTCCAACACCAAGTAATTACAGCACCCGAATATCTATTCTTTCCAAGCGATCAACCATCTGGATACTGACCAAGCTCGACGTTGCTTAACTTCAGTTTTTCGTACGAGCACCGGTGTTTCAACCTGATAAACTTCTGAATTTGGTTTTCATTATAGAATTTGTTTCTTCATGAAAGCATTGAGCAAAGATCGAAACCGGTAATTGGTTGATGCAAAGTCAGGGGAATATGAACAGACCAACCGTGTTACTAATCTTTTTCCTGTGTTGTTCCTGTTGTATGCGGCTGTATGTTATCATGGAGTAGAAAAACATTTTCCTATTATCCACTGTGTACGCTTCCACTGCTGTGCAAATATTAAGATAGGTCTGAATATTCTGAATTCACACGTAGGATTAATACTAGGGGTGATACATTCGTTATTACAATTGGGCCCTCAATACGGAAATTATTTCCGACTCAACCTAATAATTGAAATGAAAGAAAATTATTTGTATTTCCTATTATTTCCTATTTCGGCTTCAGTTAGATTTCCTTTGCTTGTCTATTTTTTTTCAAATGGGGACAGAAGCGTATTATTAATACATTTAACTAGTCTTTCTTTCAATCTTTCATCACCGTTCTCAGATCGTTATTTTCACGAACGTTTAGTAGGCTGTATGGATTGAAAATAATGAATAATAATGACATTGATTTTATGAATAGAAAATATTTCAAAGTTTCTTTCTTTTCTTTTTATGGACGTTTTTTTTTCTTTGTTTTTTTTTTCTTTGTTTTTTTTTCTTTGTTTTTTTTTATAACAGTTCATTTTTTTCTTCTAATTTTTCTTTTCTTTTCATGGACATTCTCTCTTTAATTCTTTTTTTTATTTTTCTTTCTTTTATTTTTTTTAACAGTTCTTTGTTTTTCTTCTAATTTTTTTCTTTACTTTTCATAACTGTTTTTTAATTTTTTCTTTCGTTCTTTTTCCAATAATTTATCTTGCTCTTCCTTTCATGGCTCTATTTTCTTTCTTTCTTTCTTTCTTTTCTATAATTTTTCTCCCTTTTCTTTTCATGTCTATTCGTTCTTTCTTTCTTTCATTCTTTTTCATATAATTTTTCTTTTTTTCTTTTCATTTGCTATTCTTTCTTTACTTTTCATAACTGTTTTTTATTTTTTTTCTTTCCTTCTTTTTCCAATAATTTATCTTGCTCTTCCTTTCATGGCTGTATTTTCTTTCTTTTTTTCTATAATTTTTCTCCTTTTTCTTTTCTTTACTATTCGTTCTTTCTTTCTTTGATTCTTTTTCCTATAATTTTTTTCTTTTTTTCTTTTCATTTGCTGTTCTTTACTTTTCATAACTGTTTTTTATTTTTTCTTTCGGTCTTTTTCCAATAATTTATCTTCCTCTTCTTTTCATGGCTGTACTTTCTTTACTATTTACTTTTTATTTCGCATTTCCCGTCAATGGAACTCCCTTCCTCTTACTTGCTTCCCTGATAGTTATAATCTTCTCAAATGCCGGTTCGCCATATCAGAAGCACTGACCTATACCACACCCACATTTTCATTAATGGTGATGTATTTCAATATTACCAATTTGCAGTAATATATTTTCTTTGTTAATCTTCCTTTGTTCTATTATAGTTGTGGAGAATATTTATCAGCGATCAGTACACATTCGACCACAAAAAAGGAAAATATCAGCTACAACAATACACATAATTTTATTGTTTCTCCCCTGCTTTTCCTACAATTAAAGAAGACATTCAAGTCGTTCTGAGGAGAACCTCAATCCTCATTGGAACTGGCGAAGTTCTTTTAATAGTATATGATATGTAGATAGAGTTGCACTCAAGTCATTTGTAGATCGTTTCCGTGAGACTTCAGTTTTCTTTGGAACTAGATTCATTTCATTGGAAGTGGATAATATTGTCGAATCGTCTTCAAGATGACGGAATAATGCTTGTTAGCCAAAAAGCAGCAGCTCAACAAGCAAATTACAAATTGGAGATGCCGAAATTAAACAAGTACAGCAATTATAAAATCCAAAGAAAGATCTGCAATGTAATAGATCCTACCTTGGCATCTCGACTTTCTCCCTTTCACACCGACGTGATGTAGCGTCCCTCCGTCTTTCCTACAAATATTTTCATGGCAAATGCTCTAACGAGCTTTTTATCCCCTGTCCCCTCGACTACATGAATTTAAGCGTGCTACTAGATTGGCATCCGTTTACTGTTGAAATAGCTAAATGCAACCGCTACTTGTAATCCAACAGTTTCTTTTCTCGCACTCCCAACCCATGCGGAAATCCCTTTCGTTTTCTTGCTTCCCTGATAATTGCAATCTTCAAAAATTAAAAAAAAAAGAATTGATCCCTAATTCGGTAAGGGAGTAAGCGAGCGACAAGTGAAATAGTTAGCAAATTCAGACTAGGAACTCGCAATGAATGCAAAGAAAAACGGGTTCAATGGTTCACAGCGAATGATCAGATAGTAGCCAACACCTGGTTTCAAGAACACGGGGTCATATATGCAGGCAGAGAGAAAAAAGAGAGAGGAGTAGGACTAATATTAGATCAAGACATGAAGAAATGTGATCTGGGATACTATCAACTATCTGATAGAATTATTGTAGTTAACCTGAAAGGGAAGCCTTTTAATATATCCATCATATACCCTGATAGCAGTAAGTAGAAATGAAGAAATTGAAAAGGTACGCTAAATAATACTAAGGCTCAATATAAATTACAGGAAATTACAATTGTGATGGAAGACGTGAATTCCAAAGTAGGGAAGGCAAGAGATGGTGAAATAGTTGGAAATTCAGACTAGGAACTCGCAATGAATCCAAAGAAAAAAGGGTTCAATGGCGCACAGTGAATGATCAGATAGATGCCAACACATGGTTTCAAGAACACCGAAGACATGTCGAAGAAATGAAGAACCAAATCGAAGACATAACGATCGATAAGAGATTCAGGAAAGCAGTAACTGTTAGCAAAAATATTAAAAAAAAAAATAATGTCAGACACTTTAGAATTGATCCCTAGCTCGGTAAGGAAGTACATGAGCGACAGATGCCATTGGATCATCATCCAGCGACTGTTCTTATCAAACAAAGAAAAAGAATAGTCTTAGGAATGTCAGAATACTAAATAAATGTAGCCACTTAGAGAATATGAATCAGAAAATGAATAGGTTAATATTTTAAGCATATACGAAACTAGGTGGGAAAACAATGGGTATTTTGTCAGTGACAAACACGCGGTTAAATCATATATGCAGTCGGAGTGAAAAACAAGAAGACAGTAGGACTCATATTAGGACAAGACATAAAGAAATGTGCTTATGGATTCAGTCAGTGCATTGAATACTGCTACCATATCTGATCTGGTGCTCTTGCTATTCACCTCGAGGTTCCTGACAAAATCATATAGTTCTTATAAGCGCAAGAAATTATTATATAGCTGAAATTTAAATATAAATAACACTAATTTCTTTTCATGTAAATATGACGAACAGGGTACAAGTCGTATCTCGCACTAGATTCTCGTTAGAATCCATCTTGCACATTTATAAATCTACCATTCCCCTGTGCATTGAATAATTTTGCCATATCTGGTCAGGTGTTCCTGACATTCATCTTGAGATTCTTGACAAAATTCAAAGAAGCATCTCTAATTTAATAGATCCTGACTAGGCATCTCGACATTAGCCACATTCCCACCGACGTGGTGTGACTTCCCTCTGTCTTTTCTCCAAATATTTTCATGGCAACTGCTCTAATGAGATTTTTTCCCTGGTGCCCCGACTACAAGAATTTAAACGTGCTACTAGATTGGCATCTAAGTCTCATCTTTTACTGTTAAAATCGGTAAATACAGGCACCACTTCTACTTCAACAGCAAACATTCGCCCAGGCATGGAATACTGCTTCATATATGGTATGTAGCCCCCGCTGTTTGTCTCAAGGTCCTCGACAAAATACAGAGTCGGATATGCAACGTGGTTGGTCCTGGTCTCGCATCTCTTCTAAAGTCGCTTCCCTCTGTCTTTTCTACAAGTACTTTCACGGTAACTAGACCGACGAGCCATTTTCGCTGGTTCTCTAACTGCATGAATTTAAGCGTGTTACTAGGTTGGCTTCTTAGTACCACCCTTTCACTGTCGAAACGGTTAACTGTAGCCGTCTCTTCTACTCCAAATCGCACTTCCCGCCAGTGGAACTCCCTTCCTCTTACTTGCTTCGCTGATAGGTATAATCTTCAAATATTGAAATGTAATGTCAATCAACATCTTCTGATTCATTGATCTTGATCCCCGTCTTTTTCTTTATCCTTTCCTCAATCAGGTCTATTCACTCTTGCCGCCACTCTCTGTAACCCGTGCTAGTGGCACCCCCGCCTTGCTTGGAGTGAATTGCTTAAAAAAAGAAACAGTTTCTTTTCTAAATATCTGAGAAGTGTTTTAACAGAGGACGGAAAGTGCCACACTGAAATCCAATGGCTCATTGGGATAGCGAAAGATGACTTCTAAAACCTAAGCAGAGCATTAAGAAACAGAAAAGTTTTGTTGCAAACAGTGTAAGAAAATGCAGAAATGTTATATAATATCAGTCCTCCTATATAGCAGTTAATGCTGGACAATCTCCTCACAGATGAAGAAAAGTCTTGAAGCAACAGAAATTTGATTCTGTAAAATGATGCTGAGAATATCATGTAGCGAACGACGAAGTTTTAGGGAAAATGAAAGCAAAAAAGACACTTATAATAAACACCAGGAAGAGAGAGCTGAAATTCCTAGAACACATAATGAGGAAAGTGAGCTTGGAAAATATGATACTCACAGGGACAGATTGAAAGCAAGAGGGTCAGAGGAAAACAATGCATAACCTTCCTAGAGAGCTTGAGAAAATTGATGGTGAAGCAAGGTTTAGGAGAGATAACAAAAAAAAACATTTATTAAACGCTACAAAGGACACAAAATTGTAGAAATCCATGATCTCCAACACCCTGAAGGGAAACAGCACATAGAATAAAACGAACATAGTCGTGTGCATGCACATAATATTTTTCATTCATACTATGTTTTACCAATAAAACAGAGAATATTGGAATTAAGTGGTTGCGTCGTTTCGTTAAGCGCTCGTACTATATCTGAAGGACACTGAAGGGTATTAAAATGTTTTTTTGTATCCGTCATCGATTTTTATAAGTTTTAACGTTTTACCAGTTCTTTATGTGGCTGAATATGTCATCGAAAGTCGATAGGTTCCCATAAAAAACAAATCCATTCGTAAGAAGCAATAATATAATCAGGTGTAAATCGAATTACTTGCAAATCGATAGGTTCAAAATCTTCCCGATTCATTTAAATTCATTAGTCGCCATTTGCAAATGAAGAAAAATAGCGTTCCGGTTTTCAAATAGAAAATTAGGTAGTCTAACATATCATGTTTTGTTTTAAAGGGGAAAACACATTAATATATATTCGTGAATACATTTCTCTTTCTTGAATTCTTTGTTTGAGATATAAATGTTAAAGTGGGCCGGTTTATCTTCATTGAAAGAAACACGGAAAATATATTTGAAATATTTAAAGAAAACGATTTATTTAGTTCAAAATTCTTTGTTTATAAACAATGCTTGTATGTTTCATGAATTTTTACAGGCGAATTTGTTGTGATATCAAAAGCAAATTCTTCCTACGACATATTTTAATTCAGGAGTGTTTCAAATATGCAAAAAAAGATAATAACTCTTTCTATTCAATACTTTTTTATTACATATTTCCTCCTCTGCTTAAATATAACCATCAGGTATAGGACACTGAAATCTGAACGCGTATTTCAGTAGCAAAACATGCCTTCCATAATATAAACCAAACCTTAAGAAAGAAGAATTTCGTTAGAAACAAATAAAAGAATGTTGTACTCTTAAGTAATATCAGCCTTTCTACATGGCAGTGAATGCTGGACAATATTCTCGCAGATGAAGAGAAAACTGAAGGTATCAGGAAAGTGATTCCACAGAAAGATACTGAGAATACGATAATCTTGAGAAAGATAGAAACAAAAAGCACACTTATACTCAGAATTTGAAAGAGACAGCTGAAAGTTTTTGATGTATAATGAGGAACCCGGGCTTAGAGAATTTGACACTCAGATCGAAGGAGGAAGGGATATAGGAAAGCAGCATGTCACCTACCTGACGAGATTGTGTGATGAATGGTGGAACTAAGATGGGAAATCATGACAACGGGACAAATGTTGCAAAGAGATACAAGTGATAGGATGTTGTAGAGAAACATGATCGCCCACGTCCTGAAGGAACGGAACATAGACTGCCCATACTCTGTGATATTATTAACTTCTCTGTCTAACACAAGTTACATTTTGTACTTGTAAGTTTTTGCTTCTGTGACGTCATCCTGTGCCTCTACCACCGTGCTATCATGTGACGACCAATGTGACTTGGTATTGGTCGCGGCGCCAAATGTGACGTTCTAACCCTTGGCTGATTCGAATGGGAATCTGGTTAGATTCGGTATCAGCTTTGTCGTTCCTAGCTCGCCTCCAACGTCTTGTTACCGAAGTAACTGCTTTGATTTCTACTCTAACCTACCCACGTTGTGATTTGATCTTAGGTAGACGAAATCAATAAGTCGTCGGGCCGTAATGCAAGCCGAGTTCGAGCAAAGGTGACACCGCACAAGTATATGTAAAAGAAAATAAAGTAACAACTCGAAAGATTTAAATGTGTTAAAAAAAGAATAACAAATATCTTTATAACTTGTTTCCTGAATACAGGACTGCGTCTTTCTCCCAAACCGGTTCTATAGATACGTGACACTTTGCGTTTGTTAGGCGAGTCTTAATATCTTAAGTTGCTTTTCAAGAAACTGGTGTTTGGTATCTTCAGGCGATATTCGTAAAACTTGTTTTGGTGGTGTGAGTTCTTCAAAATTGAATTCTTTTTGGTTAGAAGTCTAAGTCGGAATGCGTGGATCTTTCAGTCAGCTCCTGCGAGGCTGGTCTCCGAGCTCACAGCTCAACTGCTACTGTCTGCCTGCTGTCCGCTTCTGCCCAACTGCTATGTGGATGTTCGTTTATATGGACGCCGACCAAAACCGGTTGGGGGCCTGTCGTGGTTTGGGTTCCTCGATAATTCCAAATCCGCAATAAGGATTTTCTTTGTTTTCGGACAGGAAAATTTATCACTTTCCATTTTTGGAAGTCCATTACTTTCTGTTTTAGAGGGGTTCTTAAGGGTATTGTCCTCCCAAATTCTTCCTTTCTCATATTGGTATTTCACACCAATCCCCTCAGAGGCTTCAACAGGTTTCCCTTCTTTCTCATATGTTTACCTTCGCCCATCGCTCACGTCACCATTCAGCCAATGAACGCTCGGCAGCGTGGGTGGGGCTGGTCTGACCTCAGTTTACAATTATCGCTGAAAAAAAAATTATCTTCCTTTTTCTTTTCTTTCTTTTCCCATGACTAGAACCCCCACGACTCGTAGTGTGGTCATTAAGTCTCTATCTTAACTGAATGTCATCTGGAATTCATCAACGAGATTTTCGTCAAGTAATCATCAGGGTGGTCAAGTGAATCTCTTTTAACCTCAACGCCTTCGTACTTCTATCGTGAACAAACTGTCCCGGTAACAAACTTTTATCATGTCCAGGTCCGGACATAAAACAGGTGGTCTTTTTTCCAAAACCAAATGATATCTCCGAATGATAGTTAATGGTTTATTCTTTTCCTTTTTCTCTTTTCCCTTCCTTTTTCTTTGGGGTCGTCTCAGCTAATCCTTTTTCTCGGACGATTATCTTCCAGCATTTCGCCCTGCGAGCCACTTGACCAATTTGAAATTTTCATTATTGCCATGGGCAGATTGCTGTCTTTTATTCGCTGCGTCATAGCATAAATTAATTCTGACAGATCCGAGATCTTACGAATTTCCTATCTTCCGCGAAAAAAATACTTTTCTTCGCAAATGAAAATAAAATCTTTACCACTTTTCTTTGTAAAAAAAAATAACACCGCTCAGTATGTCTTTCGTGATAGCTTCTTCTCGCGTTAAGTATTTCTCGCTTTTAATTTTCACCCGTAATTAGTTAACCAAACGCTAAATAGTGTCACACTTCGATCAATATCCTCCAGGTTATCTTGGGACTTCATTTGCATTCTCTACTGAGCCGCCATAAATACAGAAATGGCTGTTCTGTTCCAATATTTTTTCCCGCTTGAAATGTATTTCATGATTGTAAAACAGTTTATCTTCATTACTGTTGTGGCCTTGTTAGGGGCCAAAAATAAAGACACACGAGAGGAATCGAGTTAAAAAATACATTATCAGAAACAGTAATACAAACATATGCAAACGAGAATGTTACAGCAAGAATGTTCGGTCAGACTGTCAGAGCTGACTGCTGGAAACTTCCCTCTCCGAAAGGCAGTACCTGCTCCTATTTATAGCTGGGAGAGTCCATGCGTGCGTGTGTAAATTGCCATAAGAACCCATTCTAAATATTAACTGCGCAGGAGTCTCAATACATTTTTTCTTTGGGTTAACGATGATTAAGTCCGTCTTTTGGTTTAACGACGATTTAAGTCCGTCATTTTCCTTTTCTTTTTTAAACGGGTTTGCTCCGGGGCCGCTTGAGGTATTGCTATATCAAAAGTATCGCAAATGACATCTATGACTTCTTTTTCTTCAGGAGGAATGCTGTCAGAATTCTCTTGTTAGTAACCCGAGGACTTTTAATTATGTAGATCATATTTCCTATTGTTTTCTTAATTGTACTCACTTCCCGAAAAGATTTATTTTCATGAAACATCTAGAGAAAAAAAAACTTTCTCTCCGGGTTGGTAGCGTTTTTGTTTTTTTTTGTACAGTGTTTGTTCGTCCGGGTTTTGTCTGTTTGGGGAGTAGCTTGTCGAACACAGAGCTGATTTTACGTGCAAACAATTACCTGCAGGAATTTAATTACCTCTCTACTTATTTTTTGGCCTCATACACTATACCCTTATCAAAACATTTCCGTCAAGTGGACAGTCTCCCTGATTCGGCAATTGTCTATTTGACGGAAATTGATAAAGCATGGATGGTATGATACTGACACATTGCTGAGTGTTGTGGAAGCGGTATGTAGAAAACTACCTTTTTCATTATTCATTCATATATATGGTGGACTCTCCCGTGGTATTTGACGTACGAGGGTCAAGCAGCTCAGTTCCTAGGAATCGACAGCCAGACAACCTGCCCATATGATTTGATTATAGTGGTGAAGGTTTTGTGTAGAACCAATCACACTTTTTGAAGGGCCGAATACAGATACCTAGTGCACCCTGTACCAAACGACCCTCCGCAGGTTTTGAATTCAGAGCTGTCCTTCTCCTACACCAGTTGGTAGATCAAAGGCTATAGAACCCAGTCTGTCCTGCTATTTACCCACAGCTGGAGAGAGAAGAAGAGGATTAATACCTTTCCCAAGGGTATTAGCACATTGATTGTAATGGATTCGACTGGAATTCTAACTCTGCTTCCCGATTCTTCAATTCCACTACTATCCACTACTCCACCGTGCCTCCTCATATATATATATATATATATATATATATACATGTGTGTGTGTGTACGTGTGTGTGTGTGTGTGTGTGTGTGTGTGTGCAAATATATAGAAAAATAGGAAAGAACATGTTAGGTAAATAAACATTTGAAACATGAGAACTCTTATGTAGCCAAGGAAATTATATTTTTTTAAAAATAATTATATATATATATATATATATATATATATATATATATATATATATTTATGAATAAAAATGACAATAGGAAAACTGGTAATTGCTGACGCGTTTCGTCCAATGTGGACTTTATCAAAGCAAAATACGAAAATTTTCGTATTTTGCTTTGATAAAGTCCACATTGGACGAAACACGTCAGCAATTACCAGTTTTCCTATTGTCATTTTTATTCATAAATATTGTCTCTCTACTGATTAATTCGGAGAAATTTTCATATATATATATATATATATATGTAACCACAAAATATTCCAATTGTTAGGTCAAGCTCTGGACCGTTATATCTTAGAAATGATTAAAGATATCTTACTGGTTTTTATAACAATATTGAACTCTACTTTCATCAATAAGAATGTATATATCGTGATGAAATCGATCATAATCGAAAATGACAATTCATCATTAATTAATATACATATAAAGGGCAGTTGTCTGTCTGTCTCTGTGTTTTTGTGTGTCCGGTTAAAAACAAAAAAAAGCGACAATAGTTTAAGTAAATATTTATAACAACTCATTATCTCCCAAACCAGCTTTTGTAAAAAAAGAAAATTATCATCGTATGATTTGATTTCCGAAGATATTTTAAAATTAAAATACATTAGAATGCATTCGAATTTCTCAGAATTAAAAAGTAAAAACGAACGGTAAGTATTCTTATTCTCGAATCAGATTACCGTTCGTTTTACTTGTTTATTTCGTTAAATGTTATGCAAGGATGTATTTTTCAAACCTTTTATTCTTTTGAACTTATTTTCACATCTATAGTAAATAAAAGCGTAACTTTAAAAAAATAGTTATTAAAACAACAAAGTAAATTTAAAAGAATAAGAATATTAAACACAATTGTTTGAAAAAAAAGTTTAATATTTATTTATTCAACTATTTGATTGTGTGTATCGGGCTAAAACATCTAAATAAAGTAAATAAACTAAGTTTATTTACTTAAAAAATTGTTTAAAAATATTTAATTTAATCATTTTTTTTAACGCTAAAACTATATCGAACCTTGCTTCTTCGAAAAATAATTATTTAATTTATTTAATTTATTTTGGAGGGGGGAATATTATTAATAAAAAGTAAATAAACATGAATTAAGAATTTAAGATATATTTAAACTTGAATTTATTTTCCCATCTATAGTAAATAAAAGCATAACTTAAAAAAATGATATTAAAACAACAAATAAATCTAAAAGAAGAATATTAAATACAATTATTTGACAAAAATATATTTACTTATTCAAATATATTTTTTTTTTCAAATATTCGATTGTGTGTGTATGTGTATGTGTCTCTCTGTCTGTCCGGTTACAAAATAAATATCCAAACTACCCATCAATGGACTTCGGATGCAACGGACAAAATCTGCAGGCAAAATAAAAAATAATCTGGGGGGAGAAAACTTCCAAATCGTCAGCAATGTATTTAAACAATAGCGGGTTAACGGAACGAGTCGCATTAGTTCTCAAAGTGACCGCTTGTGGACTGTGGCGGGCCTTTCATGTGTAAAAAAAAAGACGGAAAGTACGATACATTGGCGCGTGCGTCAGCAGAAAGTAGCTGTGGGAATTTATTATTTTTGTTATTTTGATTAAAATTTCTATATTAAACATATATTTGTTTGTTATATATACATGTTTATAGTATTTACATAAAGCTCATAACTACTGGTAGTTACTATCGTGGTTTTAAAACTCAAAAAATAATCCCTTCCCATCTACAGACAGTTGGCTTTAACGGATACCTGTTAATCCGTTGATGAGTGGCTTATCTGTATATTCAGAATCAGTATCACCCTAAAGGGCAGTTGTTTGTTTGTTTGTTTGTGTGTGTGTGTGTGTGTGTGTGTGTCTGTTTATGTGCGTGCGTGTATGTGTGTGTATTATTGACGTATTATTAGGTTGGTGCAAAAATAATGACGTAATAATGTCGTTTTTGAGGTTAAAAAGCACGTCAAAAAACGACATTATTACGTCATTATTTTTGCACCAACCTAATAGTATTTTTAGGCCATCTTATGGAAAGTAAAAAAGCAAAGTTATATTTACACTATTCGGAATATTGTCCTCATCTTTGTCGCCATATTTATTACAACGTTTCGGCCGTTGTACGCTCCGTCCTTCTTCAGTTGGTTGGAATGTCGGACTGAACACTTTACTTCGCTCACTGGGGTAAACTGTTCTAGTTTCACGTGCCATGTTTTAATGGATATCAGTTATCAGTTATCTCCTGTTAATTCCCCCTCTCCAAGTCCTCCACCGCCTTAATCAGGTATTGAACTGACATTCTTTGGGTCCTGCCACTGGATCTAACTAATGTCTTTATCCACTGTGCCATGCGTCCTTGAATTTGTATAGCGAGTTTTATTTTTTTTTTGTTTTTTTGTTTTTTGAAAATGAATCTAAATAAAATATAGCTAAATTCATAAAACAAAAATTCAACACAACGAATAATGACCATAAGTCATTCTGTCTTTACTAATTTTTATTTAACTAAAGTTTTTCTTTTCTTTTCAAATAGGAATATAACCCGAAATTTAAACATAATTGCCTTTCAAAACTAAATTCCCAATGTATCTTGCTTGCTTCTACTTTCTTTCAAAATAGTAATTCATTTACAGAGAAATGTTTGCTAATGTAATATTTAAAAGTAAAAATGTATTTGCTTAAAATATCTAAATTTCCCTCCAAAATAAATAGTAAAAAATTATTTCTCAAATAAGTAAGACTCGCTACAGCTTTTGCTTGAAAAAATGATAAAATTAAATTAAATTTATTTACTTCTTAGTTAATAATGATTTGAAAAAGGATAGAATTTGGATGCACTAAAAATTACCATAGATAGATAGATAGATAGATAGATAGATAGATAGATAGATAGATAGATAGATAGATATGAACAGACTGAGATAGATAGATAGATAGATAGATAGATAGATAGATAGATAGATAGATAGATAGATAGATAGATAGATATGAACAGACTGAGATAGATAGATAGTTAGATATGAACAGACTGAGATAGATAGATAGTTAGATATGAACAGACTTAGATAGATAGATAGATAGATAGATAGATAGATAGATAGATAGATAGATAGATAGATAGATAGATAGATAGATAAACAAAATATATTTTCACATATATAATTATATGAAAATCAGACACAAAAAGTATGGAAATCACATACTATTCACGTATTCATCAAAATATGTTACGCCAATATGTGCTCGCCCAAGCCGGTCAATACTAATTCTCCTTCCGTTTTCAATTTTATATATGTTAGCTCACGTGCAGTTTAAAAACATTTGCAAGCCAAGAGAAAGGAAAAATTTAAGAACTGGAGAATGATTTGAAAAAAAAAAAATGATTGTCTGGCGATAATGATCGATTTGACAATTTCCCCACCCTCTCCTTTCGGAGCAATGCAAATTTTAAATAATTTGCGTCAAGTGAATTTATAATGATTCATAAAATGAAGTATTTTATGAATCATTATAAATTCACTTCCAATAATCCTTCCAAATACGTCTTCCACTTAAAGAGTTAACTAAAAAATTGTACGTGACTGGTACAATGTATCACTAGAATTTGTTTACATTTTCTACTGATCAGATGAAATTTTTGTGTTAAATTTTCAATATACAACGCAAAAATTATTCTGATTTACAGGAATTAATTTTCTCCTTACCACTACTTTCTAGTTTATTATTTCTCTCTATCAATCACTATTCATCAGATTGAGATAGCTAGCTAGATAGATAAATAGATAATGATCTCACACACACACACACATATGACGGTTTTTGACGTATTTTTTAACGTCAAAAACCGTAATTATTTTTGCACCAACCTAATATATATATATATAATATATAATGATCGTATTCATATAGACAGATAATGATGAAATTGATAGATTGACCTAGCTAGATAGATAAATACATAATGATAAGGTTGAGAAAGAAAGAAAGAAAGAAAGAAAATGATCAGATTGAGATAGATAGATAGATAGATAGATAGATATGAACAGACTGAGATAGATAGATAGTTAGATATGAACAGACTTAGATAGATAGATAGATAGATAGATAGATAGATAGATAGATAGATAGGCGTAAAGGTAAAAAACAAAAGGAAAATTGTATCATTATCCGACGCGTTAACTCTTCCTAAATTTTTCCTAGCTAGCTAGCTAGATAGATAGATAATGATCATATATATATTGATAGGTAGATAGATAGTTAAAGATCATATATATTTCGACAGAGATAGATAATGCTCAAATTCAGCTAGCTAAATAGATAAATTGATATCGATCAGGTTTAGATAGATAGATAGATAGATAGATAGATAGATAGATAGATAGATAGATAAAACAGAAAATGTCACCCTCTCTCTCTTCCTTTCTCTGACGATATAGTCAAAACTCTCTCTCTTTTCTCAATGCATTCGCACATATACTGGTGACAAATTTCACTCACTCTTTTTCTCTAGTTTTCTCTCTATCAACCTTCTCTTTCTCTGCTATGTTTATCACTCACTTTTAGTCTGTCGTTATCTCTTTATAAACCCGCTCTTTCTCTCTCCTTCTCTCTTTTCTTCTCCCACGTTTGTCTCTTTAAGAATCTATCTGTCTGCCTATCCCTTTATCTTTTCTTTCACTCACTCTTCCTCTCCAGTTATCTCCCTATATTATCATTGTTTATGTCTCATTGATATGCAGAAGAATAGACAGGACATATAAGTTTGCTTTGAAGGCCGCCGCCTCCTCCAACATTAATTTTTGCCAGTTATATATCTCACCTTCTCTATCCCACTCTGTCTATTTCTATCTCACACTCTCTATCTCACTCTCTCTATATACCTTCTCTCACTCTCTTTCTCTCACTTATTCTCTCTCTCTATATATATATATCACTCTATCTCACATTCGCTCTCTCTTACTTTCTCTTTGTCGATATATTTTTCTATCTTTATCATAATACACGCATAAGCATAAATACCTCTCTCTCTTCCTATCACACATCCTCCTCTCCTTTCTTCTCTCTTTCTTCGCTCATTCGCTCTATTTCTCTTTATGTTGAAGAATAATAAATGTTACCTGTTTGGAGAGAGGAAAATGTAATTATTATTATTATTTTCATTATTATTATTACTCGGTATTTAACCGAGTTCCCCACAGAATGGAATGTGTCACAAGGCCGGTTTAGCGTGGGTTTTTTCGAGCCCACAGGCTCGGGTAAAAATTCCCTGTAGACCCCGTAATAATCTCTACCTCACCAGACGAGACTCGGCCCTTACTAAAAATATTCTTGCGGTATATTTGTTTCATATCCACCTGCGAGTTCATAACCAATGACCCAAGGTGAGCGAAGGATTTGATTTTTTATTGTTTCTACATTATCCTTAAATCAGTTACCTCCAAATATATATATATATATATATATATATATATATATATATATATATATATATAGAGAGAGAGAGAGAGAGAGAGAGATGGGGGACAGAGAGAGATAAGACAGCAATTAACAGAAAAAAAAATTAAATGAACAATGTTCTTTGCAGGATATGAGCTGTGCTTGTTTTTTCGGGTTTTACTGAAGAAATAGTAGACCACCCATTTTGTTGATTTGTTCTTGAGTTCTTTTTTTTTATCAGACCTAAAGCTCCAACCACAAAAGAACTGTTTTAGTTCTTAAGTGACACATTTATTATTATTTTATTTCCTTTGATTTCTAGTATATATTCGTTTCTTTCCGGGTCCAGAGGCCTAAAATCAGAAGTGGTATCATGACTTTTTTTACTATGCAGTTTTACATAGATAAAGCCTTTCGTAAGATTTGGACTCTACTTGTGAGAATAATACTATTTTTTATTATTTATAATAATAATAATAATAATATTAGGTTGGGCAAAAATAATGTCGTTTCTGACGTTCAACTTTATGTGAGAAAACGACATTATTTTTGCACCAAACCTAATAATAATAATAATAATAATAATAATAAAAGGACAAGGAATTTAGGAATTATATGCTTATTGAAGTAGCAGTACGATCCGAGAGAAACACCTCCATAAAAATTATCGAGAAATGTATCCAAATACAAGGACCTGGAAATCGAGATTAACACGATGTGGGGAATGAAGACTGAGACTGTACCAATAGTAATCGGAGCACTGGGATTCGTGAGAAAAAGAATGGTCAATTTCATTAACAGTGTCCGAGTTAACATCAACATACAAGTTTCCCAGAAAATCGTCCCACTAGGAACATCCCATATACTAAGAAATGTACTATCAATTAAATCACAATTCTCCTTTAGGGCTTACGGACTATACTTTGAACCCGGTTTTAGAGGATACAAAGCAGGAAACATAACACTCAAACAAAAACAACAACAACAACAACAACAATAATAATAATAATAATTCTGTATGATTTTAACCAATGCGATTCCACTACACCAACAGAACATTTTCCATCGAGTACTATTCATTGTCTGTTAGACAACTTGTACTGTACTATGGCTATATTTGTGAGTAATATGGCCGAACCAGTGCGCTATCTTTATCGGTCTTTGAGAGATTTCTGCCCCAGATTTATCAGGAACAAGTCAAACATATCTTTTGTAGGATGAGCAGGCCACTCATTTCTAAATGTTTAAACAATTTCAGACTTTTCCGAGAGATCCATGATCCTTCGATGTTGAATGACGTCATTTCTCACATACTGAAATCATTTGACACAAAAGAGAGTTCGAGCGCATTGCCTGTCAAATCTATCAATAATTAGCAGGTCTCACTGATGTACAAAAAAAAACCGGACGTAGAACTTTGTCTTAATGACTGACTTCTCCAACATTAATTGGTGCCTGTTTCTTGTTGTGTTTTTTTTTTTTTTTTTTTTTTTCACGGATGAAGCGAAACGAGAAAATATTTGATGATTACCGACCAAAGTAATCCGAAAAGATGGAAATGTCCATGTTTCGAATCAACTCCACAGGTTCATCATTAACTAAATTAGACCTATGTCTACCCATTTATTCTAGTGTAATGCGGATTTTTAAAGGTTGTCTCATTAAGTCGGATTATATATAAGGATGTTTCATTAAGACGGATTATATATAAGAGTGTTTAATTAAGACGATCAAAGTCGACAGTAAGTAAATCAGTGTTATTGGTGAAAATGTATTGATTTCTCTATTGAATCATGTTATTTAAGTCATGGCAATTATGTATGAAAGATAATATTGACAAATGTCCGCCAAATTTGAAAGAAAAAGAAAAAAAAACATTAGACGCTTAAATTTAATTCACATTTAAAGATATATATATAGAGATACATATAGAGTGTTCCAATAACTTAGACAAAGAGCATGAATGGGCAAATATTGCTGAATGCAACAAAAGAAAAGAAACTCTGGAGAAGAATTACTGCCCACTGTTCTTAGGAGACATGACATAGTCATCCCACTTGCTATCATTGAAAAATTTTACTCAAGCAAAACAGTTCAGTATTACAGAAAAAGAGTTATAAATTATAAATTTAAATATTCCTTTTCATAACAGACAGTGGTATGATTGTGTCACTGCCTGCTTTGTAGAGTCTTTTTTTTTATTGGAATGTTTTTTCATGGTGTCTGATGGAGGAATGATCCAAATGTTTGGCAATAATTCATTTTTGGTTTATTTTATGGCTGTTTCGTTAATACGGATAAAAGTCAGCAGTAAATAAGTCAGTGTTATTTGTGAAAATGTATTTATTTCTCTATTGGATCATGTTATTGAAGTCATGGCAATTATGTGTAAAAAAATAATATCACCAAAATGTCCGCCATGGCTTCGGCGACACACCTCTACTTGATGGTCAAAATTTTTGATGATGTCTCTGCATAGTTGCTCCTCGATTTCACCAAATATGCCTTATCATCTCATCCTTCAACTGTTGAATTGTTGATGGCTTGTTGGCATAGACCTTACATTTGAGATAACCCCAAAGGAAGAAATCTAAAGATATCAAGTCGCACAGTCGTGGTGGCCAATTGACTTCACTGTTTCAAGAGATGATACGACCTGGGAACTTCTCATTCAAATTCTGTTTGAACGTCCATTTTCGTAATAGGCTTCGATAACTTTAACACGTTCTTCCATGGTTAAAATTGCCAAAGACTTGTTGTTAAATCTGAAAGGAAAAGAAAAGAATCATTAACCGCTTAAACTCAATTCAGATTTTAAATCGAACCAAGTTATTGGAACACCCTTTATTGAACGGTTTGACTTTAGTATAAAGTATGCCTATATTTCTGGCCCTAATGTAAAAAGAACCGATGTATTTCTCTTCTTTTATGTGCCGTGTCTCTTCAGGACGTAGTCGATCATGGACCTCCACATCTTCTTGTCCCTTGTAGCTCTTAATAAGTTTCATCTTTTTGCTATTTCTCCCAAACCCTGTTATACCATCCATTTACTCAATGTCATCACGTATTTTACGCTCTGCTTTCCTCTGTCATCCATCTTTCCCTCATTCTGTCCTGTGAGTATCAGATTTTCTAAGCCTTCTTTAAACTCAATTACCTGTCTCAGATATTTCAACAGCCTCATTCTGGTGCTAAGTATAAGTTTCCTTTCTTTTTCCATTTTCTCCAAAACCTATTTGTTGTTCACTTGTTCGGTCTAAGGTATCCTCAGCATCTTTCTGTAGAACCACATTTCTGTTGCTTCAAGTCTCTTCTTGATCTTTGAGGAGATTCTTCAGCATTCGCAGACATACAGGAGGACATATATCACGTAACTGTCCAGTACTTTTTTCTTTGTTTCTAAATTTTTGGTGTCTCTTAATACTCTGCTTAGGTTTTGGAATGTATCTTTGGCCTTCCCAAAACTGTTCGGATCTCAGTGTCACACTTTCCGTCCTCTGTTAGAACACTTCCCAGATATTTAAATTTCCGTACTAGTTTGATTTTAGCATCCCCGATTTGGATATGGAAACAAAAAAGAAAGTTATACTTGTCAGGAAGAGGCAGTTGAAATTTCTGGGGCACATAATGAGGAAGTACGTCTTGGAAAATCTGATACTCACAAGAACAGATTGAGGGAAAGAGGGAGAGAGGAAAGCAGCGCGTAACATACTTGATGGGCTTGAGTAAATGGATGGTGGAACAGGGTTTGGGAGAAAGAAAAAAAACAAAGCTTTTTAAGAGCTACAAGGGACAAGAAGATGTGAAGGGCCATGATCGCCTGTGTCCTGAAGGGATACGGCATATAAAAGAAGAACCTAACATAACCATTAACTAGGAGAGGAGATATTACCTTTGCTAACTCATCTTCTAAGCTAATTTGGCAGCTATTTTGTTCAGTGTTATACGGACTGGTTCGATTGTCTTAGGTCTGGGAGTGAACAATGGAGTGTCACCAGTAAAATAGTCTGTAAGTTACCAAGAGCTTATCGTCAATCTAAATCGATATCCCAAGTTGAAGCTGTTAATGAGATTCCCGGGGATATAGTAGAAACAATTGCGACGTAATGGCGCGGCTTTGACATACTGCGGAGGCTGTGGAGACGCAACAGCTGGTATCGCCATTGAGATTAAACTATCACCATTGGTCTACATGATTTATTTTATGCCGCTTGCGCAATTCCCAGTGGATTATCGTTCCCACCCAATCATGAATAATGTTTAATTTGTGATGTCTGCTTTCTGTAAAACCACATTTCTTCTTCATCTTTGAGGAGATTCTCCAGCATTCGCTGCCATACATGAGGACATATATCACGTAACTGTACAGTTGGATGAAACTATTAATGGTATGGAGATTTTCCAAGCGTAGCTTAGATGTGGCACAAGGCCGAAAGTAGGGGGCACCCAGTAAGGATCGAACTCAATACTCAGTCATAATTGTTCTATCGAGACAAGCTTGCTAACAATTACACCGCCTAGGTAACCTAGTGATTTTCCAAGCGTAGCTTGGATGTAGCACAAGTCCGAAAGGGGCACCCAGTGAGGATTGAACTCACTACTCAGCCGTAATTGTTTTAGCGAGACAAGCTTGCTAACCATTACACCACCTCGAGGTGCCCTGAAACTATTAATGGTATATGTATAAAACAGATGTTGTCTTAGAAAATTCAAAAAAATAAATCTTTGATGCTTTGAAATGTGAACAAATCGCCTTATGACAGTAAGAAAGCCAGATTTTGTCATGAAAAACAAATAGATAATATAGGAGGGCCAGAAAGCTGAAGATATTTTAAAACAAAGGTGACGGTCGTGCCCATCGTTACAGTAACACCAGGTATAATATAAGACGCACTGATGTACCAAAAGAAAATATATTTTGAAGACAGCATTAAAAAATAAAGATTTCTGAGATTTTTCTATTGAAAAAAAATTGAAATCCGTTACTTTAAAAGTTTGTACATATGGGGTCATATATATAAAGTTTTGAAGTATGGGATTTTACATTTTTTCAATAAAAAATGTAAAAAAATCAATTTTTTAAATTTTGATTGATATTTTACGGTTTATCAACATTTTACAGGTTGTTTACAGACGAAATATTTTTGGAATTGCAAGAATAATTCTATTTTTTGTGTGAATATTGCATTAACAAAATTTTGAGATAATAATGATCTTTCCCCGATACATGTCCTTCTATTTAACCCATAGCTGGGGGAGAAGAGAAGAGATGGAATCATATATTTTGCAAATGTTTTTGCGCGTAAATGAATGTAATAAACTTTACTGAAATTCGAACTCGGTTCTCCGATTCCGAGCCGCTATCAATAAAAATAAGAAATTAAAACAAGTGAAAAAACGTGATTACTGACTTTTAGTTTTCTTTCCATGCTTATTTGTATAAATAATCACATTTACTTTGAATTTAGCTGTGTATGACTGTCTGTTTTTTTAGACATGGAAAAAATAGAATGCCAAATGAAGAAACATGCTATTTCGCTTCTCCCGGCCTAAGATACGGTAGTTCGGCTTTTGGTGACGAATTTAAATTGATATTAATCCTGACTGACGAGTATCCAATGAAAACGGCAATGCTGATTAGTCGGTTACCGACGCTAATTGCATCAAGAACTCTGATTGGTCAAGCGCAGTGCACATTTGAAACACAAAGATATGAAATAGAGATTCAAATAAACTAAACAATGTATACCTCTGTATATATAGTCACACATGGCATACATATATGTAATGCACTTCGATGAGATTTAATGGTTGGCAAGGTTGTCTCGTTTAAATCAGTTACGATTAAGCAGTGAGTTCTTACTGGATATTTTCGGCATTGTGTCATATCTAAGTTCCACTTTGTAAACTATTATATACACACATACATTTTATATATTCACAAACATATTTATTATTCATAACTTCGTTCTACAAGACGTAAACAGATTTGTTGTTAAAAAATTTGCATTCTTGACAACGAAAAATATGATAATTTAAATTTCCAAAGAAATTAATTTTGACATATATTTCTGAAGCTAGAATGTTTAGCTACGAAGAGTTTGGAATATTCAGCTGCTAAAATGAGCCACACCTAGAACGTTTCAGCAACCCTCATATATATATATATATATATATATATATATATATATGTGTGTGTGTGTGTGTGTGTATGTGTGTGTGTATTCATATAATAGGCAAGAACTGTTCGATTGATGGTTGGTAAGTTCTTTAGTATTTTTGTTTTTTTATTTCTTAAAAATCGGTAGAGCCTAGATTATAAATTATGATTGGATTCCAAATATCGCTTTAGAATGAAACTGCCACACAATACTTATACGCGATGAAATCATATCTAAAAAAATAATTATAATATAGATAGATAGATAGATAGATAGATAGATAGATAGATAGATAGATAGAAAAGATAGATATGTACACAGGGTGTTTGACATTTGTTGAAACAAAGCAGCGACCTCTCAGATGGGATCTTGATGAGGGGAATTGTTCCACTCCTCACATTGATAAAATTACCATGGCATGGCTAAAAATAAAAAGCTAAAGTAGAATGGGCACTTCACTCACCTGACCTGAACCCCCACCCAGATTTTTCCACTGGGGGTTCCTCAAGGAAAACATCTACCAAGGCAACCCTCACACAATTGTTGTATTGAAGGCAGCCTTCCCTAAGAAAATTTATCGCGATCACCCAGGAGCAATATGCATGCGTTTTCAACAACTTTGCATTAAACAGTGCCTTCAACTGAACGGGGCCATCTGGAGGATGTTGTATTGGACTCATTTTGACATTTTTGGTTCATGTTTGAGATTAAATGGATCCAGATCCTAAAATATTATCCTTTTACCTTTCAATGAATGTAATTTCCGTTACTCTATCATTTGTGGTCCTTGATTTGTGCCAGTCATTTTGTTTTAAAAAATTGCAGATTTAATAGGTCGGTTAATGCAATACGAGGAATAAAGACAAAATGATAAAAATATTATCAATAAGACAGATTATATTCATTTTATATTGGGTCTTTTGACTAAACAGTAGCACGAGTTTTTTATTTACTTGTTTATTTTTTCCCATTTGTTTTCTAACTCTAAAAAATATGATAGTTTTGGCCTCGTAGTTTGCTTTGTTTGTGGTGGTGGTGGTATATTTACATAGAGTAGCCTTCTATTAACCACCCACAACCCTAACCGTAGCAAACTACTAGGCCAAAACTTTTAAATTTCTTAAATAAAGCACATGAAGAAAAATAACAATAACAAAAACAGAATTCCCCAGAAGAGTGAGTCCCACTTCATTGTTTATTTCTTATCTCGTTGATAAAGGACACAGGCGTGTCCGAAAATCTTATAATATACGAGCAGCATAGCCCGTCGTTGCCCATGCTTGATTCAAAAATCGTACGACTCATACAGCAATCGCTATCACTTTGCTTAAAATATTTTTGCCCATCCTTGCCTTTAAAGGAGTGCCCTTTGCTATGCTGATGTTGCTACATGCCTTACTTCTTGCCTGTCTCACACTGCGAATTTTTTCTAAGCTCTATACTAAACATTAAATCTGTTACGAAAAAAGAACTAAACAAAATGAATACAAAACGGTCAGTTTTAAAAAAGGACTCGTAACTGGAAAAACCGAATGAAAAAAGAATGTTAACAACAAATACTTTTTCACACCCAACCCAGTTCTGCGGAATCAGAATCAACGTTGAGTTTAAGCAGGCGAATGAGCCAATTGGAGTAAAGTGCCATGCAGATTTAAATTTTTCCCACTTGTGACGAATGCAGCTATCGATTTTTTTTGCATGCTAGCATGCTAGTTAACATTCATGTCAGTCAGCTGTCGACTCTCACGCTGGCCAATAGAATCTTCCTGACTATTCGTAGCAGCCAGCTATTGGCTCTCACTCTGGCCAGTACAAAATGGTTGCAAACTACATGAAAACTGCTGTAGAAGCATGAAAATATCGATTATTTCCACTATCGATGGGAGTTGAGAAATGCAACGTCGGTCTTGGCCTTCCCACTAACTTGCAGCATGTGCATGCAAATTTTGGTGCAAATCCGTCAAAAATTGCGGCCGTGCATTCATTACACACACACACATCCTGCCTTTTATAGATAGAGATAAAAAGTTATATAATATCCGGTTATTCGTGTATAAACACATCCGTCTGCTAGGGCGGTTTGCCCAGCTGCAGACCCCTACTCAGGTACATTTGTTCTTGTTCAGCATCCACAGAGACCACAACTGGTTTCTACTGCCACTACACTAGGTGGAACTTAGTTACAGTTTATGAGAGATTGCGAAATTCTGGTATAATCAAGGTATATGACAGGATCTTCCTACTAAGGCAGACATCAACAGATTCTGCTCCCATGGCCAGAAAGATAACGTTATAAACACTCAGCCATTCACCACACACACACATACACACACACACACACACACACACACATATATATATATATATATATATATATATATATATATATATATATATATATATATGTCTGTGTGTGTGTGCGTGCGCGTGTGTGTGTGTTTGTGTGTGTGTGTGTGTGTTGTAACATACCTACAGATGATAAAGGGAATACCCACATTCCCAGAAATACAGTAGTGATCTGGATTTGGAGATTCATTGTGGAATTCAATTGACTGATTACTAGCAGTTCACTACTTTTTTCATGCGCCGCTGGTGAATCTTATATGTGTTGTTCTTGTCCTAAATATTATCGTTCATTACTACCCTTCGTTTTATTATTCTATTCAGTAACCTTCCCTAGTTTACAACAATATATATATATATATATATATATATATATATATATATATATATATATATATATATATATATATATATATATATATCAGTTGACTACTTTGACATTTGCACGTGTGTCTACATGATAAAATTTAAAAATTGTACAGTACATAAACTTGGCATTTTTCAATTCACACAACAATTTTTTGTCTTAGAATAAGCAACACCCTGATGACAACTTGTACTAAAGTTGAAAGCACTCAGAATAAAATTAATATGCATTAACATATTAATTTTCTTTTTCCCTTTAATAAGAATACTAAGAATCGTGTCCGTAATTGCCAGATTACCTTATTAAAAATAAGTAGACAAAACTTGTCTAAAATATTTAACGAAACATAATTTAGCTCTTGATAATATATTTCATTTGAGCACTGTTGAGTGACAAGCTAATTCTATGAACAACAGCCACCTGAGCTAATGCGAAGCACTTAAGTAAAATGAATAGAGCCCTCCGGCTGATTGGCATTTGTTTACATTTGTAAAACAACTAGATTTAGCTGCTTCATTCTATCGAATTAAGATAGCTGAGTAGTAGAAAGTCTGACTGATACCAAATCGGTTGGTTTTCAATTCTGGTTTGATACATTAGGATGTCTAGTCGCACTGATTCGATGTGATAGAGCGAAACATGTACGAATATATACGACATATATATTTATATACATTTATATGGTATAAAATGACAATTGGAAAAAATCTTAGATTTTGCCGCCGCGTTTCGTCTTCCGACTTTTCAAGTCAAAAATGAAATCGAAATATTTTTGTTGTTATAGTTACATGAAAAAATCCAAATTTAAAGGATACACGCTTCTGTCTATGTATTTTTTTCTGGTTAATGTAAATTACTTTTATAGTAAGGGATTTTTTTCGATGTCGACAATATAGTTAAATTCCCAGATCAATTCTGTGGACAAGACAGATTGGTATAAAATGAAAATTGAAAAAAAAAAAACTTAAACAGAAGCGTCTATCTTTTTAAATTTGGATTTTTTTAAGGTAACTATAACAACAAAAATATTTCGATTTCATTTTTGCCTTGAAAATGTCGGAAGACGAAACGCGGTGGCAAAATCTAAGATTTTTTTTTTCCAATTGTCATTTTATACCAATCTGTATTGTCCAAAAATTGATATGTGAATTCAACTATACATTTATATATATATATATACATTTATATACATATGTATATACATTTTTATATATATGCATATATACATTTATATATATAAATGTATATACATTTATATATATATGTATATATATATATATATTTATATATAATACATAAATGTATATACATTTATATACATGTACATATATTTATATACATATATATACATTTATATCTATATATGTACATAAGGTGCTTTTACTTAGTTTTTTATACAATTTCTCATGCGATCTAACCATATTTTCTTTTCTTTTCAGAGGATAAATTATATAAAAACTGTCTGAATGTTCTTTTTATTGGAGCGCATTCGCCTATGCATTCAGTCATTTTCAAGCATTAAATATTTTAACTGTTAAACTCTACACTTTTCTGACCATAGCTCAATTAGATGTCATTTAAATATTCATGGCGACCTACTGGACACTATTCGTACCATACTTGTTGACAACACTAACTTGTAACACTAACATCTTCATTCAAAAAAAGGCTAAAAATAATGGAAGCCTTATTAATAAAAACGAACAAAAAAACAACACTTTATAATATTAACTTTGAACATGGTCACAACATATTGACCGTGTTTTGAAAAATGAAAACATTTTATAAAGCATACATACAACAAACTATTTCTTATTTAACAGTTAAAATATTTAATCCTTGAAAATGGCTAAATAGCCGAAAGCGCTCGGATAAAAAGAACATTCGGCGAGTTTTTATATAATTTATCATCCGAAAAGAAAAAAATATTAGATCGCATGAGAAATTGTATAAAAAACTAAATAAAAGCACCTTGTCCTTCGTATTCAATGAAATATATTTATATGCATATATATATATATATATATATATATATATATAAACATTTATATATATATATTTATATACACACACATACATACATATATATATATATATATATTTATATATACACACACACATATATATATGTATGCATATATATATATATATATATATATATATATATATATATATATATATATATATATATATATAATACAAATACAAACCGCAAAATGACAATTTAAACAAAATATTTACAAAGGATAGCGGCATAATTTATTTCGGTTGCTCGCGCTGTCCGAATTACTTGAACCTTTATTATACTTTTCGTGTTTTAATAGATACATACATGGATAGATAGACAGATAGACAGACAGATAGACATGAAGAGGCCGAGTTTTATGGCTGTGTGGGTGCATAATATTGTGTAAAAATAAAATTTCCTCCTTATAATAAAATAAAAAAAAACAGACATAAATATCTCTCGGCCGATATCTTGTGCAAATTCAGTTCAATGTGGAAAATTTTAATACTACGCATTTCCTATTCTGTGACATAGATATAAAATTCCGGAAATAATTTCAAAGAATCCTTTTGCTTCCTTTGGTGATAAGTCTAACACCTACGCACGACTTTCCCACTTGTGCTATTAGAGACATCTCTAATCTCTCACCACGTTGCAGTGTCTCTTTTTAAGCAATCAGTCATCACTCATATACAAAAAATTATCGTTCTATACTCTGTCAATGTTTCTCTTTGAATTTATCGTTACTACTTTTATAATTATTTTATATCTTTCCGAATCGCTTTCATTAAATTCTATCAAACTGTATTTTAATTTCATCATAAATCTTACTCTCAGCGTATTTAGCACCGTGGTTAGAACAGTGGATCTAATTAAGGCTTGCCACCTGGTTTGTTCCCAGTCATCGCATTAAATAAGCTAGTTAACAGACGGTATGGGAATGAAATTGTATGATTTGAATAGTAAAGGTTTATTATTTAAATACAATGCTGTTTACACATTGAAAGAAATTACAGAACCAAGTATGCAAGTATAAAAAAAACTGTTTGCATCATCAAACGGTATCTATATATATAAAACAGAGGATGCCTGTGTGTTTGTCTATCTGTGATAACTTTTAACTCGAGATCCATCCAACCGATTTTGACTAAACTTGGCACATACATTCTACAATGTAAGACATAGATGTCAACGTAAAATCGATAATTTAAAAAAAATCGATAATCGATAAAGTTGACCGAAAATCGATAAATTCAACTTTTTTCCTCCGATTTCGTCCAGACTCGGTATGTAGGTTACTTACATCATGATGAGCTCAACGATTTTTATTTCTACGCAACTGCTTTCAGCGAAGAACCGCGAAAAACAAAAACTCGACTTCAACACAAATGGATTAAAACACAAATTTTAAAGGAAAAAGTCCCTCTATTTTCAAGCAATCTAATATAAATTTCACTCAGTCGTAGCCAACAATAAGTTGAATGTTTAACAGTCATTTAACTTGATAATTGAATCCACCCATATAGTGAAAACCCGTGTGAATAGCAAAAAATGGCGATTTTTACTGGTTTCTTTCTTATTTTTCGTTGATCTTTTAACCAATTTTCATCAAACTTAACAATTGTTTTTGTAAATGTATCCTCTTTTACATCTCTGGTAGCACGCTGACAAATTGAATTTCAAAGACTCCAAAATAATTGTGGCCTGAAGTGAGTCTTCATGTTGCCTGTTTTACCCCTTCATGTACTTGGCTAACTTCGATTGAATAAATGAAGTCTACTTCTGTTATAGCAGTAACTGCATCAATTCAGAATGTTTTTAATGAAAGTACTTTAAAGTAATTGAAGAAGATAGACTCTGTTACATCTAAACAAGATTCTGTTTTTGTTCCATTCTAATTGAACTTTTTTTTCTGACCGACCAGCTGGGTATGCTTGCTAGTATTAACTAAAAAACTAGCAGACCGAAAAGAATTATATGGGGGTAGAATGGTAATGCTGATATTAGACGTTTCCCTATAAGAAACATTTGGCATTCATTGGCCGATCAGTCAGTACTGCTTTCATTTGAATTTTATGAAGCCTTTCTTTTAAAACAACTTAAATAAAAAAAACAGGTTTCTCAAGTCTAGTAGCTCTTATCGTTTGTTCGTTTGTTTAGCGGCTCATCAACTCCTTATGGGTCATTTGATACTGAAATTTAATTTTCTTGTGAGCATTAATAATTTCTTTTACAAAAAATGTATTGCTGGTATTTTTTCTAAAAATGTATTGATGGTAATTTTCTTTTAACTATGAAAATATATTTTTACTATAAAAATGTATTTTTACACTTTCCTAGTGTTTTGACCCCAATTTGGTGGCTAACTACTTGTCCATAGCTGGGACCCGAGTCAGAGTGGACCTAGGAACAACAGCAATTAAGCAGTAGTTCCAATCTCTTCCAAACATTCCTATCAGAGGTCTTGCTGCCGGATGTATTCTATCGTCATACCCAGTACGAGCTGTTATCACTTTTTCCAGTATCGATGAGAGTTTTCTTCCTAACCTTTTATTTAAAATAATGTGGAATGTCAGTATCTTGATTATGTGATTATTTTCACTTCGAGTTAAATGTTATATTCCTTTTTAGTTGTTGCTGTTGTTGGTAGTCCTCAAATGATGTGGTTTCTGTTATTTGGTACAGTTCTTTGTTTGGGATTCTGTAGCGCCAGAGCACAATGTTAAAAAAAAAGATAGACAAGACCTCGGTCATCCAGTCGTATGATCTTTCTTCTGACACATTCCAACGCTGATGCACACGAGGGTCACATGCCCAGACTGATAGCATCAAGAAGTCTCACCCCTAAAAAATCGACAAGAGTGAGATGCGAACTCTGCTCCCATAGCCAGAAAGCGAACGTTCCAAACACTCAGACCCTTAAATTTCACTTGCTCAAAGCCATTTTAAACTATTAATCATTTGTACACAGTTAACAGTTTAGATATTGTTCACCATGTTCTCCAAGTCTATGAATATAGAATACAGCGCAGTACGCAATCTGTTCAATAAAACAAAGTTAAAGATTAATGCTCACGAATCAGACACTCTACTGGATCTGACTATATCGCCAATACTACCAACAGCTCTTCCGTAATTCTTCAGTCTTCAATATCAGAGGTTGTCAGTGAAAATTCGGGAAAAACATGGCTGCTTTTATACACGTAGCATTGAATATTTTGAGCCTTCTGATTGGTTAACCCTTCTATTGGTGAACTATAAAATCAGTCAGCTCATTTTGGCTGGATTACTAGTACTAAGATACCCAAAAATTCTAACAGATTTTTCTGAACACATTTGGCGTCACGGATGATCTCCATATGAAAGTTTTAATGGTATGCCAAATGTCTGTTACAAAGACTCAAATACATTTTCCTTCGAAATATTCTATTTGAAGTGCTGTAGCTGTCCTTTGTTATTCTGTAGCGCCAGCAAAATGATCTTTGCCAAAACTCTCAGGCTTCACTCACTCAATTTTCAATGCAGGAATAGAATGGCAATGCTAATATTAGCCGTTTCCTTATAAGGAAACATTTGGCATTCATTGACCGAGCAGTATTGATGGGGGTTTCCTTCCGAAATTTCTGTTTGATGTCGTGTAGAATGTTATCACCTTTATTATCTCGTTATTTTCTCTTCATGTTACATGTGCTATTCCTTTTAGTTGTTGCTGCTGTTGGTAGTCTTGAAGTGATGTCATTTCTGTTATTTGGTGCAGTCCGCAATGTTCAAGGACATAGGATATTTGCCAAGATCCTCAGGCTTCTCTCGCTCAATTTGTAATACAGAAATAGAATGGTAATGCTAATATTAGCCATTTCCTTATAAGGAAACATTTGGAATTCATTGACTGGGCAGACAGTATTACTTTCTGTTGAAGTTTATAAAATCTCTCTCTTCAAACAATTTTTCATGAAAATTAGTTTCTCAAGTCCAGTCGCTGTTATAGATCTTTCGAGTATTGATAGGGGTTTTCTGTCTAATCTTTTATTTGAAGAAGTGTGGAATGTTAACATCATAATTATGTCACTATTTTCTCTTCGAGTAATATGTACTAAAAGTCTTGGTAAAGACATAAAATAACAATAAATAATGCAGGTGCCATTGAAAAAAGAATTTTATAAAAGAAAATCTATCTGCAGAACAATATTTAAAAATATGATTCCTGGAAAATTTTTAAATTGTTATAGTAGAAAGTGACAACGTTTACACAATTACACTTAATAAACATTTTCAAGGACATATGCGCATGGATTTCACATAACACAGTGGATAAAGGCGTTAGTTAGATCCAGTGACAGGATGAAAAGTGTGTGAGTTCAATACCTGGTTAAGGCGGTGGAGAACTTGGAGAAGGGAATTAGCAGGAGATAACTGATTACTGGCATCCATTAGACATAGCACGTGGAATTAGAACAGTCTACCCTAGCGAGCGAAATAAAGAGTTCAGTTCGACATTCCAACCACCTGACGAAGACCGGAGCATTCAACGGCCAAAACGTTGTGATACATATTGCAACAAAGATGAGGATGATAGTCCGAGGAATGTAAATAGTCAAGTATTTATTTATTTCAAAATAATGCCAAAGAAGATGCCGCTGACCAAGTGGTTAGCAGCATGGAAAATAGAATTGGTTAGTTAAGTTGAATCTCCAGTTGAAGTTATCTGTATTCACTTTGTATTAATAATAATGGTAATATTAAACGTTTCCCTATAAGGAAACATTTGACATTCATTTACCGAGCAGCCATTACTACTTTCGTTTCAAAATTTATAAAATCATTCTCTTAAAACAATTTATCAGCAAAATAGTTTTTTTCAAGTCCAGTAGCTGTTATCTCTCTTTCCAGTATTAACGGGGGTTTCCTTCATAATCTATTTGAAGTTTGCATATACGCGTCTTATGTCTGATCAAATAGCTGAACTGTGGGGACTGAAAATATATCTACAAAGACAACTTAAAGCAATGTAAGACATGGAATAAGTTATGCTTGTCTCAGAGGTCACCAGAGGTCGCCATATATCATTTTAGGGTAAAAACTGCTATTTCCGAAAAGAAAAGGGCATCGTTTACAGTTTAAGCAATACCGCCTAATACACATTATAAACGTTTTATTTTAGCATTTATTTACTTCTAAAGTGGTTAGCAGCATGGAAAATATTTTAAGATTCTAATAGAAAAGGAATCGTTTACACAATATCAACTAATAAACATAATAAGCGTTTCATATAATCATTTATTTATTTCAAAATAATAACGAAGAAGATGCTGCTGGCAGCATGGAAAATAGAATTGATTAGATAATTTGAAGCTCCAATTGGGATTAGCTGTATTCACTTTGTATTAATAGTAATGGTAACAGTAGTTGTTTCCCTATAAGGAAATATCACGGCTTCCGGTTGAAATTTATAAAACATCACGGCGATGGGAAAGTGACTGGAGTCCAGATGGAAGGTTAGGACAGATAACATTACAGACACTTCTTTGAATTTTGTCGAGAATCTCATATCATCAGAGCAGATATGGCAGCATTATTCAATGCAAGAACAAATGATAAACCTATAAATGATGCAATATGGATTCCGATGAGAAAAATTGTCTGGCAAGTCACAGTGAATAAATATTCCCGTTAGCAGCCCTGGCAATTGATTCAATATTATCACCCCACTTTATGAAACCAAGAATATGCAATGCTTTGACCTCCTGGGGGTTAGCATCAGCCATGCAGATGGAAGATGAAGAAAGATTCTCTATGGTGATAAAAAGATAGCAGTTGATATGTCCCGGAAAGGGATATATTTGAACGAAGTAGCTAAGTGGTTTTGGCTACTATAACCAAGTAGAATATGGTAGCAGTAATCGACTGGTACGCGTCGTAGTCGCAGGTAAGAAGTGTAGATCAATGGCGTAGTCCAATGGGCGTCTTTATAGACTTAGCTCTCAGACTAAGGCTCTTTGACTTTCCTACGTGTCAGTCGGTGTTTATGGCGGACACCAGCCAATCATATTCCAGTGAGGGGGAACACAGGTGTGTGCCTAATCAATTATATCAGCAGTTTCGTCTTGGAAGCGTTTTAAAAACTCATTTCTTGTGCCATTTAACAACTGATTGGATGTCGTTTTCGAGAGCAGCTGCCAATTTTACTCTATCAGACCTCGCAGACTTACTATTAAAACAGGAGTAAATAGTTGTGCCATCAGCATAGATATCTAGTTGGAAACGGTAGCAATTCAATCGATGCCAGTAGCAGTCCCGACATGTGAACACAAGCACACGTGGGAATGAACCCTTAGACATAGATATATAAGTACTTACACCAAACAGAACAGTGTCACTTATTTCCATACAAAAAAGTCCTGTCCAATTGCAGAGAAATCCCCAAAACAACACACGCACTCGCTGGCGGAGTAAAATAAGTCGTTACGTATGAGAGATTCAGTCTTTATTAGAATGCACAAAGACAACGTTACAATTTGATGAGGATGGAGATTTTTCTTTTTTTTTTTTCTTTTTTTGCTTCTTTTTTTACTAGTTTTTCCAACATACAACTCATTCCTCTCGAGATTAAATACAGCAATTTGTAAAAGTCTTCCATGGCCCATCCTCAGAGAGATATGTCAATCTGCAATATTCGTGCCAATAAATATCAATAAATACGAACGGAAAAAATAATAATTAAAAAAATATCGAGTGATAACATAAAATAGAAAAAAAAAGACAGAAAACGTGTAGACGCATCAGGATGTGAGGTGATCAAACGCCCGTCTGTGCAAGCGCAGACTATTCGTTTTGACAGAGACGCCAACAATTTGAATTGACGAATTGCCGCCGACGTCTCAACTGACACGATTAATGACTAATGAGAAATACCACCAACGCTTCTCAGGATTTTGATCTCCTCTGACAGCCACCCATTTTCCGGGACGAGAACACCTTCTCATTTCTTTTAAAATCTGTGCTAAATAACAACAAAAGTTACAATAGAGACAACAGCAACAACAACAAAAGTAGTAATAAAGATAATGGCAATGATTCTTCTTTGTCAAGGTTGACAATAGGAGAAACAGTTATTTGATGCTATTCACTTGATGGTCAAGATTACTATGTTTTTGCCCATATGCACATTTGCGCAAGTTCTTATCCAGGTTAACAACAATGATATGCAAGTGACGAAACTGTTTTATCAGAATAACTGGCGATGTTTATTATGTTACATTAAGTTTTTCCCAAATTTAAAAACTAGTGTCAGATAAGTACAAGCTACATCAGCCCAAGTTTGAAAATAACTGCCGATAACAATTTTCGTGCTACCAATAGTGAAGTGACATCTGACATGCATAATGCTAATAATATGTGAACTGTACGTGATCTTAAGATTTTTTTTTATTATAAAAATGATCAATGGAAAAAGGCATGAAGTCACTTCCGACCTTAGGTTTCTGGTTAGGACCCGGAAGGAAATGTGTAATCAATAGAAATCAAAGAAAATAATACTACTACTAATACTACTACTAATAATAATGAGAAAGCTTCTGATTTGCCATTGCATGCATCATCCCAAGGCAGATGTTGACTGTAAAAAAAGTAAAGTAAAAAATAATACACCTCCTGCAGCGACCAAAAAATTAAAACAAGAAAGCAAAACAATGGTCTAGTTACAGAAACGATGGCAAGATAAATTTCTTCATGGGGAATATTCTGAAAAAATCTTCAAAAACTATCAAAATATAAGGACCATGAAATCGAAATATCAAAAATGTTGCACATGAGAACATCAATAATTCCATTTGGAGCCCTCGAATTGATTGAAAAAGTTTCAGATAGACTCATTGAAGGGATAATTAGTAGCCAATCCCTTAAAGAAATAAAAGAAATGCACTCACAAATACAACCCACACTTTAGAGAGGACTTTATCTATTTAAAATTTGTGTGATCTACCCTCAACCGGAGACTGTTTGAGTGATGAAGATATTTCTGACTGCCACCACCCCACACACAGAGACACCAACTTAGCTTAGATGTGGCAAAGGTCAAAAGCATGTGGCCCCCAGTGAGGATCGAAATCACTGTTCAGTCGTAACTGATTTAGTGAGACAAGCTTGCTAAACGTTACACCACGTCGAAGTATCCGCACCCCAAAATTCTTTTATTAAAACCTGTCACCATATCACTCACATTTAATATGCCTAGTACCACGTTATCAGATTGGCTATCATTATGGGTATATCTGGTTTTGTATCGAATGAACTAGCGCTCTATTCACAGTTTCCCGAAGCCTTCTGTCCTACTAATTTTATAGTAGGCGGAAGAGTCTAACATAGACTCTTAAGAGGGAGGACACTACAACAATAATTATATGCCAGTTTCACTTGAATAGCGTGCTAGTCTTTCATTCGATAATAATAATAATAATGATGATGATGATAAGAATAATAATATTAACAATGGTGATGATGATAATAATATTAGTGATGATATTGATAATAATAGTAATGATGATGATAATAACGATAATAATAATGATGATGATAATAAGGATGATAATGATGATGATAACGATGATAATAGTAATAATGAGGATAATAATGATAAGGATAATAATGATGACGATGATGATACTGAACGTGATGCTCATCATCACAGTAAGGATGGTAATTATAGTAATAATAATAATAATAATAATAATAATAATAATAATAATGATAATAATCCTAAAGATTTGATTGCATTAATAATAATGAATGAATGAATGAATATTTAAAATTTGCGTGAGGATGAAAAATTGTGAGGCACGTACGTGACAATTGTACTCACCATTATTGGAACGCTAATAACATTCTGAGAGGACGTGTGAAGAGATTTGGAAACGTGATAAACAGAGAAAGAATTTAATCCATGATGACAGCTGCGTCCAGAAAATCTGTGAGGACATTGAGATAAATACTGGAATATTGTGGATACTTACTGTCACTTGATCTCCAGTGAAAGCCATCGGTTCGGACAGGTGAGAAAAAATAATAACAAAACTAAATCTAACCAAACATTAACTCAAAGAATGTAAAAAACATCATGGCATTTTGAAGTTAAATTATTTGTGAATGGTAAGGCTATCACGCTATCACTCACTTAAGACTTTTTATCGATTTACCAATTAATTTTAGTTTACTCGAATCTATCTATCAATCTATTTATCCATTAATCTATCATCAATATATCTATCTATCCTCTTTATCTCACTCGCCTCCTATTTTGATCTCTTTCTACATACACCATTACGTTTACATCTATCTATCTATCTATCTATCTATCTATCTATCTATCTATCTATCTATCTATATATATATATATATATATATATATATATATATATATGTGTGTGTGTATGTATGTATGTGTGTGTGTGTGTGTTTAAATAAAAAGAACAGTAAGATATATAATCCGGTGTTCTTATTGATATTTTTATTTTTACAAAATAGTGCTCAATGTAAATTTACAGAGCATTAATATTATAAATTAACTGATTTAAAATATGTTTTTCGCTACACAGTAATAACCATGTTTCAAAAATAGAAGCTAAAAACTTTAAATTTAATTTTGTAATTAAATTTAAAAAAACATTAGTACCATTTCATCCCCAAGCAAATTTTGAAGTCTATATATATGTATGTATATATATTTTGGAGTCTATATATATGTATGAATATATATTTTGGAGTCTATATATATATGTATGTATATTTATTTTGGAGTCTATATATATATGTATGTGTATATATTTTGGAGTCTCTCTATATATGTATGTATATATATATATTGGAGTCTATATGTATGTATGTGTATATATTTTGGAGTCTATATATATGTATGTATATATATTTTGGAGTCTATATATATGTAAGTATATATATTTTGGAGTCTATATATATGTATGTATATATATTTTGGAATCTATATATATGTATGTATATATATTTTGGAGTCTATATATACAGTAGCGTCCAAAACTAAGGGACAAAATTTTAAAACCTAATATTTGTTAGAAATAACAACTGTGAAAAGCTGAAATTTTGACAGCTGGTAGTCGTTATCATTCATAATAACATACTAAAATTTGAATCATTTGCAAAGGATAGAAAAAGAATTATAACAATTATTTATTTATTTTCAAAATAGGATCGTCCAAAAGTAAGGGACAAAATTGAGAAAAACAATGTAAACAGTATGCTATATTCAAATTTTTTGATTTCCTCTAAAGAATAAGTCTTACTTAGTCATTTGTAAAACTTGCATCAGCCGGCACCATGGCGAAACGCCAAAAAAATTGATTACTCTGTGAGACAAGCTATTGTGAAGCTACACAAGGAAAAGCACACCATTAGAGAGATTTCAGAGAAAGTGAAACGTTCCAAGAGTGTTGTAGAAAGAGTTGTTAAATCCTACAATGATACTGGCAAAATATTAGGTTGGTGCAAAAATAATTTCGTTTTCTCACATAGTAACATATGTTAGAAAACGAAATTATTTTTGCACCAACCTAATAGTTAGTGCTTTTAAAACCGGCAGACCCCGCAAAACTTCGGCAAGAGAAGATCGAATAATGCAGCGTATGTCATTAAAGGACCGTTTTAAGTCTTGCACAGAAATTAAAAGGGTTATGAATAGTATCTCATGTGTTAATGTGTCAAGACAGACTGTTTGTAGACGACTGCAAGAAATAGGGCTGTTTAATCGAACCCCAGGGAAGAAACCACTTGTTAGTTCGAAGAATAAGAAGAAGAGATTAGAGTTTGCAAACAGGTATGTAATTTGGACATATGAAAATTGGGCAAAAGTACTTTTCAGTGATGAAAGCAAGTTTAATTTATTTGGAAGTGATGGAAAAAACAATGTAAAGAGACGTATTGGTGAAAGATTAAGTGCAACGTGTACTAAGAAAACTGTCAAGTTTGGGGGCGGAAGCGTCATGGTATTTGGAATGTTTTCTAGCCAAGGTACAACGCCTCTTGTCCGGTTACAAACTCGTGTAAACGCGCAGATCTATAAAAACATTGTTCAAGATCATGTTGTGCCAATCATAGAGAATTCAGGTTTCGATAGGGCTACCTTTATGCAAGATAATGCCCCATGTCACAAGGCAAAGGTGGTAATGAGTTACCTTAGCGAGCAAGATTTGGAAATTATGGATTGGCCACCGAAAAGTCCTGACTTAAATCCAATAGAAAATCTTTGGAAGACCTTAGGAGTGAAAGTTATGGAAAGAAATCCCACTAACACGGAGGATTTGTGGGTGAAGCTTCAAGAAGAATGGTCTAAAATTAGTATCGAGGATTGTCAAGAACTGATTCGTTCTTGTAGTCGAAGATGTGCAGCTGTCATTGAGAGCAAGGGCTCATTTACTAAATATTGATTGTACATGTATTTTTATTGTTTTTTTGCTGTTTACATTGTTTTTCTCAATTTTGTCCCTTACTTTTGGACGTTCCAAATTTGAAAATAAATAAATAATTGTTATAATTATTTTTCTATCCTTTGCAAATGATTCAAATTTTAGTATGTTATTATGGATGATAACGACTACCAGTTGTCAAAATTTCAGCTTTTCACAGTTGTTATTTCTAACAAATATTAGGTTTTAAAATTTTGTCCCTTAGTTTTGGCCGCTACTGTATATATATGTATATACATTTTGGAGTCTATATATATATATGTATGTATATATATTTTGGAGTCTATATATATGTATGTATATATATATTTTGGAGTCTATATATATATGTATGTATATATATTTTGGAGTCTATATATATGTATGTATATATATTTTGGAGTCTATATATATATGCATGTATATATATTTTGGAGTCTATATATATATATATGTATACATATTTTGGAGTCTATATATATATATATGTATATATATTTTGGACTCTGTATATATGTATCTATATATATTTTGGAGTCTATATATATGTATATATATATATTTTGGAGTCTATATATATGTATGTATATATATTTTGGAGTTTATATATATGTATGTATATGTGTTTTGGAGACTAAATATATGTATGTATATATATTCTGGAGTCTCTATATATATGCATGTATATATATTTTGGAGTCTATATATATGTATGTATATATATTTTGGAGTCTATATATATATATATATATATGTATGTGTATATAGTTTGGAGTCTATATATATATATATATATGTATATATATCTCCTCTATTTCACTGGCCTTCTCTTTCGATGTCTTTCTACATACACCATTATGTTCACATCTATTTATCTATCTCAATGGTTTCATAAGCCTTTAATTTGTCTCTCATCCTCTCCCTCTCTCTCGCTCTCTCCCTCTCTCTCGCTCTCTCGCTCTCTCTCGCTCTCTCTCCACCCCCCTCTCTCTCTCTCTCTCTCTCTCTCTCTCTCTCTCTCTCTCTCGACTCCTGTATATACAGAGACAAAAATAGAGAGGGAGATTTATACATTTTGTATTCGACGTTTGGTAAAATTCCTGAGTTTAGTACGCGTAGCAATAATCAGGCACAGATTGAAGAGTTTCAATCTGTGCCTGGCGATTGCCCCGTGCATGAAATTCAGATTTGTATTAGACAGCGAGGAATAAAATGCATATTTATTAGTAGTATGAATACTAAGTCTGTTATTCTAGAGAGAGCGCTGTTCATTGAAGATGGCTCATATGAGCGGAAACCTTAGTTCAAGGAACAGCTTAATAAAAAATATTCACATGTTGGAAAATTTTTGCCTTTATTTTCACCTGCAATTAAAACACATATACGGAGTTTAGAACGGCCCATGATCAAACATAATAGACATTCATCGTCTGTTATATTTGACAATATATATATGTGTGTGTGTTTGTGTGTGTGTATGTGTTTGTGTGTGTATCTATGTATGTGTGCATTTAGGCAGCAAATTCTCTTTTAGGCATGTCTGATAAATTACAGACATTATGACATTATGTTTGCTTATTTTTAACATAATCCGTTCATACTCACGGATAACCTTCCGTCTATTGCAATTAAACGATGTGAGAAATGTGCTATAACTGTGAAAATCGTTTTTATTTTTATTTCCCAAGTACTTTCGATCTTCTTCAGAGATCATCTTCAGGGGTGCAAGTAATAATATAAAACTGTTATTTTGCTATCCATTACTGTAATTTTTGATTTCAAATACTATTTCTGACAGTCATGTTTAGCATACATTCCAACATTTCTCAAATCATTTAATTTCAATACACGGGAGTTTATCCCTGAGTATGAATGGAGTTTATTAAAAAATAAGTATTCAAATTGTATGCAATTTATTTAATCAGACACACACACACGCACACACGCTTACACTCACACACACACGCGCACGCATATACTCACACACACACATATGTATGTATGTGGGCATATATATATATATATATATATATATTGTCATACTTTATTTTATATTTTTATATTTAAGTAAATTTTCAGTTTATAATAAACAGTATTAACCACAATTACTAGCCTGAACGTCAGAGAAACTTTCATTTTCATAGTATCTGACGTCGTTTGTTTAGATACACTTCCAGGCAGATGTGATAAGTCGAGGGAAATCATGCAAAGTTGTAGTTTAAAAGTAGTAAAATCGACCTTCCTAACCAGACGCTCCTTTGTAGTTAAACTAGTATAGCACCTCAGGTTATATGACGGTTCCGTGTAGGATACAATTTCGATTTCTGTCAGAGGACACATATTTTCTATGAAAATTTCTCGAACATTCAGGCCGGTAAATGTTGTTAGTACTGTTTATTATAAACAGAGGTTTTACTTAAATATTTGTCTCTATACTGAAACGTTAAATATTTGTCTCTATATTGAAAAGTTGAATATTTGTATCTATATTGAAAAGTTAAATATTTGACTCTATATTGAAAGGTTATACTGAAGGTCAGCATTCATTTTTCATTACATACTATGTTCTCACCGTCTTTACCTACGAGCACTGTATCTCAGATATTGATTACTCTTCTATAAATATGCCAAATTCGCACACACACACACACAAACACACACACACACACACATATATATATATATATATATATATATATATATATATATATTTAAGCGTTTAACCCCAAACAAGGTGGGAAGCCTCTAACACACAAAGGGTTACAGAGAGTTGGACCGAGAGCAAAGAGGAGTGATATAGGGAAGGAAGAAGAGAAGGATAGGGGATAGATCAAGACATCTGGAGACGTCAATTGACATTACATTTGAATAGTTGGAGATTATAGCTATCAGGGAAACAAGAAAAGGGGAGGGTGATCCACTGACGAGAGGTGTGAGACATGAAGCTATTGGAGTAGAAGCGACGGCTACATTTAATGGTTTCGACAGTGAAAGGGTGAGAGCGAGATGCCAGCCTAGTTGAACGCTTAAGTTCATGAAGTCTGGGAACCAGCGAAAGCAGCTCATTGGTGTAGTTACCATGAAAGTATTTGTAAAAAAGACAGAGGGGGGCGACTGCACATCTGTGAGAGAGCAACTGCAGACGAGATGCCAGATCAGGGCCATTTACATTGCATATCCTCTCTGGATTTTATCAAGGACTTTGAAACAAACAGAAGGGGCTCCAGGCCATATATGGCAGCAATACCCTATGCAAGGGCGAATGGTGGATTTGTAGATTTGAAAGATCGACTCCGGCGAGACACAGGGAGCCAACTTTCCTTGAGGTAGACGAAGCTATTGACTCGATGTATTTGTTCCATCTTAGGTCAGCAGACAATGTGAGACCGAGCAGGCGCAAAGAGAGTTGAGCGTCAGACATTCTAATGGGAGGCAGTTTTGTTTTTGAGGCATTAAAGTTAATCAGCCAATTCCTGTCCCAGCCCACAACTGATTGGAGGTTCTTTTCGCGACAAACGGCCAGGTTAGTTTTGTCAGCGACACTAGATTTTTTTTTTTTTTTGAGGCAGGAGTAAATAATGGTGTGATCTACATAGATGCCTACTTGGGAACCTATGAAGAAATAGAGTTTATGGTATGCTATATTTATAAGATAAAGTGCTCAATATTGAGATAGAGGTTAGAGCGTATGTAAATATAAAAGTGAACATTGAAGTCAACATTCTGGGGCTGCAGACTGTTTCATTCTAAACGCAATCATCAGGTGGCCTGATGTGTAGTAGTAATCCAATTTTTTTTTTTTGAAAGTCCAAGAAAAAATTGGATTTCTACTATATACAAATGATAATGGTTATACATCAGAAAGTATAAAGAAAATTAATTCTTTTTAATAATATGTGGAAATATCCACTGTTTGTTTGATGAAGGTCGCGAGAGCGGAAATACGTGTAATAAAAGTATGGAGAATATAGTATGATATATGTTTTAAAAAAATCCACATGATAACCAAAATCGTTTGCGATTTCTCTCTTCTCTTTAAAATATACACTTTTCTCTCATCGGAACAACTATAAACTCTCCCTCATATATATATATATATATATATATATATATATATATATATATATATATACAGTATGTATGTATGTATGTGTGTGTGTGTGTGCGTGTGGTATATATATATATATATATATATTATGGTGATCCACATATAGGCCTGTTTCGCTGTAGCTAGACATGCGGTTGCCTCAAACCGGGACCGACACCCTAACGATTTGGCATCTGTCAGAGATCTTACTCCTAAGCTAGCGGCGCACACACACACACACACACACAGATATATATATATATATATATATATATATATATATATACTAAAATATATATATATATATATATATATATATATATATATATATATATATATATATACTAAAAAACTAAATAAATGCACCTTGTCTGTCGTATTCAATGAAATGACATGAAAAAAGGATTGCTGTCTAAATACACGAATTATATATATATATATATATATATATATATATATATGCAGTATCTTCATGTCTTACCTTCTATCTATATACTTATCTCAATGCGCTTATCTCTCTTTCACTTTGTCCATATCGATCTATCTATCTATCTATCTATCTATCTATCTATCTATCTATCTATCCCAGAGTGTCCATGTATGTATGCCTGTCAGTTTATCTCCGCCTGTTCATATCTAAATCTCTATTGATACATAAATAGATAATCCTAAATTAAAGCATTGTACACCGGGCAGTTGTGAATGAAATACAACTTTTCGTCTGAAGGTTAAAGTTCATAGATCATTGTCACTAATTGAGTAAAATGTAAGTGCAGCAAAGGATGAAGAAGAAGGTGAAAGGAAATGAGGCCTTTCACTGACCACACTGACATTTTCTGGGAGTCAGCGTGACAGCGGGATTTCCAGCGAAAACAAAATGGCTGCATGAGGTTTATATGATAGGTCATGATGGAAGATGCTCTAAGGATGTGACTCCTGTTGTATGGATGCTGGAGGCCGTTCGTCATGCTAAAAGCTAGTATGATAATAATTTACTCGTTGTTATTACATATGTATATTCGGTAATTTCTTCTTCATTGTATTATTATTATTATTATTATTATTATTATTATTATAAAAAATTATTTTTGGACTGCATTTTTTTATAATCACATATCCGATCATAACCAATGACCTTGGGTAAGATGTGATTTCTAGTTGTCTATACTTAATTAAGCGAAAGACAGCTATTAACAAGACTTGTATCGACCACGCTCTTCGAATAATATGAGTTATGCTCGTTAGAACCATTTTTTTTCGATTTCCTAGAGATATGGCACACAGGGAATTTTTTGATTTATTTTTAAGTTCCTTTCTTTTTCAGACCGAAAGCTCCAATGACAACAGAAACAGTTTTACTTTTTCAAGTGCCACATCTTTTCCCATTTCCATCCCTAGATCTTTGTATTTGATCAGTTTTTCGAAAACTCTCGAGTTATTTTTGTCACTTGGTAGGTTCATGTCAACCAGTATCAAGACTTTTTACGTTTTGTCTTTGATAATAATGTCTGTGCGATGTATTATTCAATCTGTGCTGATATAAAAATTCCAGACAATAATAACAGATTCAAGATGATATTCATACCGGTTTGCAACTGTTTTTATTCTGTAGGGGAGAATACAAACAAAGTGGAAACTTATACTTAACATCAGGAACAGACAGCTGAAAATTCTGGGACACATAATGTTGTGGCCTTGTTAGGGTCAGAAATAAAGACACAAAGTGTCATGGATCCTTACCTATAACTACAGAATGAACTCTTCCTAACACTATGTATACTACGCCATCTCAAGAGAGTCGAATCGAGTCGAGCCGATAGTAGTTCACTCCAAACCAGACTGACAGTCATACTAACACCTTCCACATCTTGTATTATTATTATTTCGTGTAATATACCTTCGTTATTTCTTGTCTTGTGTTTGTGTTGTTCTTCCTTGGTCCTAACCTAGACCATAACACAAAGAAAGGAATTGAGTTAAACAAATATATTAACAGAAACAGTAATACAAACAAGAGTGTTACTGCAAGAATGTTCGGTCCGACTGTCAGAGCTGACTGTTGGAAATTTCCCTCTCTAAAAGGCAGTACCTGCTCCTATTTATAGCTGGGAGAGTGCATTCGTGCGTGGGTAAATTACCATAACACATGAGAAAAGAAGGCTTGAAAAATCTGGACGGATAGTGGGAAAGAGAAACAAGGGAAAGCAATGAGTGATATACTTAATGGGATCGAGCAAGTGAATGGCGGAACACGGTCTGGGACAAATAAAAAAAATACAAAAATTACAAAGGACAAGAGGGTTGTGACACCATGACCGCATACGTCCTGAAGAGAGACAGCACATAAAAGAAGTGATAACAGATCTTCGAATGCAAATATTGAGATACCCTGTAATGATAGTTTTTGTGTTTATTGAGTGTGACTATTAAGCGACCTGAGATAAGGGGATTAATAATTTCAATGTTTTGGTCTCAGAACCCACGTTTTGAGTCAGTACTATTATGAAAGATGCCAGCTTGGTGGCTACGTGTAAGCTGGCTCTTATACTTACAAAAGACTGAAAGTAAACCCTTCAGTTTCACATTAACTTTTTGTGGGTTCCGAATTGATCTACATTATTTTATTTCGAAGAAACAACTAGATACGTAGAGACTTTTGGCCCCAGCTTTCATCGATTTGCTTTTGTTCTAGCTTTTTCGCTTTCTTTTTCAGCTTTCTTGCTCACATTGTGGCAGCTGTATCTACTTCACCGCGGTTTTCAAGCTTTACTCCGGCATGCCTTGTGTATGTCTGGACTTCTGATATATATATATATATATATATATATATATATATATATATATATATATATATATTAAATAATTGACCACTCGTAATCGAAGACACCCGTCTACTAGGGTGGTTAGCCAATCCCTATTGCAGACGCTCGCTCAGGCACATTTGTGTTTGTTCAACACCCACAGAGCCCACTGAGTGGTTAGAACGTTCTCTTTATGACCATAATCTCACCAAGGTTGATTTGTCAGGAAGTATACTTCCTGATATTATCGGTCTGGAAGAGAACAGATGAAGTTGTGGCTAGCGGTTTCAATCTGCATTCTTGCCTGACGTGATAAGCAACACAGGTTAAGTGAAGGATATGTGTTTGGTACTCATTCAACATTCACGCCGTACCTATATGATTTTAAGTGTTTGATATTCTTTAATTAATAATATATATATATATATATATATATATATATATATATATATATATATATATGTGTGTGTGTGTATGTGTGTGTGTGTGTGTGTGTGTGTGTGTGTGTGTGTAAAAATATATAGAAAATAGGAACGAACTCGTTAGGTAAATAATCCAAAGTTCTCTATACAAAAGTAGAGCATAAATAAAATTATTTATTTAAAAATATGATTCCATCGCTACATAAGAGTTCTCATATTTCAAATCAAGAGCCTAAAACTTCAATATAATTATTTGAATTAAACTGAATTAAAGTACCAAGCTCTGTTCCATCTTCATGCGAAAAAAATTTCACCAAAATTTCTCTTGAAGATGGAACAGAGCTTGGTACTTTAATTCAAATAATTATATTGAGGTTTCGGCTCTTGTTTTGAAACATGAGAACTCTTATGTAGCGATGGAATCATATTTTTAAATAAATAATTATATATATATATATATATATCTATATATATATATATATATATATGACGTCATATATTACGAAGTGGACAAAGTCCGACAATTTATTTATTAAAGACATTTTTATCTTTAACGTTCTTTTTATAGATACAAGTATTTATTTATAAACAGAGCATTTACTTAAATACTTGTATCTATAAAAAGAACGTTAAACATAAAAATGTCTTTAATATATATATATATATATATATATATATATATATATATATAGTTTGGTTTGTTGAGTTTTACGGCATATCAACCTCATTGGGTTATTTAATGCCGAAAACTTTTTTTTTTACTAGTAATATTTTGTTTTGTCAAAAATATATTTCTGGTAATATTTTTTTCCTCAAAAATGTAGAGGTGGTGATATAATTTTAAAACATATATTGCCGGTAATTTTTTTTTTTTTTTCAAAACTTTATTTCTTGCACACTACGTGCCACAAGATCCCCACACGACCCACCGCAGGTTTTGACCAGTTGCCATTCAAGACTAAAGAAGAGGATTCACACCTTTCACAAGGGTATTAGCTTGGAAGTGAATATAATGGATTCGACAGGAATTCGAACTCGGCTCTCCGATTCCTCAATCCAAGCCGCTATCCATTATTCCACCGTGCCTACCTCGCTTATGTGCCATACGTGATACACGCTTAGGCGATCATGTATCTTTCGATATATATATATTGTAGAAGACTATATCGACCAAATGTTTTTTGGTAGAAGCAAAAATGATGATGCTCGATCCAAAATGTTGTTGTAGAGAAACAAGACAACATTTCGGAAATTCATTCAATTATTTTATTTATTTATTTTTATCTTAGTACATTTTGTTTTTCTTTGCTTTGCTTTGTTTTTTCGCGTGTCGTTCAACGTGATTCAAAGACACCTGATTCCTTCTTATCTGATCTCTTTAGCGGAGTTTGCTCGATTGAAAGCGGATTCTTGGAACAAGAAAACCCACGCGCATTTGCAGACATTTGATTTTGCTTTCACATCCGACTGTCTCTTAAAAGATCAATTAACTGAATACAACGGTTTATGCTGGATTTCATGTTTCAAATAACACTCTGCTTTATAGATTGCAAAACGAGAAAACGCTTTGTATAAGCGGAAATACAGTGAGGAGGTGATAAAGATAATGTGAAGTTTTTAGCAGAATCTCGCCTACGACTGCGGAGGAGTTGACAAACATTCTTGTGTCATGTTCTTAAATAACTTCGTCTGATCAAGACATTCATATGGATGTCATTGATGTCAACAAACCCGTTCAGAAATATCTAAACTGTCAGCTATATACATTATTTACACTATTCGGACTAATGTTCTCATCTTTGTCGTCATATTTATCACAACGTTTCGGCCGTTGTACGCCCCGACCTTCTTCAGGTGGTTGGAATGTCGAACTGAACCCTTTATTTCGTTCACTGTGGTAGATTGTTCTAGTTATACGTGCTATGCACACACGGCACAGTGCATAAAGGCGTTGGTTCGATCCAGTGACTGGACCCAAAGTGTGTGAGTTCAATACCCGGTTAAGACAGTGGAGAACTTTCAGAGGGAAATTAACAGGAGATAACTGATAACTGACATCCATTAAAAACATGGCACGTGAAACTAGAACAGTCTACCCCAGTGAGCGAAATAAAGGGTTCAGTTCGACATTCCAACCACCTGAAGAAGGCCGGAGCGTACAACTGCCAAAACGTTGTAATAAATATGGCGACAAAGATGAGGAAAATAGTCCGAATAATGTAAATAGTATCCAGCATTGGGATTTGTGTCCAGATGAGGAGGAAAGAATTAAAAATTCAAATTTTGAAATATCTTTAAAAAAAATTGTGATTTTAAAAGTTTTTAATTTATATTGAATTTAAAGTAACACAAAAAAAGACTTTGTGAATTTAAAAATTTTTGTTTTAAATTCCAAAATGTTGTGAATTGAGGAAATCAATTTTATTTCTTCAAAATGCCAAAGAATTAAAGTGAGAGGTTTCATGACGTGAGGTTTTGCCGTTTCTCAGTGTTTGGGATTTGAAGAACTCAATTGTCGGCCTTATTTGGAATTTCCACCAGAATCGGTATTTTGGCAAGAGTTAAAGTGAGGTTTTGAATTTCCATGGAGTTAATTGAGGGATTCAAAATTATTACTTCAAAATTTTGATTGATCTTTTTTATGAGCTAGCTCAGAGGTCTCCTTAGTTTCGAACCGAGGGACCAATTAAAGATGCCCATCCACCACGGAGGAGTGCGGCTTTTAAGCTGGTCAACAATAAATGTAAGTAAATAGGAAAAAATTTAACCAAAATGTTTTGTATAGTATCAATTTTATTGTGAAAACATTGACTTGAATAAGAGAATTTGATTCTATATATTTTTATCTCGAAGAAAAAGTTGAAAGTAAATAATTGGGATATTGTTTAACCATCAAGAGGAGGTTTTAATAGCTTTTTCTTCTTTTGTTTTACAGGCAATGAATTCTAATCTATACATCTTTTTAGTGTCTGATGGAGTTACTACTTTCGCTGGTGTATTTATTTAACACACTTCTTAATCGTGATAAGATTGTCCTGCCGACTGTTGTTTTCAACAAATAACAATGCAATCATTTGTCAGAACTATTTTGATCAATATTCTATAAATAATATGGCAACAACAAAAGAAAGAAAAAAAAACTAGCCAGTTTGTTTAAAAGTCTAAGATAAGTCATGATCAATTTTGTAGACTGTTCAGAATTTAGACACACTTAAACGTCTTTTCAGTCAATATTTAAAAAATAAATTTTATATTAACCAATAGATATTGGCTAAATTCTTTAAGCCCTCTATATAAGAAAATTACATCCAATACTAAATAAGATTAATTATGAGTATAGCAACAATGTCTTAAAATGTCTATAACAGTAAAAGTTAAAAATAGCTAAATTGTAATTTTAAAAAACATGTAATTATAACAGCAATGTTTTAAAATACTTCAATTGTAATTCTTTAAAAAATTACAAATATAAATTAAGTTACCTCTCTGAGATAATATTAATTATTAAATTAACGGAGCGCATTTCATGCGCATTTACAAAAAAAATCACAACTATCAATTATATTAGTTTTTTGTCTTAGCAATTCAATCTTGAAGATGATATTGAAAATAAAAGAAATGAAGAAAACTACTGCGCATACCTTAATGAGTTTAATGACAACATTAATACATTGCTCTGTAAATTTGACAGGATAAAAATATAAATAGACATAATATATCTCTATTGTTCAACCAAACATCCTTGAATGAAGATATGCTGCCTATACATATATATATATATATATATATATGTGTGTGTGTGTGTGTGTGTTTGTGTGTGTGTGTGTGTGTTTTTAGTGGTACAAAAAACGTATTATGACATTAAAGGCAAGAAATTTTTTGCAATAGGCCATGATAAATTTGGAAACAAAAACACAAACACAAGTCGACCGGTTTCGTCCCCTCTCATCAGAACTGTAAACGGGGAAACAAATTATAAGAAAGTCTGTCGCGGATGTCGTGAATGAATGGACAGGGAATAAATATAATAATAAAAGTTCTAACACCAGAGATGCTAGAGACACAGCACCGCAAGCCGAAGCAAACAGTCTCTTTATTTACAAAGAGTGGGTCGCCTGGACCTGATGAACAGCGTCCCCAACACCTTCAGATGGAATAACGAGTGTGCTGTGGCCAGAACAGAGAAAAATCCATAGCACAGGTCAGATTATTTATCAAGTAATCCGCTATAGAAGACCCGTATGTATTTCGAATGGTATCACCAAACGAAAAAATATATATATATATATATATATATATATACAAGTGTAGGATTGGTGCATACGGAATATATCCAAGTATAGGATTGGTGTATACGGAATAAAATTCCAATAACCAAAACCTACTATTCCTAAAAGAGTGATCAATACAAAGTAGAGCAAATGTAATTTATTTATTTGAAAATGATAAAATAAATATGTTATAAAACCACTACAACATTCGCCATTTTGTTTCAATACTTCTGGTGTCTAATCAAGTCATGGTGTTCATAATTTTCGAATTAATTGTATATATATATATATATATATATATATATATATATATATATATATATATATACATATATATATATATATATATATATATACATATATATATATATATATATATATATATATATATATATATATATATATATATATAATTATCATTATTATTAAGACAGGGAACATTTTATGAATCAAAATGTCGTATACAAATGTATTGTCTCGATTAAAAATATGAATTTTATGGTACCTTTTATCTGACTCTTCGTCAGAAGAAAAATCGTTTGAATTAAGCAAAACGACTGAAAGGAAACAAACCTTCTTTCAATCGAATTAAGGAGTGAAAGGGAGAGAGGAGAGGATAAAAAAAATACTGACCAGAACAGGTTGGTGCAAAAATAATGTTTTCTCACATAGTAACATATGTTGGAAAACGACATTATTTTTGCACCAACCTTATATATATATATATATATATATATATATATATATATATATATATATTATGAAATGGACAAAGTCCGACAATTATTTTAAGACATTTTTATGTTTATACAATCTTTTTATAGATACAAATAGTTAAGTAAATGCTCTGTTTTATATTAAACAGTATTAATAACATTTACCGGCCTGAATGTCCGACCGAGAAACTTTCATAGAAAATATTCTTTCTCCGACAAGAAGCGAATATTTTTATGAAAAATATAGTATATAAAATTATAGGATACATGTTCGATTCCTGTCGGAGAATGAATATTTTCTATTCCATGCCGGTAAATGCTATTAATACTATTTATTATAAAACAGAGCATTTAAATACTTAAATATTTGTATCAATAAAAAGAATGTATAAACATAAAAATGTCTTAATATATATATATATATATATATATATATATATATGAAGAAATATAGTTTTAAGGTTTGCTATATTTATGGGATAAAGTGCTCAATATCAGATAAAAGTGAACATTGAAGTCAACACTCTGAGGCAAGAGGCTGTTTCATGCTGGATGCAATCGTCAGGCCTGACGATTACGTCTAGCATGAAACAGCCCGTCGTCTCTGAGTTTTGACTTCAATGTTCACTTTTATATATATATATATATATATATATATATATATATATATATATATATATATATATATATATACAGGGCGGTTAGCAAGTCTTGTCACCCCAACATAATATAATTCTCTATTTCAACGCTCTGTGGGGGTATTATCCAGCAGAGAGTTTCACATGAACGATACCAGACTACCTATTAGTTGAAGGACGTCGCTCAGAAAGCCTTTGCAACTATCAACAAAGCACAGCTTTGTAAAATATCGCAAAAGTCATGGCGCCGCATCCTTTTGTACCACGAAAATGATGGTCTTCATACAGACCATGTAGATGCGTGACAGCGTCGATGAAAGAGAATAAACTTAATCCAGTATTAATGTATTAGGTATTTGTCTCTTGTTCTCATTAGTTTTTGATAGGAAGTGACAAGACTTTCGGACGATCCTGTATATCTGCGTATGAGATAGACAGACAGTGCATGTCTGTAAATGTTTAAATGAAATGTAATTACAATAAAAAAAAAAAAAAACATTTTCTCGTTTTTGCTAATACCGTCTTCAGTATCTTGAAGACTTTAAATTACTGGTGTCTAATAAAAATAACGTTTCATCAAAAATATGTCAGCTAAAAAATTAAAAAATCCCTTAATTCTTTAGAAATTGTTTTCTTTTCGTTTCACATTGGAAACTGAGTAGACATGGCTTTCGAGAAAACTCTGAACGAGTGAATGTGCTTGAAGGTTAAAAGAACTTTGCCTGGCTGGGGGTTCTCCCTAGACGAACTATCTATAGCAGTCCGGATCAGATGGTCGTTGATCCTACAATGGAGACGCCCGACGTTCGAATCCTGTCGGTGAGAACATTTTCTTTATTAAGTTTTCTCGAGTGAGCAAACCGGTAGTCAAAATAAACATTGTAATATATATATATATATATATATATATATATATATATATTACTGAGGTACCGATTCGTTCTACTGCAAGTTGAGCTATCCCAGGTTTTCCAAGCGAGTTCCACCATTGATATATATATTTATATATATATATATTACATTCATTACGTGATAATAACCTTGGTAAAGGTATGAATCTTCTTCTGGGTAAAATGCAGGATAGACAGGGTTCTATAGCCTTGGGTTACAACCGGTCTAGGAAAAGGACAACATTAAATTCAAAACCTGAGGAGTGTCCTTTCGAGACCTTGTGGCATACCGTGCATCAGTTCTTTGTATTCGGCTCTCCCCAAAAGTTTGATTGGTTCTGCACAAAGCCTTAACCACAAGAATCAAACGATATGTACAGGTGTCTGACATTCATTGACACTCATACGTCGAATCCAATATATATAGAGATAGATAGATAGACAGACAGACAGATAATAATATCAAATCCGTAAGTGGAAAGGATAATCCAAGAGGTTATTTTTAATATAAAATAGATAGATTCATAGAGGGCACAATGTATACATCAAGGGAAAGCTTAACACATCACAAAAATACGGTTATATATCATGATTTATTTGGACCAGTAAGTCTCATCAGACCGAAAATATAAATATTTTTATATGTATGATAAACGTATTGATTCTACACAGAATAGAACATTTCAAATGTCATTAAAGCCATTTCATATTTGATCGGCTACCTCCTAACATTGATCAGTCGATGGTATCAAACGCAACGCAGTTTCCGACGCATATAAGTTTGGATATATTTAAACCTTCCCCTTGTCGCACTGCAATAAATTAAGCTAAAACAAGCAAACGGTGCTGGCGCTACATGTTGTCTTTAATAAGTTAGATTCCATTTGAGTGGTTTGATATTCAGCCATGTCAGTCAGGCGATCATGTATCTTTCGATAGACATGACGAGGCAGATTTTTCCTGCAGTAGGTTGCCATTTCTTTCTGCAGTAGAGCGGGGTGGGACGAAGAAGAGGATTCGTACCTTTCCCAGGGTTATAAGCACGTAAGTGAATATAATGTATTCGACTGGAATTCGAACTTGGCTCACCGATTCCTCAATCCGAGCCGCTATCCATTACTCCACCGTGCCCCTCTCAGTTATGTGCCATGCGTGATACACGTTTAGGCGTTCATGTATCGAACGATACATGACTAACTAGTCAATTTTCTTTCTCGCAGTAGTTTACTATTTCTTTCTGCGGTAGATCAGTTGCCATCCAAGGCTATAGAACCCGCTCTGCTATTTACCCATATCTGGGAGGTGGAGATGAGGATTCATACCTTTCCCAAGGGCATTAGCACGTAAGTGAATGTAACGGACCCGAATGGAATTTGAACTCGGCTCGCCGATTCCTCAATTAGTCCACCGTGCCTTAGTCTATGTACCAGACTAAACTAAGCCTTATAAAATTATTGTTAAATGAGCATAACTTTACGTTGAGCTTCGTTCTTAACAGGGTATATTTTAATGGTGGCTTTATGCCAAATTAAAATTATACTTCAGTTAATTTCAATTATATTGATAGGTCTTGAAGTTTGGAAATTTTATAAATTCTTACTTTCTTGTATCGATTAATGGTCTGCTTGGGCTCTTCTATCGTTATCAATGTCTTTATTCCTTTTATTACCGACCAACGTTATCAATCGATATTGACCGCTTCAAACTAATGGAACTAACCTTGATATTGAAGCGAGACAAGTATTCGGACGAAGAAAGCATATATCCCCATCGCTTCGAACGACAGTCATCGTGAAAACTTTTCACGTAAAGCGAGACATGAACAATGTAAGAGATAAAATCATTTCACCCCTAGAAAGACGATAAAGCCACAAAAACGCAATAGGTTACGAGCGTGAAAAGATATGAGAAAAAGGAAAGTATTATTAACGAGAGAGAACAATGAAAGACTAGGAATTAAGAAGACAGACGATAACGATCGACATCGTAGTCAAATGTCTGAGGATCAAAAAATAACTGAAAAGCAAGAAACCGGAGGAGAATTCCACAATCGACAAGTGCAAAGGAAGAAATCGTTAGCACAGAACTTACGGTTACATCTAGCCCTTTCAACGGTAAAATGTGGAGACCTTGTGACTAAATTTGTAAATCCTAGGTCATCAACATCATTATCATCCCATTGACTTTAGTAATCGGATCCGAATGCAAAAGCCACACACTTTTCTAAAACGGTCTATCAACGGCAGCCATCATCAATTCTGGAACAGTCATATCTGTCCATTTTTTGACATTGTCCAACAAGTTATTACGTTAACGTCCTCTCCTACGTCCACCTTCAACGGTGACTTGCATGGTGGTCTTTCACAGGCTTTTGTATCTTGTAATGTGTTCAAACAACGCCATTTTTCCCCGTATGACTACCGTGAGAAGAGGTTCCTGGTATCCCACAAAACATTCAACCCTTTTCCGTATAAACTCATTGGGGTTTTTGTTCCCAATAGAAAATGCCAAGTTTTTTCATGCATTTGTTTTCAAACGCTTAGCTCCCCTTTGTATCTGGCAAGAGTGATCACGTTTCACATCCATCTAGGCGAATGGAGACTACCAGCGATTTGCAATCTCCGTATCATTTTCAAACCTTTTAAATCCAAGGCTGAAGAACTACTATCAGGCAGGTTTTAGAAACGGATGAAGTACAATGGAATAGATCTTCATTTATCGGATCCTCGCAGAGAAACACAAGAAGCACATGTTCTACAACTTTGTTGATTTCAAGAAAGTATTGTATCGTGTATGGTATGAGGGACTTTGGCAAATCCTTTGAGAATTCCATGAAGATACCGAAATTATCCAAGTCATCCAATAAAGATGCCACCAGCGCAGTTCTTCTGAGAAAACAAATGGAAACATTCTTCTGAACTACTGTCGGAATGTGACAGGGATGCGTTCTTTTACCCACGTTTTTCAACCTATTTCTAGAGAGAATCATACAAGAAATCTTGAACGACCATTAACCTTCAATCTCTATCGGTGACAGACCCGGTCTGTAATTTGCGTTTTGCAGATGACATTGACCTCATAACAGGTAGTAACAGGGAGCTCCTGGACTTTTTGAAAGAAAAATGCAATGGAGGTCAGTAAATATTGGGTTTAAAAGCACAAAAGTAAAAAAGAACCACGGCATTCTTGCGTCACTTGAAAATTTATTTACTAATGTCCCTGTGTCTGAAACTATTGATATTATCATTAATTCGGTGTATAAAAATAATTTAATTTCACCTCCATTAATGCAACCCAATATTTTCAGAAAACTATTGCTCGCTTGCACCACTAAAGTTCCTTTTTATTGCCAGAATGGTAATATTTACACACGAATATGTAAGTATGGAAAACCCTCTCGGGCCGTGCTTCTCCAACTATTGTATGTCCTATGTTGAAAACAAGGTTTTTACTAAAGTTATTAAACCTAAAATATATATTCTTTATGTAAACGATATATTTATTTTATCTGTCGTATTCACGGAAATGTGCATGGAAGAAGGATTGATACCTAAACACACACACACATATATATATATATATAGAGAGAGAGAGAGAGATAGATAGATAGATAGATAGATAGATAGATAGATAGATAGATAGATAGATAGATAGATAATATTAGTGGTTAATATACACATACATATGCAATCATATATCTAAAATATATAAATACGATTTACGATTCCAATGGAATAAATTATGACCATGGAATATTATTGTTTAAGCCTTTTTATTGCATAATTATAAATATATATATATATATATATATATGTGTGTGTGTGTGTGTGTGTGTGTGTGTGTGTGTATGAAGCCCCATTAATTATCTATTACAAATTTGCTATTGAAACATTGCTTAAAGAGTTCAAAATTGTCGAAATATTTCAAAATTGTTTTATATTTATTAAAGTAAGGATGGTATGTTCAGCCGTGACAATGATTTTCGTGTCGCTAAGGATTAAGAATGTCTCAAAGAGCCAGGCAGAGTAGTGATTTTGGTAAAACGTGGCTCTGTCTGTCCTGGTAAGAAAATAACGATTCCTGAAATGCTTTTACTGAGAGAATATTGAACGTGTCGGCTACTGTAGAAAATCGATTGTCCTCCTGTTAAGGTGTTAACATAGATCAGAAAACTTAGGCATTTAGTGACGAACGTGATGCAGCTCATTTAAAATATACTGACACATGCATACAACGATACACTTATATGTGTGTGCTTTCGTGTGTACACGTTTAATCGAGAGTATGTTCTCGTATGACTAATTTATGAAATCTTCTCCATGCTCTTTCTTCTTCTTCTTCTTCTTCTTCTTCTTCATCATCATCATCTTCTTCTCTTCCTTCTTCTTCTCTTTCTCCTCCTCTTCCTTCTTCTTCTTCTTCTTCTTCTTCTTCTTCTTCTTCTTCTTCTTCTTCTTCTTCTTCTTCTATGTGCCATGTACCTTCAAGTCGTTGGCGAGAATCGTTCTTCACAGATTCCTGCAAATACCTCTTAAAGCATCGCTATCTATAAAATGTGTGTGTGTGTGTCTGTGTCTGTGTCTGTGTCTGTGTGTGTGCAATGAATGCACGGCCGCAATTTTCAACGGATTTGCACCAAAATTTACATGCACATGCTCTCAGTTAGTGGAAAGACCAAGACCGACTTAGCATTTCCCAACTCCTATCAATAGTGGATATAATCGATTATTTCTATCTTCTACGGCAGTTTTCATGTAGTTTGCGGCCATTTTCTACTGGCCAGAGTGAGAGCCTATAGCTGGCTGCCACGAATAGGCAGGAAGATTCTATTGGCCAGCGTGAGAGCCAACAGCTGACTGACACGAATGTTAACTAACATGATAGCATGCAAAAAAAGTCGATAGCTGCATTCGTCACAAGTGGGAAAAATTTAAATCTGCATGACACTTTACTCCAATTGGCTCATTCGCTTGCTTAAACTCAACGTTGATTCTGATTCCGCAGAACTGGGTTGGGTGTGAAAAAGTATTTGTTGTTAACATTCTTTTTTCATTCGGTTTTTCCAGTTACGAGTCCTTTTTTAAAACTGATCGTTTTGTGTTCATTTTGTTTAGTTCTTTTTTCGTAACCCATTTAATGTTTAGTATAGAGCTTAAAAAAAATTCGCAGTTTGAGATAGGCAAGAAGTAAGACATGTAGCAACATAAGCACGGCAAACGGCACTCCTTTAAGAAGAGCAAAAATATTTTAAATCAAGTGATAGCGATTGCTGTATGAGTCGTACGATTTTTGAATCAAGCACGGGCAACGCCGGGCCATGCTGCTAGTAAAGAATAAAACTATGAAATTAATTAATATTTTGCAATAAACCTATAAAGCCTAATACAATGCTTACTTCTACAACTTGGAGATAATTTTAAAAAGAAAACCTCCTACAATCAGATTCTTCTTCTTTGTTTCGTGTCATTTCATGACATGGACGATCATGGCTCTCCACACTTCCCTATACCTCGTAGGGGTAAGCAATGTCGATACCCTTGCTATCACTTCCATGACACCCATTTACATAGGCTCGTTATGTAGATTACTCGATGTTTCCTTCTACGCTTCTTCAGTAAGTACTATGAGTGTCAAATTCTCCAAGCCTTCGTTCCTTATTATATATCCTATAAATTTGAGATGTCCTTTTCTGATTGTAAGTACAAATGCACTTTTTGTTTCCATAGAACTTTCTCATTAATCCTATATTCTGTCTATGGTATTCCCAGCATCCTTCTGTAGAACAACATCTCTGCTGCGTTGTCTCTTTTCTCATTTCTGAGGAGGTTGTCAGCATTTACTGCCATATAGGAGGATTGATGCTGCATAGCAATTTAGCACTGTTTTCTTTGTTTCTAAAAGAATTTTCACCTTTCTTAATATTTTGCTCAGTTTCTGAAAAGCATTTTTCCATATCCCAATGTGCCTTCGGACTTTAGTGTCGCACCTTCCGTCTTCTATATCTGTATATTTCTGAGATGAGGTATTGTAATTATTTAAATTATTTAAATTGTTCTGACTGTTGTCCTCATCTTTATTGTTATGCTAACGACTAACGACGTTTCGAACTTTGTACGCCCCGGCCTTCTTCAGATGATTGGAATTTCGAACTGAACCCTTTATTTTCTCCACCGCAGTAGATTGTTCTAGTTCCACGTGACATGCCTCTTCCTGATATCTTCTTTTAACTCAACTCTCAAGTTTTTGTTCAACGCTGCTGTAGCCATGTATTGAACTCTCAACTCTTTGGGTCAAGTCACTGGACCCAACAAACGCTTTTATCCAGTAGATAATTGCGTTCTTGGATAATTGCGTACCTCTGATAATTTTTTGAAGTTACCATTTTGTTTTTAAAGAGTTCTTTAATATGGAAATTTGCAAACCATTACCTATAATTATTCATTCTAAATAAGCAGAAAAAATAATTACCATAAGTGAAAATGTGAGAAAAAAAATTTTTGTCATGCTTTACATGAGAAAATTAAGCTAGCAGTTTCAGTTTGATCCAGCAGTGCGTAACACAAACATCAAAAAGATTTTGGATTTATAGATTATATTTTGATTTGGAATCCATGGGTAAGTTCCGAAAATCAAAAACAGATGGAAAAATATTTATGGACGAGAAAAATTACGGCTACCACTATCATAAGAAAAAAAAATCTGATGAACCAAAAACATACTGGTGATGTGAGCGATCTTCCAACACTGTTAATCTGTCATGGTATTTTAAACAAAAATAAACTTTTAATTTTTTTAAATTTTATTGCTTTTATTCCTATTTTTAAAAATATATGATTACGACCTATCCTTTTTTCAAAATTGATGGTAATTGCTTTTAAAATCTTCAAAATATTATCAGAGGAACGCAATTATGCAGGGACGCAATTGTCTATTGACGCAAATGACCAGGACGCAGTTGTCTGGTACGCGGTTGTCCAGGACGCAAATATCCGTTACGTAACTGTCATATAACAGGCTTGCTCTTAACTTTGTTAATGTGATATCTTTCAAGAAAACATTTCGCCTCACTCCATTTTGAACAAATATTCTTAATTACTGTAAAAAAAAAAAAAAAAAAAAGAAAAAAAAAGCACATTATTCCTTCTCTCCTCCTCTTATCTGAAGCTATTTCCTCAGCCGCTGTTTGTTGCTGCTACAGCTGAATGTCTTAGAGTTCTTCAGGGGTCAGCTGTTACCTATGGTCCCCCACAAATTCCTCCACACCTTGGCCCCTCACATCCAACCTCAATGATTTCTCAAAGACAGACTCAGAACTTTATTTTGAACCATTTAGTAGTAGAACTAAATTTTTTAAAAATACGAGAATATTATTTAAAAGGAAATGCGAGAGAAGATGCCCACTTAGTGAGAGACAAAGTCAGACAGAATCACTCACACATCAGATTCTTTGTGTAGGAGCTTGACTTGGGAGAAGTCACGCGGCAATTAGACGAACAGGAATGTAAAGGTTCGTAACGGACGGATTTCTTTGCTCGATAATCGGGGATATGGACAATGTCTGAGACATTTTCGTCAAAAAAGTGAAGTATAGCCGAATCGTAAGATAAAGGAAGTACTCGATAACCGAGGTTCCACTATATATATATATATATATATATATATATATATATATATATATATTCAAGTATAGGATTGGTGTATAACCAAAAACAAAAATACTATTTTTAAAAGATTGCTCAATACAGAGAGGGAGCAAATATAATTTATTCGAAAATTATGACAATATTTACATTATTCGGACTATTGTCCCCATATTTATTACAACGTTTCGGCCGTTGTACGCTCTGGCTTTCTTCAGATGGTTAGAATGTCGAACTGAACCCTTTATTTCGCTCACTGGGGTAGACTGTTCTAGTTCCACGTGCCATGTCTAATGGATGTCAGTTATCAGTTATCTCCTGTTAATTCCCCTTTCCAAGTTATCCACTACCTTAACCAGGTATTGAACTCAAACTTTTTTGAGTCCTGTCACTGGATCTAACCAACGCCTTTACCCACTGTGACATGTGTCCTTGAGGACATCTGTGTATGAATTTCTGGATACTATAAGCCTAATGTATCAGCCACCGTTTTTTACCAGTGCTCATATTGCAATTTTTTGCTGTTATGATTGCATGTTTTTGCCAGAGCTCGTGTTGCAATTTTTGTTGCTATTATCGGTTTTTCTCTGGCACTCCTTATTACTGGTTCCCATATTGTATTCATTTCTATGCTTTGTCGGCTCAGGAAATTTTTGTGACCTCGCATATGTGCTGATTCCTTAAGTTTACGAATTCTGCAATGGTGTTCTTTGTCTATGATCTCAACCTGATCCCATATAGGGCGGTGATCTCCCTTTTCTCTCCATATGTGGTCAGCCACGCCTGATTTTTCCACTTCCCTCGTGTTACAGCTTTCTGGTGTTCTTGAAGACTTACCTGTCTCTCCTTTATATTTCTTTCCGCAGCTGCATGGGATAGCGTACACACAGTCTCTAGTCATGTTTTCCTCTATGGGGGTACTTACTAAGGAGAGATATCTGCGAAGTGTCAAGGTTTTGAAGGTTGTCCTAATGTTATAGGGACTGCAGATCCTTTGTATTTTCTCTGATAACCCCTTCACATAAGGCAGGCAGACTGTTTTCTGGGTGTTGTTGTCCTCCTCTTGTACCCGCCTATCCCAGTTTTGGGGGGTTGCTGCCATGTACCCAGTTGTTACGTTGTAGGGTACTACTTATATTGACCAATGTCGAGCTGAATCCTTTATTAAACATGACACGTGGAACTAGAACAGTCTACCCCAGTTCAACATTTCAACCACCTGAAGAAGGCCGAATTGTACAAAGGCCGAGACGTTGTAATAAATATGGCGACAAAGATGAGTACAATGGTCCGAATAATGTAAATAGTGTACATAATACCTCATCTCAGAAATATAGACAAATACTGAAGGGCCGAAACATTGTAATAAATATGGCGACAAAGATAAGGACAATAGTCCGAATAATGTAAATAGTGTACATAATACCTCATCCCAGAAATACAGACAGATACTGAAAGTCCAGTAGGGTTATAAAATCCTTGCAGAGTTCCAGTAAGATATCTTTAATCAATTCTAAGATACAACAGTTCAAAGGTTCATCTCATAATTGGACAATTTTGCTGTTACACGCGGTATTCTCATGTAGCCAAGTAGTTAGAGCCTCAGTATTCAGACCATGCGATTCAGGTTCGAGTCCGACCATGTTTGATCCTAGCGTACAATGCTGCACAGAAGAGTCCATACTACGCATTGACCCAAGTCATGTGAGGGAAATTAGATTGACAAAACTGTTTGGAATTTAAAGTTACAAATCATTATGGAGGATTTGTGCGTATTGGCCAAACACGTCGAGTTATTCGTCTTCTCCCAGAATCTGTAACCAAGGTCTGCTCAGGAGGTGGGCTCTGTGGGTGTTAAGCAGACCCAAAGGTGTTAGTGTAAGTGCCTGTAATAGGGATTAGCTAATCCTGCTAGCAAACCGGAAAACTTGAAAACGATTTACCAACCATCATATATGCCCTAAGTATTTACTACCTATTTCTTAAGTTATGTAGATAGAACAGTGCTGTCTAATTGGATGGTTTGGTTTGGTTTATTTTGTTTTACGGTATATCAACCTCAATGGGTTATTTAATGCCGACATTTTTATTGCTGGTAATATATTGTTTCGTCAAAAATCTGCTTCTGGTAATATTTTTCCTTCAAAATTGTATTGCTGGTAATAATTTTTTTTTTCAAGATGTATTGCTGGTAATAGTTAACTATTTGCCGATAACTGGTACCTTAACAGGTGTTACCACCCCGGGTCAGGGTGGACCTGGGAACACCAGCAATTAAGAGGTGGTTCCACGCTTCTCAAAACGTACTGATCAGAAGCCTTGCTGCTGGACGTAGTTTATCGTCTTACCCAGGACGCGGATGTAGTTTAACGTCTTACCCAGGACGTGTCTAATTGGAAGTCGAAAATTCCAATGATATGGAAAGGATTGTATTCGTCGTAAATTTCCTTTTGCTGGTGCGGGGGAATTTTACATCGGTTGGAATGGTGAAGTACAGAACTATACTGAGAAAACATTTCATTTCGAAATGCAAGAGGAAACTAGCGAGAAATAGAAGACGGAAAAAAGAGAAAAACAATGGAGGAATTAGGAGACAGAGAAAAGTAAGAAAAAGAAAGAATTTGAAATATTGCTCTGAAATACAGGAATTTATTCTCTGCTAGGGGTAAAATGGCGACACTCAAACAATTTTGCTCGATTAGCATTTTCCATTAATTTCCAAGAAATATTTCTCTCTTACTGACTACATACACACGCCCCCCCACACACACATATATATATATATATATATATATATATATATATATATATATATATATATATATATATATATACAGGGTGTCCGTAAATTTCGTGTGCACTTTAAAAAATTTATAACTTTATTTGTATTTGCGATAGAAATAATCTGTAAAAACTGTTATAAAGTTTAATGTACCTAGTTTTAAGTATAGCTAAAATAACTAATGTAATTTCAGGCATTACTGTAAATCAGTTGGCAAATATTTTCCGTGAACTGCAAAATCGTATTACCCTTTGTATTGCTAATGATGGAGGACATGTGGAAACTTAAATAAAATTTCAATAAAACCTTAAAAAACATAGATTTACTTCTTTCTAATCCTTTTTATATTAGGCCGTCTGTTAGGTCAATAATAAGAACTTATAAAGCCATTGTAACGTCTACCTTTTTTCAGAGGATAGTATTTATTCTGTAAATGTATCACACACACACACACATATATATATATATATATATATATATATATATATATATATATATATATATATATATATATATATAATCATTTCACCTCTAGCAATGGAAATAAAGCCAGTAACACACAAGATAGGGGAGTTACTGTATGTTAGAGATTTTCAAAAATAATATTTTTTATCCTTCATGCGCATATGGTAAAATCGAAGTTTCTGTTTGGGGTTGACTTTTTACAAGAGTTAAACCAAATTAATGCCTTTTTGATTATGTTTGAACAATAGTTCATTGATGTAAGACACAGGAATACAGGTTTACAAAAAAGCAGAACCCTATCTATACTGGGTGAAACTGAACAATTGTCCAAATCACAAAATATTTAATATCTAAAGAACCAATGAACTAATTGAGTTCCTTTTTTCCAGGTTTTCAGATGAGATGTTTAGCCATCTTGATATCATTTATCGTAAGAATCACTGAAAAACCCTTTGAGATATTCAACTAGAAATAGAACAAGTTAAAATATAAGAAAAATGATATTAATGGGAGAGAACAATAAAAGAACGAGAACGTAACGATTAGATGAAGCATTTTCAAAAATTATTTCTAACCATTATTTTTCATATTAAATTAATTTATTTCATCGCAATTTTCACACCGATATTCTACGTGATTCGAAATTAATCAATGTATCAAAACTTTTTTAGCGCTCATGATTCTACAGACAAAATTTAAATAAGGAAACTCACAGATTCGAAACCAAAATTTCTGGTTTGAATTATCTGTGATATCAAACAAGAAACAGTGTCTCAAATCACACCCACGTTGTTTTAAATTATTTCACCCCAAGCAATGCTATGAAGCCAGTAAAGCGGAAAAAGTTACTTAGTGTGAGAAAATATGAGAAAAAACGTTATTATGGAAAGAAAACAATAAAAAAATACAGTAACTAAGTCTACAGTAGCTAACAATTGACATTGAATGTATTTCCTTTTCTTTACTTTTGAAAAAATATTCATTGATTTATGACACAGGAACATAAAGTTACAAAAAAAGTCAGAACCGTAATATATACACATATAAGGAAAAATGATTTCGCTTTTCAACAGATACACTTACCTGATATTTTAATCTTGATATACTATTGTTCTTTGGCGAGAGAAAATATGGCATACAGGAATCCCTCGATTAATGCGTATTCGATTAATGCGTTTTTCGATTAGTGTGCTGGATTTTTATACCAACATTCGATTAGCGCTGGCATTAGTGCGGTATAACATTCTTCAGTTTAACCATAGAAAATGAATGATTTTTTAAAGTTACCGATGAACACATTAGCCGCACTAATCGAGGTATTTACTTACACTTCTTTCTTTATTTGTAATGCTGTTTGTTATGCTACAGCAATACACTTTTAAATGAGATTAAAAATGCCTGAAGTTCTCTCCAATTGCATCATTAGCAAACTGAAAAATAAAATTTTTGAAATATTTTGATTTTTTACCCCTATTGAGTATATGGTAAAATGAAATTTTCGGTTTGGGGGTGACGTTTTTCAAGAGCTAAAAAACATTAATGCCTTTTTGATTTCGTTTGAACAATAGTTCATCGATTTATGACACAAGAACATAAGGGATTCAAAAATATCAGAACCCTGATATACACTGGGTTTAACAGCAAAATTGTCTAAACCATTTCACTGTATAATTGTCCATAAAAAAACACTGAACTAATTGAGGTTTTCAGATAAGGCGTTTAATCATCTTGACACCGATTTGTCATCAGAAGTACTGAAAAACCCTTTGAGTTATTCAGCTAGAAATAGAACAGAAATAGAACAGCTAAAAATGTTTCGTGTTAGCCTCACTATGTCTTACCAACTTAGCAATGGTGCGAGGAAAAAGACAAGTCAGGCCTTCAGTAATGATACCAACATTCATAATATGGCTTCCATCTTGAAAGTCCATTAAGGACCCATCAAGAGGACGGTGAATAAGATTTAAAAAGGGAACGGTAGAGAGGAAAAAGTGAATCAGGAGGTCACAACAGGGAGAGGGATCATTATTTTATCTTAGAGTCAAAGAGATCAGTTAGAAAGGATCCAAGTCAATCTATACGACGTTTGGCACGTGAGAGAGGAGTTTCAGCTATGACAGTTAAGGAGCAGTGAAAAAAGACTTGAAAATGAAATTGTATATGAAACCTGTGAGGCACCTTGCTACTTCAAGACAGAAAGTTTGAATATTACAGAGAGAGAATATCATGTTGAATAAGCTTTAAGACTTAAAACCAAAGTTCGGGTCTGGCCATGTTCGATTTCTGAAGGAGACTATACCGAATGATAACGCAAGCCAAATTGTGTATACGAGAGTCATCGTGACGGGGGTCGTTAGCGCACTGGATTTGTTTGACTTCCGATCCCTCTAGATAATGCGCACCTTCCTTGAGACTACAGTATTAACCACAGGCGGTACACGACTATAATCTCAGCACGTGTATGGCTGACAATTTAACGTCAATTGCCATCGATGTGCGTACGGTTAAGTGGATGGCAACGAGAAATCGGCGGTCAGAGTTCGAATTCCACTCGCTTGTTACATTTACTTTTGCACTTAAAAGTTTGAATCCAACTCTTCTTTTCCATAGCTATGGGTTAAATAGTAGAAAAGACTGACCTCTTCAGCTTTGATTGCCAACCAGTCCAGGAGAAGAAAAACTCTGAATTTCCAAACCCAGGTAGATTGAAAACTTGTCAGCGATTGTCATAGTCGACAGCCATCATGCTTGTGTTACGTGTGCGACAAAAGAAATAAGATAAAGTAACGGGAAAAACAAGAAGTCCAACTAAGTTTCTTTATTGCAAACAAAAGAGAATTTATTTTAAGATTAGTGTTTTTTGTCATGGGCTAAAAGAAATTTTAAAAAAGGCTTACCGATGAGTAGTTAAAATTAATTAAAATTAACTTCAGTGGGGTGTTGCTGTGTTTTTGTAGTATAGTTACATGCCCCGAGAACAATCAGTCAAACAGCTGGGTCCCTCTACAACTGACGTCCAACCAGCGAACTCGCTACATTTTTTGGCGCCAAACGACCAAAGCCGGGATGAAACCGCCACATTTTGTTAGGTCATCCGACCACATCAAAGATTCTTTGAAGAATTTGATCTAAACAAGCCAGAACTCGGAGACGTCTAATCAGTAAAAGATTTTTTATAACATGTACGGATATATATATATATATATATATATATATATATATATATTTGGTTGGATGGATGTGAGTTTGTAACCCTGGGTTTCAGGGTTTTGCGATATACATACAATTTTATATATATATATATATATATATATATATATATATATATATATATTCTGGCTCTGAAGAACGCTTTAAAACCTGAAATTTATAATTACAATGCGGTGATCACAACACTATGTCTCAAATAATCTATTTTCGATATTGTGAGGTCTTTCCATAAAATATAGTAAAATGAGACTCTCTCTCTTTCTTTCTTTCTCTCCCCCCTCTCTTTCCCATTCTTTATATATACATCGATATATATATATATATATATATATATATATATATACTACGAAATGGACGAAGACCGACAATTATTTTAATATATTTTATTGTTATTGAAAAAGTCTATTTACTTAAATATTTGTGTCTATATAAATAAACCAATAAAATATATATAAATAAATTTCGAACTTTGTCCATTTCGTAGTATGTGACGTCTTTTGTTTACGTTTGGATACGCTTCGAGCAGATATGAACGTTCGAAGGGAATCATGGAAAATTGTAGTTTAAAAGCAGTAAAATCGACCTGCTGACCGGACTCTCGTTCGTAGCCACACTGGTATGGCACGGCAGGCTATGTGACTGTTCCGTGTTCGATTCCTGTCTGAAGACGCATATTTTCTATATATATTAATGCATATTAGGTCATCAGAATTTCGTTTAAGCATCTTTCGTTGAATAGGACAGACAAGGAAAATTTAATTATTTTTTTTTTTACTTAGATTTTTCATTTTTACTTTTGGTGGCAGCAAGGGAGTTCTAAAATTATCTGCATTGTTTATTATCCCAAGCACTTTCGGTCACTTCTTCAGTCATTTTCAATGGGATTTGTTATTATTGTTTTTTGCACATTATATATATATATATATATATATATATATATATATATATATATATATATATATATATATATATATAGCCTTGTGCAAATTAATTGAAACATACACTTTAGCTTCCTTTATTTCACCAAACATGTTGTACAGTAATATGAATCTATTTTCGGGTGTATGATGAAATTTGTTTTTTCTTGAAAAATATTGTATCATCCGCGGTTGCATCAGATTTTCCTCGCGCCCAAACACTATTTTTTCTACCGTCGATTAGTTGTCTACGGTCATTTTCTGTGATGGACGTTACTCCAAGGAAGCGTACGAATATTGTAACCCTGCACGAACATAATGGCAAGTCTTACCAGTGCGCAAATCAAGTGTGTATATATAGTATATTTTGGCTGTCAATATTCATTCAAACAAGATTTATTTAAAAGAATAGACAGTTTTGTCTATATCAAATTAACCAAGGTCGAAGGAGAAGAGAGGAGTTCATGACTTTCTAAAAGACTATTGATATGAAAGTGAACGCAACAGCTTTCCTCATTCGTGTTTCGACTGGATGAATTTAAGCGTCATACTAGAATGGCAACAAGGTTTCACCGTTTTACTGTGGAATTAACTCGATGTAAAATCCTGTTCTAATATTTCCTTTTCTCTCCCAGGGAAGTCTCTTCAGATTTCTTTTTACTCCCACCGACAAACTTCAAAAATTTAAATGCAACGTCAGTCACCATCTTTCTATTATCTTTCCTCAGTTCTAAGGTCTTCTCATACTCTTTCATGTCAATTAAAGCCTTGCATCTTCGTGATATTAACGCCTTCTCTGGGGTGAAATCATTAAAATTACTTCAACTGTCCGCACTAAAGTCTTTTTATTCGCTTTCACTCCGCGTCACCTATTGTGTCCTTGCCTTGCTTGGGCTGAAATGATTAAAAACAAAAAAAGATTCCACGTAGATATAAGATACGCTACTGTTTCCTTTTTTCTTTCTTTTTTTTTTCATTACTAGAATTTTTTTCCAAAGATTTAATTAAAATTTATATTGCTAAGCTAGGTACCATAGTAAAAACTTAACTGTTTGCACTACTCCCGAAAACTTGGTTTCGATCGGTCTTTTTATGGCTATTTAAGAAGTTGTGACGGACGGACAGACTAACAGAAGTCACACAATTATATATATATATATATATATATATATATATATAGCAATCGCTATCCGCCCAAGTATACAAAGTATAAAGGAATTAGGAACAGAAACATTAGTAATGAGGAAAAGGAGAAAAGACCAATCAGGATGATAGTACATAGCGATTAACATTGCAGATTTAAGTTGGTTGGAAAGTATGAATCCGGTAGGGTGTTCCACAAGCGAGATAAGAAATTGTTATTATAGAACTTACGGTTACATCTAGCTAGAGATGAGACCTGGCTTACACTCTAGTACTGCACTTAAATTCATAGTCTCGGTACCATAGCGAAAAGCTCATCCGAACAATTACCTTGAAAGTATTTATTAAAAAAAAAACGCATGGAGGCAACCTTACGAAGGTGGACAATTGACTGAAGTCTAGCCTTCAGATCAGGACAAATAATTTTGCTGTTTCTTCGTTGGATCTTAGCAAGGAGCTCCAGTAAAATAGCAGAGGCAACGGATCATATATGGCAACAATTTTCTAAGTATGGACGAATGGCAGACATAGATATGCAAGATATAAATATAGTAGGAATATGACTTTCTGAACCCTTGTAAAACATTCTGGAACCATCTAGAACAAGTTTTAGTTTATTTGAAAGCTCGTTATGCTACAGCTATAAACTGTTAAATGCGTTAAAAAATATATGAGTGCTATCCAATTACATCATTGAAAAATAAAGGTTCTGAAATATTTAGATTTTGACCCCTGATTGCGTACATCGTAATATCGAATTTTCGGTTTCGGGTGACCTTCTTTAAGAATTAAAAAAAATTACTGCCGTTTTCATTACTTTTCAACAAAAGTTCATCGATTTATGACACAAGAACATGACCCTAATATATATATATATATATATATATATATATATATATATATATATATATATATATATATATATATGAAGAAATATAGTCTTAAGGTGTTCTATATTTATGGGATAAAGTGCTCAATATCAGAGATGGAGGGTGTGTAAATATAAAAGTGAACATAGAAGTCAACACTTAAAGGCGACAGTCTGTTTCATGCTATATGCAATCGTCAGGCCACGTATGCTGTTATTTTTCTCGGCTATTTATACCTATACGGGTCAGTGGTGCATTATGGGTAGTCTATTATGGTGGTTATTTTACCGGAAGTCGTTTATTTATTTATTTGGGTTAAATTATTTTGCTTGTTTTTATTTTTTGTTTCTTATTTTATTTATTTATTTATTTATTTACTTATTTTTTAAACGGTGTTTTTTTTATTAACGTAGTAAAGATTTGTTTATATCACTTATTTAATATTTTTGTTTTGGTTTGAGAATTTAATTAAAGTTATTTGTTCGGTTTTGGGGTTGGTTGTTGTAGTTTATTCTAACTGTTATTTTGGCAGAAACAGTTTTTTTAATTCGTGTTTATTTGGGTTGATTATCTTTATTTGTTTTTTCTAACGGTAACTTTATCGGGATTGGTTAGTTTATTTATTTACTTGGGTGAATTTAGGTCAATTTATTTTACTTGTATATTTTCTCTTTTGGGTTTTCGGTTTTCGGCTTTTAAGTAACGTAGTATATATTTATTTATTTTTTATTTTTATTTTATTTTATTTTTTATTATGTTTTATTTTTTTTATCGTTATATAACAGTTATATATACATATATATATATATATATATATATATATATATATATATATATGTATGTATGTATGAACATTGAAGTCAACACTCAGAAGCGACAGGTTGTTTCATTCTAGCCGCAATCGTCAGGCCGCTTCTGATAGTTGACTTCAATGTACTCTTTGATATTTACACACGCTCTATCTCTGATATTGAGCACTTTATCCCATGAATACAGCACACCTTAAAACTATATTTCTTTATATATATATATATATATATATATATATATATATATATATATATATATAATCACCGAAGTTAAGCATCGTAGAGCCAGGTCAGCACTTAGAAGGGGCACCGCTTGGGAACACCTAGTACTGTAAGCAGACCACTACTACCGGAGGGGGGTACCTTGAGGTGGTGTAATGGTTAGAAAACTTGTATCCCTAGGACAATTACGGCTGAATAATGTGTTCCAGCTTCACTGGGTGCCTTATACTTTCGGCCTTTTTCCACATCTAAGCTACGCTTTGGAAAATCACTATATATATATATATATATATATATATATATATAAAGTGTGCCAGTGTTATTTGAGGACATTTTTAGTATTTTAAATAAATAGCAATATCTTAGTAGACAATGTATATATTTTATTCAAATTAACACAAATATCCTTCATGATACTTCTTTATCTAAATTATTCCTGCCTCAAAAACAAATCTAGTGTCCCCGACAAAACTAACCTGGCCGTGCGTCTCGAAAAGGACCTCCAATCGGTTGTGAACTGAGCAGGAATTGGCTGGTCAACTTTAACTCTTCAAAAACAAAACTGCTCTCTATTAATCACCACAGAGATCCTTCCCTGCCCTCCATTAGGAATGTCTGACGCTCAACTTCTCGAGAGCAACTCTCTGCGTCTGCTCGGTCTCACGTTGACTGATGACCTGAGATGGAACAAATACATTGAGTCAATTGCTTCGTCCACCGCAAGGAAATTTGGCTCCCTGTGCCACGCCAGGAATTTTTTCTCCCCGGAATCGATCCTCCAGATCTACAAATCAACAATTCGCCCTTGCATGGAGTATTGCTGCCATATATGGTCTGGTGCCACTTCTGTTTGCCTCGGGGTTCTTGATAGGCTCCATAGGCGGATATACAATATAATTGGCCCTGTTCTGGCATCTCGTCTACAGTCACTTTCTCACAGACGCGCTGTCGCCTCAATCTGTCTGTTTTACAAATACTTTCATGGTAATTGCTACGAGGAGCTGCATTCGCTGGTTCCCAGACTTCATGAGTTCAAGAGCCCTACTTGGCTGGCATCCCGCTCTCACTCCTTCACTGTCGAAACTCCTAAATGTAACCGTCTCTTCAACTCTAATAGCTTCATGTCTCGCACCTCTCGCCTGTGGAACTCACGTCCCTATTCCAGTTTCACTGAGAGCTATAATCTCCAGCTATTCAAGTGTAATGTCAATCGACATCTCTAGTTGCCTTGATCTATCCACTACCCTTCTCCTCATACTCTCTTCTATCACTCCTATCTGATCTCGCTCTATATTTTCTGTAACCCCTTGCGTCCTAGTGGCTTCCCGCCTTGGTTGGGGTGAAATGCTTAAAAAAAAACAAACTATTCTATGAAACCATTCGGGTTCGAAACCGTACACAAGCTGCAGTTAAGTGATCCTTATTCATTTTGGACACCTGGACAATGGCGATCTTCAGTGCAGTTATGGTACTATGAGGATGTCGATTAGTCTCCCTTTCAACGTCGCTCCACATGTAATATTCCATAGGATTTAAATCTGACGAATTAGGGGGGGCACATGTTGGGGGTCACATGATCGTAAAAAATCCCTGATAACCAATCTTGAATTACAATGTCTTTGTGAGAAGGTGCAGAGTATTGTTGAAAGACATAGGTCTTTCATTGCATACTTTATTTATCCAGGGCTTAACAACCGTTTTAAGAACATTAACGTATCCAGCAACATCGACCCTAAGACCTTGTGGGAAAATGTAAGGTGGCATGACAAGACCTTCATTGCCCACAACCCCTAAAACCATCACAGTAGACAGATATTTGGTGTGCATCACCCTGGGTACTTCAGAAGGAGATGCACATATCCACCTGTCATTCAGTCTGTTTTCTGATCTTGATGAAAGATTTTTCGTTACAGAAAAACCAAAGCATGCCATGTTTCGTGGGGATTTTTCCCTTTGCTCAGCAACTGTTTTGAACGCATGAGACGGTTTTTCTGTGTCTTCGCCGATATGAATTGGCCATTCCTTATTACATATGGCGTATATTTAATGTCCTGATGTACCACGGTTCTGATAGTCCACTCTGATACCTGGAGTTCTTTGGGGATGGATTGATCTTCAGGGGTTCTCATCAATGATGTTTTGAACATTCCGTATAAATTCTGGTGTTCTCACGGTATCAGAGCGCTATGAATATTTTTTTTCTTTTTGCTACAGGGGAAACATTGCCATCACATCTCTAGCTCAAATCGAACCTTATGAACAACTGATCTGACAACATGTAAAAAGTTACTGATTTTTAAATCACTATGTTTTGCAGCTAAAGCAACAATGACTGCATGTCTTTTCATTTCCTCTGACTGGCTTATCTGAAATAAAAAAAAAATAATATTACAAATGATTTGAGTGTGTAGTGAACTTAAAACAATATGTCCTCAAATAGCATTCGCACCCTGTATAAAGTTGTATATGAGGAGGTGCTTAACATGGAAACTAAAGGAAGGTGCTTCTTTTTTTTTTAATTTTTTGTAAGGGCTCCTTTACCGCGCTTAAATCTTTTCAGTCCTTCGTTGATAGCGTCAAAATTTTAAAAATTGGTTCAAGAACAGCTACGTAAAAAACGTTCATTTTATGAAGCATTGGAATGTAGTTTATTCTTCCTAATTCGTGCACTTTAACATAATTTTTATATAAATGTATGTTTTTCTCTGTCAGTTAGGTCAATGATTACACTTGAACGTATCTGTTTGAAGACGGATACGTTCGTATCAAGAGGCACACCTTCTCTTATCGTTTCCCTTAATTAACCTCCCGTCTCATTTACGCTTTGAAATGTTTCTCGGCTGTTTTTCTTCTTTTTTTTTTCCTGAAAACTTAACTCTGCTTTCAGAATTTTTGTTTGCCTCTATCGTTTTTCAATCACGTCCTTCACGTCCAAAGTCACTAATTAGCTAGAAGCAAACAACATTCAAAAGTAAAAACAAATTTCACCGAACAGATGATGAAAACATTCGTTACGATAAAAGTTATAATTAAATCATGTCATATAAACATCAAAGTAGAATAATTTCGCTACAATCTGGTGGATTAAACTCCGTTCATTTGCAACTCTGTGTTAAAGAGCCTAGCGAAATTGAATAAATGAATTAAGTAACAATGCTTAAGAAAGATAACAGAAAAATAAAATATATTAATTGCTACAGGGGAGAGGAAATTGAGGAGAGCCATGATCGTCGACATCATGAAGTGACACTGCAGATAAAAGGTGTTAAAGTGTATTATATCTGCATTGCACTGTAGTGCTGTATCGTAATTTTTATAAATTTAGGTCTCTTAAACTGTAATTTTAAGATTAGCTGTTTCCTTATACAGAAACGGTTGGCATTAATTTCTGAGTAGGCAGCATAATTATTAGGTTGGTGCAAAAATAATGACGTAATAATGTCGTTTTTTGACGTTAAAACATACATCAAAAAACGACATTATTACGTCATTATTTTTGCACCAACCTAATATATGTTGAAATGCATAAATTTTTATTCTTAAAACAATTTTTCAGAAAAATAGATTTTTGAAGTTCAATAATTTTTATTGCTCTTTCTAGTATTGATGGAGGTTTCCTTCCTAAACTTTTGTTTAAGGTAGTGTGGAAAGCAAACATCCCGATTATATTCCCATTTTATCTTCTAGTCACATTTACCATCCGTTTTAGTTGTGGTTGTTGTTGTAAGACTTCAATAGATGTATCTTCTGTTTATTAACAAAGTTCTTTATTTGTGATTGAGTCTTCTCAAGACCCACAGAGTTCGTTGCCTTTAATCAATTTTAAATCATTGATCTGAAAAAAAAAGAAACGGTTGTACATAGCTGGTACCTTTTATAAAGTTAACCACGTGCCAAACAAATCACTTTGCTTGAATTTAAATATTTCAGTGCCAAAAACCACTCGTTACGTCTTCGTAAGCTACAAAAGCGAATTGGGAGAAGGGAGATTACATTATTGTCAATTAAGGTCTGCTTTCTTTGAAAAGCGACATTTTTACTTCGACTTGAGCATTGATCATGAAGTCGGAGGAAAATACGTAATTATTTTATCCACGAGATAAACCGCTTATAAAAGTTTACCGATGTATAGATGTTAACGAAGTTATCTGCCCTTGGAGTGTATAAATGCAAGTGAGGAGGCGGCCATTTTCTTTTCCAGTATTGCTCAGAAGCATGTCCAGCGGACGTCTTCTTCACTTTACAACTGATAAACTACGTTAAAATTAGAAAGTTTAAGTTTTCCACATGGCTTCAATCGAGGAGCATTTTGTTCCCGTAAAAGGCACCATTAAAAAGCATTCGACAAAAGTACGACACAAAGATCTATTTGAACTGCTAGGAAAACTCTATTTTTAACCGAATTCGCAAGGGAGCAATGCCACTAAGACACAAAGCGTTACAAAGTAAGGAAGAATTAGAAAACAGAAATTAAGGAGCGAGAATAAAAGAAAAGTAATCAAGAGTCAAGAGAACAGTAGATAGTGATTGACTTTGCTTTTAAACTTTTTGAAGATTAAATTTGACTAGAGATCATTGAGCCGGAAGAGAGTTCTATAAGCGATAAGTGCTAGGAAAGAAACTGTTAGCATAGAACTTACGGTTGCATCTCGCCAACTCAAATGAAAATTGATGAGATCTTGTCGCCTGTCTAGTACTGCGCTTAACTTTTTAAAAAAAGTCGAGGTACATTAGCGAAGAGTTCATCCTAACAAGTTGTTCTACAGAAGAATGTTGAGAATTTCATGGATGGGACATATGAGCAATGAGGAAGTTTTAAAGAGAATTAAAACTAAAAACAGTTGATATTTCTGAAACACAAAATGAAGAAACAGGGGTTGAAGAATATGTCACTCAGAGGACACACTGAAAGCAAAAGGGACAAAGGCAACCATTGAGTAACCTACTTAATAAAACTAGTAAATTAGTCATCCATTTACACTAGTAAACTTGTGTGAATGGATTTCAGATTTGTGAGTGGGAAGGGTAGTAAAAAGCAAACATTGTTAAGAGCTACAACGGACAGGAAACTGTGGAGAGTCGTGATCGGCTATATTCCGCAAAATAATAAGATTAGTGAATTAATCTTTAAGGCGAGCTTGTTAACCATTTCATTATGCTGAGATTTATTGAGATTTATTTGAACTTAGCTTAATTCGGTACAGTTCTGGAAATATGTGGAGAGTTGACGCTAGACAAAAGATGGTGCAAATGAGGAATTCTTGCATGCTTTGAAAATCAGCATTCAAAATCCATGTCTTTGCTTAAGTTTGAACACTGACCCTTCAACCCATTGAGCCACAGTAGGCAATATACATATACGAATACCCGTATTACTAGAGTGACTCAGGTGTATAAATGATTACAATCGAAATCATTGTGAGTTTTATCTTTGCCAGGTGAGATAGCAATTCATTCTTGTGTCAAGGTTCAACTCATGCAACAAATGCATTTAAGGACTCTTGTTTGTCATGCAGCTAGTAGCTGTCTATTCTGTCAAACGCGTGATACTAGGCTTATTGTTTATTGTTTATTTCTTGTCACGCTGATAAAAGACACAGTCGTGTCTGAAAATTTCGACTCTAAATTCTTTAATATTTTTCTATGCGTGTTTCGGCTTAGTTAGAAGCCAGCCCTACTAGTTTAATATAAAATAAATATTATTAGTTTTATTAACAATATTTTTTATCATTTTGTCAGTTCTGTGAGTGGGAGAGTAAATACTTATTTCTCGAACTTAATGAACCGGCCTATTAAACCTACTTCTTATAAGAAGCATACGTCATTATCATATATATTCAAACATTGTTTCATTGAATAATATCGACATATATCTATTTTCGCAAAAATCCTTTCTGTGGCTGGAGTTATGGATAGCGGCTCGGATTGAGGAATCGTAGAGCCGAGTTCGAATTCCAGTCGAATCCATTACATTCACTTACGTGCTAATACCTTTGCGGAAGGTATGAATCCTGTTCTCTAACCGCACCCCGCTCAGATCGGGTTCTATAGCCTTGGATAGCAACTGGGCTACCGCAGAAAGAATGTCAACCTGCTGCGGGAAAAAAATCTGCCTTGTCAGTCATGTATCGAAAGATACATGATCGCCTAAGCGTGTATCCCGCATGGTACATAACTGACTGAATAATGTTTTCTAGTTCTCAAACCAATTTCTTGATGTTAAGATGAAATTCATCAAGGAAGGAGCCGTAGTTTTTTCTTACACAAGTACTTTCGATCTCCTCCGCCATCATCCTCAAGGGTGAATTGCAAAGACAAACTTATTGTCACTGTGATCGTTGTAATGGTAAATTTTAAAAACACACGAGAACGCATTCTTTTATAAGCATTTTAGAATTTGAAATTTATCCGTTGTAGCAATGGGTTTTTTTTTCAAAACAAGCGTCCCAAAGTAAAGATATATATATATATATATATATATATATATATATATATATATATATATATATATGAAAGATGTGGATTTGTTTTAGTATATATATTATATTTTATTCTTTATATAATATGATACCGTTTGCGGTTCCTCTCTTTTTTTAAAATACACATGTCTCTCTCGTTGGAACCAAATATATATATATATATATATATATATATATATATATATATAGAGAGAGAGAGAGAGAGAGAGAGAGAGAGAGGAGAACGACTGTAAGAAATAGCGGTATTATTTTTAACAATTAAGAATCTTTAGTTGTATTTTTTTTCTAAGAACCGTGTGTTTATCAAGCAAGCGATAATAATATCTTTTTATTCATAACACTACAGATTAAGCTCTCTGGATAACGAATAGAAAAGAAAATTATTCAATTTTATAAAAGTTAACGAGGTGTTCCTGTGTTCTATGTAAATTCATTATGTGTTTTCTTGAAATGCAAAAAAGATTAAAAAAACTGAATGTTGAATGTTTAATCAATGATAACTTATATAAAATTCTGTGACTTCCGTTAGAGTTTCCGTCCGTTCTTCATACCCTCGAACACATCGATCGAAAGCAACTTTTCAGAAGTGCAAACAGGTAATGGGGCACAAAGTGCAGTTGGTTTTACTAAGGTACGTAGAATAGTACAATAAATTTTCATTTGAAAAAACAATTCTAGAAATGAAAAAAATCAATAGCGTATCTGACATCGACGTAGAATCAACATGCCGAGTTCAAATAGATTATCAGCTTTCTTTTTCTCTGCAATCATTTCATCCAAAGCAAGGCAAAAATACGACTAAGAGGCAAGGGGTTACTGCTACTGAAAGAGAATGAGAAGAATTTAGTGAGAAATAAGGACAATAAAAGAACAGGCTTCAGGAAGACAGAAGATAGCATTTGATGTTACATTTAAATTTTTTGAAGATATTGTTTTAGGATTTCAACCCAGGTAAGGCGTTAATGTCACTAAGACGCAATTGTTTAATAGGCATGAAAGAGAATGAGAAAACCTTTGTACAGAGAAATAATGATAAGAAGAAGTTGGCGACTGACGCTGCATTTCAATTTCTGAAGATTGTAGGTGTGAGTAAAAAGAAATCGGAGGAGACTTCCCTAGGAGAGAGAAGAAACTATTAGAATAGGACTTACGGTTACATCGAGCTAATTCAATAATAAAACAGTGAAACCTAGTATATGAAAAAAACTCTGGAGATTACAAAGTAAAAAAAGTACTTTTTTTATTTTAAGAAATCATGTTGTATGTGCATGTTTTGTTTAGGATTTCGTAGGGTGGTCAATTTATAATTAATTTACATTGCAAACTGGATCTCCATATTAGCTTTTATAAGAAACTTTCTTATATCCATGATCTGGTGTGCTTAATATATTTTAAAATATATCATTATTTCTGGTCGCTGTGTGTATTGTGAAACTGCACATTTTTAGAGTTTTTAGTTACCATTTGTTCTTCAGGTCTCGTGGTCTTTGTGGAGTTGATGAAAATGGACACACAACTGGAGTCAAATATCACCATCAACATGACCAGTCAGGTTCACTGCGAAGAAGTCGACCAAAGAAGATTTTAAAACGATTTTCCCGTTTTGGGTTTAAAGTATTCGTGCAAGATGCAGTTCTGTTTATTGTCTAATTGAAGCAGACCATGCGTAAAAGAACACAGTAAAGAAACCTCTTAGGAAATGGTCCAGACACGGAAAGATTAACAGACATTGGCACAATTACAATAAAGAGAAAATAAATGACAAGCTTAGTTCATAGATAGATATGAAAAAAGTGAGATAGATAGATAGATAGATAGATAGATAGATAGATAGAAACAAACTGAGATAGATAGATAGATAGATAGATAGAAACAAACTGACGCACAAATACACTCAGATAAATATAAACAAACTGACACACACACACACACATAGATAGATAGAAACATAGATAGATAAAAACAAACTGAGATAGATAGATAGATAGATAGATAGATAGATAGATATAAAGAAACAGACAAACACACAAATAGACGCAGATAGATAGATAGATAGATAGATAGATAGATAGAAACAAACTGACGCACAAATACACTCAGATAGATATAAACTGATACACACACACACATAGATAGATAGAAACAAATTGAGATAGATAGAAGATAGATAGATAGATAGATAGATATAAAGAAACTGACAAACACACAAATAGACACAGATAGATAGATAGATAGATAGATAGATAGATAGATAAAAACAAACTGAGATAGATAGATAGATAAATAGATAGATAGATAGATATAAAGAAACTGACAAACACACAAATAGACGCAGATAGATAGATAGATAGATAGATAGATAGAAACAAACTGACGCACAAATACACTCAGATAGATATAAACAAACTGATACACACACACACATAGATAGATAGAAACAAACTGAGATAGATAGAAAGATAGATAGATAGATAGATAGATAGATGAAAACAAACTGAGATAGATAGATAGATAGATAGATAGATATAAAGAAACTGACAAACACACAAATAGACACAGATAGATAGATAGATAGATAGATACATAAAAACAAACTGAGATAGATAGATAGATAGATAGATAGATAGATAGATAGATAGAAACAAACTGAGATAGATAGATAGATAGATAGATAGATAGATAGAAACAAACTGAGATAGATAGATAGATAGATAGATAGATAGATAGATAGATAGATAGATAGATAGATAGATATGAAAACAATGAGATAGTTATAAATGGACGGAGATATACAGATAGAGCGCAAGATACGGTAAGATTGAGTTATTAAAACCAAACTGAAACAGTTGACTTAAAATTCAACAGGCATTAACAACAACAACAACAAAAGACATAAAGATCCTTAACAAATGTTGTCATATAAACAAAGAGAAAATGATCAGAATAAAAATCTCTGCTGTGAACTTTATGATAATTATTTAGAACAGTCGCATATATTTATGTCAATTCCCATCAAACCAGGAAATAATGCCACTACTGGGAGTGAAAGAGCACGAAAATAATTTAGAAGGAACTGGAAACCTAATCCGAAACAGGAAATAAGAGACAAACCTCTACTCCTGTTCAAAAGACTAGGGAGGGGTGCGAACCGGGTGGTAGTCGAACCTATCTACTCCTATTGACTCGAAAAAAATTAAAAGTAAAAGAAAAATAAGTAAACATTTAATAAATAAAATTTCAGAGTACACTCGAAGACGTTAGAAGTGTAGAGTTGAAGTAATATTTAGAAGGAAATGGAAAAACAATCCCAAACAAGAAACAAGGGATAAACTTTTGCTCAGAAGACCGTGGAGGAGTGTGAACCGGATGATAAGTTCACGCTCCTATACGATAGCACACGAGATCTTGTGTAAATGGATGGCAGAGAGATAGCAAAACAACTAAATTTATTGAGAACTAAAAGGACAGTAAATTGTGTAGAACGATGATCACACACGTCCTGAAGGGACACGGCACATAGAAAACGAAGAATATTAGTCGTAGTAAGGTTTGGTTTGCCTTGCTTTGTTTTACGGCATGTCAAACCTCAATGGGTTGTTGGTAATATTTTTTCCTTCAAAAATTCATTGCTAGCAATAATTTTTTACAGAAATATATTCCTGGTACTAAAACCTATTTTTAGACTTTCACAGTGCTCCGAGCCCAGTCCGGGCCCAGCCACTTGCTCGTAGCTGAGAGCCCAACAGGTGCCACACACCGAGTCATGAACACCAGCAACCAAGATGCGGCTCTACACTCTTCAAAACCTCCTCATCAGAGGATCCACTGTCGGATGCAGTTTATCGTCTTACCCAGGACAGAATTGTAGTAAGTGTAGTGTTAGTAGTAGTAGTAATGCCATACGAAATACTATTTAATATAATTCTTAATAAAACTCTATAACATGTTAGTATTAGTCGTAGTCTTTTTTTAAAGCCGTGTCTTTTCTGGACGTAGGCGATCATGAATCACCACAAATTCCTTTTCTATATTACTTGTGAATAGCAATGCATTCTTCGGAAAGATAGTAAACTGATTACCCTTTGCCTTTTAATGCTTTGCAATTCTGAATTTACCGTCTCCTACACCAGTCACCAGCCAAGGCTAGAGATCCCAGTCTATCCCTAGATTTAATCCATGTATTTCACAATGCCATCTGTGCGAAAGTGAAGGAAGCAGAGCAAGCATGAATTTGAACTCGGATAGATAGATAGATAGATAGATAGATAGATAGATAGAAACAAACTGACGCACAAATACACTCAGATAGATATAAACAAACTGATACACACACACACATAGATAGATAGAAACAAACTGAGATAGATAGATAGATAGATAGATGAAAACAAACTGAGATAGATAGATAGATAGATAGATAGATATAAAGAAACTGACAAACACACAAATAGACACAGATAGATAGATAGATAGATAGATAAAAACAAACTGAGATAGATAGATAGATAGATAGATAGATAGATAGATAGATAGATAGATAGAAACAAACTGAGATAGATAGATAGATAGATAGATAGATAGATAGATAGATAGATAGATAGATAGATAGATATGAAAACAATGAGATAGTTATAAATGGACGGAGATATACAGATAGAGCGAAAGATACGGTATGATTGAGTTATTAAAACCAAACTGAAACAGTTGACTTAAAATTCAACAGGCATTAACAACAACAACAACAAAAGACATAAAGATCCTTAACAAATGTTGTCATATAAACAAAGAGAAAATGATCAGAATAAAAATCTCTGCTGTGAACTTTATGATAATTATTTAGAACAGTCGCATATATTTATGTCAATTCCCATCAAACCAGGAAATAATGCCACTACTGGGAGTGAAAGAGCACGAAAATAATTTAGAAGGAACTGGAAACCTAATCCGAAACAGGAAATAAGAGACAAACCTCTACTCCTGTTCAAAACACTAGGGAGGAGTGCGAACCGGGTGATAGCCGAACCTATCTACTCCTATTGATTTGAAAAAAATTAAAAGTAAAAGAAAAATAAGTAAACATTTAATAAATAAAATTTCAGAGTACACTCGAAGACGTTAGAAGTGTAGAGTTGAAGTAATATTTAGAAGGAAATGGAAAAACAATCCCAAACAAGAAACAAGGGATAAACTTTTGCTCAGAAGACCGTGGAGGAGTGTGAACCGGATGATAAGTTCACGCTCCTATACGATAGCACACGAGATCTTGTGTAAATGGATGGCAGAGAGATAGCAAAACAACTAAATTTATTGAGAACTAAAAGGACAGTAAATTGTGTAGAACGATGATCACACACGTCCTGAAGGGACCCGGCACATAGAAAACGAAAAATATTAGTCGTAGTAAGGTTTGGTTTGGTTTGCTTTGTTTTACGGCATATCAAAACCTCAATGCGTTGTTGGTAATATTTTTTCCTTCAAAAATTCATTGCTAGCAATAATTTTTTACAAAAATATATTCCTGGTACTAAAACCTATTTTTAGACTTTCACAGTGCTCCGAACCCAGTCCGGGGCCAGCCACTTGCCCGTAGCTGAGAGCCCAACAGGTGCCACACACCGAGTCATGAACACCAGCAACCAAGATGCGGCTCTACACTCTTCAAAACCTCCTCATCAGAGGATCCACTGTCGGATGCAGTTCATCGTCTTACCCAGGACAGAATTGTAGTAAGTGTAGTGTTAGTAGTAGTAGTAATGCCATACGAAATACTATTTAATATAATTCTTAATAAAACTCTATAACATGTTAGTATTAGTCGTAGTCTTTTTTTAAAGCCGTGCCTTTTCTGGACGTAGGCGATCATGAATCACCACAAATTCCTTTTCTATATTACTTGTGAATAGCAATGCATTCTTCGGAAAGATAGTAAACTGATTACCCTTTGCCTTTTAATGCTTTGCAATTCTGAATTTACCGTCTCCTACACCAGTCACCAGCCAAGGCTAGAGATCCCAGTCTATCCTGAGATTTAATCCATGTATTTCACAATGCCATCTGTGCGAAAGTGAAGGAAGCAGAGCAAGCATGAATTTGAACTCGGCTGGTCAAATCACGCCACTAGCACCCCCTTATAATTTCAAATATCCGGACGATAAGCGAACATATGTTCTTAATTGATGCAACAGAATTGTCATGATCAAGATTGTAGTGGTCATGAAAATATCTTGCCCGGTATCTGTTCCACAATGGAGAAGTCCTTGGGAAGAAGCTGTTTGAGTGGAATTTATTCCTTATTAATGAAATACGGAGGGAATGGGGATGATTCATCGTTGTGTACGTGGCATGGCAGATCCTAGCCGCAAAGATCATGGCTGGAACGAAGAAATTTGGCTCGTCATCAAACTTACCATGGAAATGGCGATAGGGTAACGAGCGGTCTGCACTGTTTCTTCTGTGGGGAAAGCTAAAAAACTAAGATGGAAAATAATTCACCAGCCACAAGGGAGCGTAGATGCTTTTGAACTCGATTAAGCCATGTTAGTGAAACTGGGATGCTCCAGCCAATATATGGCTTTAGTAAAGTTAAAACATAGCAGGTGGAGAGTCAGATAGTTACTGGAGCGTTGCAACGAACCGATCATTTTTCCAGTATCATTAGCACTAGATATGAGTTCCACTTGATCGCTAGACTGAGCCTGAGTCCCAATAGACGTTGAAGGCTAGGAGCCTCCATTAGAGAACAGTTATCCATCATAAGAGGTGAGGGATTGGAGTCTGCTCGCTGATGCTAGAATATTATTAGTTTGGTTGTGGACGTATTAGATTTTACAAGACAGTTCTTCACACCAATTGAGCCAGAAGGAAGAGATCAGTTGTCAGGTTCTGGTCATTTAGATTTTTGGTCTGATCTGGCTTTTGTAAAGGTAAAGCATAGCAGAGGAAGTCAGATAGTTACTGGAGCGTTGCAACGAACCGATCATTTTTCCAGTATCATTAGCAATATATATTCCACTTGAGCGCTAGGTTGAGCTTGAGTTCCGATGGACGTTCAAGGCAAGGAGCCTCCATTAGAGAACAGTCATCAATCATGATAGGTGAAGGATCAGTGTCTGCTCGATGATACTAGAACGTTAATAGTTTGGATTCTACAAGCCAGTTTCACCCCCCCATACTTGAGCTACAAAGGAGAGATCAAAGGAGAGATCAGTTGCCAGGTTCTCGTCATCCAGATTTTGGGAGATGCACCGATAAACTGTTGTAAGATATGCATGGATATTCACTAATGATCGGAGTATGTTTTAGGCAGACCATTAACACCGAGCAGAAAGTGGGAACAAGGAGAGAACCCTTACGAACGCCGGTATTGATCTCTTGGTGACTAATATAGTTGTGTATTTCTGCTCCAGGTCTCTGTTCAAACCAAGGTGGGAGCAAAGATATAACACACTGATTTTCATGGAAGACAAACTTTCTTCACTTCATAGATTGGCTCAACCTTCCAAATCAATCCGATTTCAGTAAATATTAATTATCTATAATAAAATTCATGCTGTACATTCCTCGTTACTAAGAAGGCGATATTACAAATAAAAAAATAAGATGCTACAAAAGGATCCTGTATCATTCTCTACTTTTTCATTACCGTAATTCCCTATGTATAATACGCATTTTTTCTAAAAGATGAATAACAAGCAAAGTCAGGGGTGCGTATTATGCACAGCTACAAAAAATCTTTAAAAATTTGCCGTAAAATAAAATAAGAATTATAAAACTAAATTAGAATAATATTATTCTATGTTTAAAACAAATTTTGTTTTTAATAAGAGTAGAAAACGCTGGCCGTAATGAAACTGGTGATGTACAATTTATAGAGTTTGATTACCAAACAAGGGGTGCGCATTATGCATGAGTAGATACATTTTTTCCATACTTTCAGCACAATTTTAGATGTGCGCATTATGGATGAACGAGTATTATATATGGTGAATTACAGTATTCTCTATCTGACTACATTCGCTTTATTTTATTTATTGGGCTAATTTTTATTCTTCATTTTTATTTATTTTCTTGGTAAGTTTATTCCTGCTTTTTAATTCATTTTCTTATTTTGTTTGCTGCGTTATCACTAAAGAGTTTCTGTTTTCCAACTTTCTTTTTACTGAAATTGTCAAAACAAGCAAATCATACACTGATTTTAACTCACATTAATGAGTCTATGTCTCCCCGGTGGCTGCTTTATTTGTGATAAGTCATCCCTCACTTTTCTTTTGATTCCATTTTCCAAACCTTCCCTATTTCCTTTACCCTCCTTCCCATCAGTTGGTATTTCCTTCGTTTTCATAAGTTTTTGTTTCCCTTTATTCGTTTGGCTAAATGGCCTAAACATTTTCTTTCTTTCTTTTCTTTTTTTCATTTCTTTCTTTCATTTACTTTCTTTTCTTTTTCATTTCTTTCTTTCTTCACAAAACATTTCTTCGTTTTGTCTATACATTTCTTTGTTTCATTACAAAATATATTTCGGATTTTTTACTATACAGACATCCCTCGATTAATGCGTTTTCGATTAGAACGCTAAAATTTTGATATACCAAAATTTGATTAGTGCATCCATAATACTCGATTAGTCCGGTAAATGATTCTTCAGTTTAGCCATAGTAATTGAACATTGATTTTTTTATAGTTACCGATGTACAAATTAACCGCACTATTCGAGGGAATTACGTACAATTTTTTCTTACTTTCTTATATTCTTTCTTTATGAATCATTTCTTGCTTTTGTCTATATGCCTCTTTTTTTTCTTCTTTTTTCCTTTCTTTTTCGTTTTTATAAAACATATTTCTAGTTTTTAACTATACACTTCTTTCAGTTTTTTTTTTCTTTTTCTTTTTGATTGTCTTTCTTTCTTCATGAAATATTTTTTGTCCTTTTATCTACACCTATCACTCATATGTATTTTATTTTCTACCTATATTGGTCATTTTGGTCCTTACGCTTCTTTCATTCCATCATTCACTCATTATTTCTTATTTTTCTCTTTCTTTCTTTCATATTTGCGTGATGTTTTCTTTTTACCATACATGTTAACATTTTTCTTTTTCTATAATTTTTCTTCTGTGTTTTCTTTTTCTTTCTTTCTTTTTCTCTTTTTTCGATCTTTTTCTATTTCTATTTCTTTCATTGTTCTTTCGTTTTCTTTCTTTTTCTATCTCTTTCTTTATTTTCTTTTTCGTTCTTTCTTTTTTCTTTTTTCTTTTTCTTTTTCTTTTTCTTTCCTTTCTTTCTTTCTTTTTTTTCTTTTTCTTTCTTTCTTTCTTTTTCTTTCCTTTCTTTCTTTCTTTCTTTCTTTTTCGTTTCTTTTTTTTCTTTCTTTCTTTATTTATTTTTCCTTTTTCTTTCTTTCTTTGTAAAAAGTTTTTCTAGTACTTCCTTCTTTTCTTTCTATGTTTTTCTATCTTTTTAATCACTTGCGATTTTCCTTTTTTGTTTTATTCATTTTCTTTCTTCGTTATTTCCCCTGTTAAATTTCAGCCAAACTGAATCTATTATGTCGACAGAAAAGCTCAGAATTGTCTTTGAAGTTAACTCAGTTCATTGCAAATTGCATAATCACTCAAGCGTACTACGTCAGTCGTTGACAAGCCTTAGAACAAATTTAGAAGCTAAGAAACTGGTTTACATGAATTAGCGAATATACAATTAACTTCCTTTTGTTGTTTGGCACAGAAAAATCGGGTTGGAATAAGATAACCAATGGCAAGTAAAAAAATCAGTTCATTATGAGAATCTAAAACAAAGGATATGAAGTTTGATTATCTTCAGGATTGTCCCACAGGCGAATAGCCTAGACGAAGTGATGATTCGGGATTTGGTTGGCATAATAATTGTGAGTTCAATCCCTGGCCCGGGTAGTATTCCGGTTCAGTTTTTTTAACACTACATTAAGACGCAAATGGCCTACTGGGAGTGAAAAAAGAATGAGAAGACTTTTTAAACCGGAAACCCAATCCATAACCGGAAACCAGGGAATAAACCTCTACTCCTGTTCAAAAGACCGGAGAGGAATTGAACAGGACTTACAATAAAATAACAATAAAAAAACCACATACGATATCCCTAGTCATGGAAAACGAAACGGGAACAATATACTTCCGAAGATATAATAAAGTATTTAATTCAAAATTTCCTGTTGATTTCCCGATTTCATAGAAAACTGAAGAAGGCAGGAGAGCACAGCGGCCGAAACGTTGTGATAATGACAACAAAGGTGAGGACATTAGTCCGATTTTGTGGATGTCCTTGTTATCCGAGTGTGCCTCTCTGCTATCGTGGATTGCTAATCCCTGTTGTAGACGAAAGCTCAGGTACATATCCATATAACAAACCTGTATTTTATATACGTCTATGCTAAACGGTTCCTGGGAAAAAGCATACAATTTGGCGTGATTGCTAGTTTAAACAAGCCGGTACCGTCAAAGCATCGGTCACGATGAATTGTGATTTCGTGCTAGTCTAATTATTGAGGTTTCTGAGCGGTTTGACATACCGAATTTCACTTACAAGGCCATCAGATGATAATGTTTTCCGGTATTTACAAGCAGTATCACAAGTTGGGATCATCTCAACAGGCTAATATTGTCAAGAAATCTTCTCCTTGGCATAGCAAGAATGGTGTTATTCGAACCCATGTATAATGATCAAAACATTAACGAGTCTATGACCCGAATGTAGATAATGGTATCTCAGAAATTTAAAGAAAGACATTTTCTTATGATCAAGTAAATTTTTTTAAACTTGTAAGTCTAAAAAGAATATGTTAGGGAAAACTTCTCTGTGATTGGCCGAATTCAAAAGTAGTCGTCCGATGTGTTGGGATCTGCATATAGTACACTTCAAGGAGAAATTACCTAATTGGAGTTAAATACCAATACAAAGTTTTTATTTGGCAAAATGACTCAGCAGTCTAACAAGGCCCATTGTTCTGTTATAAAGACATTATAAGCGATCAAATTCTTCCACCTGTAATTTTTTTGAATTTCAGGAATAAGGAGTTACCATTATTTACACTTGGACTATTTTCTTCATCTTTGTTGTCGTTACCAAAACGTTTCGGTCGCTGTGCCCTCCGGCCTCTCATCAGGTATATATCGATGCTGGTAATCTACAGAGAATTCCAAACTAAACTCTTTATTTAGTGCACAAGAGTAGACTTTTCTCTTTCCACTTCTCTTGCCTAGATATGTCTCGTGCTTTTTTCATTTTTTTTTTTTTTTGCTACTGCTGTTCAGTTGTTGCCAGCCTCTTTTCATTGAGTCCAAGTACACACTGCCCGGCCCAGGGATCGAACTCACAATTACTATGCTACCAAATTCTCAACCCAACGCTTTGGTCCACTAGGCTATTTTTCACGTGTAGCCTATAATCAAGACAAGATACTTTCAGTTGATGGCGTTTTATTTCTCTCCGATAGTCAGATATATCATTTGTGATAATTATCGATGTTTCTCAGCAAAGCATAGAAAGGCTAGTGTTGATAAGTATTGTAAGAAAGTGTTGATAAGAAAGTATTGTAAGAAAGTGTTGATAAGTATTGTATAGAAAGGCTAGTGTTGATAAGTATAAGTATATTGCTGCTAATATTTTTTTCAAAAATGTATTTCTGTATTAATAATCTTTTTCTCAGAAATCCATTGGTGGCAACAATCTTTTTCAAAAATCCATTGCCAGTGCCAAAACCTATTTCTACAACTTCAAAGCGCTCCGACCCCAGTTTGCGGGCCAACCACCCGTCTACTGCGGACATCGGAACAGCAAAAAAACCTCTTAGTCAGAGGCCTGCCTGGCGAAAGACGGCTAATGTTAATATAACCAATCTTAACTTAACAACCAGTCGCTAAGTGAGAAAGTGTCGCTAAGTTAGAAATTCGTCGCTAAGCGAGGTATTGTACAAAATTGCTATTTCAAACATACTACGCCTCTAATGAAGCATAGTGGAGTAATAGATAGCGGCTCAGATTGAAGAAAAGGAGAGTCCGATCCATTACATTCGCTTAAATATGAATCTTCTTTCCAAACCTAGCTATGGGTAAATAGCAGGACAGACTGGGTGGCAACTGGTCTAGAAGAAGAAAAAACTCTGAATTTGAAACTGACCTGGTTGAAATCTGTCAGGCAATCTTGCCCAAAAAATGAATGGTTAACTTTAATGCCTCAAAAACAAAACTACTCTTTTTTTGCCCACCACAGAGGACCCTCCTTGCCCCCCTTTAGAATGTCTGAGGCTCAACTCCACGAGAGCGCCTTTCGGCGACTGCTTGGTCTCACATTGTACGCTAACCTGAGATGAAACAAATACATTGAATTAATAGCTTCATCTGCCGCAAGGAAAGTTGGTTCTCTGTATCGCGCCAAAAAGTTTTTCTCGACCGAGGCCATCCTTCAATCTATAAATCAAGCTCTCGCCCTTGCATGGAATACTGCTGCCATATATGGTCTGAAGCCCCCGCTATTCATCTTAAGGTCCTCGATAAAATCCAGAGAGGGATATGCAATGTGACTGGCCCTGATCTGGCATCTCGTCTACAGCGGCTCTCTCACAGATGTGCCATCGCTTCCCTCTGTCTTTTCTACAAATACTTTCACGGTAACTGCTCCGACGAGCTACTTTCGCTAGTTCCCAAACTACGTACTACTAAGTTGGCATCTCAGTCCTACCCTTTTACTGTCGAAACTGTTAAATGTAGCCGTCTCTTCTACTCCAATAGCTTAATGTCTCGTACTTCCCGTCTGTGGAACTCTCTTCCTCTTACTTGCTTCCCTGATAGCTATAATCTCCAGCTATTCAAATGCAATGTCAATCGACATCTCCAGATGCTTTGCTTTATTTCCCGTCCTTCTCTTCATCCTTTCCTCTATCAAGCATCTTTACTCTTGCTCCCACTCTTTGTAACCCCATGCGTGCTAGTGGCATTCCCGCCTTGCTTGGGATGAAATGCTTAAAAAAAAAACTTCTACTGCGGCTGCAGTACACATGAACAAAAACGGGTGTAATTCGTTTGTGCCAACCAGCTTCAGATTTATTGTTACATTTTGTGTCATTTGTCACATTTCTAATTAATTTCTCAAAGATTTATACAGTATTTGAATGGCAACTGGTCTACCACAAAAAGAAATGCGTAAAAAATTCTGCCTCGTCAGTCATGTATCGAAAGATACATGATCGCCTAAGCGTGTACCACGTATGGCACATAATAACTGAACTCTAAACGTAATAAATAACATTTTAAATATCAGCTCTATATGGTGTGCATACTGTAAATATAGAAGTTATATAGTTTGCTTGTTTTTTTTTTACTTTTTTATACATTTTACGAGATTTCATAGCTGGTCGTAAGTCCGAGGTCATTACGCATAAGTCGTTGAGTGAGGAGTAGCTGTATATAGCCATTAAATCTTTGAATGATTAACAATATTCTACAACCATTTAAGATCGATCATACCAGATATTCTTAATATATATGTATTCTTGATATCGATCTTTGTCATGTCAGACGGAAAAGACCCGTAAAATCGATTTGAATTTAAGTAGGAGAAAATCACATTATCATTTTTTTTTTATCTCCGAGTAAATTTCTTTGACTGAAATTGATTGAATTGATACAAACGGATGAGTTGCTCCAAGGGATGGAATAATCTTGGTAAAGTAATCGCTGAGACACATGGACGAACACTTATCAAAACACAGTCGGATATAAAGTCAAATTTTATCAGATTAATGGTCATCAATTATAGAATAACTAAAAATAATAAATGCTCAGTACTATCAGGCTATAAAGACAAATCAATTCTTAGGTTCTCTATACACAAAAACGAAAACATTCTCTGAGTCGATTGATTCCTTTTTATTACATGCTTGATAAGATTATTTCGAATATCATATTCCTTAAGTACGTAGCAGAACATCTATTTTAGAAGCGCTATAAGGGGTAGACGATTTTCCCAGACTCCTTAGCAATAGATAATTTAAATATTCTATATTTATTTTTATTTCCATCACTTCTCGGCTAATTTTCTGGAAGATAATTTCAAAACTTGGTGTAAGCTTTTTCTTCATCCCTTTTCCAATTTATATATATATATATATTGTATAACCAGACTATTGCTATACTGCTACCGTATATGTCATCATTTATTTTATTAATGTTTCGATAACATCCTGTTTTCGTTAATATTTAGCCTGCTGAGTGTTCTACGGAATCAAATGCGTTCCCATCGTCAAACAAGGATAAACATAGTGGCTTGTTGTATTCTATTGTTTTTTCGATCAGTTACTCTATAGTTTGTAGATGGTCTATTGTTGGATAGCCATTGCTAAAAACAGTTTCTCATCTAGAGTAATTTTGATTTGTCATTATATTTAGTCATAAATGATTTCTGTTTTAGTTTATCAACTTTTTTATAAAACATAAAGTACAATTCCCGTATTTTCCGGCTTGCAAGACGCCGCGGCATGGAAGACGCACCCTAATGCTGGAAAGAAATTTCTAAGAGAACAAAAACTCATTTTCATACAACTACACATTCACAATGCGTCCCTCACGTTTTGGCGGCACGTAATGTTTACATTAATTACTCGTCCGATTTTGTTTGTATGTCAATGACAAGAGTAGAAAGGTTCCCGCCACTGCTAGTTAACCGAGTATGTGTAAGCTTATGGCTCGGCTCCAGGAAGGTTTATAGTCTTAGGAATAGTTGTAGCAGCTAATTACTGAGGTTACATCATATAAAAGGCTTAATTAGATAAATAGTTAACATTATAGTGTAATGACTCAACATACAATTCCATGTTTCTATCATCCAAGCCAGTTATGTGCCCGGACAAGCTTACTTGAGCCTGGGCGTTGCCTTACATTCGTCTTGGAAGATGCACACATATTTTTCAAGCTACTTTTAGAAGAAAAAAAAAGGTGCGTCTTGTAAGCCGGAAAATACGGTACATTTTATTCAAGTATACATTCACAATTATTTGCAATGACTTGTTACCAATTATCAGCCAGCTGTTAAATACCTTTTGAATAAAATTTGGCAGGTTTTCGATGAACCGTTGCATCTTGTTTTCACGAGGAAAATTTTTCCCCATCGAAGCGTTTCGTATCGATGAACAAAATTTTACAATCATGGGTCTCCACAGATACTTTTATGGTAATTTTTCTGGTGAACCCTTCTCTATAGTACGCGGACTTTTGGAATTTAAGCGCAGAATCGAGATTTCATTAGTTTACAGTCGAGCTGGTTAGGTGCAGCCGCAAGTTCTCTCCTAAAAGTTTCGTTTCTGGCAGTTCTTGCTTGTGGAACTCCTTTCCAGCTCCCTGCTTTCCAGTCAACTTTAATCTGCAAAAAATTAAATGCAATGTCAGTCGCTATCTCCTGTTCTCCTGATTACTCTTCCTCTTTCCGCGTATTATTAATGTTTCTGTTCCTAATTCTTCCACACCGAATGACCCTTTGCATCTTAGTGACGTTACCACCTGGCATGGGGTTATACCGATTTTTAAAAATTCTTTTTTCTATATGATGCGTGAATTAACATGAATTTTTTGGAAAGATGGTGGTTTGGTTTCCGGCTGTTTTCTCGACGGTTTTGAATTAAGAGTAGTAGTCGACTCATGGCCATTTCCTTCGATTTATATTAAACCCTGGAAAGCCCAGTCTACCCCACTATTTAACCAGGTAAAAAACATGGCTTCATTGACTTCCTAAGATAATTACTGTAAAGAGAACGCAACGGGCGAGAGTTGGGCTTGAATTCGGCTCGGATCTCGAGAAAAAAACAGTCAAATGTCATCGTTCTTTAATGACAATAGGTTTAGGTAATGTTTGTAGTCGTTTCTACCCTCACTCAAACTGGCCTGATCACATATATGCGTCAATATATACTAAAACCTCTAAATTATTTCCTCAGATTTACTCTGCCCAATGTTTAATAAAGGATTTAAAAAACGGTCCAATTATCCAGACAATAAAACTGTACAATTCAAGAAGCAATAAAAACAAGGTTGTTTTTTTATTGTGTCATCTTTACAACAAAAACGTGTAAATCCTTTGTATGTCTAAAGAAGCATTGCCAGTTACACAATTTATAAGTGGCCTCTACATATTTCATTTATTTTATTTGTTTTATTCCGTTTTAATTCTGTAATATAATAATTTATATTTCTTTTTAATTTCATAGCATAATGGATCAGTTTGTAAAGAAACATATCTGTATATAATTTTAATCAAATAAACGTATTTTCTGATGCACACGTAAGATTTAGCGTAAAACTAGTGAACACTGTTAAATAGTTGTCTTACTTTATATGTAAAGGTGTTTAAAATACTCATAATCAACGTGTCGACAGCTATCATGATTGTGTGTGCGCGCGTGTGTGTTCTCAAAAGTTTTATCTATCTGATCACTGTTCTGCCAACCATTTATACATGTTCGTTAGGTAGTTTATGCATTGCTTTCCTCTGTCCATCTTTCCTTCAATATGTCCTGTGAGTGTCAAATTTTCTAAGCCTTCTTTCCTCATTATGCACTCTAGAAATCTCTCTCTCTCTCTCTCTCTCTCTCTCTCTCTCTCTCTCTGTGATGCTTATCTCTAAAACTTTGTTGTCCATAGTATTCTCAGTACCCTTCTATATAACCACATTTCTTTTATCTCAAGTCTCATTGAGAAGATTGTCCAGCATTTACTGCCAAATAGGAGAACTGATACTAACAGTCCTGTATTTTTTTTCATTGTTTCTAACAAAATTTCCCTAAGCGATAAAAACAAGACTTTGTCACATCTTTTCAAAAGTATACACGCGCCTTGTAGGTCTTAACCCTTTCAGCCCTGCGTCCCTCAACAATTTTAATCCTTCTGCCTTGATTAGTGAAAGAGGCTATTAATATCTGTTCATTGGTCATTTCACATTCCGTCACTGTTGAGATGGAAACCAAATTCAATAAAGCAAAGTAAGCAATTTTGGTTTCTTTAACCCTTTCAGCCCTTTGTTCCTGAACAATCTTAACCCTTCTGCCTTAAATAATGAAAGAGGCTATTAATATATGTTCATTGGTCATTTCATCCTTTCAGCCCTTTGTTCATGAATAATTTTAACCCTTCTGCCTTAAATAATGAAAGAGGCTATTAATATATATTCATTGGTCATTTCATTCTTTCAGCCCTCTTGTTCATGAACAATTTTAACCCTTCTGCCTTAAATAATGAAAGAGGCTATTAATATATGATCATTGGTCATTTCATCCTTTCAGCCCTTTGTTCATGAACAATTTTAACCCTTCTGCCTTAAATAATGAAAGAGGCTATTAATATATGATCATTGGTCATTTCATCCTTTCAGCCCTTTGTTCATGAACAATTTTAACCCTTCTGCCTTAAATAATGAAAGAGGCTATTAATATATATTCATTGGTCATTTCATCCTTTCAGCCCTTTGTTCCTGAACAATTTTAACCCTTCTGCCTAAGATCCTGAGTCAAAATTCGCAAATAATTGGTAAGTAATGTTTCACCGTAGATATAAAAAATAGTTACAAGTGTGTTGTGGATTCCGCGTGAAAAATCGGTCTCCAATAAATGACAAACGCAAGTATTTAAGCTAAGAAATTAAATGTATTTACACAAAATACAAAAGGTAATGCTGTTAGTAAAATCCAGGAACGCCGGTTAGTATTAATCAAAGATCACTATATACAGTCTCGAAGTAAAGTCGGGCGTCCTTGTAACTGACTTCTAACGTCAACTCAATCACAGTGTCTATGTACTTTCCACTCTGTTTCTCCACCCTGTTCCTCCACCTGTTCCTCTACCCTCAGACTCTCTGACTGACTGTGGCTATTTTATGGCAGCAGGACAGGTCCATTTATATCAGAGAAGGGTGGATCCCATAACAAAGTGTTTACCCACCGTTCAACCGGTAGATGGGCATTATGTCATTTTTCTCTACCACCGGTAAAGCGGAGGTCAGCGCTCAAAGTTTTAAGAAGGTGTTATGTGATGCTGATTGAATGGTAGTAGCGTTTATCGCATTCCCCGCGAAAAAAATGTGACTAGAATACGATTTGGCGTCCTTCTGTTTAAAAAAAAAATGTGAATTCTTATTAAAGCGATTTCGGCTACTTTTTTAGCCATTTTCATGCGGTTTGTTGTTAATTTCTTTTCATTGTTGTCTTTTAACCATTTGAACTTTGCGCTCCTGAACAATTTCAACCTTTCTGCAATGACCTTCTGAGTCGAGATTCGCAAATAATTGGTATGTAATGTTTCAGAGTTGATATAAAGATAGTTAAAATGTTTACCCACCGTTCAACCGGTGACTGGGCATTATGTCATTTTTCTCTATCACCGGTAAAACGGTTGTCAGGGCTCAAATGGTTAATAGTCATTGTACATAACACCATTTATAGGTCACTTGTACGTAATTCACTTTTTGTTTTATTCAATTTTCTACTCTGTAACATTATAATTAGTATTTTTTTTTACTTGTTTAGTATAATTGTCCGCTTTATATTAAGTTGTTCAGAAATTAATATCCGATTCTCGAATCGACTTTTATTCATGAATTAATTGATTTAAACTGTGTTTTAATCAGTCAAATATCAACCGTTTACATCTATACATCGAGTTACAGCGTTATTTATGCCTTTGTGATACCACTCTAAAAGTTTGAATGCCAAGAAACCTTTTAATGCAGTTTCTGCTTTGCAACGAAATGTCTTTTGCCTGAAGAATTATCAAGGTGGTAGTCAGTGAGAGAGAGATCCGGCGGATATGGGGAATGTAGTAAAGTCCCCTTTCCCAAGTCGGTAAGCTTCTGCAGTGTCTTTCTGTTAACATGTGGTCGAGGAATGACATCAGGCGGAATCGGACCTGGTCGCTTAACAAGTTGCTTCACCAGTGCCGGTCGCATTTTGCATAACCGAATATGCACTTCATCCAGCTGCTGGTAGTAAATTCCGACACTGATACGCTGGTTAGAATCCAAAAAGGCATTTACCAAGCTCACTATTGTCAAGTAGTGTGGGCTTCTCGTTAGGATCAAACCGATTATATTGGTCGGCGAAAAAGTAGTTCAACCATCGCCCTATACCAGCCTAGGTGTCATGCAAGGTAAAGTGTAACTAAATGGGATACTGTAAGAGCGAATAATGAGGCAGCAAGGGTTGCATATTATGAGGACATGTAGGATAGATAACGATTAATCTTCGACTTGAAGAGGTTAAGATTGTAGAGAGCGCTAAGCATTCCATTGAGAGTTTATTTCAGATTATAATAGGTCTAGAGAAGAAGCTGTGTCTGTAGAGTTTACTCCTTTCAAAATTATCGAAAAGAGTTATAGGAAAAAAAATCCTTTTCTAAAAGAAATTTAACATTTATATCATCAAATAACATTTTCAAATGCTCTCTGTTCAAGGCTTCGTGCAGGTTTTTTAATGAAAATATGTGTTAAATTTCTGTCTATTTGCGTCACGCATAGCGTTTTTCTGACGTTAACAGCCGAAACTGGATTAAAATTGTTTTATTTATAAGGGTAGCTTCTTCTTTGAAAGTGCAACCAAATAAAGCATTTATCAAAGATAATCATTGATTCGGTGTTAGGAATTTGGCTTTGTTTTTTGTTTTTTTAATTTCAGCATATGCAATATCACTATCATTCCCTTCCGTCTCAACATTCTTTGGCGTAGTTCTAAATTCAATAATATCTTCACCATGCTGATAAATCCCAAGTACGTACTTCTAATGAAAACATTGAATAAATGAAAAAGATTTAATTGAACTGATTTTATCAGCATTTTTCTCAAACATTAAAAATGATTTTCAAGCTTCTCAAGACACTCTCTGTTATGAAATGTTATAATGGGTTTAGTTCAGAAGAAACAAAAAAGAAAAAAAAGCGAAATGCTTTTTAACGTTAAAGGTAAAATTTTCCCTGATGATCAAGTATTTTTGTACGGCCTTTTCTCAGCATCACTATATTTAAGATGTTTTGTCATATATCATGTCGCTCCTCAGACCTGTCGGTGGTCGGGGAGGATCAAAAACTTTATGCTCAAGCCCAATTGGACCTTCCCCCCAGGAAGTATCTCTCCTTCGGGAGAGGGGTTGGGTTTATTGTCCGATGCTTGAAGCCACCCCAAAGGTGGAAGTGCCTAGGGGCTTGGGCAATTTTCTACGGTATTGCCGGTAAAGCCACTTTAAACTTCGACCATGGTGTCACATTCGGGAATGACGTGAGCTTTCTGAAAAATAAAATTAACGAAAATGCAGTAACTTGTTGTATGGTCCTCAAATGCATATTTCTAATGACTTTCTATTTGGAGGTAAAATTAACAAAAGCAATTAATTTACCAAAGTAGACCAAAACTTTTGCTCCGCTGTTTAAATTTCAACATGGACAATACCATTATCATCCTCATCCTCCTCCTCCTCCTCCTCATCATCATCATCATCATCCTCATTATCATCATAATCGTCATCCTCATTATCCTCATCATCATTCTCATTAACCTCATCATCATCATCATTATCATATTCCTTCTCCTCCACCTCCTCCTCCACATCATCCTCATCATGATACTCCTCCTCCTCACCATCATCATCATAATCATCATCATCATCCTCATCACCATAATTATCCTCCTCCTCATCATCATCATCCTCAACACTCCTACTCATCACCATCCTCATCATCATCCTCATCATCATAATCCTCTTCCTCCTCCTCCTCCTCCTCCTCCTCATCATCATCATCATCATCCTCAACAGTCCTCATCATCATCATTCTCATCATCATCCTCAACACTCCTACTCATCACCATCCTCATCATCATCCTCATCATCATAATCCTCTTCTTCCTCCTCCTCCTCCTCCTCATCATCATCATCATCATCATCCTCAACACTCCTACTCATCACCATCCTCATCACCTTCCTCACCATCATCCTCATCATCTTCATCATCATCTTGAAAAACTTCGCGGCGCAGCTATAAGTACAACTTTGGTACGTCCTGGACAAAAAAAAAGCCGTTCTATTTCCCATTAAAGTCTGGTTCACGTGTGTCACGCGCATCTGAAAGTTGCATAAGTCATAGTCTCTCTTCTATCCAGACTCGGATAATTCAAATGTAGATTCTTTGTCATCAAACGATGAAATTAACAAGAATTAATTGAACTGGTTTTATCAAACATTAAGTTAGGTTGTCTGAATTCCCAAAACGTTTGTCGGTGAGGAAATCTTAGAATCTATTTAGTACGGAGAATGGAAGAGTATTCGAACGATGTCAGTTTTTTGTTTTTTTTTTGTTTTTTGTTTTTGTTTTGTTTTTTTTTCATTTCACGTTGCGTTATTTAATTCCGGAAAATCGAGGTACGAACATTCGAGAAACTATCAAGGATGAAAGCTCACTGGAACAGATTCAAATCCTTTGAGACTTTTCTCCCTCCCTGATTGACTATGTCTTTAGGGGTGGACCGTACTCACTACGCTTGGCCAATTGCGTGTTTGTGAGACTATTCAACCTATAGTTGGAGATTTTCAATTCAGTGTAGTCCTTCTACGAGACTTGTTGTCACCCAAGGATATGGTAGCCAGTCTGTCTTGATATTTCTCCATAGTTGGAGGGAGAACAGATAGAGTAATACTTTTCCCAAGGTTAGTAGTACGTGGGTGGATGTAACAAACCGGATTGGAATTCGAACTCGTCAACTTGTCTCGAGCAAGTACTGTATTTTTTTTTTTTTTTTTTGATTAGTAAGGGGTAATGACATTGGTTAAATTAGAATTAATCTAATGATAGATTCCGGTTTAGATCAATATTATCTAAAAATAAATCGCTCTGATTTCCAAAATTCCGTAAAAATATGTTTTCTGGTTTTCAAATAAAAATGAAGAATGAATTGACAGACAATTTCACAATCAGCTTACAAGCTAAATATTCTCAAGGATGGAGATTTCTGGCTGCAACGAGAATAAATATTTAAAAAGCGCGATAGAAGCACATCTCGTTTCATTATCGACTTAAAGGGGTTTTTTATCTATTTTTCCCCACTTACAAAAACACCAATACCCGGTTGAAGTGTAATTCATTGTAAATAAGTAAAATTTCATTAGTTGCTAATAATGTTTTTTTTTTCTTTTAAAGTGAATACAAAACTATTCTTTGAAAAGAACGTATTTCACAACTGACGCACGGGTTTATCAGCAGGATACCGTATTCTGCACATTCGTCAAACTAGCAGCTTTATATACGTTGTCTTTTCACACACTGCTTTAGACAATTCGCTCCCAGACATTCCCACAAGTGTTTTGGACTGTTTATTATGCTTCCATTAATTTCTGATCACTGATACAATCTTTCTTCCTGATTTTTGATACATTTCTATAGAAACATCATTAGCAATCCATTTAAATTAGATAATAGCACTATTTATGCCAATAAGACTTAATTTCGTTAGAAACAAACAAAAGTGTGTTACACTATTATAAAATACTAATCATCCTATACGGAGCGAATGTTGGATGATTTCCTCAAAGATGAATAAGAAACTCGAGGCGACGGAGATGTGGTTCTACAGAAGGATGCTAAGGATGAGCGTGTGAGCGACGATGAGGTCTTAAAGAGGATGCAAACAAGAAGAAGACTTATACTTAACATCAGGAAGAGGCAGCTGAAGTTTCTGGGATACATAATGAGGAAGGAGGGCCTGGAGAATTTGATACTCACGGGTCGAATATAGGGAAAGAGAGACAAAGGAAAACAACGCATGGCATACCTAACGGCTTTATTCAAGTGGATAACAGAACGTGGTCTGGGGAAGGTAGCAGAGGGAAGGAACTTGTTGAGAGGTACATGGGATAGAAGGAGGTGGAGAGCTATGATCGCCTACGTCCTGAAAAGACACGGCGCATAGAAAGAAAAGATATGACAATGTATGCTGGACAATTTCCTCAAAGATGAAGAAAAGCATGAGGCAGTAGAAATATGATTCTGCAGACAGATGAACGGAGCGTGTAAGCAAAGAGCATTATCAGGAAAACGGAAACAAAAAAAGGACACTTAGACAGAAAAAGCAGATAGGTCGTGCATTTATATGGTTTATGGTTTGGCTTGTTTTACGGCATATCAAAACCTCAATGGGTTATGTAATGCCGAAAAGATTATTATTTCTTGTAGTTATGCTTTTCAAAAAAATGTATTGCTGGAATTAAAACCTACTGTGGTAATAAGGTATTTCTGGTAATAATTTTTCAAAAACTTATTGCTGGAATTAAAACCTATTTTTACACTTTCATAGTGTTTTGAACACAATTTGTGGATAGACTATTTGCCAGTAGCTGGGGCCCTAACAGGTACTATCACTCTTGGTCAGGGTGGATCTGGGAACAAGAGGTGGTTCTACGTTCCACAAAACCTCCTGATTAGCGTCCTTGCTGTTGGACATAGTTTATCGTCTTACCCAAGACGTGGATGTAGTTTACCGTCATACCCAGGACGGAAATGTATGGCTGTCAAAAAGAGTAGCAGCCTAAATTTCCAGCTACAAATTTAAGTGCTGAAATTTAAATATCTGTGTGACACCGAATTCGAAACCTGCCTACGAATAGCGAAAGATGCCTTCGAAAAGCTAATCAAAGTATTAAGATTCAGAAAAATTTCATTAGCAACAAAGGAAATGCCGGGTTACGTTTCTCCTATATGGGAGTAAATACTGGACATGAGGCCTTGCTGTTGGATGTAGTTTATCGTCTTATAAGGGACGAGGTTCAAGTTTATGGTCTTACCCAGGACAATGAACTGATATATAATATCAGTTCTACGATATGTCAGGGATGTTTAATAATTCCCTAAAAGATGCAGGGGAGATTGAAAGCATCAGATGCAGTTCTATGGATGAATGGTGAGAATACTGAAAATGCGAGAAATAATCAATGAGAAAAGAGTGCTTGGAGAATTTGAAACCCAGAAGACATATTGAAGGCAAGGAGAGATGCAAACATTGAGTCACCTACTTAATAAGCTTGTGTAACTGAATGTCACATAAGGGAGTGGCAAAACTGTAAAAAAGCAAGCATTGATTCGAGCTACAAATGATAGGAAGTTGCGGAGAGGCATGATCGCCAACGTCTTGAAGGACAAAGAACATTCCCGAATGACACAAAAGACAAAAAAAACATTTAGATTACTTTGCGAACACTGATAATGTGTGCGATGTATAAATTGTCGTCTAGATTACGCAAAAAATGAAAATAATACTGACATCTCATTTTAACAGATTTACAGGGTGTCCATAAAGTTCGGGTGCACTTTAAAAAATTTATAACTTTATTTGTATTTGCGATAGAAATAATATGTAAAAAAAGGATTAGAAAGAAGTAAACCTATATTTTTTATGGTTTTATTGAAATTTTATTTAAGTTTCTACATACCCTCCATCATTAGCAATACAAAGGGTAATACGATTTTGCAGTTCATGGAAAACATTTGCCAACTGATTTACAGTAATGCCTGAAATCACATTAGTTATTTTAGCTATACTTAAAACTAGGTACATTAAACTTTATAACATTTTTTACAGATTATTTCTGTCGCAAATACAAATAAAATTATAATTTTTTAAAGTGCACACGAACTTTATGGACACTCTGTATTTGCCAAAATTACACAAAAATATCTTAAATACTAAAAAGTAAATTTATTCAATAAATCTCCTACGTCACCTCGTTTAAGTTGGTGAATGCTGCCATAATCTTTGCCTTCAGATCATCTTAGATGTTACAAGGAGTTTTGTTGGTCTCTCGCTCAACTGCGCCCCAAACATAATAATCAACAGGTTGCAGTTTGGGGATTTATGAAGCAAGGTGTAAAGAGTGATGTGGTCGCAGAAATTGTCTGGCAGCCATGACTGGGTTCTCCTGCTAGTGTGACATGGTGCAGAATCATGTTGCCAGATATAGGGTCTTCCAACAGCTAACCTCTTGAACTAGGGCAGCACTACCTCTTCAAGGCAGTTGATGCAGGCCACCTGAGGCCCTATGGGAAAATGAATGGAGGCATAATTTCGCCATCACTAGTGATCACTCCAAACACCTTTGTAATTATCATCAGACTCATCCAACTCTTTCTGAATCCTCTGCACTGTCCTTAGATTGTCACCCAAACACTCTGAAATGTTCGTATTGGAGCTTCCGGTGCGAATGCTACATTACAGTATGCCGTTTCTAAATTTCTCGCGAAGTGAACTGTGCCATGATGTTCTTTTTCTTACAGATGGTGACAAAAGTTGACCGTAGTATACCGTGTAGTCGACAAAATCAAAAACAACGCGCATGCGCGAAATTAAAACTATAAATGGCGACAATTTACTCATCGTACCCTGTATTTATTCTTGATTTGCATTGCTTTTCAAAAGTAAAATCCATACAGTTTTATATTACACGCATATATACACACACACACGTACACACACACGTAGTTATTCCAATGATCTCAACCGCGTGAATTTAAGTGTATTACTAGATTGGCTTATAGGTCTCATCGTTTTATTATTGAAATAATTTGTTTTCTCGCATTTCTCAAATCTGGAACTTTCTTCCAGTTCTTTTCCTTCTCTGCCACCAATGCTTTTCAAATTAAATGCAACGTCAATCACCATCATCTGTCTTCTTGAATCCTCCTCTTGTATTCTTTCTCCTCACTTTCTCTTCTCATGCTCGTCCACTCCCAGTAATCTGTTGCATCTTAGTGGCATTATCTCCTTAACGAGAGTGAAATGATTAAAACAAACACACACACAGATATATATATATATATATATATATATATATATATATGAAGAAATATAGTCTTAAAATGTGCTCTATTTATAGGATAAAGTGCTCAATATCAGAGATAGAGCGTGTTTAAATATAAAAATGAACACAGAATCAACACTAAGAGGTAATCGGCCTGAAATGGACTGTCGCCTCTAAGTGTTGAAATCTATGTTCACTTATATATATATATATATATATATATATATATATATATATATATATATATATATAATTAGCTTTTTCTACCAGTAACGGTTATATTAATTTCTGAACTCTAACAGTGTCTTACTTTCGCATTTGTAATGTGAAATTATTTGTAATGAATATACATTATTCATGTAATCATCCTCTTCTGTTGGTAATTCTTACACTGATTCCTGACCACTGATAATCCCTTTCCATCTAATATACAGCGTATTTCCATCGAAAAAAAAACAGTAACAATGCATTTATTTTATAAATACCTCATGTAACAGCAAAATTCTCCAAATTGTGTAACAGCATACTCATCCATTCCACAAAATGTTTAATATCTATAAGACACACTAAACTAACTGAATTTCTTTCTCTAGGTTTTCAGATAAATCCTTTAAGCATATTTGCACCATTTGCCGTAAGAATCACTGAAAAACCCTTCGAGTTATTCAGCTAAAAAGAGAGCAGATTAAAAGTGTCTTGTGTTAAACACACTGCCTTCCCAACGGAGCAATGGTGAGAGTAAAGAGATCATTCAGAACTTCTGTAATGGTACCAACATTCATACTCTGGCTTCCATCTCCAAAGTCCATCCAAGAACCATCAAGAGAACGGTGAATAACTTGAAAAAAAGAGGGAACAGTAGAGAGGATAACTAGATCAGGAGGAAGAAAATGCATCATTTCCACGTAGAGCTAAAGAGATCAATTAGAAAATATCCAACTCAATTATTTGGCACTTGAGAATGGAGTATCAGCTATGACAGTCCAAATAGCAGTGAAAAAAGACTTGAAAATGAAATCGTATGTGAAATTTGTGAAGCACCATGTTACTCCAGGACAGGAAGGTAGAAGGTTAGAGAGAGCGAAGATCATCTTCAATAAGTTGGGAAATTATCTTGGAATAACATAAACCTATATTCGAACTTTATTTCAATCTTTCATGAGCTTTTGATCCTTCTAACGACCTGGTCGGTAAATGTATTCAGTCAGTAACACTGACATACATTTATGAATACTGACAATCCTTTTTTCTTTCTTTTCATTGATTTTTCTGAGAAAATCCGTAATAATTTATATACATTATATATATAATATCTTTATAATGTCAGAAATGCATGAATCCTTCGATCTTTTCTGACCACTAAAAATCCCTTATTTTGTTTATATTTCTATAGAAAATATCGAGATATGATAAAGTAAAGTTGAATATCACATACTTCATTATGAAATCTTTTTCTCCACCGCCAGAAATTTGTTAGTTCAGAAAACGATTGACTGTCTGCAGGGAAGGGGTAGCTGTAAAATCAGTGGCATGGATAAGAAAAAGCTCAATTTTAATTACTTCTACCGGCGTCAAATTTAGTCGGCTATAAAATACAGGTGTAATTTTTTTTTTTTATTTAATGTCAAAATTTTCTGTGCAACTTTATGTAAAAATAAGAGCGAATATATGTATTCATCTAGTTGTTTGAAAAAGATTCCTCGTCGTCATCTCACCGCTTAGATAAATAGCCAATTATTTTTAAGCAAAACGGCTTAGCTAAATTGGATCTCGAGAAATTCTGTATCTCAAAGTTTAATCTTCTTAACATCTGCTTTCTTGTTCAAGCTTCCAAATTAACTAAATGTGTACTTTTCCGGGAATAATGCCTCGCCAATCGATTGATTTTATTTAACTTCTATTTTTATTACTGAAGGATTTCAAAAACTGTTTTGTTTTTGCTTGTGTGTTTTAAAAGAATTCTAACATTACAGAAAACAAGATGTCACAACTCTTCTCTAAAAGTGCTTCGATCTTTGACTTTGTTTCGCTTCATGAGTTTTTCTTTAGCTGAATTTTCTGCTCCGTTCTTTCCGGCAGAGAAAAAATATTTTCCTCATTTAAAACAAAATCTGTTTTATTTACACACTGTTGAGTATATTTCCGCTCTTCTTTTTATCTTTTATTCTTATTTGTTGTCCTTTCTTTTCTCTTTTTTCTTCATTTTCTTTCCTATTTATTTTTCATATATTCCTTAATTTTCTTTGTTTTTTATTCTTTTCTCATTTTTCTTACTTTATTCTCATCTTGTTTTTCTTTTCTTCATTGCTATATTATTTTTCTTTCATTTTCAATCCCTATTTACTTTTCTTTCTTTTTCTTCATTCCTCTTATTTTTTCCGACATCTTATTTTTCTTTTCTTCATTGCTATATTATTTTTCTTTCTTTTTATTTCCTTCTTATTTTTCTTTCTTATTCATTCACTATTTACTTTTCTTTCTTTTTCTTCATTCCTCTAATATTTTTTATCTCTTATTTTTCTATCACTTATTCTTTTATCTCTTATTTTTTTCTGTTGCTTCTTTTCTTTGCTTTTCATTCTCTTTTTTTTTCTTTTTTCATTCACATATTCTTCTTTATTCCGTTCTTATTTGTCTTTGTTTAGTGTTTCCTTATGATTTTTTTCTTTTTTATGTGCTCATTATTTTTTGCTTCTTTTTCAATGATTTTATTTTCTCTCACTTTCGTATTTCTCCTTGTTTTTCTGAATTTTAATTAATATTTTTCTATCTTTTTCTTTCATTCTCACGTTGTTTTATTTAAAAAAAAAAACCTTCTTTGCTTAATCCCCAACCTTAAGTTAATATCTTTCATTCTCTTTCCTTCCGGTTTCATTTTTGCTTGATTTCTTCTTTTTTTCACGATATTTTTTTTTTTTTTACTTTCTTTTCTATCGTTCTCATTCTTCTTTTCTGAGGTTTTCTTTCATTTCTTTTCTGACTGCTTCCGTCATTTTTTCTTCTTTCTTCATGTTGAAACTTGACTAATGCATCGAATAATAATGCAACACAAAATGTACTTAGAACAAAATGTATTGAAACAAGAAAGTGTACACAATATTTACATATAGTCTTTTGTATATTCCTGGGAAGACCGTTCCTGGAGAATGTGTTGACTGAGTCGCAGTCGGGCAGAGTCTCTAGTTGAATCTCCTCTCCGGTACCAACCATATTTATATGGTCGGTACTCCACTATGCAAATTAGGTGGATCCTACCACAACACTTCATTTCTTTCTTTTTATTTGTTTGTGTCTGTCTTTTCCATTTATTTTCCTTTCTTCATTTCGTTTCGTTTCTTTCTCCTGTCATTTTAATTCTTTTCTTTTGTTTTTGCACTTTTCTATTTTTTCTTACGTGCCTTATTTTGTTTGTTTTTCTTTCTTTCTTTCTTTCCTTATTTCGCTTTAGTACTTTTCTTTCTTTCTTTCTTACTGTTTTCATTTCTTTCTTTCTGTCGATTTTGTCCTTTATTCTTTTTGCGCTTTTATCTTTTTTTCTTACTAATTTAATTTGTCTTTCTTTCATTCTTTCTTTCATTTTCTTCTTTTTGCACCTTCTTCTTTCTTTATTTCTTTTTCTGTCTTTCTTTCGCTTTTGTTTTTTTCTTTCTTTTTCTTTTGTTTTTCCTCGTTTTTGTTTTCTGTTCTTTCTTTTTTTTCTTCCTTTCCTTCTTTTGCATTTATATTTATCCCTTATTTAATTTCTTTTTTTATCTAGTACAGTTTTTCTTTCTTCTTTCTTTTATCAAATATCCTTTTATTTCTTGCTTTTCTTCGTTTTCTTCCTTCCTCTCTATTTTCCGCTCTTGTTCTTCTTTCCCCATTTTTTATATCGTCATCATTTTCTCATTCCCATTGATCTATGAATTGTGATCCAAAAATCAAACACATGTACTTCTCAAATAATTCAAAAAATCCGATTACTTTTCCTTGCTTCTATGCAAGGCTTCCTGTGTAACATTTTTTTAATTAAAATAAACGGATCCTAAAGCCATTTTCCCAGGTACATTGAATAATTCTGATCTTTATCTTCACCCTTATCTTCACTTTCTAGTTTCTATCCAATTCATATTTTCAGTTTAACATATAGATGACAGGCATATGACGTTAATGGTAATTATAATATTAAATGTAGCCTTGTAAGGAAACATTTGGTATTCATAGGCTGAACAGTCAGTGCCACTATCGGTTGAAATTAATAAAACCTTTCGCTTAAAGCAATTTTTCAGGAAAATAGATTTCACATAATAATGGGAGAATCCTTCTTAAACTTTTATTTAAAGTCATCTTGATTATGTTATTATTTTCACATCGTGTTACATATGCTATCTATTTTAGTTGTTGTATTTGTTTGTTGTTGTTGTTGTTGTTTTTCCCCCCTCTTTTTTAAGCATTTCACCCCAAGCAAGGCGGAGGTTCTACGAGTACACAGTGGGTTACAGAGAGTGAAAGAGAAAAAAACTGGGTATATGGTAGATTGCGGAATGGATAAAAAGAAGAACGGTGATCAAAGCATCAGAAGATGACGATTGACGTTGCATTTAAATTTTTGAAGATTTTAGTTATCAGGTAAGAAAGAGGAAGGGAATTCTACAGTCAGGAAGTAGCACGCTTAAATTCATATATCAAGGGCAGTAGGAAAAATAACTCGTCAGAGCAGTTGCCATGAAAATATTTATAGAAAAGACAGAGGGAAGCCACATCACGTCTGTAAGAAAGTGACTGGAGTCGAAATGACAAGTCAGGAAGGACTATGTTGCAGAACCTTCTTTGGATTTTATCGAGAACCTCAAGATGAACGACAGGGGCATCAGATCATATATAACAACATTATTCAAAACATGGGAAAATTGTAGATTTTTTAGATGTGTAGGATGTGTAAGCAAACATTCCTTTGCTTTAATATTTCGATTTTGAAGCAATGTGAGGTTGTTGGTTCAATGAAAGGAAGAAGGCCCAAGAGCCACTAAAGGTGGAGGTTTTTGGGTGAGATTGTTTTATGAATGAAAGTAAGAAGGCCCAAGAGCCGATAACGATAGAGGCTTATTGAATGAGGTTGTTTTATGAATGAAAATAAGTAAAGATTTTGAAAATCGGCGTATCATCATTGAAAAGGAAATTTTGGGATGGAACGTCCTCTTTGCCAATGAAATACAAACTTAATGACGATGAGCCTAGCTTGTGTACCTGACCTTAAATGGAGAGGAAAAGAAAAACTCGTCTAAAGATTTGCCATGGAAATAACGATAGAGTAGTGAGAGCTTAGCAAAGTTTAATTTCTAAGCGAGCGGGGATGTAGGCTGGGAAATAATTCATCGCTCACAATGCCGAATAAAAGCCTTTGAGCTGTGGACAGAGAAGATTAGGCAGTTTCAGTTCAGATATGGTAGCAATATACAGTTTGGTCTTGTCTGACACTTGTCAAGATAGAGCCTGGTTTGGTTTAGTTTTGTTTATTTTGTTTTACGACATATCAACCTCAATGGGTTATTTAATACCGAGAACATTTTTAGGATAGATTCGTATGAATAGAATATGTATTCTTTGGTTTAGATTAGTTTGGTTTATTTTGTTTTATGGCATATTAACCTCAATGGGTTATTTAATGCCGACAACATTTTTAACATAGATTCGTATGAATAGAATATGTATTCTTTGGTTTAGATTGGTTTGGTTTATTTAGTTTTACGGCATGTCAACCTCAATGGGTAATTTAATGCCGACAATATTTTTTATTGCTGGTAATACAGTTTTCTAAAGCGTATTGCTGGTAATAGTTAAGTATTTGCCCATACCTGGAACCCTAGCAGGTGGAACCACCCTGAGTCAAGGTGGACCTGGGAACACCAGCAATTAAGAGGTAGTTCCACGCCCCTCAAAAACTTCCTTATCAGAGGCCTTTCTGCTGGATATATTTTATCGTCTTACCAAGGTCGCGGATGTAGTTTAACGTCATACCCAGAACGACATGATAGATCCTGGCAGAGGAATCTTTTACTTTCTTGAGTAATACTGGTAACTGAACATTTTCCTGTGTTTTTAACAATCTCTGCGCCTTCTTTGTCTCACGCTTTCCACTGACCTCAGTTGAAACAATTACATTGAATCAATAGCTTCATCTACCACTTGGAAATTTGGTTCTCTGTGTCGCTCCTGAAGTGTTTTTTTTTCTCGTCTGAGTGCATCCTTCAAATCTACAACTCTACCATTCGTCTTTGCATTGAATACTCTTGCCATATATGGTCTGGTGCCTCCGCTGTTCATCTCGAGGACATTGAGAAAATACAGAGACGTATATGCAATCTGCTAAGTCCTGATATGGCATCTGGTCTACAGTCACTTTCTCACAGACGTGATGCGGTTTCTTTCTATCTTTTCGACAAATATTTTCATGGCAACTGCTTTGACGAGGTACTTTGGTGCTCCATCAAATTTTACCGCATATATATATATATATATATATATATATATATATATATATATATATATATATATATATATATTTATCATGTAAATCTATTTAAACTCCTTGGGTGAAAAGACCTGGATAGCTCAGTTTCCAAATAAATTGGCATCTGAGGAAAAATGTAAGAAAAAAGAAGGCGCCAGGAACCTTTGAACAGGGCGAAAGAAATCGTCCAGTACCTTAAATCTCTGGTACAAAAAAAAGCGCCCAGCGAGTAATAAGTTAAAACGACGAGTGCTCAATACCCTAAGTAGAGTATGGGTAAAATAAATTAATCCTAATAAGCTAGGTACTACCTACCTATGTTTCACCACATGGGATCATCTAGGTGAACTGGCTCGAACATTATAACCATGCCTACCTTCCAATGATGAAGTAAATATAAACTTTTCTTTGGTCATTCCAAATCTGTGCAAGGCTGACTTATCTCGTCCATTATAACGATACTTGTACTTACTTACCCAGAAAAAGAAAAGTGACAGACCCAAGAGACATTGAGAACTTTGTTTCACAATAGTTTATATAGAAAAGACAAGAGTAGCCTGTAGTAGAATACCAATTTGTTTATTGTTCTTCTTTAAATGTTTTAAATGAACACGCACACACTACCATACATCAAGACACAAATTCCATATATATATATATATATATATATATATATATATATATATATATATTTCATAATTTTATGCGGAATACACAATTTTATTACAGTAATAAGAAATGTTAGACTTATTTTACTTTTTATGATTGAAAAAAAATGTTAAAAATATCACAAACATAGCCAACCGGTTTCGCCCTCACCCAACAGAGATGGATCGAGGTATTATATATTGGAATAAAAATGAAGCATAAAAAATGATATCTAGTATTAATGATGGCGGAATACAATTTAAATTGAAATCACGTTATGTTTTGCATTAGTATTTAAGCTTACGATAATTCTGCCGCCACTTAATCTAAAGACACATTGATGTACGTAGGTCCTTACTTTCCGTAAAAAACAATTATTTTTATTTCATGTTTGACTTTCTCTGGATTTCGCAATTAATGTCGATTTTTTCTAAAAATATTTCCAAGTAATGAAATTCTTACCATACAAAAAAATTGTCACAAAAAACACATAAAAAGAATCGCTTAAAACAATCGCAGTAATGAAAACTTGAGAATCCAAAATTTCAGGATTGCGTGTCCGGATCCGATCCAGAATGTCTTTAATTTGCTCACGAAATCGGCCTGATTCCAAAATGGTATGATATGTTGGGCTATCACCTTTAGGAGAAAAGTTGAAAAAGTGTGACTCAGTGACACACTGACATTAGCATTTATTATATAGATATGCCAATTTCATCTTAGAATATCTTTTTAGTGTTAGTGTTACAAGCTTGCTCATCATAACGGAAATACAGTACACATACACACACACACACACACACATATATATATATATATATATATATATATATATATATATATAGTATGGGAAAAAGTTATATATTTTTTTATATACCAGATCTCTCATGGGACAATCAGTGACAAAGTGGACCTCTATTAGCTGTAATGATTACCATAAGGAACACATAGGAAAAAACTGAAAGAATTTAATTAAATATTATATGAACATAAAAGGGATCTTTTACAAAACAATACATTCAATGAATTAGTTGCACATTAATGAGTCTTATCACAATGTTGATTTAAAAAAAAACTATTTTAATTAAGAAAAACAATTTACAAACACGAAAGTGTATATAAAGTGCTTTCTATCAGGAAAAACCTGTTACCTTCTTATTTTGCTTGGCGAGATAGAGGACGGCTGTGTGAGTGTTAGCCTTTGAAAATACCGTAGTCATGAATTCTGGTTGCTGATAAATGTTACCTTAGCAGCAATGTATTTGTAATTGCCGCATAAAAAAAATAAAGATAAGAAAAATATACCTTCAGATATTAAACAGAGTCGGGTATCATGAAAAAGATAGTTTTCCAACAGACTTGACGTCTGACGTTCTTGATGTAAAGAAGGTGTATTCTCTAAATTCAGATAATTTAAAGAGGCAAGGTAAAGACTTGTTGCAAGACGAGTCGGTTAAACCGCCACGCCCTTCCGATCAATTAATGAATTAAAATAACGCCTCTTCCCAAATATCTCTAACCCACCTCCCACTTTCTTTCGCCCTTTCTCTCTCTCTCTCTCTCTCTCTCTCTCTCTTACTCTGTTATTTATATATATATATATATATATATATATATATGAGAAATCAGTTGATTTTCATTTCTACATTATTTCTTACTCTTCAAACATTACTTTGCTCTTACAGACCAACAACTCAAATTTGAATTCAGTTTGAATTTATATTCTTTTCGTTCTTTTACATTTGTATACACACACACAAACATACACACACACACACACACACACACACACACACATATATATATATATATATATATATATATATATATATATATATATATATTATAAGTCATTGTTAACGGTCACTACGAGCGCGTTGTGTTTTGTTTAACGATCAAAAGCAAACGCTTTTATTTAACACAACGCTGGAAATTCTGACTTGCAGTTGCATAAAAAAAACGGCTAGATCGAAAAACAATACTCTGTCCGGAGAAAAAATCTGCTGGTGACGCCATGGGTGGCAGTGCCTCCTTAGCGACCAAAATTGTGTTACCTCCCCTGGCAGCTGATGGGAAAAGGGTATCGCAAGTCCTTTCACATGTTGAATGTAGAAAATTGTATGTTTGTATGTATGGTGATTTTCTAAGCAGAGCTTAGTAGTGGCACAAGAGCGAAACTATGGTGCACCTACTGAGGATCGAACTCACTATTCAATAGTAAATGAGCTAGCAAGACAAGCTTGTTAACCATTACACTACGACGAAGTTCCCAATGTATGTACGTATATCATAAGAATGTAGTTTTAAGGGATGCTATATTAAAAGTGTTCTATATGAGGGATAGAGCGTATGTAAATATAAAAGTGGACACTGAGGTCAACACCAAGAGGCGAGAGTCTGTTTCATTCTTCAGCGCAAATTTCATGGACTGAAGATTGTATTCAAGCATGAAACAGACGGTTACCTCTCGGTGTTGACCTCAGTATTCACATATTACCCCCCCATATATATATATATATATATATATATATATATATATATATATATATATATATTCAAGAAGGAATTTGTGTCACTACCACACAAAAAGAGAATGTCTAATATCGGGAATATTTAACATCGAAAAACATAAGGAAAATTAATTCATTTTAATAATATGTGAAAATATCTACCCTTTGCCTGAAGAAGGTCGCGAGACCCGAGACCCGTGTTGCAAAATTATGAAAAATAATGCATTATATATATATATATATATATATATATATATGTATTTTTAAATCCACATTACAACCAAAAACGTGCGCTTTCTCTCTTCTTATATATATTTATATATATATACATATATATATGTGTGTGTGTGTGTGTGTGTGTGTGTGTGTAAAACACTGTTCTTTCTTGTTACTCGCTAAGATTAGCACTGCATGGCATGTGGTAAAATCTATGCAAGGTAAGAGTAATGGAAGTTTTTCCTAAATTTATCGCAATATAAGGTTCGAGAACCACTCAAGTTAGAGCATTGCCGTTAAAGGAGTAAAAAAGCGGATAGATAAGGACTGAATGTTGACTCGAAGAACTTAAGATTGTAGTAGTGAAATATAGATTTACGCTTGTCATTTAATTGAGTATGGACAAGATGACTGCCTTGAAAATCAGTATTAATTAGGCACGAAGGCCGATCACTGGTCTTAGGGAGAAACATGCAGTTAATTCAGTTGCGATGGCACCCCTAATGTATGAGTTGGTCTACCCGATAGAAAATAGAAGAAAGTCTCATCAGTATAACGCACCTTCAAAGTGACCCGAAAAGATGATATTCTGTTATCTTGACATCAGAGATTGCTATGCGACGATCACGGTCGTGGAATAGCAGACGCAGGTCGTAAATTTGTGATGCGGGTCTATGACGTCATACCACGTGAGAGACCGAAATATTAACAACACAACCATATGTCTAGATACGATGTAATGTGTTGTGACTAGTCTGAAATGTAATTTGGTTTAGTGTGGTTTGCTTTGATGGGGAATATCTTTGTTTGACTGTCCGCATAACCATTGTGAAGATGGTTCATGTGAGCCGAAAGCTTTGATCAAGGAACAGCTTAATAAAGAAATATCCAAATGTCGGACAAATTTTTGTCATAATTTTCACCTGAAATTCAAGCAAATATAAGCAGTTTAGAACGGCTTGTTATCAAACATAATAGACATTCATTATCATTTATATTTAACGATATATGTTTAAATATATATGTGTATCTGTGTGTGTGTGATATTTCAGCCCATATCTGTAAAAGGACAATATGAATATATATGAAGGTGTTCGCGCGAGTTTTGGCGTAGGTGGGTAAATATGTAGGTGTATTTTCGTGTATGCTTATTTGTGCGAGTGTAGAACGTACACGTTTTGTCTTCGTGGACACATTTAATAATAAATCGATTTTCCTCAGTTCAGTCCCTAATTAAAGTCTAAAAGATCGATCAAATATTTTTATTCTTGGCATTTATTGTTTTTGTTTTGTTTTTTTGTTTGTTTTTTGTTTTTTTGTTGTTTTTTTTTTCTTTCTTTCTTACATCAGACAAAATACCTCGTCAGGCTTAGTGTTTAAAGTAAATGTAATTCCCTAAAAGTGTTGCGCAATGATTTTTCTTTTCATTCAGCTGCCAAAACTGACATATGATTGAGACAAACATGGTAATGAATAAACATATTAAAGAAAAGAAATCGATCAATAAAATAATATGAATATATATTTATGAATAAAATAGAAACGATACAAATTAAATGAAATAACATAAAAAATAAATGAATGAAACTAAATGAATAAATTAAAGAAAATTAATGTAATATAATTGATGCAAATGTAATAACTAAAAATTTCTTATACCGCGATAGATGAATCAATTATAACAAATTAAGTAAAAGGAATTTGAACATAAAACAGGCAGTCCTTTCTTCTTATGTTCCGTGTCCTTTCAGGACGTAGGTGATCATGGCTCTCCACTTCCCCGTATCCCTTGTAGCTCTCAATAACTTCTGTCTCTATGTTACTTCCCCAGGCCCTCTTCTGTCATCCACTTACTTAAGCCCTCTAGGTCTGTTATACGTAGCTTTCCCTTGTCTCTCTTTCCCTCAATTCCAGGGGTTTTCAAACTGTGGTCCGTGGACCACAGGGGATCCGCAAGGACAAGATAGGGGTCCGTGGACAATAAACACTTTTTTATGTGTGTCATGCAACTTATATGGTGAATGGAAGCAACGTCTGTATAACTATCGGCACTCATTTTCCAACACAAAATTGAAATTTTAAACTGCACTTTACAAAAAAATTTGGGAATTGAGGGAGAAAGAATTGAACCCTCAGGATGAATGGAAATTATAGGGTTTACCCACATTCCTAGTAGTTTTAAAGGCAGATGCAATCTATGCATACAAGAAAAATTAGAATTATTAAATTTAGAAATCGAAAGATAATGTTAAACTAAAGGAATGAATTATTTTCAAAATGCCGTCGCCGTAACAGATTTAAATTTATCTAAACCCTTAACGAACTTGCATGATTTGTTATCCTTTGGTAATTACCTGTGAATTTCTGCTCCTCTTCAGTCCTGAGTGAACTGTTATCCTTTAATAAGTCCATGAACGGCCGTCTTGACATTGTATGTTCCGCTTATCCTTTTTTTTCTTTATATATTTCTCTTTTACAATTTACAAAAATATCTTTTCTCTATCACTAAATTACTATTAATTCTTCGTGACTATCAATAATATCTTTAATATTACCCTTATTGGCATTATTTTTCCTTTTTCTTACCTTAACGTATCTTTATTAAATTATCCTGAATTATTCTTTACATATAAGTATTATATTTTCACTACAATATTATATATTAATAATAATATAACTTAATATAACTTTTGGGTTAATTTGTTATTATGTAATAAGACATAATCATATGTTTTTACAAGCTCTATTTCATATATATATATATATATATATATATATATATATATATATATATGAAATAGAGCTTATATGAAACAGCACTCGTGGTCTGACGATTGCATAAAGCATGGAACAGACTGTCGCCTCTAAGTTTTGACTTCTATGATCACTTTTATATTTACACACGCTCTATCTCTGACATCGAGCACTTTATCCCATAAATATAACACATCTTAAGACTATATTTCTTCATATATATATATATATATATATATATATATATAATAATTTTTTTATATTATTCTCAATCAATTAGATGTCTAATTTTTAGTATTTAGTTTTTTAATATTATGGAGCTTTTTATTTATTTTTTTAATATGTGGTGCATATGTTAATACATAATATTGATACTTTTACTTTGAATATGCGCTCTTTAACGGTAGAGGGCACCGTCAGTGATATCCTGTATAGGGTCATTGAGCAGTTTTGGGTCTTTCAAACATCATACACCCCTCTCCAAGTTGACCCCATCAGAGCTAATCAGTCTCTGATGTGTCCCCAACCTAAATTAACAGCCTGCAGACACTGATGTATTAGGCAAACCATATACCTCAGTCACGCATTTCATTGCAAGTTGACCAACAGCTATTTAAGTTATTTACGAGGGATTTTTACTTTTTTCTTTTGTATATGGATACTCGTCGGATACGCGGGAGATAATTATGTGTTTTCTGTTGTTTTTTTTTTTTACATTTTTATTTATTTTTTTTTTTTCAAGTTTCATCTCTCCAGCTGATAAGCTAGTAAAAAAAGTAAAAAATAAAAAATGCAACCTTATAATAATTAGAAATTTACATTGATTTTACGAAAAAAATAAAAAAAATATGTAGTCTTGAAATGTTTTGTATTAATATATATTGTATTATGAGGTTTGATAAAGTGGCATATGAATATTTATCGTATTATAAATTTTAAGGGGTCTATATATATATATATATATATATATATATATATATATATATATATATATATATATATATATATGGGGGTTATTTTTGTTTTTGTTTGAAATATTTTAATTTCAGTTAAGGTTTTTTGTAATATTTTATATTTATGTAAGATTTTTGTTACTATTATTTAATTAATAAATTAATATATTCATATATTATTTAATTTTATTTAATATTTTCTATTGATTCTAATTAATTAATTTATATAATAATATCTATTAATTCTAATCTTTTAATTCTATTATTCTTGAGGCACTTATTCATTTTTTTACAAATTTATGATTTTTTTTTATTATATTATATATTAAATTTCAAATATAATTTTTTCCCCTTGTGGATGGTTATTAATATATATTTAATTTGATATATATTAATTTGGATATATTCATCGTATAATATTTATTTTCCCCCCTTTACATTATTTTTTTTTATATTTCCCTAAATATTCTTTTCGGCATATTTGTTAATTTAATCCTCTTTAATTCTGAATTACTGGTCTTTCATATTTTTATCTCTCATTATTTTATATAATATTTGTTTCTTTCATTAATTTCTGAATGTTCATTTGCCCTATCTACTGTCTGATTTCTACTAGGTATATTAAATAGGTTATCTCTTTCTCTCCTTTCCTTCTATTTTCTCTTCTTTTCCCCTCTGACCGACACTCATATCAAGACTTACACCACTTCCTGTATCTTTTGCCACCATTCCTTCCTTTCTATTTTCCCCCCTGTTTTTCTTCCTTTCTTTCTTTCCCCTCGTCTGTTTTTTTTATTAACAAAATTTATCCACCATTGGCTGTTTGAAAGAGCCTGTAAATTTAATTTTACAAGCTGAAAATTATCATTTAGATAATTCCGATTGTATAAAATATATTGCTCTGTTTATTATATAAAAAAAAGATATATGTGTGAATCAGTTTTACTATTTAATATTCTACACTGTGTTTGAATTATATACCAACGCATTACTACCGATATATATATATATATATATATATATATATATATATATATATATATATATATATATAAGGTTGGTGCAAAAATAATGACGTAATAATATCGTTTTTTGACGTTAAACATACGTCAAAAAACGACATTATTTCGTCATTATTTTTGCACCAACCTAATATATATATATATATATATATATATGTGTGTGTGTGTGTGTGTGTGTGTGTGTGTGTGTGTGTGTGGGTTGATGACAATCTATATGCTCCTGAAAAGGTTATTTAGGTTGAGCTCTCTGGAGTAGGAAGTTTCGGTTTTTTAAACAGTGACTATTACGGCTAATAATGCAATACTCTTCGGAAAATCGAATCGATTTCTCTCAGTTACTGCGTGTTTATCTAAAAACAAATACGCTTAAATTCACCTTCATCTCTGCTGTGCTCTAACGACTTAGTGGTAGAATCCCCAACTGACGCCAATTCAGTCGGGTTTCGATCCTAGCTAAGGCAACCGGACGTCTAGCCACTTTGATGAGCTGTGATACAGCGAAACAGTCTCTCTGTGGATGATAATATATATATATATATATATATATATATATATATATCGGAGAGCACTTTCTTCTCCTTAAGCTTTTTCGATTTGTCGAAAATCTTTAAATATATATATATATATATATATATATATATATATATATATATATATATATATATATTAGATATCTTACTATTCCCTGAGGTTTTCCATATGTGACGTCCACCCTGTGTCGCTGCGCCAAATGTGACGTCTGCCTAGACGCGTCCGTCGTGCTATCCTGTCCTGTGACGACCAACTGGCTTGGTATTGGTCGCGGCACCAAATATGACGTTCTAACCTTTTGGTGATTCGAATGGGAATCTGGTTAGATTCGGTATCAGCCTTGTCGTTCCCAGCTCTTTTCCAACGTCTGGTTACCGAAGTAACTGCTTTGATTTCCAGTCTAACCTACCCACGTTGTGAATTGATCTTAGGCAGACGAAATCAATCAGTCGCCGGCCCGTAATGCAAGTCGAGTTCGAATAAGGGCGATATCGCACAAGTATATGTAAAAGAAAATAAAATAATAACTCGAAAAGTTCAAATGTGTTAAAAAAGGATAACAATATTTTATATCTGGTTGCTGAATACAGGACTGCGTCTACTTCCCAACCCGCTATATGGATTCGGGAAACTTTGTGTTTGTTAGGCGAGTCTTAACATCTTAAGTTTTTTGTTTTTTAAGAAACTGGTTCTTGGTGTATCTTCAGGTGATATTTGTAAAACTTGTTTTGGTGGTGTGAGTCTAAGTCGTTCTTCAAAAATAAATTGTTCTTGGTTAGAAATTGAGTTCGGAATTGGCGCGAATCTTAGTCAGCTTTTTCGAGGCGGGTGCAACTGCTTGTTTGTCTGTCTCCAACCCCAACTGCGAACTTGAACTCGAACTCAACTTGACTTAATACGTGCGACTCTGCTTATATTGACGCCGACCAAAACCGGGGTGGACTTGTCGGGGTTTGAGGTTCCTTGATAATTCTAAACCCACAATCCACTTCTTTGTTTTTGGTCAGGAAAATCCTATTATTTTCCATTTTTGGAAGTCTTCCGTCTTCCCACCTTCTTCTGTTCTCATATTGGTATCTCACCCATACCCTCAGAGGGTGCCAACGGGTTTCCCCTCTCTCTCACAGTGGAATCTCACACCTATCCCTTCAGGGAGGTCGCAACAGGCCTCCCCTCATTCTTCACATGATTACCTCCGCCTGACGCTCATGCCACCATTCAGCCAACGGGCGCTCAGCAGCGTGGGTGTGACCAGACTAGCCTCGGTTTAAAAAATCTTGCTCAAAGAAAAGAAAATTATCTTCCTTTCCTTTTCTTTTTTTTTTTCTTTTTTCTTTCTTTTCCTTTTCTCTCTTCTCTTCGAGGAGACCTCACACCCTAGACTCTTTATCTTAACCGAATCACCTGGAATTCGTCAACCAGCTTTTCGCCAGCATCAAGTGGGTGGTCATATGATGAGATCGCATTCTGGCGTTAATTAAAAATAATTTTCTTATCATAGCCAGACCCTGGTACAAAACAGATGCCTTTTTCAAAAGATCTTCGTAGATAGCCAACGGCTCAGTCTTTTGTTTTGTAATTCTGCGGTTGATCCAACGGACATTTTCTGCGACCTAAATAATTTTGATCTATTTAGAATTCTGCCCTGTAGGTCATTTGACCAGCCTGGAATGTTCACCCGCCCCGTAACATAAATCAGATTAAATCCAGTATCTTTCTTTCTCGACAATGGAAATAAAAAACTTTACCACTTTTCTTTGTCAGAAAAATAACAGCGCTTAGTGTCCTTTTCGTGATGGCTTCTTATCACCTAAATTTAATTCTCGCCTTACTTTTTTTTTCTTTTTTTTAGCAAGCCAAATAGTGTCACAAATAACACTATTGGACTCTGCTTTGAACAGTAAGAATATATTTAGCTCTAAGTTAAAATGATAATTCCTCTTCCTGTTGTGACCTCCTGATCCAGTTTTCCTCTCTACTGTTCCCTCTTTTTACTTACCGTTCTCTTGATGGTTTTTTAAATAAACTTTGAGGATGAAAGACAGAGTATGAATGACGGTACCATTGCTGAAGGCTTGAATGATTTTGTCTAACCGTTGCTAAGTTGAGAAGACATAATAGGGGTGACACAAAACGATTCTAACCTGTTTTTTTTCTAGCTGAATAACACAAAGGGGTTTTCAATGATTCTTACGACAGATGGTGTCAATACGGCAAATCTAGGAAAAAGAAGGTCTATTAGTTTAGTAGATTTTTTAGACACTGAAAAATTTGTGGTAAGGACAATATTTGTTACATGATTTAGACAATTTTGCTTTAACACCAGGTATATATATTGTAAGAATTATCTCACCGACGAGTAAGGGAGGGGGAAAGGAAAGATGGTTTCAAGGCTTGCAACGAAAAGTCTGACGTTGCTTACAAGCGAAGTCTTCCTTGTAACAAAAGTCAAATGACTGGTAACACACGGCACTCTCCTCTGCGTAACAAGCAAGTTCTACAAAGGTTCTGAAGAGAAAAAAAGGAACTTGCGACTAAAAGTAGCAACTTTTAAACTCTCAAGGTCTCGTTCAACGTGATTCAAGGTCTCGTTCAACGTCATACGACGAGACCAGAGCGTCTATAAAAATCGTCAATCCTTTGGCCCTGGTTCGGCCCGGGAGAAAATTATTATTTTAGACGCCGACGCCGCCAGAACACATACATTTCTGACGTTAAAAAATAGGTCAAAAACGACATTATTACGTCATTATTTTTGCACCAACCTAATATATATATATATATATATATATATATATATATATTACAGCAAAAACAAAAATTACTTCAACATGGGCATAGTCTATTCCAAACCGTTCTTTAACGGCTTTCGTCAGCCTCTAAGTGCTTGTCTCGGAGCATTGTTCTAAATTTATTTTCAAACTCAGGGAATCACAGGGAAAAATACGCTCCGGGGACCTTTATAAGAAACACCATAGAGTAGGAATTGATATTAAAACACAAACAAAAATCTTGGCTACAAATAAACTCCAGACAGCTTCCCCGTGATATAAGATACCTTACGCCCCACCAATCGCTAAGAATAACCCACTCTAATTAACAAGGCGCCTACTAGAGGAGGATTGACTTTGAAAATAAATTTAGAACACTGCTCCGAGACAAGCACTTAGAGGCTGACGAAGCCATTGAAGGACGGTTTGAAATATACTAGCCCTCTGTTGAAGCAATTTTCGGTTTTTTGATGTGAAAAATACATATGCTCTGTTAAAATAAAAACATCGAACTCTCTGAGGATCAGTTTTAATAATTTATATTACTAGGATCCACCCGCATTATGTACCAACGGATCGATTACCTGCACTACGCGCATTTGCATAAAATTTTAAGTAATATTTTGGGGTCTTTTGACCTCAAAGCTATAGTTTTGTCCCTCTAGGTGGAATTCGCAATGTAAATATTAAGAGAGCGTAATTAAAAATGACATATTTAAACAAAATGGATACATAAATTCATACTGTGTGCTTACACACGTGCGTGTGTGAGAGATAAAAAAAAAGTGGGTACGAGAAATGGCCGTAGAGACAGAGAATGAGTGACCATCATCATGACATAATCTCTTCCTTATTTTTCTATGCTGTGTATTTAGCGCGTGTTGCGTTATTTCATTTCAGATTTTATATATGACACCTAGTGATGTCGGACTCAGCACTCGGTTGTACTGGTCAAGCAGACTATCCTCGCCCACGATGAGGCACCTATTCTTCAACATTGAATATTTTCTGAACTTTCTCATGTCTCAACCGCAGATCCAATAATTTATACGTCGTTATTTACACTATTCACATTATTCCTACTATTGTCCTCATCTTTGTTGCCTTATTCACGACATTTCGGCCCTTTTATGACCCGGCCTTCATCAAGTTATTGGAATTTCGGACTGAACTCTTTATTTCGTCCACCGAGGTAGATTGTGCTACTTCCACCTGCCATACCTCACCCGGATGTCTCATTATCAGTTATCTGTCTTCAAATCAACTCGCTAAAGTCTTTGTTCATATTAGCTGTAGACAGGTACTGAAAGCACAACACTTTGGGTCAAGTCATTGGATTCAAGCAACGCTTTTATCCAGTGGGCCTCAAGAACACATGGCCTTGTGGGTTCAGTTCGACATCCCAATCACCCGAAGAAGGCTGGAGCGTACAAGGGCTAAAACTTTGTCAATATGGCAACAAAGATCGGGACAACAGTCCGAACAATGTAAATAATATAAATAATTACAATACCTCATCTCAGAAATAGAGACAGATGTTGAAGGTGAATATGGCAATAAAGATGAGAACAAAAGTCCGAACAATGGAGTGTAAATAATTACAATACCTCATCTCAGAAATAGAGACAGATGTTGAAGGTGAATATGGCAATAAAGATGAGAACAAAAGTCCGAACAATGGAGTGTAAATAATTACAATGTCTCATCTCAGAAATAGAGACAGATGTTGAAGGTGAATATGGCAATAAAGATGAGAACAAAAGCCCGAACAATGGAGTGTAATAATTACAATACCTCATCTCAGAAATAGAGACAGATGTTGAAGGTGAATATGGCAATAAAGATGAGAACAAAAGTCCGAACAATGAAGTGTAAATAATTACAATACCATATCTCAGAAATAGACACAGATGTTGAAGGTGAATATGACAATAAAGATGAGAACAAAAGTCCGAACAATGGAGTGTAAATAATTACAATACCTCATCTCAGAAATAGAGACAGATGTTGAAGGTGAATATGGCAATAGGGATGAGAACAAAAGTCCGAACAATGCAGTGTAAATAATTACAATGTCTCATCTCAGAAATAGAGACAGATGTTGAAGGTGAATATGACAATAAAGATGAGGAAAACAGTCCGGTCAATGGAGTGTAAATAATTACAATACCTCTTCTGACAAATAGAGACAGATGATGAAGGTGAATATGACAATAAAGATGAGGACAACAGTCCGAACAATGTAAATAGTGTAAATAATTACAATACCTCATCTCAGAAATAGCGACAGATGTTGAAGGTTAATATGGCAACAAAGATGAGGAAAACAGTCCGAACAATGTAAATAGTGTAAATAAATACAATACCTCATCTCGGAAATAGAGACTGATATATGTCGTGTTTAGCGAATTAAAAAAATATATTTGTAACAATTAAAATGTTCGGTTCTCAACATTAACCAGACTCTCCGTCAACCATTGAATGAAATTTTCTACTGACAACTTTCTGATTATTCCTTTAGAGATTGCGATAGAACGGAGCAGGTAAACATCTAAAGCTGTCATTGGCAAATTGCGGCCCGATTGTCTTTCCGAATGGCGCACCTAATTTCATGAGTAACTCACTTGTTCTCTCACGTACTCTCATGCATAACTGCATATATAAACAATTAAGTACAGTTTTTGTTGAATGTTGTATCTTTTCGTTGAAGGTAACGTTGTAAGCATTTAAAACCATTGGCGATTGTAACTAAGGACGATCATACGTGGAAACATTTTTTCATATAGAAACACCAAAAATCAATGATAATTATTCTTCTTTTACAAATAATTTTGTCTACCCAAAAGAATAAATTAGAAACAAATCACATCCAGCAATCTGTGTTAATTACGCTGTCATCAGTAGCAATATACTGACACTTTCTTTTTAATTATACAAGGAATTTTTTCTCCAAAGAAAAAAATGATCAATTTTCCTCCATTTGTAAGGCAGATGTTTTTATTAGGAAAATGTCTGCATTATCTTTAATAAAAAGAAAATACCTTATTTCTTTCAGTAATTCGACCCACCTCATCATCTACTGTGCCTCATGCGGTCTTGTATTCGAAAAATGTTGTCCATGCTTAATCTAAAGAATCAATAAATAATGTTCGAACATTGTGAAGATTGATAAAGTATTAGAGAAATTACTTTGAAATTTGTTTAGCCCATTATTATTTGTGGGATCGATCGTCATTTCCAAGATTTCGAAAAATTTCTGAGTTAATCATGTTCAAAAGCGCAGCCCGAAGGCCATATTCGGTTCGACTGACTTTCTTATTGGCACACAATTTCATGAGGAAAAGAACTTTTATTAAAATGTTGTTTGTTGCCTTTTCTTCTCACTTGTGCACACACACACCAACGCATATATAAACAATAATTACGTACAATGTTTCTTGAATTGTGTACCTTTCCCTTGAAGACAATGTTGTCAGCATTTTAAACCATTGGCGATTTTCACTAAGGAAGATCATAAGTGTAAACACCTTTTGCTTTTGAAACAGGAAACGTTAATGCTAATTATTTTTTATCTAGGGAAGTGACTTTGAAATTTGTTTAGCCCATTATTATTGGAATCGATCAATTGTAGTATGTCGCTACAAGATGTCGGAATGTTTCTGAAGCGAGACGAATGGATTCTTTTTTTTTCCGCACAGCAATCCAATTTTAAGCAAGATAACATGACTAGCAATGTGATGGAAAATGGATTCAAGAAACGAAAACGAAAAATGTCAGCTTTAAATATGAGAAAACCTAAGTTCACCTAAAGAGAATCTACCGTATTATGGAGACACGGTGGAGTAATGGATAGCCGCTAGGATTGAGAAATCGAGGAGCAGAGTTTAAATTACAGTCTTTCTATTCACATACGTGCAAAAATCATTGTAAACGTTCTGAATCCACCACTCCCCGCCCCCAGTAAATAGCCACGCAGACTGGGTCTTATAGCCTGAGATGACACCCGTTCTAAGAGAAGAAAAGGACGAGTCTGAATTCAAAACCTTCAAATAAGTTAACTAACCTCACCAACCCGATATTGACCAATAACCGATCACAGCGCAATAATGAGCAATGATTTCGAGATTCTTGACAAAATCCAAAAAACAATCAGCAATATTATTAGTCCTGATCTGGCGTCTCGGCTTCAGTCACTTTTCCATCGCTGTAAAATTGCCTCCCTCTGCCTTTTCTATAAATAATTTCATGGAAACTGTTCGGATGAACTCTTCGCGATGGTACGTAGACTTTTTTTTTTTAAATTTGACGACAAGGTGGTATAAATTTACTGTTGAATTGGTTATATGTAAATGAAAGTTCTTTGCTAAAAGTTTCTCTTCTTTCACTTTTCGCTTGTGGAACTCTCTTCCGTCTCCATGCTTTCCAAATATAATCTTCAAAAATTGGAATTTTTATCGTTATTTACTGTCTTCCTAATTACTCTTGTTCTCGCTCCTTATTAATGGCGTCCCGGATAAGACGTTAAACTACATCCGCGTCCTGGGTAAGATGTTAAACTACGTCCAGCAGCAAGGCCTTTGATCAGGAGGTTTTGAGGAGCGTGGAACCAGCTCTTAATTATTGGTGTTCCCAGGTCCACCCTGACCCGATGTGGTAGCACCTGTTAGGGTCCCAGCAATACATTTTTTTAAATTATTACCAGCAATATAATTTTGAAGGAAATATATTACAAGAAACAGATTTTTGACAAAACAAAATATTACCAGCAATAAAAAATTTTGTCAGCATTAAATAACCCATTGAGATTGATATGCCGTAAAAACAAAATAAACCAAACCAATCTAAACCAAATAATACATGCTCTATTCATACGAATCTATCCTAAAAATGTTGTCGGCATTAAATAACCCATTGAGGTTGATATGCCGTTAAACAAAATAAACCAAACCAAACTTTATAAATGTTTCAGTTTTCTAGTTTTTTCATACTCAGTAACTCTTTGTGTTTTAATGGCTTTATTGCATTGCTTGGGGTGAACTCAATGATAATAAAAAATGGTAGGGAAGAACTTCCGACTAGAAATTAAATTTGCTTCCTTTATCCAATGCGCTCAATTGGCTCAACTGAATTACGTTGAGCACAGAAGTTGACTGTGAATTCTGCTATATGACAATGCCTGCCGACGCAACAAACGATGCAAACTATGGTGGATCTTCTGCGTGTAGAATAGAGACTTGGCTTAAAAACATCAGACAAGTACCTGTATTATTCTGTGCAACACTTGTTTGGTTAAAAGTTCTTACAAATTCTAGGTATTGAAAGATTTCTCAAAAGGAACCTCTCTTTTGAAATTTTGTGATTTTCTTTCTTCGTTTAATGATAATATTATTAAGCTTATCAGACGACATGAAAAGAATTTACATAAAATAAATAGACAACAATTGTCTATATTATTTTAAATATATATATATATATATATATATATATATATATATATTAGTGAATATACATAATATCTCACGTCGATATCATGCTTAGTTTCATGCGGATACGCAATCTTCAGGTGCTGAAAATTAAGCGTTATGATATTCCAATTCTCGTGGAGATTATTTAAAATTGTGTGTCAAGACGTGTATATCTTATCATTGTTGTCTATAATATTTAAATTAATAATTGATAATTTCACTGTTTTAAATTCAAAAGACGAAAAATTGAAAAAATATTATTTTAAATAATTAAAAAAACGAATTTACGTAAACACGATATATATCAAGGTGGATATTATGTATATTCACTAGTATATACAAATATATATACTAATATATATAATTGCTCTGTTATATAACAGTGAGCACTGTTTTATGACGCCTGAGAAAAAACTATATGTGTACGTTCAACTATATGTGCGTATACGTATGCTTTTTTATCATACCCATGCATACACACACACATAAATATATATATCTATAAAAGGCAGGATGTGTGTGTGTAACAAATGCACTGCCGCAATTCTCGACGGATTTGCACCAAAATTTGCATGCACATGCTCCAAATTAGCGGGAAGGCCAAGACTAACTTTGCATTTCCCAACCCCCATCGATATTGGAAATAATCGATTTTTTCATGCTTCTACGGCAGTTTTCGTGTAGTTTGCGGCCATTTTCTACTGGCCAGAGTGAGAGCCTATAGCTGGCTGCCACAAATAGGCAGGAAGATTCTATTGGCCAGTGTGAGAGCCAACAGCTGACTGACGCGAATATTAGCTAGCATGCTATCATGCAAAAAAAAAATCGATAGCTGCATTCGTTACAAGTGGGAAAAATTTAAATCTGTATGGCACTTTACTCCAATTGGCTCATTCACCTTCTTAAATTCAAGGTTGATTCTGATTCCGCAGAACTGGGTTTGGGTGTGAAAAAGTATTTGTTGTTAACATTCTTTTTTCATTCGGTTTTTCCAGTTACGAGTCCTTTTTTAAAACTGATCGTTTTGTGTTCATTTTGTTTAGTTCTTTTTTCGTAACAGATTTAATTTTTCGTAACATATTTAAAACAGATTTTAGTATAGAGCTTAGAAAAAATTCGCAGTGTGAGATAGGCAAGAATGCATTTAGCAACATTAGCACGGCAAAGGACACTCTTTTAAAGGCAAGGAAGGGCAAAGATATGAGTCATACGATTTTTGAATCAAGCACGGGCAACGCCGGTCCATGCTGCTAGTATATATATATATATATATATATATATATATATATATATATATATATATATATACTCCCATGTAGTACTAATAAATGGATTCGAACAAACGCAGACAAAGATGTGCAGACAAGAAAGTAATCTCTAACAGACCGCCACTGCTGTGTTGGTGGTCTGATTAATTTGTTTCTCTAATATAGTAAGGCTTAATTTAGGCATGCGCAGAACTACGTAATCTGCTGTGCGTGTCAGAGTTGCATTTGGTGATAAAAAAAGGCCAGCATCAAGCGAAAAATATTTAATTAGTTACTTCAGCAATGTCCAGTCAGACAGATGGTGTTTCTTCGCTTGACTGCCTTTCCATTTAATGTAGGATGAGATGAATGATGTAAAAAAATATTCGAATCCAATGAGGTTAATTTCTCAAAGCTATTGGCGATATATATATATATATATACATATATATATATATATATATATATATATATATATATATATATATATATATATATATATATATCACAGTTTTTAGTCTTGTAGCAATGCAGATGAGTCAGCGCATCTTTTAAATGTGAAGATGACTCAGTCTTGCTATCGATACAACAAAAATAAACCCTCAATTCGGATATTTTATACTAAAATTCCCCTCAAACAAGATTTGAGGACTACAGACTGTAGTGGGTCTCTGTTAAAATACTTATGATAAATGTCGTGCTATATAAGCAAAATAGATGATGGCAAAAAGTGAAGACTATGAGAATAACGTGGATAGAAAGTGATTGATCTTTAACTTGTAAAAGTTAAGATTGTATAGTATTCTGTTACCCTCCCCGCGGGAGTCTGTTACACAAATTGCGCGTTCTTGGGGAAAAATTTCTTTGTGTGTAGTTTCTCCTTACATCGGTAATACAGAAGTAATGAAGATGATTTTACTCCTTGGAAGTAACATCTGCTTTCTTAAAAAGAAGAAACTCTATTGTATTATCCCTTGTTCATTTTCCAGGCTTCAAAAATCTATTTCATCCGTTAGTTTAGAATCTGTGAAAATTACTTCGATTTTTATCTCGTCTTGGGAAGTTTCCAGGCATAAAAATACTACCTTACCAAGACTGCTGGCCTGGATAAAATGCTTGTTGTAGTTAAAAACTTTAGACCTCAGTTATCCCCAATCCTGAAAAAGTTGTCTAACCGCTATGTTCAAGATAAATGTCTACAGAATCTTTGGAAGATATCAATTCTTTTTCCTGTTTCCAAGGATGCTGACGAATGTTTATTTCCATCGTAAAAATCGTTCCATGTGTGTCATTAGCAAAATCATTGAGTTTGTAGTTGGTAGTTGTTCACCTCTCCTATAAACCAACATCCTGAGCAACAAACAATATGGGTCCCCTAGTTTAGGTTCCACTGCTGATGTTTTAACTATCATTAAGCATAGAATCAATGGAGTACTCAATGGTAGATAGATATTTCTAAGCTTATTGGCAAGGTATGGCATAGGGGTTTGTTAAATAACCTCCTCATCTATTGGATCTCTAGAGGAATCTTAGCAATTATCAAGTCCTATATTTCAGGAAGGACCACAAAGGTCCCTGTGATTTCATGGGGTGCTATTGCACCCCATGAAATCAAAGCAGACATACCCGAGTCTCTCTCTTCATTCCTATCCTCTTTCTAATTTTTATTAATGATCACTCAAGGATCATTCTCAGATCATACTTAAACATCTACTTGATATGTCCCGAAAAAGGATATATTTGATCGAATTAGCTAAGTGGTTTAGGCTACTGTAACCAAGTATAACAATCTAACAGGTAGCAGTAATGGAACTGGTACTTGTCGTAGTCGCAGTCAATAGGTGTAGGCAATAGGCGTAGACTAATAGAATAGCCAATGGCGTAGTCCAATAGGCGCCCTCCTGTACTACATCAGTCTGTATTTATGACTGACACCAGACAATCATATTCCTGTGAGGGGGGAACACTGGTGTATGCATATTCATTACATTAATACTAAAATTACTATTAGGTTGGTGCAAAATAATGACGTAATAACTTTTAACGTCAAAAAACGACATTATTACGTCATTATTTTTGCACCAACCTAATACTAGCACCTCCAAAATTTGTCGGTGCCTTGCAATGAAGATAAAAACTGGAAAGTTAAAAAAAAACAATCTAGTATCTTATCATTAATATATCATTATCATAACCAAGCTAGTATGTCATTATCATATAATTATTCTAACCAAGGTAGTATCATGTCATTATCATATCATTATCATATCATTATCACAGATCCCAACCTGACTTTTTCCCAGTCATGATGAAGTGAAAAACGTTCAAGAAGGTCCCATGTTTCAGACGCTGCAGACCTTAAGTGGAACTCATATATACGACGCCATTGCTAAAGATGTCTGGAAAGTATCCGGCTCGTTCTTCCTCTGTAGAATATACCTGGCTCTTTCTGTCTTTACAGGAGTCAGATCCGAGAGAAAATGGATTATGGCTGCCATAAATGAATTGAATCCCCACTAAACAGTTTTGATAGAGTTCAACATCGTTCTGTTGGAGAAAACCTGTTTTCCACTATGCAGCCTCTTTCCACACAGCCGCAGTGTTGCAAGTCAACTGCTCGTCGATCAATATTTACATGGCAAATGTTTAAACGAGCTCCGTCCTTCAGTTCTCTCCATTCAAACCTCGCCATGCTACGTCCACGAAGCTGCATCACACAAATTTATATATATATGTGTGTGTGTGTGTGTGTGCGAATGTATCAGCCTCTTAATATCGATCCATCTAGCTAGCTAGCTAAGTCACTTCAAATCGGTCTATCAATCTATCTAAAAGTCTCCACATCTATCTATCTATCTATCTATCTATCTATCTATCTATCTATCTATCTATTTCAATCTCTTCATATCTATGTATCTATGTCAGTTTCTTCTTCATATCTATCTAGGCATCTCTGTCTCTTCATATATATATATATATATATATATATATATATATATATATATATATATATATATATATATATATATATTGTGTCTCCTTTATATTTTGCTTTCAATGTCCACTTTTATATTTACATACGCTCTATCCATGATATTGAGCACTTTAACTCATAAATATAGCATACCTTAAAACTATTTTTATTATTCACTTATATATATATTTTTTCGAAACGAGTACAGTTACCTATATATATATATATATATATATATATATATATATATATATATATATATATATATATATATATATATATATAATCAGACATATTTTTATTACTTACGTAGAAATTCTCTAAATGATTTTATGATGTGGTACAAGGCCGAAAGAAAGTTGTATCCATTCAGGCTGGACCTCACTAAATAGTCGTAATTGATCGAGCGAGACAAGCTTGCTAACCATCACACCACGTCGAAATGCTGTAAAATTATATTCTAAGCGTAGCGGTGTCAAAAGGCCGGAAGTATAGAGCAGCCAGTAAGGATCAAACTCACTGCTCACTCGGAATTTTTCTAGCGAGACAAGCTTACCATGCTTACTCCACGTCGAAGTACCCTAAAATGATTTTCTAACCGTAGCTCAGATGCGGCACAACTCCGAAAGTATAGACACCCAGAGAGGATCGAACTCACTACTCAGTTATTGTTAGGCTAGCGAGACAAGTTTGTTAACCGTTACATCACGCCATAGCGTCTTCAAATTATGTCGATATGAGTCAGCAATTTAATGAATACTGAATTAATGATATGAACGAAGACTAGTTTGGTAACCAATATATATATATATATATATATATATATATATATATATATATATATATATATAAAAGATGGGTTTTTAATATTTATTAGGTTGGTGCGAAAATAATGACATATATATATATATATATATATATATATATATATATATATATATATATATGTTACAATTTTTACATACGGACAAAACAACTTACTACAAAGATGCATTATTGTTTTCGATGCGCATCTACTCTTGGTATTTGAACCCTCTTTCTAATTAATGCTGTGAGTGTTAGAATTTATATTATTTTCGTTCTCTTTACATTCGGATATATATATATTAGGTTGTTGCAAAAATAATGACGTAATAATGTCGTTTTTTGAGGTATTTTTAACGTCAAAAAACGACATTATTACGTCATTATTTTTGCACCAACCTTATATATATATATATATATATATATATATATATATATATATATATATAAAGAGAGCGAGAGATGGATAGAAGCAATGAATATGAATGCGTTTGATCTGGAGTATTGTAGTTACTGTCAGAGTTTTCTAGATTGAAAGAGAAGCTAACAAAAAAAATTGTGAGAAAAGTTGCTGTTTCCGAAGCTATAATTATGGAAGTGATTGTAATTACAAGAGATCTAGTGAAGACAGTAGGATTTCCTGCTGCCATAGTAAGAAATGATTCACGGCGTGTCGTGATAATTATAAGACGATTGGATGAAAATCACGATACTGAATAATGGAGCTTCCCACAAGCAAATGACAGATTCGAATTCTGATGGCAATTTTCGAAGAGAAAGAAAATATTAAAAGTTTTTTGATACCGACTAAGAAAGATTTTATTCACTAAGGCTAATTCAGTACAAGTCGAAAAGATACTGAAAGTCGCGCCTAACTCTATGAATTGCGTGATATGAATGTAAGTCTACAAGCTGGAAGTGAACATTATAAAGGCATAGAGGATAGATAACGATTGCCTTTTGAGTCGAATAGGTTAAAATTGTTATGATCAAGAAAGTATCCACGTGGGAGGCTCTTTTAGAAAATTAACATTTCTTAAGAAAAAGCTATCTGGCGGGATCTCTCTTACTTACAATTGCAATACACAGGAAATGAGTGTGTTTTGAAATATAGTCAGTGGCGCTCAAGTTGGGCGCGAGGGGGCAGTGGCACCGGGCGGCACTCCCTCGTGGGCGGCACCTCCGATAGTGTATATTATTTTTGTTGCAACAAAGGCAGCGATAAGGAAGAAGAAAAAACTTAACTTTTTTTTTTTTTTTTAGTAAATACACCTAAAATTAGATATTAAAAATAAATAAGTTTTTTTTTTTTAAATTTTAGTTTTAAAAGGTCTACATTTGTCTGCTGGTATCTACTTGAATCCAAATTTTTTTCACACCTATGTGAGAAGTTCAAAACTTTGCTATAAGTTCTTTTATTTTGATTTTTCATGTCTGTGAACTGGTAGTGAAAAGAAAGTTCAAAAGATATAAACGGTAGGTGTGAAGATAGAATGCCATAAAATCAAAGACTACTTAAAAAGGATTCTGTGTTATTTATTGAAACAGGTACATTTTCATTCTCTTAGAGTCAATTTCTTTCAGAGTAAAAACTGAAAAACCAAAGGAAATTGGTAAATTTCTATTTTAACACCCGCGCTAAATATCCCTTAAAATTTTCCGAAATCGTCATAATTCCGTGCAAATGTTTACGCTGAACTCAAATTAAACAAGTATTATGAAGAAACCTACCGTTTTGGCGTTAACAAGAAAAATCGGATTTCTTGTTGGTCATTCGTCCCCCATTACTGCCATCATGAATACTGATTCGGTGTGGGGTACTTCCGTTGGCCATCTGGCCTATTTACTTCTTTTACAGAGTTTCCTTGCAAAACATCACTACGTACTACCGTAAAGAAATTCGTAAATTTTCTTTCCATTTAATTACTATATCACATACAGGGAATAGCCCAATACAGAATTTTACACGATTTTAAACTATTATAAATTATTGTAATTAAAATTTTAAGAAAATGAAAAAGTTCTTGTAAAAATTCATTATTCATCGTAAAAAATGTGTTTCTTAAGACATTAATTTCCTTAATATAACTTATTTACAAAGGCAATTAAAAGCTTTTCTAATTAAATAATGTCATAGTTTTATTGCATTCATTATTTTTTTAATTCAGAACAGATTTTGGGATAGAACAGTGCAAGTTTGAAAACAAAGATTAGGCGATTTAGATTCTCCAAGGAGTCCTACATTCAACCAATAAAAAATTCAGGAAATAGAAAGATTTTTTGCGAAATTTCATGAAATTATGTGAGGAGTAATATATATAAAAAGAAATTTTTGCCAAAATTATCTAAAATAATTCAAAAATTATTTCATTCATTTGTGAATAATCCCTGAAAATTTCATTAAAATTGGACAATTATTTGATTTTTACAAGAATTTCCAAATCAATGTGTTTTCAACGGTAAAAAGCGCAAAAAAGCCAATGTTATTATTATGCCATCACGATGATGTAAACAAAACAAGATTTTAATTAAAATTTCGAACGTTTTAGAAAGGATTAAAAAATTTCAAAAAATAATTAAAAAATACTTTGGTCTTTCATCTTAATAATAACAAACATTTTAACGATAATACTTTATTTTTATTAAGTTTGTGGCATTTTTCATTTAAGCTATGCTGTTTCCCCGCGAAAAAGTGGAGGTAACCATTGCAATCTCTTTTAATCGGGGTCAGTGGGTTTGAGGAGGTGCTTGGATTTATGGATACCTGTAGACATTAATTCGAATTTCGTATTCCCCAAGTTAGGGCCATTTAAGCGTTTTAATATAACTTTCTCCAACGAATATACATTACCATATATATATATATATATATATATATATATATATATATATATATATATATGAAAATATATAGAAAATAGGAAAGAACTGGTTAGGTAAATAATCCAAAGTTCTTTAGTATTTTTGTTATTATTTTTTAAAAATAGTGCTCGATTCAAAAGTAGAGCATAAATATAATTATTTATTTAAAAATATGATTCCAACACGCTACATAAGAGTTCTCATGTTTCGAAACAAGAGCCGAAAACATCAATATAATTATTTGAATTAAATTGAATTAAAGTAAGCCCAGTTCCATCTTCAAGCGAAATCTTTTTAGGAATAACTTATTTCTGAAATTTACGTGTTTTAATAACAGATTCATTATTGAAATCAAAATTTCCTTGGTAATGGCCAGCGCGATTGTTCATATAAAGAGGGGCGCCGAGTGTTAATAATGTGTATCAGTATAGAGTTACATTCATAGGTGTCAAGTCAGGGTAAGGTTGGGGTGTCTAAATTTAAAACGGAAGCTGATTTCGTCTGGTCTGGTTTACGTGTCTATGGAGATTTATTTTTTTTTTTATTTCTGAAAGGGTTTTGTGTATATAAAAAAAAAAACTGCTGTAACATTTGTTTTTTGACGACTTCATAAAGGGTTATCTTTTTGTAGGGTATTTAAGCTATTTATTAGGACTATGGATTTTTAAAAATTATATGCTAATTATTCAATGCAAAGATTTGATGATGTCGGAAAAAACCGTTAACTCGTGTCTATTGTTTAATAGATTTTTATTATTTAGGAACTTAATAATGTGTAGTTTCTCATGTAGGCATAAAAGGCATGGGTGATCCCAAGTTTTACAAGTTCTAGTTTTGTTTATAATTTTCCATTTTACTTTTGGTGTTTTATTCATTTCCTTCAAATGCCAAAAATATTTAGATAGAGATGTCTGATTTCTTTTATTTATATTGTTGAAAAAGCACTTATGCTGCCTCCATCTAGCTTTAAATTCATTCTTCCTAGATCCAATGTATATCATATTAGTATTAGGACTCTCAGTGGATGTGATAGTACATTGGTATACCACAGATTTGACGCAGCATTTATTTTCCAATGGGCAGTCTTCTGGGTTTCTACAATCACATAATTTTTCACTGCTGTTGTCTAATTTAGGTGTAGGGTTTTTATTAATACTATTCAGGCATGGGGGTTTGTTCAGGATTTTATTATTGTGTTTTTTTATTATACTTTCTAGATTTTCAGTGCATCTGTAACTAAATTTTAGGGTGTTCTTATTAAATATATTACTAAGCTTACTATTGGTAGGGAAGTGTTTTTCAATTAAAGCTAGGAATTTCTGTCCTAGTTTAATAATGACCATTTGGTTGAACGGAGGGGTATAACAAATGATTTTTCTTTTCCTATTTTTTTCTTCTGGTTGGTGCAATTGTTTCTATAATTAATGTTTGCATTTTTGTATCCACTATTTTTTAGGGCAGCGTTATAAAAACTACTGTGTTGTTGGAATATTTCTTTGTTAGCGGAGTTAATGCTGATTCTATTTTCTATTGATGAGGGTATATGTTTAATTATGGATGGAGGGTGGTTTTGTCTTCGGGTGTATATATAAGGGGTTAGTATTTGGTTTTCTATAAGGTTGGTATGTGTTGTTTGTTAAAACTAGAGTTACGTCGAGGAAGTTTACCCATTTCAATTTAGTACAGACTGTTATCTTTAAGTTTAGATTTTTAAATTTACTGAATATAATTTTTCTACCTTTTTCAATTTTAAAACTAGTAGAACTCCTCATTACCATGAGCCCGTAATCTCTATACAGTCTGATGTTCTTAATATCTATTTCACGGTGCGCGGTCAAGTTGTACAGTATTAAAAGACCAACAAGGTCAGAAGACTCTGCAGAGTCTAAAGATCCTATAGTGATGTCAAACAGGTCATTATTGTTTTTTATCCATTGGTCCCCATTATGAATGAGGACAGATTTTTTTGCGCTGAGGATTATATCTATTTCTTCCTTTGTCAGGTTAGAATACACAGCAGCAAAGTCCAGGGCAGTCATAAATAGATCCTTCGAAATTGACGGGTAGTAATCCACGATATCGAACTGTAATAAGGTGCCTATTCGGTTTATTATCAATATTGGTTTACCAATATTGATAATAAACCGAATTGCTGCTGTGTATTTTGCCCACTCAAACCGACTTTTTAATATTGATTCTTTGTAAATGATTTTCTTTTTACTGTTAAACATAGATCTGTGAATCCTATTTGGTAGAATGTTGGAAACATCAAGACCATATTTTATAATGTTGGCCAAAAATATATCTTTCAACAGAAGAATCTATTTAGATTCTTTTTTTTTTTATCTATGGTAATGAATATTTTGCCAATTGCGCATATGATCCTTGTAAAATCTCTAAAAAAAATCACAAACATCGATGTTGCGAGTTGACAGACATTTACAATTCGCGAAATTCTATACACACAATTATAAGGAAAGTGACTCATTGTGCCTTCTCGGGGGAACGTTCTCAGCTGACGTGAAGTGTAAAGACTATATTGAATCCATTGCCAGGTCAGGCGGTAAAAAAGATAGCTCACTGCATCGGGCGAGACAATTTTCCTCTCCAAAATCTGTCTTACATATCTATAAGTCTACCATTCATCCATGATTAGAATATTACGGCCACATATGGTACGGTGGTCCTCCTATTTGTCTTGATCTCCTTGATAAGATCCAAAGAAGAATCAGCAATATTATTGGTCCTGATCTTGAAAACTACCATTCGTCCATGCTTAGAATATTGCTGCCACATATGGTCTGGTGGTGCTGCTATTTATCTTGATCTATTTGAAAAGATCCAAAGAAGAATCAGCAATATTATTGGTCCTGATCTATATATCTACCTTGTATCCATGCTTAAAATATTGCTGCAGTTATGGTCTTGTGGCCCTACTATTTACCTTGATCTCCGTGATAAGATCCAAAGAAGAATCAGCAATAATATTGGTCCTGATCTATAAAACTACCATTCATCCATGCTTAGAATATCGCTGCACAATATGGCAGGCCAATATAAGCGGGTTCGGGATCTGTCTGCCTCCCCGGATGAAAAAAAAATATACCTTGAACCCGCCTAGACGGGTTCAGTGCCTTGTTTACCTCCCCGGACGAAACCTTGCCCTTCTCTCATCAAGATCAAGGTAATGAAATTTTTCATTTACTTAAATTTATTTCATCATCTATTTATATATTTCGTTAATTTTTGTATAGTTTTCGGTTCTAAACTTGCGTGTTTGAAATAAATCTAATTAAATTTACATCATGTGATTGAATAGCTACGCCAAGTATCAAGAAACAAAAAAACTTCTTTAGATATAAAGAAAATGGTACTGAGCTGTTACCTGATGGCTGTTCTCCAATATGGCAGTGAATGCTAGACAATCTCATCAAGGAAGAAGAGACTTGAAGCAAAGTAAATGTGATTATACAGAACGATACTGAGAATACAATAGGCGGAACATGTGTCCAATGCTAAGTTTTATAGAAAATGGAAGCAAAACGAATATTAGAGATAGACAATTGAAATTACTAGAGAAAATAAATGAGGAAAGGGGGCTTATAAAATTTGACACTCATAGGACTTATTGAAGGCAAGAGGAACAAAGGGAAGCTGTGCAGAACCTACCTAACGGTATTGTCTAATTGATTGGCAGAACAGGGATTAGGAGAGATAGTGAAAAGATAAATTTTATTAATAGCTACAAAGGAGAAGGAAATGTACAGAGCCATATTCGCACATGTCCTGAAGAGACATGGTACATAGAAGAAGAAGAAGAAGAAGAAGAAGAAGAAGAAGAAGAAGAATGTATTGTTTGGTCTTTTGTCTCATTATTTTGTTTTTGGTACCATAGGAATTAGGCTATTATCTTTTTAAGAGTTTATCGTAATTTCATCCTCTAGGAATATATTACACAGTTTGGTTTGGTTTGGTTTATTTTGTTTTACGGCATATCAACACCTCAATGGGTTATTTAATGCCGACGAGATTTTTAGGATAGTTCCGTATGAATAGAATATGCATTCCTTGTAAGAAATCAGTTTGTAGATCAGGTTTCATCGACGGATTTTTGTAAAAAGGTTTTTTTTGTCGAAAGTCAAATCTATTGCTGGTAATATTTTTGTCTTCAAAAATTTATCTCTGGCAATCCTTTTTTCCCCCTTTCAAAAATGTATTGCTGGTATTTTTACTATAAAAATTATTTTTATACTTTCAGTATGGCGGGTAACTATTTGCCCATAGCTGGGACCCAATCAGGTGCTACCACCCTGGATCAGGGTGGACCTGGGAGCAACAGCAATTAACAGGTGGTTCGACGCTCCTCAAAATATCCAATCTTCCGATCAGTGGCTTGCTACCGGTTGTAGTTTATCGTCATACCCAGGACGAGCAATTCATAAGTGGTTCCAAGGTCCTCAAAACCCCTCGATCTCCCGATCAAAGGCCTTCCTGTCGGTTGTAGTTTATCGTCATACCCAGGACGAGCAATTTATAAGTGGTTCCAAGCTCCTCAACCACACCCCACCCCAATCTCCCGATTAGAGCCTTGCTGCTGGTTGTAGTTTATCGTCATACCCTAAACAGCTTGGATGTTAATTGAGATGTTACTGTTTTCTTTTATATTTTATTTTCCACTTTTGTTCCTTCGTTTGCCTTTTTATTTTAATATCTCTTTTGATAGTTTTGTGTTATTTGCATCTTTTGCTGTTGCAGTTGTGTTTATTTGTGCGTGTCGCGTCTTTTTTCTTTATAAAATTCCATCCGATGCTCTCATGCGTTGCTTGTGGGGTTGTCTGCATATCACTGGAAAGACTCAAATATCAGTCAAAAACGCTTGGATTGGTAGGAACCTCATACGTCGAAATTAACAAAAAGGTAATTCATGGTAGAGATTTGTGCCATATGACTATAAGACTATGTGGCAGGAAGTGAAAATGATGAGGATATAAAGGAAGATAAGGAATAATGCTTGACTAGAATAAGTTATGGGTGAACTCTTTAGGATAGCATCCACGTGTGACGCTCGTCCACAAAGTAGCAGTTGTTGAAAAATAACAGTCTAACCCTAACCCTAACTGTGCCTTACAATTAGAACACGGAGAAAATAATTCGACTCCGTACAATGGCGACTCCTAACCGTAAATTCTGAAACTTGTGGAACTAGAACTCATCTGAACCATTACCATGGATATAACATTAGAGTAGCGATACTCTAGCGACGTTGCATTTTTAGAAAAAGTGGAAATATGACCGCGTAAATGATTATAAAATCTATCACGGCTAGAAAATGATCATTTAGCAGCAAGATACCATGTTTCGTTCAATCTGATTTTTATAAAGATTCTTTCCAGGGACATTCTGTTATCTCTATATATTTTTTATAGATTTTCTTTTAATCTTATTGCAGCTTCGTACATCACGTTGGTTTGTAAACAGTTCCTGAGTAGTGGTCATTCGTACTTTCTTCTATGCATAGAACTTGGTACGGGTATTTTGGTGATTTTTCTGATGTTTTCTTTTTAATGAAAAATGTAGCCGAGAAAATGACATCTGTTTCTTAAACGTCCAGTGTATAATAAAGTATACTGAAGTAACATACATTCCGGCAAAGATGTTCAATTTTAATTTGGTTCCACTAAAAATCCTTGGATATTTCGTTCCTAGTTCCAATGTAAGATATATAAACAGCACTGCTCTCTCCAAACATTTCTGCCAATTAATCAATGGTGGTAATACCCCCATTATTACGTTGGATATTGTAGCTAAAACCAAATCTTGGAATGGGTGTGGTGATAGATGCCATTTATGCCTTTCTGAAAAATTAGTCATCTTAAAACTGTTAAATAAGCAGAGCTTATTAAGCAAGAGAAATGAGTTAATGGTTACATATAGGCCTAAAAATACATTGACCCAGATTAATTTATAATTTAAGTTATGCTTTCTTTTTATTTTTAAAGAACCACTAATTTCCCTTTATGCTAAATACAAAACATTAATATTTACAAATCTAAAGAAATTTTTAACATATATATATATATATATATATATATATATATATATATATATATGTGTGTGTGTGTGTGTGTGTGTGTGTGTGTGTGTGTGTGTGTGTGTGTAAATCCAGTTTATTTTAAATACTAAATATTTTTTTAAAATAAAAAACTAATTCCGGTATAATATATAACGATGCCAGCCTTACGGTAACCAGATATTTTTTATTAAAATTTAAATTACGCAAATGTCAGACTCTACTCAGCACCCGAAGATTGCGTTGTGCATGAAACTCTGAGTCGTGCTAACGGTGAGGAATAATATGTATATTTCTTAATATATACTTAACTGCCATCTGTCTATATATCTGAGATGAAGTATCATGTACCCTATTTACATTGCTTAGACTATCATCCTCATCTTTGTTGCCATATTTATCACAACGTTTCGGTCGTTGTACTTACCAGCCTTCTTCAAGTAGCTGGAATGTCGAACTGAACCTTTTATTTAGCTCGCTGGTGTAGACAATTCTAGTTCCACGTGCCATGTCTAATGTCAGTTATCTCCTGTTAATTCCCCTCTCCAAGTTCTCCACCGCCGTAACCAGGTATTGAACTCACACACTTTGGATCCTGTCACTGGATCTAGCTAACGCCTTTATCCACTGTGCCACGTGTCTTTGAGACGTTAGTTAGATCCAGTGACAGGATCCAAAGAGTGTGATTTCAATACCTGGTTAAAGCGGTGGAGAACTTAGAGAGGGGAATTAACAGGAGATAACTGATAACTGACATCCATTAGATGGCACGTGGAACTAGAACAGTCTACCCCAGCGAGCAAAATAAAGAGTTCAGTTCGAGATTCCAACCAGAAGGCCGGGGCGTATGGCAACAAAGATGAAGATGGTAGTCCGAGCAATGTTAATATTATGCTTAACAGCTCTGTTATATTAAATCGAGTACTCTTTTATTATTTCATATGTGCGATATATATATATATATAAATATATATATATATATAAATATATATATATATATATATATATATATATATATATATATATATATATATAATAATAGGCAATTAAATGAATAAAAATAATACATAATAATAAACAAATGAATATATATATTGCTTTATTCGGTAGACTAAATAATTATCTGTCAATGGAAATCATTTTATTGTTGTTATAAGTCTTAGAAACGTATCCATAAACCCTTTCCTCGTAAACAAATGAGGGAGGGATAAAATATATGTTTTTGTGTGGGCATATATATATATATATATATATATATATATATATATAGAGAGAGAGAGAGAGAGAGAGAGAGCGAGAGAGAGGGAGAGAGAGAAAGGCATGTATGTATGTATGTCACGTTGGAGTGTCAGCAACAAAACCGGCTTCCTCAGCTCCCTTTCAAGTGAGGAGGTTTGTTAGCAACCCAGTAGCGTGAAAAATAAGAACTAACAAAGGGCGCAAGAACTCTCGAGGAGTATCAGTAAATCACGGTGAAGAGGGCAAAGGCAACCACTTCACTATTAATCCCAAGAATCATGGCAATTATCACACGAAATATGAAAGCTAACGGCATGATGCGTGTTAAGTCTATGGGAATTAACTCCTCGCCCGGCAAGGATACACATGAGCAACAGGGGATAAAATTCCTCGGAACTGATCCCTCGTCCGGAAAGGAGCGACATTAGCGACAGGTGTTATCGGACTGTCATCCAGCGACTGTTCGCATCAAGCAAAACATAACTCTCTGGACATGGAACGTTAGAACGTTAAACAACTGTGGCCAGTTGGAAACATGTAAAACAGGGAATGAGTAGGTTAAATGTCAACATTTTAGCTGTATGTTAAACTAGGTGGCCAAACAATGGAGATTTTGTCAGCGACAACAACAAGATTATATATGCAGGCGTAAATAATAATGAGTAGGATGGAAACGAGATCAAAACATCAAGAAATGTGTTTTGGGATACTATCAATTATCTGAAAGAATTCTTGTAGCTAAACTGAAAAGTAAGTCTTTCAACATATCTATTAAAATAGTGTATGCACCGACAGCACAATCTACGGAACAAGAAATCGAAACTTTCTACTCCATGTTAGACAACGTCAAGGCTCACTGTAAATCACACGAAATTAGAATTATCATAGGAGACCTGAATGCCAAAGTAGGTAAAGAGAGGAATAGGGAAATAATTGGCAAATTCGGACTAGGAACCTGCAACGAATACGGAGAAAAATGTGTTCAATGGTGCAAGGCCAATGACCAGATAATAGCCAACAAATGGTTACAAGACGATTATGGACATAACTATCAACGAGAGATTCAGGAATGCAATGGTTCACTGCAAAACCTATCCAAGTGACGACTACTGAAGCGATTACTTCCCTGTTATATGCAAACTAAGAGTGAAACTATGGAAACTGAAGAAGACAAACGCAGCTCCCAAACTGCAATACAACAGAATCCTGAACGACCCGAAGGAAAAATATATGAACAATGAGAAAAGCAGATACGGGGTACAAATGGAAAAGGGAAAGTCGATGTGGGGGACACTAAGAGAACTTTTACTGATATCAGTAAACGACATCATAACATAGGAAAATGGACGAAGAAGAAAAAACGAATGTATCATAGACGAGATTCTCGACAGAAAGCAAGGCCAAGACACGGAACGGAATGCAAGAAACTACACAAAGAAATACGTAACGAATGCAGACAGGTTAAAGGGGAATGGCTCAACGAAAAATGAGTAGAAATAGAAAGAATAGAAGAAATATGTATAAAAAAAATAAGAGAACTAAAAGGCATGCTGATCGACAGATTCCATAACACACAACGCCGGAACGCTGATATTAGAGAAAGAAAAATACTTCAGAGATGAAACGAATATATCACTCAAATCTTCCAAGATGAAAAAGAACAACCGGATATACACAGAAATACTGACAGACCGGAAATATTAAAAACCGAAGCTGCACTGGTCAATTGAATAGAAACAAAGCATCAGGGCTAGGCGGAATCGGATCTATTCAACCTATACATCGAAGCATTTTCTGATAAAATTAGAAAATCCTACCAGGATTCAGTATTGGCGGCCACAATCTTAACAACACAAGTTAGGCAGATGACACAATGCTGATACCAGACACGGAAAGGAAACTAGAATCGCGCCTACAGAAGGTAGCGAAAGAAAGCGAGAAGAAAGGACTAAGTATAAACAACGAAACAGAATGCATGAAAAAATGCGACAACATAAACTCAAAATGCAAATTACAGATCGAGGATATTAAATCAAGCAGGTACAGAAATTTAAATATCTGGGAAGTGTTCTAACAGAGGACAGAAACTGTGACATTGTGATTCGAAGGCATTTTGGAATGGCCAAAGATGCATTCCAAAAGCAAAGCAGGGTATTAAGAGACAAGAAAATTGTACTAAATTATTACGTGATATCCCTCTTGCTGTATGGCAGCGAATGCTGAGCAATCTCCTCAGAGATGGAAAAGAGACTTGGAGAAACCGAAATGAAGAGGGAGGGGTACCTGTGTTTTATAGGCTACGCAAGAGCTTTGGAGAAAGTACGCCACAAAGATCTGTTAAAGCTGCTCAGCAAGCTTAGTATATTCGAGAAAAACATTAGAATAATCAAGAATCTATACTGGCATCAAAGCGCTTGCATACGGACAGAAAATGAGTTCAACAGATATAGAAAAATAGATGAAAGTATAAGAAACGAATATTTCTTCTCACCGGATATATTCAACCTCTATATCGAGGCAATACTGAGAGAATCAGAAAATCCTACCAGGATTTATTAGAAACGCCCACAACCTTAACAATATAAGATATGCAGATGACACAATGCTGATACCAGACACGGAAAAGAA
>OZ010592.1:20436349-20478849 GCA_963932145.1 Acanthosepion lycidas
TTGAGGAAAGGATAAAGAGAAGAACAGGGAACAAGATCAAGGCATCAGGATATTACATTTGAATATTTGAAGATTATAGTTATCAGGAAAGCAAGTAAGAGGAAAGGAGTCCAACAGATGGGCAGTGTGATAGAAGAGGTTGTTTGAGTGGAAGAGACGGTTACATTTAACTGTTTGGACAGTGAAAGGGTGGGACCAAGATGCCAGCCTATTAGCTCGCTTAAATTCATGCAGTCTGGGAACCAGTGAAAGTAGCTCGTTGGAACGTTTACCGTGAAAATACTTGTAAAAGCCACGTCTCGTCTGTGAGAAAGTGACTGTATAAGAGACGCCAGATCAGGACCTATCAGATTGCATATCCGTCTCTGAATTTTGTCGAGGACCTCGAGACGTCAGCGGGGGCAGCAGACCATATATGACAACAATATTACATGCAAGGACGAATGGTTGATTTATAGATTTGACGGATGGACTCAGACGAGAAAAGCTTTCTGACACGACACAGACAACCAACATTCCTTGCGATAGATGAAGCTATTGATTCAGTGTGTCTGTGTTTCCTTCGTTGTCTTTGACTTTGTCTTTTTTGTAAAACGTATCATCTTATATGGCCAGTAAAACCTGGATAATATCCTTACAGATAAAGAAAAGACTCGAATTAAGAGAAATGTGGTTCTACAGAAGGATACTGAGGATACCATGAACGGAATATGTGAGTAAAGACAAGGTTTTGGAGAAAATAGAAACAAAAAGGAAACTCTTCTTTAACATCAGAAAGAGACACTTGAAATTTCTAGGGCACTTAATGAGGAAAGAGGGCTTGGAAAATTTGATACTCACAGGACAGACTGAAAGCAAGACTTACAGCGAAAAACAATGTATAATATTTTTAGTGATCTTGAGTAAATGAACGGCGGCACAAGAATTAAGTGATAGCAAAAATTTTTTTTTTTTTACAACTACGACGGACAAGAAATTGAGGAGAGTTATGATCGCCTACATCATCAAAGGACAAGACACAGAGAAGAAAAATATTATACAATTATGATAACCACTGTTCCTGATTCTTTGTTATTTTGGTTGATTTTTTTTCCAAAGCTAAAATTGCAGTCCAAACGATGTTGATGAGATTAAGAACAGCTTATTGCGATTCGGAATTGCACACCGTTTTGATTAATATTAGGTTGGTGCAAAAATAATGACGTAATAATGTCGTTTTTTGACGTTAACATGTAAAAAAACGACATTATTACGTCATTATTTTTGCACCAACCTAATATATAGAGAGAACGCTTAAACAATTCTGTGAGATCCAGAAGGCGCTAGTTTGAAGAGGACTAAAACATTATGACTAAAATTTGGCGAACTTTCGTTATTATTAAATTGCTGCATGTTCTCCAGACATGTCTTGTTCCATCTTTCTTTCTTTTTTACTCCTTTTCTTTTAATAGTCATAATTCAAATATGATTCCTTATTTTAATTTGTCCATTCTTTCCTTTTTGTTTGTTAATTTTTTCTTTCTTTGCCATTATGTCCATTCTTTTTTTCTTTACTTTAAAAAAATGTTGTTATTCATATCATTTCATTAATGTTTCTTTTTTTTTTCATCTATTTCTCAAATTTTCACGCTTCCCTCTACATTCTACAGGGTGTCCCAAATATTGACATCATTTTGTAGTCAAATGACACTGCCAATTCTCGCTTAAATGATCGCAAATTTTAACAAAATGTGTAAAAACTATGTTGAATGTTTATTTTTTCCATTTTTCAGGGTGAAGGAGGACGTTCACTAGAAATGAAAAGGCATTCTGTGTGTTAGAATGTGCTTGAAGGCAGTCGAACAAAAGTGTGCAGCGTGCGTTTTCGAGAAAATTCAAAAATGCACCAGCTGGAAATTAGATTTGAACATGGATCAAAAAAATTCAAAGGCACTGGAGAATGTTGCGCATGACGTGCTACGGCGTGTTTGGCAAGAGCTGGACTATCAACTTGACGTGTGCCGTTTCACAGTTGGTGTTCATATTGAACATTTGTGAAGCTTTGTTGAACGGTTATAAAATTTACATCCCTTTTCATATCTTGTTCTAATTTTTATGAATAAATATTTTATTATTCAACATGAAGCCTATATAAGTTCGTTTGCCTGGGGTATGTAGTTACTCAGATATTCACATTTTAAGTGATGCCAATTTTGAAGGACATTCCATACTTTACATTTTGCACTTTTCTTCATTCAATTCTTTTCCCTCCCTTCGTTTTTTTTTTCTCTTCAAAAGTTATTTAGTCCATCCTTTCTTTCTTTTAGATTTCCTTCTTTATTTAATTTTCATTCTCTCCGATTCCTTCCGTTCGTTCTTTTAACATTTCTTCCCATCTATAGGTTGTCTTTATTCACTCTTCCTTCACTTATTTTGCTTTCCTTTATTGTCTTATCTTACGTTTTTTCACTTCTTCCTTTCGTTTTTAATCCTCCAACCCTTCCTAATATACACTTACATCTCTTCCCTTCGTTACTTACATTTCTTCCTTTTCTTTCCTTTCGCTTTGCTGTTTAATTTTCTTTTCTTCTTTTCCTTCCCTTTCATTCTTTCCCTTTGTTGTTTACCTTTCCTTCATTTCCTTCCCTGTTTACTTTTCCCCTTTTCTTTTCTTTCTCTTTATTATTTACTTTTCCTTCTTTTCGTTTCCGTCTCTTCGTTGTTTACTCTTACTTCGCTTCTTTCCTTCCTTCCTTTTATTGTTTACTCTTTCTCTTTTTTCTTTTCATTCTCTTCATTTCCTTCTCCGTTGTTTACTCTTATTTCTCTTCCTTTCTTCCTTCCTTCTTTCCTTTCTTTGTTTACTCTTTCTCTTTTTCCTTTCCTTCTCTACATTTCCTTCCCTTCCCTCTTTACTCTTCCTTCCCTCCCTTCTTTCGTTTCGTTGTTTAGTCTTTCTTTTCTTTTCCTTCTCTACATTTCCTTCCCCTTGTTCTTTACTGTTCCTTCCTTCCCTCCCTTCCTTTCGTTGTTTACTCTTTCTCCTTTTCTTTTCCTTCTCTTTGTGATTTACTTTTCCTTCCCTTCATTTCCTTCCTTTCCTTCTTTACTCTTCCTTCCCTCCCTTCCTTTCATTGTTTACTCTTTCTCCTTTTCTTTTCCTTCTCTTTGTGATTTACTTTTCCTTCCCTTCATTTCCTTCTTTTTCTTCTTTACTCTTCCTTCCCTCCCTTCCTTTCATTGTTTACTCTTTCTCCTTTTCTTTTACTTCTCTTCGTTATTTAATTTTACTTCTCTTCGTCTCTTTCTCTTCGGTCTTCACTCTTCTTTTCTGTTCCTTCATTTTCTTCTAAAATCTGCTTTTAATTGTTTTTCATTCAACCAGCCACACCTAATATTACTATTCCAAAAATGTTTCTATTTAATTCTATTTCCTCCTATTATTTTAATTTTCCGTTCTTCTTCAATGTCTTTTTCTTCAACCTAAATTATTTTATCTTTCTTTATAACCCACCTTCTGTTCCTTCCTTTAACTTTTCTCATTTCCTTTATTTTTATAAACTGTTCTTTCTTTCTGTTATAACCGCTTTCAGTTTTCTTTATTTAAAAAAATACAACTTTTCTTTCTCTTTCTAACCATTTTTGTCTGTCTGTTTGTCTGTCTTCTTTCTTTCTTTCTTTCTTTCTTCTTTTCTTTCCCTTCGTGCTTTACTTTTCCCCCTTTTCTTTCTCTTCATTTCCTTCCCTTCATTGTTTACTCTTTTTCATCTTTACAATTTTTTACCTTCTCTTTTCCTTTTTCTTTTGTCTTTTCAGTATTCATACGCTATTCTTTCTTTCGTTCTTTTCATAATCTGTGTGTCTTTTCCTGCTTGTCTTTTAAATAGTCACCTGCCCTAATTTATTTCTATTTTCTTTTCATAACCACTGTGCTGTCTTTTCCTTCTTTTCATTATTCATATATTCTTTTTTTTTCTTTCTTTCCCTTATCCATATGATTTTCTTTCTTTCTTTCTTTTCATTATTAATATGGTCTGCTTTCTTTCTTTCTTTCTTTCTTTTTTTCTTTCTTTCTTTCGTTTTCTTTTTGTTCTTCTTCTTTTCTTCTTCATTCTTCTTTATTTTTCTCTTGATCCCTTCCTTCGCTTAAATTCTTTCTTTGTTTCTTTGTTTCTTTGTTTCTTTCTTTCTTTTCATTATTAATATGGTCTGCTTTCTTTCTTTCTTTCCACAAACAAGCATTTCGAGCTTTGAACAATTAACGATTGAATCCAAAACAATCTTTGTAGCTGTTCAATATCTTCCAAAATTGCCAGCAGCCGTGGAAGCAATCAATCGTTAACAAACTGGCGAAAAATAGGAAACCAAAGATTTTATTAAGAGAAAATCTTGAAATATGCAGAAGCCCCTGAGGCAAATCGCACGCCCGCGCGCCAACAAACACAGACACGCGCAAGCATACACACAGAAACTCACACGCACACGCTTACACACAGAAACTCACACGCACCTACATAGGTAGAGAGGCACGCAAAAATTCATTCACACACTCAGACGCACACATAAACAAAGAAACACACAAAGAAACGACTTTTAATCAATACCAATGACGGCAAAAACAGTCACTGGCCAAATATTTATTTATTTTTCAGCATAATCTCCTTCCTTTTTCAATGCACTTAATTCAGTATCTAATATGATTCATAAAATTCGAACATTATACAATGAAAATTTCAGATCAAAATCCAGGTAATAACAACGTGTCAGGTTGTAAATCTATTGATTCATCAATAATGCTTTCACATCCGTGTAAGATTTGTGAATTTTCTTGTGTGTGTAAAAATATGTAAACATTCATAAGTACACACACGGACACACACACTGTGGGGATATATTTCTTTTAATCATTTCACCCCAAGCAAGGCGATAAAGTCAATAGGACGCAGTGGAGGGGGGTAAAGTTATAAAAATAAAGAAAATAAGAGATTATAATAGCAAGAAAGAAAGAAAGAAAGAGAGAGAGAGAAAGAACAATTTATAAACATAAAGAAAATAATAGATTATAATAGAAAGAAAGAAAGAAAGAAAGAATAATTTATAAAATATAATAGATAGATAGATAGATAGATAGATAGATAGATAGATAGATAGATCGATAGAACAATTTAGATAAAATAAAAATATGATGTTATAACAGAAAGAAAGAAAGAAAAAGTCAGAGAGAAAATAAGAAATGGTTAAAAAAGAAAGAAACGATTTTAAAAAAAGAAAAAGAATAAGAAGAGGATGAAAGAAAAATAAGAAGACATTAGTGAAGAGAAGTGAGGAAATGACAAAAAAAATAAACAGGTTTCACAGAAGATGGTGACTGACGTTGCATTTTTGAAGATTATAGGTAGAAGGGGAAAAAAGAAACCAGAAAGCAGTTCGACAGGAGAGAATGCAAGAAAAGATACTGTTGGGGTATAAATGGCGGTTGCATTTAGTTAGTTGGACAGTAAAATGGTGAGTCCTTTTTGCCAGCCTTGTAGCCCACTTAAATTCATGTAGTCCGGGCAGTAGGGAAAAATCTCAGAACAATTCCCATGAAAATATTTATAGAAAAGACAGAGGGAAGCCACGTCACGTTGGCGAGAAAGTAACTGAAGTCGAGATGTCAGGTCAGGTCAGTTATCGATTATCATTACGGACGCTTCTTTGAATTTTGTCAAGAATCAGAATATACAGTAGAATCACCAGACCAGATATGACAGCAGTATAGGAGGAGGAATGGTAGATGTGCAAGATGGATTCTGATGAGAAAAGCTTTCTGGCACAAAACGGTTAATCAACTTTTCTTGCAGTAGACATAGTAATTGACTCAATATGGTTGCTCTACTTCATGTCTGTAGAAAACGTGATCTCAAGAAGACGTAAAATGGTAAAATGTTGCTCTCCTGGAATTCAGCAGCAGTCATCCTGATGGCTGGCAGAAAATATTCTTTGTGATGATTAAATGAACACGATTTTGCTTTGGAGGCGTTAAAACTTATGCAACTATGAATATATGAATGAGTATATGTATGCATCTCAGTATCTGTCTTGCAGAATTATGGATCTAGCATTCGTCTGTGCATTTAATATTGCTGCTATATCTGTTCTAGATGGGACTGTGAAATAATGGATAGCTGCTTGAATTGACAAATCGGAAAATCGAATTCAAGTCAGGACCATTACATGGGAATTATATGAATCTTACTTACTAACTTACTTGGGAAAGATTTGAATCCTCTTCTTCTCCCACCAGTTATGGGTAAATAGCAGGGCAGACTGGGTTCTATAGCCTTGACTGGCAATCGATCTAGGAGAAAATAACTCTGAATTCAAAACTGTATGTAGCCCTTGGAAAAAATCATTCGAATTGGCTCGATGTTCCCGACTACGGTCTGATGGTGAAGATGGGTGATTTTATTATATATCTTTGCAAAATTCAAATAATGGTCAGTAATATAATCGGTCCTGACCTGGCATCTCGACATCAGTCACTTTCTCAGCGACGTGGCGTGGCTTCCCTCTGTCTTTTCTATAAATATTTTTAGGGCAGTTCTAATAAGCTTTCCTCCTTAGTACCTCGACTGCATGAATTTAAGCGTGATACTAGATTGGCAATTAGGTATCACTGATTTATTAAATGTCAACCGTATGTTTTATTCTATTAGCTTCTTTTCTTGCCTGTGGAACTCCCTTCAGATTTCTTGCTTCCCTGTCAACTACAGTAATTTAAATGCAAAACTAATCCCCATCTTCCGTGTTCTTCAAATCTGTGCTTTTATTGTTCTTTCTCCTCAATCTCATGCTCTTTCACTCCTAGTAAAGCTTTTGTGTCTCAATGGCCTTATCGCCTTGACGTGAAATGATTTAAAAACTCAGCATATATCAGGTCATCCCATAAGTTCTGTCCGAATTTTGAATAAAACAAGTGACCAAATGTTACATTTAATTACAGATTCAATCAACAATGTGTTTTCCCTGATTATCTATGACTTCCTTCCAACTATTAACAAGCTTACTAATTCCATTACTGTAAAATTCTTTTGGCTTTGATTCGAAGAACTCACAAATGTCAGTTTTAACCTCTACCTGTGTTACAAAAGCTGTTTCTTCCAAATGATTCTGTAAGCTACGAAACAAATAGTAGTCTGAAGGATCAAGATCGGGAGAATAAGGTGGATGAGGAATTTTCTCCCAACCAAGTTCTTCGATCTTTTGTGACGTGGTTTTTGCTGTGTGGGGTTGCGCATTTTCCTGATGAAACATCACCTCTTTTCGATTAACTAGAGCAGGTCCTTTTTTCCTCAAGGCTTGGTTCAAACGCTCTAATTGCTGAAAGTATATTTGAGCATTAATTGTTGCATTAGGTGGTAAGAATTCAAAGTGGATTATTCCTTGGCGATCCCACCAGATTGAAAGAAGAACCTTTTGACCATGAAGTTCCCTTCTCGGCTGTGGCTGGGGTCCTTCCCCTTTACCAAGCCACTGTCTACGACGCTTAATTTTTGATAAAAGATCCATTTTTCGTCGCCAGTCACAAGTCTATCCAAAAAAGGTGAAACAATTTGGCGGGAATGGAGAGAAGAGCAGATGTCAACTCGGGATTTGAGGTTGTTTTCAGACAATTCATGAGGCACACATTTTCCAAGTTTAGGAACGTTTCCAAGTTGTTGAAGATGGCGATGAACAGTTGTATGGTTTGAACTGAGAACGACTGCCAATTCTTCAACTGATAAAGCAAAATTTTCTTCAATGGCTGCTTCAAGAAGCTTTTCATCAAACTCAACTGGACGTCCGGTTCGATCTTCCTCTTCAAGAGTGAAATCTCCACCTCTGAATTTTGCAAACAATCTTCTGCAAGTTCTTTCATTCACACATTCCTCTCCATAAACTGAGTGAATGTTTCTAGCCGCTTCGGATGCTGAGTTTCCTTTCTTGAACTCATAAAGTATTATGTGCCTCAAATGATTCTTGGGTACTTCCATGTTAGCAGGGTTTTAATCAAACAAAATTAAATTTTATTGTTCTCTGAAATAAAATTTGATCAGTTTAAATGCATCTAAACATAAAAATAATGTTCAGCTCCATTAGACATTATAAAATACTCTTTAAATTTCGTTCGTTTTAACAAAAAGTTAAAATTCGGACAGAACTTATGGGATGACCTGATATGTATGAATATATTAAATGTATGTATATTTTATTTATGGAATAAGAGTATAATATAGATTGATTGTTTTTTACGGCTTATCAACCTTTTGTAGGTTATTTGAAGCCAAAAATTATTTTGGGATGCTAATCACAGTTCTTTTTTTTATTAATGTCATATAGGAGAAAGATCACAGTGAATTAATAGATAGTTAGACATAGGTACGATTTTCACTAGAGTCCAACAAGTAGACATAACTTTGGTTTACACTTTTGTCGACAAGTATCCAGCAGAAAATAATCAAAATAGTTTAGGTCTAAAGAAACTTAAGCTACTTCATTTCCGTTGATGATTATCGAGTGTTTCGTATTTGAAAAATAATGACGTCCGTTTCCAATTCAAACCAAGACATTTTCATAAAATTGTACTTATGACAAAAATCTTTGTCTACTGAAGCATTTATTTCAAACAAATTTCACTTTAATTGTTCCATATTTTTTTCTTTCCACATGGAAAAATGGAGATAGAGAAAAAAGAAAGAAAGAGAAATAAAGAGGGTAATAAAAAACAAACGAAGAGAGAAATAAAAAGAAGAGAAAGAAGAGGATAATGAAAAGAAAAAGTAAGGAAAAGTGTAATAAGAAGAAAGATAAACGAAGGTAATAATGAAAAAAGGAAGAGTCTAATAAAAAGGAATAGAGAAGGAGGTGGCTGATAAAAGAAAGTAAAAGAAAGAAGATAATGAAAAGAAAGAGAGTGGGTAATAAAAAGAGATGAGGAGTGAGAAGTAATGCATAGAAAGAAAGGGAAACAAATGATAATTTAAAGAGGTGTCAAAGATCTGAAGGAAAGAGGGCAAGAAAGATGAAAAAGACAGAATAAAAAGAACATCAGGGAAGACACAGATAGCGATAGAACTTATAGAAATTGAAGGAAAGTGAAAGTGAGAGAAGATAGAGAGTGTGTGAGAAGAACGGAAGAAAATAATAGAGAGATTAAAATGAGAGACTATGACAGAGAAATGAAAGACAGAGAGGGCGAAACAGACGATATAGAGAGAGTGAATGGGGGAAAAGATGAAAAAGAAAGAGAGTGAAAGATACAAATGGTAAAGCTATATTTTGCAGTTCAATTTGAACACCTTCTGTTTATGAAACGATAAAACTGTTTCCTATAAAAGTGTCAGCATTCTTGCAAATCAGTTAAAAACTACTATTACCACTACAATTAATAATTAAGTAAAACCTCTCTTACGGGAAACGTTATTGCTGCAGAAAAACAAAAAAAGTCAAGTATCTTCTGTTCCACATTCACTTTACCAAGCGGCTGAAGAATTATATTATTGGCTTCACTGATCACGAATTTAGAGAAGCCACGTACCAAGTTAAATGAAGCTTGGTTTCGTCGAGTATCCATGACACCGCCCCCGACACACACACACACAAATACATATATATATATATATATATATATATATATATATATATATATATATATATATATATATATATATTTCAGGCTTTCTAATAAAAAGCGGATCCGGAAAGGAACGAAGAGCTGTTTTTTTCTAAGAATACGACCGGTGTTTGCATATTACGACGTTGTTTATTAGTTTAAATCAAAGTAATTTTTGCTCGAGATAAATACTTTGAAAAAAACAAATAATGTTTTTTCAACACTGCCCACTTTTGCCAAAAGTTATTTGCAGGAAGTACTTCTGAGAGGGATTGCTTCTTAATAAATTGCTTGCAATACATATATATATATATATATATATATATATATATATATATATATATATATATATAATTATTTATTTAAAAATATGATTCCTACTCGCTACATAAGAGGTCTCATGTTTCAAAACAAGAGCCGAAAACTTCAAAATAATATTTGAATTAACTTGAGTTAAAGTAGGCTCTGTTCCATCTTCAAGCGAAAATTTTTTTTTTTTCCAAAAAACTCAACTCAAGTTAATTCAAATATTATTTTGAAGTTTTCGGCTCTTGTTTTGAAACATGAGACCTCTTATGTAGCGAGTTGGAATCATATTTTTAAATAAATAATTATATTTATGCTCTACTTTCGTATCGAGCACTATTTTTTAAAAATAATAACAAAAATACTAAGGAACTTTGGATTATTTACCAAACCAATTTCTTTCCTATTTTCTACAATATTTTCACACACACATATATATATATATATATATATATATATATATATATATATATATATATATATATATATTGTGTGCATTTAAGCAGCATTTTTTCATTAATACATGTTTCATTAATTAATATATAGACAAATTTTGTCTATTTTAAGCAAAATCCTTTCATAACGTCTGATAAGCTTAATAACATTATCATTGAAAGACGAAAGAAAATCCTCATGTTGATACATGTATTATTCTTAATCCTTTCTAAGATTTCGGCTTACATAAGCCAGCATCGGAGATTAAAGATGGTAGTTTTGCAACAATGATAGTTTGTTTGCATGGAAGATTGCTGTGCAAAGATAAATTCGTGCAGATTAAACGCAGGAAGTAAATATTGCATTGCAGTTCATGACGTCACACTTGATCACGTGAGAGTAAAAAATGAAGATGAGTGTTAATTATAGACGCCGTTGGTATAAACCAATAGCTCCTGTTATCAACTATAAGTATTTAAGTATATTTGTGGAGTTTTCATAATTTATTTTGTTCAAGTTAGGTTTCAACTGTTTTATGTAAATAGCTTCAAGAATTTTGAGTTTGTGCTTGTTTTCATGTTTAAGTATAGTTGTATTTTAAACAAGGATTTTTTGGAATTGTGTATGCGGCCAGTCATCTTATTTTAAATGTCTAAAAATGTTCCAATTTTCACTCAAATGGACAGTTAAGTGTCGTGTTTGTGGTTTCATATGCACGAATTTATCGTTGCATAGCAATCTTCCATCTAAACAAACAATCATTGTTGCAAAAATTACCATCTTTAATCTCAAATTTCATATATATATGTATGTAGCAAGCAATTTCAGTGCTTTGCGTGATACACAGTTAGACGATCCTGTATATTTCGATACATGACTAGCGAGGATTTATACGGCGTCTACAAGGAATTTTCGGCCGAGCCGACAGGCTCGGATACTCCATATTAAATTCGGCCTTGTGCCACATGTAACCGCATGGTAGACATCCTGCAATTGGAGATTCATCTCAAGCTGTGCTGTTAAAACTCTCTGCCTCCTGGCCGAGATGATCCCTAGACGAGGCTATGTCGAAGAGCAGAGTCGCGTCTCGGGAAACAGCTACGTGACCCTGTTTTATACGGGATCGACGGGGACATCATGGCCGAGCCTAAGGGCTCAGATATCCCACATTAAATTCAGCCTTGTGCCACACATGACCCCTTGGGACGGTTTGTAGATATCCTACAATGCAGCATTCCGTTTCCAAATTTCGGGCGAAGTGAATTGCACCATGGTACTCTTTTTTCTCCCAGACGTTACTCAACTGACCTTACTATACTGTGTAGTCGACAAAATTAAAACCAAACAACGCGCATGCGCGAAATTAAAATTATGAAATGGCGAACATCGTAACCAGTGTTTATATATATATATATATATATATATAAAAACACAGGGTACGATGTTCACTTTTTATATTTTTAATATATATATATATATATATATATATATATATATATATATATATATTTGATAATTATTTTATGTTAGAAGACCTTTTGACTAAACTGAACCACGAGAGAAAAATTTTAAAATCGGAATTTTCGTACACGTCTCTGTCCTTTTTTAATTAATTCGAAGCACATGTGCACCACGTTTCGTTTTAATTGTATATATATATATATATATATATATATATATATATATATATATATATTGCATTTAAAAGAAAATCAAAGTTGACTGGGAAGCAAGAAGCCTGAAGAGATAGCACTGATAGAAGAAAATGTTTGTATAGAACTTACAGTTACATCTAAACATTCCATCTGCTAAATCATGAGACCTAGCTGCCAATCTAGTATTGCATTTAAATTCATAAAGTATAGGTGCCATAGAGGAAAGTGCATCAGAAAGTTCTTCTTTATAGATCATCAAAAATTTGATCTATCATGTGATAGTTTCATCAGAAAGAAACGGTACAGTAAAGCAGTGAAAACGTGAATAATGATTTTGCAGATTCTTCTTTGTATTTTATCAAGAATCTCAAAATATAGAAGAAGAGCCGAAAACCAGATGTGGCATCAATATTCAGATACACAAACACACACATATATATATGTATGTACATATAAATTTCTCTCTCTCTCTCTCTCTCTCTCTCTCTCTCTCTATATATATATATATATATATATATATATATATATATATATATATATTCATTAATGCATGTTTCATTAAATAATATAGACAAGTTTTGTCTATTTATTTTAAGTAAGTTCCTTTCATATTGTGCGACAAGCTTAATAACATTATCATTGAAAGACGAAAGGAAATCACCATATCGATACATGTTTAAATCCAATCTAAGCTTTCGGCTTACACAAGCCATTATCAATAAATCAAACAACAATGATAGTCCGCCCTTGCTGCATAAAAATTTCAAGTAACAAAAAATTCGTATATACGAGACGCGGAAGAGAAAATCGAGTCGCAGCTCGTGACGTTACACATGACCAATCAGACAACAAGAAAGGAACTTACTTAAAATAAATAGACAAAACTTGTCTATATTATTTAATAAAAAATGCATTAATGAAAACTTGCTGCCTAAATATACACAATTTAAATATATATATATATATATATATATATATATATATATATATATATATATATATATAATGATCTAAACATCGTGAAACCCGTGGTCACAAATTCATATCCATACAAGTGGATATATATACTATGCAATGTTATTTTTAGTGGATACTCGTATTTGTGTAGACGTTCCGTTTATTTATTAAACATTATATTTATTTATTTAAAATAAATAAGTCTAAGTGTTTATAAGTGTTTAATAAATAAATATATAAAAAGTATATTTATTTATTAAAAGGTTTTATTTATTTTATATGAATGAATATCTTGCTTGATAAATAATCAGAATGTCTACTTGATACGAATATCCACTAAAATTAAGGTTTAAGTAATAAAAATCTGTCGGCTTAATAAATTAAAAATCCGTCCTTTTCTCTTCGCTACCTCCCCCAATGCTCACTCTCTCAACCATTCACACAAGCTCGTTAGGTAAGTTATTCGCTTGACTTCAATATGTCCTGTGAGTGTTAAATTTTCCAAACCCGATTTCTTCATTGTGTGCCCTAGAATTTTCAACTCTTTCTTTTGATAGTAAGTATAAATGTCCTTTTTGCTTCCATTTTCTCTAAAACTTCGTCGTTTCTTACATGTTCATGATATTCCCAGCATCCTTCTGTAGAACCATACTTCTGTTGCCGAAAGCTTTTTCTTCATCTTTGATGGGATTGTTCCAGCATTCAAAGTTATATAAGAGGATCGATATTACATAACAATTAAGTACCATTTACTTTGTTTCTAACGAGATTTTCCTGTTTCTTAATACTTTGCTTAGCTTTTAGAAGGCGTCTTTCATCATGCAAATAGGCCGACAGGTTTCGCTTTCGCTTTCGCACTTTCTCGCCTTTGTTAAATCACTTCCAAGAAATTTTTGTACTTTTTTGTACTTCATGCAAAGCAGTAAAACCACTAAAACACAAGGGGTGTGGAAGAATTAGGATCAAAAACATTGATAATGAGCGGGAAAAGGAAACAGTAACCAGGAAGTTAGTAGATAGCGATTGACATTCCATTTAAATTTTTGCAGATTTAAGCTGGCTCAAAAGCATGGAGCCAAAAAGGAATTCCACAACCGAGAAATACGAGAAAAGATAGTGTTAGCATAGAACTTATGGCTACATCTATCCAGCTCAACTGTAAATTGATGAGATCTTGATACCATTCTAGTACTGCGCTTAAATTTAAAAAAATCTAGATATCACAGAAAAGAGCTTATCCAAACAATAACCATAAAAAGTATTTATAGAAGAGACATAAAGAGGCAAAGTGGGAAAGTAACTGAAGCCGAGCTGCCAGATCATGACCAATAATATTGCGCATTCTACTTTGAATTTTATTAAGGAGCTCAAGATTTGCTTGATTTTGTTGTCTATTACTGCGATAAATGTAAACTACCTTGAAAGGTTTACTCAAATAATGTCAATTTTAATGTGAAAATACTAAATTGTATATTAAAATCTGGCAGAGTGTAAATACGAAGTCATGTAAAGCCAATTTAGGAAACGTCCATATTTGCAATCATTTGTATTTTTTCTCGAATCAATCACAGTTTTATAGCCGTCATTCAGTTATGTGCCATGCGTGATACACGCTTAGGTGATCATGTATCTTTCGATGGCTGACGAGGCAGATTTTTCCCGCAGTAGGTTGCTATTTCTCTCTGCGATAGACCAGTTGCCATCCAAGGCTACAGAATCCGGTCTCTCCTGCTATTTATCCATAGCTCGAGGTGAAGAGGAGGATTCATACCTCTCCCAAGGGTATTAGCATCTAAGTGAATGTAATGGATTCGACTGGAATTCGAACTCAACTTAGGTTGTCTCGATTCCTCAATCCAAGATGCTATCCAGAATTCCATCGTGCCTCCTCAGTTTTACAGCATAGAATGTTATAAACAGCTGAGCATCGACTTTTCTTTTCTTCAATGCTTTCCTGTTAGTGGTTTTATCTTAAACAAATGAGATACTTAAAAAAGAGAACAGTTTCATATTTGCTAAGACTTAAGATATCACAGTTTTGAACAGTCAATCTATATGACGCTATATGTATGCCAAAAGTGTTAGCCTAGAGTAATAACGTATAAAAAGCCGTTATATATTGCGTCAGCGTCCTTTCAATTTAAATAACAGTATCGACCAATCGGATTAACCGTCTGCGGATATGTTTGATGTAGCTATTCCTAGAGTCTAGTCAGCGAGACGATGTGATTCAAATAAGTCTAAGTTGTCTTGAATCGAGACAACCTAAGTTGGAGCTGTGAGTGATGGTTTGCAGACATTTTACTGGAAAAATTGTTCATAGCTGTTATATTCCGTGCTAACAAGAATATATACTTGAACAACATGGTGGATAAAATAAGTAAAGATTTATTGTAAAACCAGCACAATAAGAAATAAGGTAACAGTTATGCACACGATTGTCGCAAGTCAATTCAGTAGTGAGTGCTACTATTGGAAGGTTGGTAGTTCTCGCGTAAGTCTAGGTCGTACTCAACAGATCCCAGCTAGACAATATTTACCAACCTCCAACGAAGTAGGATGTGACACAAGGCCGAATATAATGTAGAGCAATCTGAGCCCGTAACACGGGCATAAACGAATTAGGGTCTGTCTATCTCCCCGGACAAGACTCTGCCCTTCAGAATAGACACGTCCGGGTTCCTCTCTGCCCGAAGGCAGAGAGTTCGATAACCACTGAGAGCTGAGTAACAGATCCAAGTTAGTGTATTTACTAACTTCCCGACGCGATCAGATGTGGCACAGGGCCGAATTTATTGTGGGACAATCCGAGCCCATAGGTTCAGTCAAAAGTTCCCCATGGAATAGGTAGCTGCTTTCCGAGACGAGTATCTGCCCTTCGACATAGCCTCGTCTGGGGATCCCCTCTGCCTGGAGGCACGGAGTTCGACCAGCACTGCAGGAAAACATTCCAGTTCGGATATTTGCCAACCGCCCCACGCGGTCGGATGTGGCACAAGGCCGAATTTAACATGAGGTATCCGAACATGTTTGCTCGGGCAAAAACTCTCCGTAGAACCCGTATAAAACGGGGTCTGGTCGGATCGGTCTATCACCCGGACGAGACTCTGCCCTTCGGCATAGCCTCGTCTGGGTTCTTCTCTGCCTAAAGGCAGAGAGTTCAACTATATAGCTGAAAAGATTCCAGCTAGAATATTTAGCTACCCACCCACAAGGGTTGCATGTGGCACAAGATCGGTTTAACGCGGGTTCTCCGAGTCCGTAAGCTCGGGCAAAAATATTCCCTTTCGAACCCATATAAACGGATTCAGGGTCAGTCAACCTCCCCGAACGAGACTCTTTCCTTCGTCGGATCATCGTCCAGGTTCCTCTCTGCTCAGAGGCAAAGAGTTCGACCGTATAGCCGAAAAGATTTCAGCTAGTATATTTAGCCACCCTCTCCACGAGGGTTGCATGTGGCACAAGGCCGGTTTTAACGAGCGTTCTCCGTGCCCGTAGGCTCGACCAAAAATTACCCGTAGGACCCGCATAATGGGATCGGTTTGGTCAACCTCCCCGAACGAGACTCTGCCCTTCGCCTGAGCCTCGTCCGGGTCTCTCTCTGCTCAGAGGCAGAGAGTTCGATCGTCTAGCCGAAAAAGATTTCGGCTAGACGCAATCCGTTGACTTACCGATACTTATAGGAAATGTGACTGGTTATTCCATTACATCAATGATGAACACAATTCAAACGTCACAATGCGTTTTTTTAACTCTTTCTTTTTGTCAAGTATTGAAAAAATATGTCAAATATTCTCGAACATTCATTGTAAAACTGTGTCATTGAGGCCATGAGGTAGTGTTGAGCAGAAAAGGGTTAAGCCCCAAATGGAATATAGGCTGGAAGAGATAGAGAGAAATAGAAAGGCAGAGCGAAGACATTCTCCTTGGGTAAAATAGGAGCGTCTTCTTTCCTAAAATTTATTTTTCTTTATCTATCGAGAGACAGGCATGCGGCCGAAAGCACATTTGGAGAACTGTTTTATCAATTCTTTGAGAATTTAGGCAAATAAGTATATTTTGCTGAAGAAAACGAATTGGGAAATGAAAACAAGGAATGAACCCATTGTGAAGTCGAAGATATGAAAATTGATCGTCACGTGATAAGCAGATGATCTGGTTTGTGTTTTCGCTAAGACAGGCAAACAAATATATTATCGTTGGTGAACAAGAATTGGGAAATGAAAACAAGAAACGGACCCGCTCTGAGGTTCGAAGTTATGAGCACAGATGTTGTAATTGCCGAAAGGGTGATCTGTTTTTTTTTCCCTGGACGTGGGTAGGTTTGGGAACGGAGAGATAATTTTATCTCTGCCTTGATGAGACAGAAGAATTAAAATTAATGATTAGAATAAACTACGCCCTTTCACCCACACGATTTGAAAATTAGATTTATCAAAAAGACAGTTGGGCCAGCCTGAGAGATGGGCTGGAGTAGAATGCCAAGAAGGAAGAAGGAACATAGAGGATGTATTGCCACCTGAGTGGAGAGGTAGTCCGAGATGTGAAATGAAGCAGGTTGGAGTTAAGGGAGGATCAATCCCTGTAACTATTTTCAAGAAGGTTGATAATTACCTAAATTTGTAAAGTAAATTAAGAAAGCATATGAAAATTAAAAAATGAATGAACCCTAAGAACCATTCGTCAGCCCGCCAGTTTTGAGCTTCAGTGCATTTAAGCAGATGGCTTTGAGAGTTCGAAGACTTAGGCTGAGAACCTGCATCGGGTGCCTCTTGAATCTACGTCAGCTGCCACCAGATTCCTTGATTCTGAATAACTTTGAACCCAAATTATTAGGCAAGAAACAGTGTAACTATAGAAAGGGTCAATTTTTCTTGTCCCAAGACTATCTAAACCAAATGAAAATTAACCCCATGAATCTTCCCTTGTGTTTTTTCGTTATGAAGATATTTCTTCCTTAATGCAGCACGCGCCACGGATTGAACTAGCGCCGTGATTACTACGGCATTCGATATTCCACTGCTCTGAGTGAGATCAAGCGCTGAGATCAAGCGTTGAGATCAAGCGCCAACATTGACCAGAGCTGAGTTAACGCTGTAGTTAAAGATGTCGTCTTAAGTCCCTGGGGAACGGACCGCAAAGTCGTTACACTAGCCGGTGTAGGCAGCGGCAAATGTTATAGAATATAGAATTGTTCATAACGGACACACTTCAAACGTTACACTTTGTTTTTGTTAATTCCTTCTTTTTGTGAATTTTAATAAAATCTAAAGTCTAATATTCCCGAGCATTCATTGTAGAACCATAGAAGTGCTCATGACGTACACTATTCAAGTGTTGTAATTCATTTTTATTAACTCTTTCTTGTTGTAAACTTTTGATAAAATCAAATATTCTCGGGCATTTTTGTAGAACCTTAGGATTCAAACGTTACAATTCGTTTTTTTTTAACTTTTTCATGGTGTAAAATTTTGATAACATCTGTCTAATATTCTCCAGCATTCATTTTAGAAGAGCATAGTTTATCTGCTAATTTCAAAAGCTTTACATGGCTGTTCGCTAGTCATTAGGTGTTCCCTTAATACAACCCTCGTGCCAATGCTGGCTATTTCCAACATAATTTAATCAGCTTTGCAAGAATGTGATTAGCGTACAAATCTGTCAAATTCTCAGAAAGTCAGATACTTCAACATGCTGTAACAACCAATAAGCTGGACTTGTAGGCTATTAGTAGTTAGTACGAGTGTACCCCAAACATATCATCGTCATCATCATCAGAAGATACCCCAAACCTGTCATCATCATCATCATCCGAAGATACCCCAAACCTCTCATCGTCATCATCATCATCATCATCTTCCAAAGGTACCCCAAACCTATCATAATCATCATCCTCCGAAAGTACCCCAAACCTCTCATCGTCATCATCATCATCCCCCTAAGGTACCCCAAACCTATCATCAACATCATCATCACCCTCCGAAGGTACCCCAAACCTATCATCGTCACCATCATCATCATCATCCGAAGGTACCCCAAACCTATCATCATGATCATCATCATCCGTAGGTATCCCAAACTTATCATCGTCATCATCATGATCATCAGCATCATCCAATGATCGGATGTGTTTGTAGGTGCGCGTTGCAGCTGATGAAGACAAATACTGTCAATATTGAAAACCGGAAATGTATTCCGTTCATGTGGAGCGTAACTTGGACACGCCCACCCCTCCCAAGTTCAAAACTAAGTGCTTGCCTCATTAACATGTGGTCGTTAACATGTTATATATATATATATATATATATATATATATATATATATATATATATATACATATACATATGTACATAGAGAGAGATAAAGAGAGAGACAGATGGAAAAGGGAAAATATTGGTGATACCAAACAAATGAGAAAGGAATGATATTTGAGAGAAATCAAAAAATAAGAAAGAAAAGAAAAAATAATGAAAAAAAAAGAAATAATTAGAAAAGGGGGAATGCAATAATTTAAAAAAAAAGACTTTAGAATGTAAATAATAACAAATAAAGCACCAAAGAATAAGAAAGAAAAAAAGAAAAAATGAATGAAAAAAGAAATGTCGAAAAGAGAAATAAAAGAGAAAATGAAAAATAAAAATGTAGGAAAATGAAACGCATCATCATCATCATCGTCATCATCATCATCATCGTCATCATCATCATCGTCGTCGTCATCGTCATCATCATCATCCTGATAAACGACAGAAACAAAAGAAGTTCAGGAAAAATTAGGAAGAAGATAATATGAATGAAAAAGAAAAAGTATCAAAGTCGAAAAGAATAAAGACGTTTTTTCTATCACCAAATCTAATATTAGAGAGAGCACATTTAATGATGGATTCCTTTAGTTCTGTGTATGGATGAAAATCAACATGTTTAATCCCAGCATCTTATTCAACACACAGTGAATACAATAGTAATATAGAAATAATATGGTTTATTCTGCAAAGAGTTTCCAATAAGAAAATCTAGACGTAGTTCCATTTAAAGCAACATCAAATTGAAGCAATTATTCGAGCCAAAGGCAGTAACATTAATTACTAACTCTGTGTCTTGATACTTTTTACTTTCTATAATAAGAAAGACCACTGTTTGCAAAAGAAAATTCTTTTATACTTAAGAAAAGAGCTGAAATTGAAATTTTACCGTGTTTGCATTTTGATCTTGTTGGGGATATTTTCTAGTCTAAGATGCTTTGTCTGGTTGTCTGTTGGTCACACCAACGAAGCTGTTTTTTATTTAGTATATATATATATATATATATATATATATATATATATATATATATCATCATAAATTACAATGAAAACATTTTACATCGCTACACAAAAACTTTCATGTTTCAGTACTAAGATTGTACTTCCTCAGGAGATGGAAGTAACTTATGATCATAAGTTATCTACTATCGCCTGATAGCGATGTAAAATGTTTTTATAGTCATTTATTATAATAAAAATATTATAATAAAATATTTTGCTCTACTTTTTTAAAAATAAAGTAAATGCTACGAACTGTGGATTTTTACTCCATCTGTTTTTTCTCTCATTTGGTTATATATATATATATATATATGTGTGTGTGTGTGTGTGTGTGTGTGTGTGTGTGTGTGTATGTGTGTACAACAGGAAAATAATCAACAAACCACCAGAACAAATTAAACCCACGTGTAACTGCAGAATAAAGAATGAATGCTTACAATTGCTTACAAAACGACGTAATATACCAAGCCACGGTAAAATCACCAGGTAATGAAAAAAATATACATAGGAGTAACTGAAAGACTCTGGAAACAAAGAAATTATGCACACAAGAAACATTTCATAAATAATAAATACGCAAACAGCACAATGCTATCTAAGTGTATCTGGAGAATTAAAAACAAAACACAAATCCCGCCAAAAATATCATGGAAAATAAGAAAAGAACATCAGTCTACAACAATCAATTTAAAAAACTGCAAACTTTGCTTGGAGGAAAAAAAAACTATTACTACCTTTCCAGATCAAAACAAACTACTAAATAAAAGATCAGAAGTCATCTCAAAATGCAGACATGAAAACAAAATTTTACTACGTCACATAAAAATCGAAAACTGAAAAGAATAAATAAAAATAAATAAAAATAAACAAATAAGACAAAAACAAGTAACATAAATTAATCCAAATAAATAAATTAACAAACCACTGCCGCCAAAATAACCGTTAATAATGCACCACTGACTCGTATATATTAACAGAAAAAAAAACAACAAATGTGGAATGATGATTGCGCTTAACATTAAACAGTCGGTCGCCTCTGAGTTTTGACTTCAATGTATATATATATATATATATATATATATATATATATATATATATATATAATGTTCATATATATATATATACATATACATATATATATATATATATATATATATATATAAGAACATTGAAGTCAAAACTCAGAGGCGACTGACCATATATATATATATATATATATATATATATATATATATATGGATGTGTACGTCCGAGTTTTATAATCTATTATCAAAGAAATTTGTTTTGAGGCTTGTCAGTTTCATCGATTTTTAATTATCCCATCTTCATGCATCGTGTTTCTAAAATATCATTTCTTCACATATAACGGTTTCTTTTGTGTCGTTCATATGTTCATATATATATATATATATATATATATATATATATATATATATATATTTATATATATGTGTGTGTGTGTGCGTGTATATTTCTAAAGACTTAATATATTTTATTTTTAATCCGACATTATTAGTAATTCTAACAATCATATATTGAATGGGGCGTCTATTTTAAATAGGAGTATCCACTATAATAACGTTTAAATACACACACATATATATATATATATATATATATATATATATATATATATATATATATATATATATGAGATATTTAGTAACATGATAGTTAAATGAATGTATCAATCTATAATCTGTAATCAATCTCGCTGGAATCGATTTTCTTGGTTAAATATTTTTAGAAGTTCCACTGTCAAGAATAATTTTATATTTTAATGGTAGCAAGAACCGGTGGAGTTCTAGGAGAATTAACTACGATTGTTCTTACTATCATTAAATAATCTCATCCGAACGTATTTGGCCCTGCCGATAGACTACATCCTCGTCTTGGGTATAACGATAAACTACATCCGCGTCCTGAGTAAGACGATAAACTACGTCCAACAGCAAAGCCTCTGATCAGGAGGTTTTGAGGAGAGTGGAACCATCTCTTAATTGCTGGTGTTCCAAGGTTCACTCTGATCCGGGGTGGTAGCACTTTTTAGGGTCCCAGCTATGGTTAAATAGTTAACCCCCAAACTGGTGTCCAAACACTATGAAAATGTAAAAATGCGTTTTAATCCTAGAAATGCTTTGTAAAACTATCATTGTCAGCACTAAATTTTCGAAGAAAACTTATTAACGGCAATACATCTTTGAAAAAAATTATTACCAGCAATAAAAATCTTGTCGACATTAAATAACCCATTGAGGTTATATGCTGTAAAACAAACGAATTCGCCCAAACCGGTCAATTCCAGCACATCTGTATGGATGCCCACAAGTGCATAAAATTAAGGTTACAGATTTTTAAAAAACATTCATGGAGGGAAAATCATGAACCACCTTAGGTAAAAGCCATTTTAATTAATTTTTATTAAGAAGATTTAATTATTCGACATTCTGGTGTAGTCTCTGTGATTATTCGAGACAAATGCAAGTTTTCCTATTCAATTTGACACAGTACGAGAAGGGAGACATGACGGAAAGCATCGTGATGTGTGAGACACAAATGTAAAGCAAAAAAGAAAAATATACAATCAACGGGAACAGGTCTGACTATACCAGATCCAAAAAAGGGAAAATGCGTGCTGTGATATCCATTCTCTTAAAGGGCAATGAATGCTGGACAATCTTTTCATGGTGAAGAGAAAACTAGAGGCAATAGAAATGCAGTTCTACAGAAGGATACTGAGAATTCTATGGACGGAGCGAGTAAGCAACCAGAAAAAATGGCAACAAAAGGAACACTTATGTTCATAATCAGAAATACTCTACCAAAATTCCTGGACGCATATTGGGGAAGGAAAGCTTGGAAAACTTAACCCTCACAAGATATATTGAGAGTAAAAGAGATAAGAGAAAGTACCGACCCACCTACCTGACTATCTAGTGTGAATGGATTTCTGAATAGGGGACGGACGCTTTAGCCAAAGTGAAAAAAAAACTGCAACGAATGATAAGAAGTTTTGGAGAGACATGATAGCCTATGTCCTGAAGTGTAAATAGAAGATATCAACTTCTGGATAAATGGTTATAAAGTTACTGTCAGTGGTAATAATAGATCGTCTGCTTTTATATGTTCTGGGAGGATCCCGACATAACGAAATGTTGTGCAAATATATCTCACATGCCTAATACATTGTTTTCTCGTCAAAGTTTATAATGGATCTAATAACTATTACAGTGGTTGCAATTTTAGGAGAATGATTTTTGCAAGTTCTCATTTACAAAGGGTTTGGGCATAACGAAGAGAAAATATTATGTAATGGATGAGAGCTCAGGGAAAAGTGTTTTCATACCTTTTGCAAAGGTATATTGCTAATTAAAAACAAGCAGCACTTGTTATCTATTTAAATTACTTTGAAGGAAATTAATTGAAAGTGCACTTATCTCACAATTCTTTGGAGATAACCTTAAACTCATATACTATATTACCCTTCATCGCAAAAATGTTAGTAGCAGATTGCGTCCTACGTACTAATAGAAAAATAAATTCTACTCAGTGGGCGAAATTGCAGTTGTTAGTGCTTTCAGTGCGAAAAACATCAATTCTCCGGCCGCAAAATCCGGTAAGGATATTCATTACTTCTTCCCCATATTCTTATAGTCTACCACTCACCCAAGTACATAGATAACTAGTGAGGAAGCTATCCAACTACTCGTAGGCGTTCTCGAGATTGAATACGAGAAAAAGTCGTGTGTGAAAAAACACACACGACTTTTTCTCGTATTCAATCTCGAGAACGCCTACGAGTAGTTGGATAGCTTCCTCACTAGTTATCTATGTACTTGGGTGAGTGGTAGATTCATTATCATCATGGTCGAATGTTTACATGGACACGTAGCCGAGTGGTGACTAGAAGAGTGGTTATATGAGTGCGGGACAGAATGGCCATATGGACATAACTCTTCGCAAACCATCAATGGTTGTGCTAACAGAAAGTCACAAGTGAGGGTTTAACCGAGTTTTTTTTTTTTGGGGGGGGGGTGTCTGGAATGTTCTTTATTTTATAGGTCTGGTGTGTGGCACCTTTGGAAAGTCTCTGAAAACAATGCAACTGGTCACCCAACCCTTGTGGGTGAAATTAGGTAGTCATAACGGTTCAGAAACCGTCGATGATTATGCTAGCACAAAGTCACAAGTGAGGGTTTAACCGTACTGGCCTTGTTCAAAGGGTTGACTATGCCATATTATACGCATTAACTAAGATTGCGAGAAGATGGTGGTTTCTCCAAGTATCTCCGACAAGGTACAAATGCATAGTAGCAGTATGAAACACAGGTGGGTGTGGAACAAACAGAAATATGCCTGAAACTGGCTACCGCCCTAGCAGACAGTTGTGCTCTGAAACGAGCAACCGGCCATTGTCTATTCATCTACCTACCTATCTTCAATAACGTGTCAGTTAAGAAAGTGTTTTTGTTTTCATTTTGTTTTGTTTTTTTGTTGTTTTTTTGTGTGAAATAGAAACTCATAAACTACCCGGCAGTTATAAAACTTTTAAGTTAAGAGGCGCCAACCTGTATGTTGCTAACGAGCATTGGATTAATTAAAAAATAAAACCTTGTTATTAATTGAAACTAACGACATAAAAATTTCATTAACTATGACAACGTAATTACTGGGCTTAATTCGGATATATGGTTATTTCTGCAAATTAACAATAACTCTGAAGCAATGTAACTTAATTATAATATATATATATATATATATATATATATATATATATATATGTATATATATATATAGTTTGTTAGATCTTGATTAACCACAGTGTTATATGATGCATAGACGCATGTTTATATGTGTATATGCATTTCTGTGCGTTAGCACTCAGGCAATTATGAAAGGTATTTTTATTATACTATTCACTTGATGTCAGCAACTGCTTCCATTCGTGTTTAGCGGACAATGTCCGCTAATTAATAATAAGCATAATTGCGTGTGCTCTGCTTCGAAGAACTCGTCTGTATTCTCAGGAAACCTGACCTCGACCAATTCATCACGATAATATGCACCCTGGGACCATTTTGCCGTTAGAAATGCGCAAAGAAATACTTAATTTGTTTCCGCGTCTCGCGGTTTGTGGTCGTTTTTAAGTGGAGAAAAAAAAACAAAATGGCGGAGCTGATGAGCAGAAGAGCGTTTTTGCGCATGCGTCACTAAGATGGCTGGCAATAAAGCAAAATAATGAAGGAGACAGTTGTCGTACATAACCGATGGTTTGGAAATAAAGGCAAAAGTATCGATTTGCATTTATCTATTTATCCATCTGCCAATATGTGTGCAGATAGTGAAGCGGGTAGTGGTGGAGAAAGTGAAATCGGCGATCGGAGTTCAAACTTCGGTCGATGCTGTTTCGTTCACTTTGTGCTAATTCACTTGGAAAACATGAATGCTCCTTACTAAAGCAATGGATTAAAGAACAGGACTGATTGATCTCCCTTGTCTTGAAAAACTGAATCGAGGAGGACTGTTTGCGTAATCCTTGGCATACCGTTAGCCATTTCCCTATTATCAGTCCTTCTGAAAAGTGTGACTGTATCTACACTAAGCCTTCGCCATTATAATCAAATTACCAACGTCGATAGTCCAAGCGGTTGTTCTCAACCAGACTGTTTTGGAATGGCATGAGTCAAATTCATTAGGATATATATATATATATATATATATATATATATATATATATATATATATATATATATTGTGTGTATTTAGGCAGCATCTTTTCATTCATGCACGTTTCATTAAATAATATAGACAAGTGTTGTCGCGTTGAACGAAGAAAGAAATTCACAATATTCCTCCATATTTTTTTAATACAATCTAAGCTTTCGGCTTACATAAGCCATTATCAAAGATTCAATTACAACATATTAAGCAATATACGGACAAGACAGTGATGATAGTCTGTCATTGTTTACATAGATGAATTCTAAGCAACGATAAATACGTGCATATAAGACGCTAGAAGCGAAAATCGCACCGCATCTCATGACGTCACACATGACCACACGAGAGTGAATTGTAGAAGTATGAAGTATGGGAAGCCAATGGTATAGACCAATGGCTTCTGTTACCAATTATAGACATTTAAGAATATTTGTAGAGATGCCATAATTGATTTTGTTTAGGTGTCGTGTCACCGTGGTGTCGAACCAATGACACATATTTCTGTACATTTTATCCAGAACCCTGAAAATATAGCAAGAGCAACAGGCCAACAATATTCAAAGGAAGGTCGAATGGTCAACTTATAAATATTTCTGGAGATAAATTTTTCTAGCATTTACTGCCATACAGGAGGCGGGGGGATATCGCATAACAACATTCTTACTCTTTTACATTACTTGTCTCAATTAAGCATAAAATTGCTTTTGACCATAATACTCTGGATTAATAAGCTCATATTAAATATTATTATTATCATTATTATTATTATTAGCTTAACTCCATCATAGATGTAACCGCAGGTTCTATGCTAACAGTTTCTTCTCTTACACTTCTTGGTTATGGAACTCTCTTCCAGTTCCTTGCTTTCCAGTGATCTTTGATCTTCAAAAATTTAAATGCAATGTCAATCATTATCTTCTGTCTTCTTAATTCTTGTTCTCTCTCCTTAATTTGTTTCTTTTTCTTTCACACTCAGTAATATGTGTCTTAGTGACTTTATTACCTTGCTTGAGGTGAAATGATTAAAATAATAACAAAGTTAAGAGAGTAAAATCATTAAACTCATGGAAGAAAGGAATTGATAAATCATATCCTAAACAGGAAACAAAAGATAACTCCCTACTCTTATGCAATCAATATGGAAGGAGTACTGGCCGGGCGATAAGTGAACATAACTACTCCTTATAGCCTGATCAAAGCACAGGGGATTGTGTGTATTTAGCGAGTCACTATCTCAAGGAATGTAACTGAATAAACCTCTAGACCCTATTTCAGACCAAGGGATTAATTTCTAAATTATTAAAAATCTCTCTTAATGTTATGCCTACAGCTGAAATCAAAGTTATATTAACATAAAATTAGATCCCATATTCTAGTTAAAATTAATATTTTTTTAAAAGTTTAAATGCACACACCCACAGAGGTATATTTTGCAATGGACCACTTATAATTTCTGGAGAGAAAAATTGTCCAATATTCACTGCCATACAGGAGGGGGGATATTACATAACGTTTTTACTCTTCTTACTTGTTTCAATCAAGCATAAAATTGCTTTCGATCTCAACACTCTAGATTAATAAACTCTTCAACATTATTACTATGCTCATTAGTTTTACTCCATCTTATTGTTACCTTTTAATTTTTTTTATTTCTTAATCATTTCACCACAAGCAAGGCAATAAAGCCACTGAGACACGTGTTATTGAGTGTATTAAAAATGTCTTAAGGTTATATCAACAGCTGAAATCAAAGTAATATTAACATAAAATTAGACGCTATATTCAAGTTAAAATTGATAATTAAATTTAATAAAAATTTTATTTAAATTAATAAAAACAAGTATAAATGCACACATATTTTACAATGGGCCACTTATTATCATAAGTTCTGTTTAAACGATGAAGAATAGAAATCAATTAATCATTATAAAAAGAACATGTATATATCTAATAAATCGCAGAGCCGAGTTCCAATTCCAGTTGAGTTCGTTATATTTACTGATATCACCTTAGAAAATCTATGAATCCACCTCTTCTCTCTCAGAGAATGGGCTATTTGTAGGACATGTATCAATAAATCGTTATTATTTCTTATACACTAAAATATCTTCTCACTTTAAATAACCTTTAAAATGCTGATAAGCCTTACAAAAATCAACCAATCAATATTCTTCTTTATATCTTTACTTTTGGGGTTGTACCTTATACATTTAGAAGCAACTTCCAAGCCAAATTCCGGTCGCTTCTATGGTCTGATTGGGTGAGCTTCTGCTTGACCCTTCCGAGTACAGCTTACACCCAGTGAGTGTAGCTGCGACGATGAAACAAAAAATAAACCCGTCGCATTATCTCTGTTGTGTAAACTCTGCTTCATTTACCAGTCCAAATATTAAATGGTGATGCGCTAGCTGACGTAAACATTTGAAATGGTTGCTGGAGAACACAAGGTTAAGAACCGCGCTGCTCTAAAAGTTTTCTCATTGAAAAGTCGACGGATATCTTTGTACTTTGCGGAACAAACTTTAATTCTGCCATTGCTACCAATGTATTCTATGTTCTAGGCTATCTTCCAACTTTGCCGAAAAGATTCCAGCATTCATATGCATGGCCTTGGTGTTTACATAATCTTCCGATGGCAAAGGAATTATCTCTCGAGTCCCGAGTCTATTTTTTCATGGGCTTCATTATTATGCTCTATTTCTTTTTTCTTTATCGCTCTCCATTTTATCAGGACTGCAGTATATTACGCATAATCTCTGACAGTATAGAGACGACACTCTCTCCCCATCCATCTTTGTCTCCGGTGATTTTACTGCGCATCAAGACATGTGACTCAAACATTCAAATTCTGTTGCCGGTATTCAGCCGTTAATTTATTCCATTGTTCAGTCCCTTACTTAAATCGTCGAATTCCCTACGCGTTTCCCTAGCAAAACCGAGCAACAGTCTTCTCTACTTCATTTATTTCTTACCACCTCTCCACCTTCTCATCGAGCTTCGCAATACTGCCCTCTTGAAAACTCAGATTACTCTGCACTATCTATTGGCATTTCGTTCCAGTCATCTATTAAACAAGGACCTCCTATTCATGAGACCTCTTTCTATTACCAGCATGCTGATTGGCACTCATTTGGGCTGACAGCTTTAAACTCCCAATTGAATATTACGCCACTGAGGTTTCCTTTTGGGTCAAAGCCGGCATGAATGCTTTCATTCCTTTTAGGAAATACTAGTCGAAACGACAGTTTTCTCCATGGTCCACACCAGTATGCTCCTACGTATAGTCTACAGAAACTACTATTTTCGACTATACCAACGGGATATGTCCCGTTACAAAAATAAAGAAGCTAAGCCTGTTTGCTGAGAAAATGAAGCACTGTATTTCATCCAACAATTTTGGCTCTTTTGATTACCGGCAGCTCTCTAATAATGTATTAAATAAGTGTAAGATCTCAATTCCTACTCTCTTCAGTCAATCTGATCTTCTGGTAAATTCTCTGTAAATTCTCCTTAAACTCTACTGTTAACTCTTCTGGAGTATCCCTGTCTCGCTTCCTACATATTACTGAGTCTATGTCGAGTGATATGCATATAACCCCTTCTATGGTACTAATATCGTCTCTAACCTGGATCCCAATAAAGCATGTGGACCTGATGGTATCCCTGTAATGTAAGAGTCATTTGCTCCTGTTTCTCTAAACTGTATATTCCTCGTTGCCTCTTGCTTTCATCCCTGCTGGAAGTCTTCATCCGTTCCAGTTTTTAAGAACTCGGGTGAACCGTTTGACCTTTCTAACTATCAGTTTTCTGCCGCTTTTTCGAAAACTCCTAGAGGCTTTAATCAATGTTGAATTGATTAAGCACCTCACATCGCAGGGTCTTTTTCAGACATGCAATATGGCTCTCGTTTCTCTTGAAAATTACTAAAGAAGAAGTCGAAAGCGCTTGGGACAATAGACACTACGGATAATATTTACACTCCATTAACCAAACCAAACGGAAAAATTTAATACTAGAAAAATTAAATACATTTTGCGTCTGTCATATTCAACGAAAGATATTTGAAAGAAAAGGTTGCTAATGTACGATAATTGCCGAATGAGTCTCTCAAGATAATAATAGTGAAGCCCGGGATGTAGCTTTGGGTATCTCGAAAGCTTTTGATAGTGTTGAGCATACAAGTCATCACCACAAGCTGAAACGTTACTTTTGAACTGATCAAATCGTGTAATGAACGTTTTCTTGAACGTCCATCGTCCCTATCCTTTCGTACTAATGCCGGTGTCCACCAAGGCTTCATCTCTGGTCTTACCTTCCCAATGACATCACCACTCAACTTGGTACCTACGCCTATGACACAACCATTTACTCATGTCTTGATAGTAAGTCTGATCAGCTCAACAAGGTCAAATTGGCAGCTGATCTAAAAAAAATTACCTTAAGTCTGTTGTTAACTGGGACAAGAAAAGGCATGTTAATTTAATACCTCCAAAACAAAACAGCTCTCCATTAATTATCTGAGAAACCCCTTATTGCCTTCCATCAGCATGGCTGATGCTAAGCTCCAAGAAAGTGACTCGTTGCACCTTCTTTTCACTGTGTTGTGTCAGACAATTTTTCCCTCCAAAATTTTACATAATTATAAGGCCACACTTCACCCATACTTTGAATATTGAGGTCACATATGGTCCGGTGCCATTGCTATTTACCTTTAACTCCTTAATAAAATTGAAAGAAAAATCAGTAATATTAGGTGCCTTGATGTAGGATCTCGGATTCAGTCACTTTCCTACCGCCATAAGGTTGCCCTTCTGTATCTTTTCTAAAAATACTTTCCCATAAGTTCTATGCTAACAGTTTCTTTTCTTACACTTCGTGCTTATGAAAGCCCTTTCAGAATCCATGCTTTCGAGCCAACTTTAATCTTAAAAAATGAAATGCAATGTCAATCGCTATCTATTGGTCTCCTGATTACTCTTTTTTCTTTATCTCTTATGGTAATATTTCTGTCTCTAATCATTCTACAGCCACTAGTCCCTTGTGCTTTAGTGCCTTCGTTGGGGTGAAATCAATATATATATATATATATATATATATATATATATATATAGTATTCCACATACAAGATCGTTTCGCTGTATTACAGTTCATCAGTAGTGGCTAGACGTCCGATTGCTTCAAGCCGGGATCGAAACTCGACCGATTTGGTACCAGAAATCGTACCCCTTCACGACAGAGAACGGGGATTTTTAACGTATTATATACGAGATGTATACAAACGCCAGTAGCCAAAAGCGCCCAATTACTAATTGGAGAGCTATGTGTTAATAACAGCAGCAGACACTGTTTTTAAATTACCCTTTCTCTAGAGTGCTCGATCGGGTAATGAGAGAATAAATAGTCATCCACATAGAAACCTGCTTCGCTGTATCACAGCTCATCAGTGTGTCTAGACCTTCGATTGGTTCAAGCCGGAATCGAAACTCGACCGATTCTTAATTTTTTTCAATTTGGTGGAAGTCAGGCAGTGAAAGTGGAACGAAAGCGCTTTGGACAATAGACACGACGGACAATTTTACACACCCTTACACCACCAAACAGACAAATTTAAGAACACTAGAAACATTCATTAAAGTTATTATGATAAATATTTATTAAATATTAATTATTAACTATATGACAAAAATGAAGCACGGAAAGAAAAGTTTTAAGTTCGGAATTTTCGGACACGCCTGTGTTCTTCTTCAAAGGAGCGAGAAATAAACAGAGGAATGGGAATTACTCACTGACAGATGTTTTTATAGACGGGGTATTTCTGGTAGAAATATTATTAGCAAAAAAAACGATCTCTGTCTGAATCCTCGATGTGCGAAACTTATGAAAATAAACTTAAATTTAAATTTAAAATTCTGATTGTCAAGTTTAGAAATAGGGACTGTGGTTAGAACACCATTCTTCTAATTATATATATATATATATATATATATATATATATATATATATAAGACAGTCTGTTTCGCTGTATCACAGCTCATCAGTGTGACGAGACATCCGATTGCGTCAAGATGGGATCGATACTCGACCGATTTGGCATCGTTCAGAGACTCTACCCCTAAGCTATTGGCGCACGGCAGAGAATGGGGAATCTTTTAGTGTATAATATACGTGATGTATATAAAAGCTAGCCAAGCTGCCAGAGCGCTCAGTTCAACGTTATTTTCAGTAGATAATAGTATTTGAGTAGATTGAACACTATTTATTTTTGTCTACCGGCTTGAATGTTAAGAGAAGTTTATGTTTAATAAAAATATAAATTACAACTTAATTAATAAAGATTAGTATTATATACATATATGAGTAATAGAATTTTGGAGATTTAGGCAAAACATTATAGTAATTTATCGAGTCTAGAAGAATCTTCAACAGAAAGCACTGGGCGGCCGTTTCGTCCTATTTCAGCAATGCGCATCCACTACAGAGATTCGACCCCGAACCATTTCGATAAAACGCAAGCGTCATACCAATTGTAGGAACGGGCCTCGATAACGAAGAAGAAACTGAATAAACTCAATATAGCGACATTAGTCATAAATTCCGTGGTGATACTCATCTAAGTATTTATAACCGAACGGATTGTGCCCCAAGAACCGCGATTTTCCTTTCCACCGAGCTGCCTCCATATACAGGGTGTCCATAAAGTTTGTGTGCACTTTAAAAAATTTATAACTTTATTTGTCTTTGCGATAGAAATAATCTGTAAAAACTGTTATAAAGTTTAATGTACCTAGTTTTAAGTATAGCTAAAATAACTAATGTGATTTCAGGCATTACTGTAAATCCGTTGGCAAACGTTTTCCGTGAACTGCAAAATCGTATTACCCTTTGTATTGCTAATGATGGAGGACATGTGGAAACTTAAGTAAAATTTCAGTAAAACCTTAGAAAATATAGATTTACTTCTTTCTAATCCTTTTTACAAATTATTTCTATCGCAAAGACAAATATATATATATATATATATATATATATATATATATATATATATATATATATATATGAAGAAATATACTCTTAAGATGTGCTATATTTATGGGATATAGTGCTCAATATCAGAGATAGAGCGCGTGTAAATATAAAAGGGAACATAGAAGTCAACACTTAGAGGCGACAGTCTGTTTCATGCCTCTAAGTGTTGATTTCTATGTTCACACACACACACACACACACACACACACATATATATATATATATATATATATATATATATATATATATATATATATATATATATATATATATATTGTTAAGACCATTGTCAAAATGACTAAAACTAATAATGAAACATACTACAGGGACAATTGGATTCATGCTTTTTATAGGAACCATATATCATCAGTATCCGATAAAAGAACTTCAGTTGTCTGGTTTTCAGATGTAGGTATTTTCATTACGACACCTCGTTTTTTTGTTATTTTTAACATCCCATTTCTTCCATCATTTACAAGAATGTGTTGTATTTGTTGTCCTTGATAATTAGATGAGCTCTTTTCAATCTTATTTTCTCGTCTCAAACAACTGGTAACGTTTTATTATCACCCAGCAGACCGTAAATGTCCTACAGTCACGATGAATAATTTTCTTCGCAATGAGTCACTTAGACTTGAACGTCTGTTGGGACTGGAGTTATATCCAAACTTTGAGCGGAACTCTTACGTATGGACCTTCGGTAAATAAAATAGATAAATGGTCGGTTCCGTGTAGCCCTCCAGAAAGTTCTTCGTTCTTCTTATTTTTACAAGAATCAGACTAGACTAAAAATGAAGCATTGCTGTCATCTATGGGATGGAACTGCTCAATCCCCACTATCTAACCAAAGTTCAAATACGTTTACATTACCTTGATGGTAATTGATTATTTTTCTACCCTGCAGCCTCTCCCACAGATGACACATTGCTAGCCTCTCGCTACTCTATCGGTATTTCCATGACAAATGTCCAGACGAGCTACACTCATTTGTGCCACCAGTTCTAGGCACACGGTTCCTTCCCTCGCACTTCTCACTTGTGGAACTCTCTTCCGGCTTCTTACTTTCCAGTCTACTTCAATCTTCAAAAATGTAAATGCAGTACATTATTACTAGCAATGCAGTTTTTGTAAAATTAACAGCAATACATTTTGGAAAAAACATATTACCAGCTATACATTTTGAAGAAAAAATATTACTAGAAATAAATTTTGAAGGAAAAATATTAACAGTAATATATTTTTGAAAACAAAATATTACCAGCTATACATTTTTGGAAAAAAATATTACCAGAGATACACTTTTGAGAAAAAAATTAAAATTACCAGCTATAGATTTTTTGAATAATCATTACCAACGATACATTTTTTATCAGAAATAGATTTTTTGAAGGAAAAAAATATTAGCAGCAACAGAATTTTTGTCCGCATTAAATAAACCATTGAGGTTGATATACCGTAAAACAAACCAAACCAGGACGTAGATATAGTTTATCGTCTTACCCAGGATGCGGATGGAGTTTATTGTCATACCCAGGACGAAAGACTTGTTTGAGGAATGAGTGAAAACACTTAAAATTTGAACAATGAAAACCTATTTTGGTTTCTGCTTCGTTACTAACTGAGCCAGTTCCTAAACCCTCTATTATCTGATATATGTTAATGGCTCTTTAATTATGCGGAATAATCTGTCGTAATTGTTGTCATTATTTGATGTCGAAAACTACGAGAATCTTTTAAGTAATAAATGTAATTACTTAATCTCCGGCTCATTAACGACATTTTCCTTCCTTCATTTCCCTTGAAAAGAAAAAGAAAAAAAACAGCGTCAAGAAACGCGCCTTGAATACGAATTGTGTAGAATCATATTGATTGAGTGACCCCCCACGTTAATACGAAAATGGCGCTTTCAGTCAAAATTAGAGTGAAATGAAAGTAATCGAAGTAGTGACTCTTAAATCTAGCAGAAAATATTCGATGTATTGATTGTTTTCGGGGTGCGACCAAGAGTGTGTAAACGTCGCTTTCGTCCAATCGAACGGTTGACTTCAAATGCCTGTTCATATTAGTTACTTTGGTATCTGAAAACTGGACATTTTTTCTTTTTTCTTATCGATTATCGATTAGTGAGTTAAAGAAGGCGTTTATAAGCACTCACTTCTTTCTCGCATTGAGATTTAAGTTGCGTGATAATTTTCAATTAACATTTTAAGCTAGCCTTTTATGTGACGCTGTAGACAGGAGAGTGGGAAACCCGTTCACCTGCAAGCATTCTGTAGTGAAGAAACAAATTTAAATTGACAAATGCTGGTATTGAAATGACCGTAGACATGCAAGTTGGACTGAGGTTTTAAATCATCGATAGAGTTAATACTTGCGTTTACGTGATCGTCAACAAACGCAGATATTAGATTTCTTTCTTCAAAAAAAACATTGGCGTTATTTAAAGAAGTGGCAAAATAAAGATGAATATCATGAAATTGGTGATGTAAGGATTGGCACAGACGTACGCTTGTCGGTTTTAATAATCTTAATCAACTTTTGTGTTCCTCTTAAAGTTATGAGGGATATCTAGAACTCAATGCTCTAAAGAGGAAGTATAGCATGAAGATTGCGTTTGCCTTTCGTTGCTGATATCATTATATATATATATATATATATATATATATATATATATATATATATATATATATATATATATATATATATATATATTGTCTTCCACAGACACACTGTTTCGCTGTTTCACATCACATCATCAGTTTGGCTAGACCTTCGATTGCTTCAAGCCGGGATCGAAACCCGACTGACTTGGTATCAGTCGGAGACTTTACCCCTAACGCAATGGCTTGGAGGTAAGGTCGATGGCACGGCAGGCATGAAGGTGAATGTAGACGTATTTATTTTTTAGATAAACATGCCAGTGACTGAAGAACTCGATGATTCGTCTTAACGAAGAGTCTTGTATCAGCAGCAGTAATAGTCACTGTTTACAAATTCACTTTTCTGAAGAAAATAGTGAAGAAACAAATTTAAACATGAAAAGTGCTGGTATTGAAATGACCGTAGGCATGCAAGCAGGACTGAGGTTTTAAATCTTCGATAGAGTTAATACTTGCGTTTAAGTGATCGCCCCAAAAAGGAGATATTATATTTTTCTTCGTCAATAAACCATTGGCGTTATTTAAAGAAGTGGCTCAATGAAGACAAATATCATCAGATCCTTAATGTAAAGATTAGCACAGAAATAAGTTTGTACGTTTTTATGGTTTTAACTTCTGTGTTCCTTCTAAAGTTATGAGAGATATCTAGAACCGAGAACCCCAAACCAAACGACAGTAACGCATTCACTTCAGGCCTCTAAAGAGAAAGCATAACCTGAAGATTGCATTTGCCATTCGTTGCTGACAGCATTATATATATATATATATATATATATATATATATATATATATCAGTCAGTCATGTGCCATGCGTGATACACGCGTAGGCGATCATGTATCTTTCGATACATGACTGACGAGACGAGGCAGATTTTTCCCACAGTAGGTTGCTCTTTCTTTCTGCGGTAGACCAGTTGCCGTCCGTGGCTATAGAACCCGGTCTCTAGCAAGGACGGCTATGAATCCTCTTCTTCTCCCCCATTGCTTGGGGTAAAGTCGATGGTACGGCAGGGGTGAAGAGGAATTTAGACGTATTTATTTTTAGATAAACACGCCAGTGACTGGAGAACTCGATTCGTCGTAACGATCAGTCTTGTGTCAGCAGCAGTAATAGTCACTGTTTACAAATTCATTTTTCTACCCGAGAGCTCAACCGTATTTTTTTCAGAAGCATGTATATATTGTCATCCGCATGTATATATAGTTAGTTAGTTAGTTAGGGAATGAAAAGTTTCTTAATCCGTATGGATAATCCAGAGAGCTCAATTTTAGACCAGAGCAAACCTTAATTTAATTAAAATTAAAACAGAAAACCTTAAGGGTCCATTGATTATATTTTATTTCCCTAGGAGAATGTTTTTTCCTGGTTCCTCAGATCACATTTCCAAGCGTAAAAATGTTTTTAAATTTACCTATTCTTTTTATATCCTTTTGGAGGGGTAGTCTTAAGTTGATGTAAGATGATAGAGAGAGGGTGAGAATGAGGACGACAGATATGGTCGAAATTAGAGAAGGAAGGAAGAGATAGTAATAATTTTAAACCTATTTTTATTAAAATACTTAAGAGTAAGGAAGAGGGTAAGAACCAGACATTGATATGTTTAATAAATCATCTGACAGGAAAAAGAGACAAAGAAAAATAAAAGGGGCAAAAATATAAGAAAGCAAAAGATGGAGTAGGAGTAGGAGGAAAAAAATTGCGGAAAGAAGAAAAGGAAGATTAAAATTACATATATAGAGACATATTGCAGTTAATTTCAAAAACCCAGATTGATATAGTTTGCAGTTAACGCTTGACATTAATTTAAATATTACCAACAAAATAAAATAGGATAAGAGGAAAAATAATATAACGTGAATATAAAATAACAAAAAATATTAATATTAATAATATTATTAATAACAACTAAAAAGTAAAAAATTAATAATTAAAATCTAAAATTTTAAATTCATAATTTAAAATTTAAATTTAAAAGGACTTAAAAATTTCAAGTAGAATCGAAAAAATATAATATATCGAAAATCATATCGAAATGAAACCAAATTTAAAAATAATAATAATATAAAATCGTAATTGTTATGGGATCTTACCCATAATAATAATAATGGACTATTCCAATCTTAATAAATACTGCGCCTCATGAGTCAGTAGTTCAAGTCGAGTCAAGAGTCGAGTCAGAGGCAGTCCGAAACCGAGTTGCGTTCAGACAATTACTGCAAGACATTGGAATAGTGATACTGGTCGAGACTACATTGTTCTCTCTACTAAACCTTATTGTTCATACTAACACTTCTACTTCTCTGTATATATTCCTGTTTGTAATATATGTATTATTTCATACCGGTGTTCGAGTTCTTCTTTATTGGTTCTCGCTTGGACTATCACTGTGGTACAAGGAACCGGACCATGACAATAATAATAATAATAATAATAATAATAATAATAATAATCATAATAATAGTCAACTAATCATAATACCAATGAGAGGATTAACGGTAGAGTAATAATGATGAAACGGTAATATTAGATCAGTTATAACGTATTTAATAATGTATATTCCTGTATATATGTACATATAATCACACACACATATAGAAATTTCTATACACCCACCCACACACACATATATCTAGATATACATATACACATATATACACTCATACACATCTACACACATACACATACATATATATACATATATACATACATACACATATGTACACATATATATACACAGATACGCAGATATACATCCTCACATATATATACATATATATATACGTACACATACACACATATATACACGCACACATACGTATATATACGTGTATGTATGTATCCATACACGTAAATAGAAGCAAGTAAATACCTCCATATAAACGCCTACATACACATGCACACACATATGTGTGCAATTAGAAATACCATTTAATCACCTACACATGTCAGCACAATTATAAGAACACATATCAACGCACATATGCCCATATACAATTATCTTTACGCATGTGAAGTATAACATAAGCAATTAATCCTATATATAGACACCAGGTGTTATTTCTAGATAATTTAATGATCCGGAGATTCCATGGACAGGCGGCCCAAATATTAGATGTAGTTTGTCATTTTGAGAGGATGCCTGTTCCTGCATTTGAAGATAATTTCATTGCGGTGATTTAGTAAATCCTCAGGTTTCTTATGCTTGATTATTAAGATTTTTTTCTTTAATACAGAGGTCACATCTGTCTCTAAAGTTTCTAGGATTTCGATTTTCCCTTTTTTAGAATTGTAGTATAAAACGCCCCCCAATTCTTAAGGGTGAATTTTGGGATTTAAAAGTCGTCTTATCTCCGGAAATACATGGTTATAAAAGTTGATATTTATTTTCTTTATGCAAAAAAAAAATAAAACACAAAGTCAAAGAGTAGGGATAGGAAAATATTGATCAACATGGTTTTGTTATTGACTTAACTAGCGACATTTACTTACCCAACCATTTTCATACCCCACTTTTCCTCATAACATTAGATTTATTCTGAAATCTTTAATACTACAATCACTAAAAAGGAAACCATTGTGTTTTCATATTTCATCACGTGATGTCTAGCGATGACTGATTCTTCTTCTTTTTCCCGCTTAATTAAACAGTTACAAACAGCCTGGTGTATTAATGGCCATTTACTTATACATCATCGAAAATCACAAAATACTGCTAATAATCGTATGATAATAGTACATTCCATTGCTGTGAACGCAATCATAACTCGATGTTTACATTTTCTCAGCTGAGCTTGCATGGATGCAAATTTATTTAATTATTATAGAATTATTCTTCAAATAGGCAATTTATTATGAAGTTATGCCAGTAATATATAAATTAGAAATGGTTTTATTATTTTCATTATCAATCCATTCGATAATATAAATCTTTTCATGTACGGCATTGGTTATCTGACCGAGACCGAGGTTAGCCTTTCCGACACACTTCACTCAGAATTTAAGGTTTCTTTTTTAAAATTGTAGTTATAAGACAACCCCTAATTTTTAAGGGTGGGTTTTTTTTGGATTTAAATGCCGTCTTATACGCGGATATATACGGTATATTATTTCTTTAGTTTAAAGTATTGGTTTTGTCTTATGTATGTGACATTATCTGCGTTGTATCTAGTGCTGATATTTTCATTTGTCAAGGTGATATTTCACGTGGTATTCGTTTTGAGGTTTCAATTTTTAAGTAACGAATTAAAACATTGTTCCCGTCTCTTCATTTTGAGATAAGATCTGCTCGTTTATATACTGATTCGTGTTGGTCTTGGTAGGGAATTATAGCTGTTTTCTCCTTTAAATAGAATTCACAGAAGATTACCAGACAGAGTATTTCTTCACTAAAAATAGCTATGCGTGGAGACATTTGCAGGTATTACAAATCTTTATGTATTACAAAGAAGAAAAAAAATGACACTTCACTTTTATACGTGCACAACTGTTGATCACCATTACCGTATCTGACTTAAACTTATGCAATGGAAACATAGACGTAAATCCTAGACTTAATCCTCTTAGCACAGTGTGATTATTCGGGGACTTCTTCAAGAAGACAGCAGAATATATTAATGAAATCCTTGTACTAAACGATTTACGCAGGCGGAATTTACAAGATATATGACAGCCGTGTTTGATAGTTCATAGGAAAATGTAACCGCCATTTCCGAAGTTGATATATCGACGTAGCCTTAATCCAAGCTTCGATCATGTCGTTCAGAAAGACCGATGAAGTTGTTACACACATAGTGAAATCGCACGTTATTCCCTAATCTCTTTTTGAGAGACAGAGAGAAAGAGGGGGGTGAGAAAAATAAAGAAAGAATGTGTGCTGTGAAAGAGAGAGAAAAAAGAATTAATGAGAATGTTTGTATCGGAAAGTTTGGTTGTTTTTTTCCTGAAAAAGTAACTGAATACAAATTGATTTCATTGATATGGAATTATTCTTCGCATAAGCAATTTAGTATAAAGTTATGCCAGTAATATATAAGGTAGAAATAGTTTTATTATTTTCATTATCAGTCCATGTATTTCATCACGTGATGTCTAACAATTACTGATTCTTCTTTTTCTTTTCCTATATCTAAACAGTTACAAACAGCCTGGTGTATTAATGGCCATTTACTTATACATCATCGATAATCACTAAATACCGCTAATGACAGTCCGATAATCCTACATTCCATTGCTCTGAACGCTGTCTGACGATCTTCTGTGAATTCTATTTAAAGAAGATAGCTATAATTCCCTAACCAGACCAACAGGAATCAGTAAATAAACGATCAGAACGTATCTCAAAATTTACTTAACTTAAAAACTGAAACTTCAAAACGAATACTATGTAAAATATCAACATGAAAAATGCAAATATTTGCACTACATACAACGCAATAAGATAGTTATGCTTTCGGCTCAAAAGTAATCCTACAACGGCCATTTTGTTTAAATATTTCTTTTACTTGATTATATTTTTTAATTTTCTGTGTATTTCATTGGTTGGCTGCAGTGATGTCTAATAATGAGATTTGAGGTTTTATTTTGAATTTATATTAATTTTAACCAAACTTACATTTTCGACAAGATTAAAAACTATGTAAAGTTATTAAACTGCTATTTGAACCAAAAAATGAAGCAAAAATTAGGTGAAGCAGAGAGAGCCAGACTTAGTGCCGCTATGTGAAACATGGTCAGATTTAATACGCTTAATTAGAGTATGGTCAGTCATAGTAGCGTTATTTGAAACATGGGAAGATTTAATAAGCTTAGTTGATGTATGGCCAGATGCAATTCCACTATGTGAAATATTGACAGATTTAGTGCGGCTTTCAACTAAGACTATTAAATTTGCCCGTGTTCCACCTAACGCTATTACGACTAGTCATGGTTCACCTATAAGTATTAAATCTTCTCATGTTTCAAACAGCGCTATAATCCCTGGCCATGCTGCAACTAGGCGTATTAAATCTGCCCATGTTTCACATAACGCCATTACGCTTGGCCATATTGCAACTAAGCGTACGAAATCTTCCCATGTTTCACATGACGCCATTATGCCTGGCCATGCTTCAACTAAGCGGATTAAATCTGCCCATGTTTCATATAATGACATTACGCTTGGCCATGTTTCAACTAAGCTTATTAAATATTCGCATTATTTACATTATTTCGGCTACTGTCCTCATCTTTGTTGCCATATTTATCACAACGTTTCGGCCGTTGGACGCTCCGGCCTTCTTCAGGTGGTTAGAATGAGGTAGACTGTTCTAGTTCCACGTGCCATGTTTAATGGATGTCAGTTATCAGTTACCTCCTGTTAATTTTCCCTCTGAAAGTTCTCCACTGCCTTAACCAGGTATTGAACTCACACTCTTTGGGTCCTGTCACTGGATCTAACTGACTTTTCAGGAAATGACATGTTTCTTTCTCCGGAAAATGCCATAATTCTTTATTCAGAAATTGACATGGGTCTTTCTCCAGGAAATGCCATGGTTCTTTCTCCAGGAAAATCCGTTTTTTTTTTCCTTCAGGAAATAACATGTTTCTTTCTCTAGGAAATGCCATCAATATTTCTCCAGGAAATGACATGTTTCTTTTTCCAAGAAATTCCATGGTTCTTTCTCCAAGAAATGAAATATTTCTGTTTCCGGGTAATGGCATGATTCTTTCTTAAAGAAGTGTTTTTTCTTTCCCAAGAAAAAGCCAAGATTGTTTCGCCAGGAAATGAAATGTTTCTTTCTCCTGAAAATGCGATCTTTCTTTCTTAAGGAAATAGCATGTCTCTTT
>OZ010592.1:20481349-20648849 GCA_963932145.1 Acanthosepion lycidas
GAGTTCGAGTTCTAGTCGAATCCATTACATTCTATACTCACTTACGGGCTAATACCCTTGGAAAGTGTGTGGATACTCTTCTTCTCCCTCCAGCTATGGGTAAATAGCAGGAGAGACTGGGTTCTATAGCCTTCGATGGTAACTGGTCTAGGAGAAGGACAACTCTGAATTCAAAACCTGCGGACGGTCGTTTGGGGACCTTGTGACACGTAGTGCACCAGGTCTCTGTATTTGACCCTTCAAAAAGTGTGGATGGTCCTGCACGAAACCGTCACCACTATAATCAAAGCTCATGTGCTGGCGTCGGGCTGTCAGTTCCCTACGACCTAATTTGCTTGACCTTCATACGTCGAATTCGACGGGAGAGTCGTGTATATATATATATATATATATATATATATATATATATATATATATATATATATATATATCGTAAAATGGGAATATGGGAACTAGTTAGAACTGCATACAGACTTGATTATGGTGACTGTAGTTAGTAGTAAGGGTAAGTAAGAATGTGTTGTTTTGCTGTAAGGAATACTGTGGCTAGCGAAATTTAAGATAAGACAGATTGGATGCCAGCCTTCTCCTGTCCCCCTTTTGGCCTTTTGCCAGATTTTTGTATTAAAACAAAAAATATTGCTTTCCTCTATTGTACCTAGACCATATGAATTTAAGCGCACTACTAGATTGGCGGTTAGTTCTCATTATTTTACACTTGAAATGGCTAGATGTAAGCAAAATGTTCTATGCAAACAGTTTCCTCTCTCACTTCTCGTCAGCCTTGATCTTCAAAAATGTAAATGCAATGTCAATCGTTATATTCTGTCTTCTTGAATTCTCTTCTTTGATTGTTCTCGTTCCTTAATAATGTTTTTATTTTTCTTATATTCTTTCACATCCAGTAACACCTTTTGTCTTAGTGGTTTTATTGGCTTGCTTCGGGTGAAATGATTATTCATATATATATATATATATATATATATATATATATATATATATATATATATATATATATATATATATATGAAAATGGCCGAATCACACCATGGTCGATTTTGCAGGAAGGAAGACCAGGGGTTGACCAAAGCCTTTTGAGTGAAATTGGTTAGACGATACACCTTGCACGAAGTAACAAGTCATCGTGACAGAGGGCTTGAATGTGCTGGCCTTGTTCAAATTGTTGATCACGCTAGATATTACGCTCTTTCAGAAAGTGTAACTAAGGCCTGCTCAGCGTAGTTTCAGTATAAACCACAGGTAGGCTCTGTGGGTGTTGAACAAACACAAAATGTACCTGAGCAAGCGTCTGCAATAGGATTAGCTAGCGCCCCCCACCAGTCGACAGGTATCCTCGAATACGAGTTTTCAGCTATATATATATATATATATATATATATATATATATATATATATATATATATATTACGAAATGGACAAAGTCCGACAATTTACTTATTTAAGACATTTTTTATGTTTAACGTTCTTTTTATAGATACAAGTATTTAAGTAAATGCTCTGTTTATAATAAACAGTATTAAACAACATTTACCGGCCTGAATGTCCGAGAAATCTTCATAGAAAATATTCGTCCTTCGACAGGTTTGGAACCTGCATCCTATACGGAACCGTCATTTATGCTGACGTGCCTAACCGATCCGCCACCAAGGATCGTTCGGTAGACAAGGTCGAATTTACTGCTTATAAACTTCAATCTTCCATGAATCTCGTACATTCATAACTGCTCATTGGTGTATCGAATGTAAACAAATGACGTCATATATTACGAAATGGGCAAAGTCCGACAATTTATTTATTTAAGACATTTTTTATGTTTAACGTTCTTTTTATAGATACAAGTATTTAAGTAAATGTTCTGTTTATAATAAACAGTATTAAATAACATTTAACGGCCTGAATGTCCGAGAAATTTTCATAGAAAACGACGAATATTTCTATGAAAATTTCTCGGATATTCAGGCCGGTAAATGTTATTTAATACTGTTTATTATAAACAGAGCATTTACTTAAATACTTGTATCTATAAAAAGAACGTTAAACATAAAAAATGTCTTAAATAAATAAATATATATATATATATATATATATATATATGTGTGTGTGTGTTTGTGTGTGTGTTTGTGTGTGTAATGATAACCCATGTTGTAATTTTCAGAAATGACATTATCACTGGTTAGTCCAGTATTAGACTAATACTTCATGTTTGTGTTGATGAGACTACAGCACTTAGAACTATTCATTACATGGACTTCTTCACGGTTTCTGTCCATAAATGCTTATCTTTGTACTCAATAACCAGCGCGAAATTTTGAACCCAACACTTTATTCAATTATTGCGAAGAGATTGTTTTCATTCGGTTTTCTATGCTAAGGGGAGGTAACTCGTGATTGAACCCACAAATGCTTTTACCGAATATATCTTTCACACTGTTTATGTATATTCTTGCGTCATGGAATTAAGGATTCTTTATTGCTTAGTAGAAAATTAAGGATTCTTTATTGCTTAGTAGAAAATTGCCATTTCAATTGAAAGAGACGTTTTTTTTTAAAACGACTATTTAATCTACTAGTTTGTGTATCTGTTTAAAGGAAGATGATTCCCTTCACTTTTATCCACATAACAGAAATGATTCCGCGCAGATTGTTCATATGAAGTACTCCTCCTCAGAACAACAGATCGGTTATTCAATACAATGTCTCGGTGAAGAGTCAGCTCTGCGTTCGGTTTTGATAAGCTTAGAAAACAATAGAACTATGCGCTGGTACATTAAAAAAAAAACCCGCATCAGGGATAATTTAGGCTTTCCATAAGACATCATAGTAGACTGAAGTGTTACCGTTTCAGACTGGAGTTGGGGCGATGGGAATGTTCACACCACCAACTGGAGAAGACTAACTGACGAACTACAGGAATTGAGTAGAATGTCATGTACGAAAGATTAAAGCCTTTGGTTATCATTTTGTTGGCACACTAATTTCCTTGCATCAATACTAAAGGCAATATAACAAATTTAGTTCAATATTCCGGAAAAGGATATATAAGGATATTTTCAGTGCGCCCACGTCACTACCGAATGTTACACAAGGTCAGTTTAAAGTGGCTTTATCGGCAATACCCCCCACTCGGCGCTTCACTTTTTGAGGATGCCTCAGGCGCTGGAAAATAAACCCAGTCCCTTAGCAAAGGAAAGGTACTACCTCGGGAAATCCCTTGTGACTTGGGCTTAATTTTTTTTTTTAACTTCGCCGAATACGTTTTCGCCTACACAAGGATATACTTTATATGTATGTTTCTTCTAATTTTATGAATGTATCTATCATTGTATCGATCTAGATTGATTAAAGTCCTTCATTGTAATTTTTTTATCAAGCCAAGTTTTCTTTTGGCCTTGAATAAAAAATTTGTTAAGGTTATTAGTCCTAAAAAGTAAGAAACTCTTAAAATTATGCATCCATATACGTCATCAGGATATCAGCCAATTACAAAATCCCATACGAAAGAATTCCATTTTTTTTTCTTTTTTGTTTTCCTCTTTTTTTTCTCTCTCTTTTTTTTCCAAATATTTCATTCATACTGTTTACGTATATTCATGCGTCATAGAATTAAGGATTATTTATTGCTTAGTAGAAAATTGCCATTTCAATTGAAAGAGTTCTTTTTTCAGAGAAAATTTACGTTATCAATATATCAAAAGCAGTTTTATCGATCGCCGTTTGGAAAATGACTCTGCCGGCACGAATTAGTGTGTATTGATATGAATTTACATGATAAGACGTGACTTTGGTTCATAGGTGTTCACAGATTATTTCCACTATGTTCAGATCTGAATAGCACAAGTGCTAAGGATGGCAGAAAAAAGATGGAAATATTAATGCTCCATTTAAAAAGTGCGAAAATTTCGTCTGTTCATTCGGAAAATTCACGAGAGGAAAATAACGAGGATTTAAATGTGAGAAAAGTGAGCAGTAATAATGAGAGACACTAATCATTCATCTAGTTCGCTTAATTCTGAAGACTGGAATGTAAAATAACTAACAAAAAAGAGAGGCAAATAAAAAAAAATATTTCATTTTATCGTCGAAGTATTTGTAAGCTCCACGTGAGCCAAATGAATACCCGAATATCCTGTTCGCCTTGACAAGATACCCGTTCGTAAATGTTCGTACTCGTTGAACTGAACGTACATCTGAGGGGATGCTGAAAGATTTTCGGCCCGAATTCTTCTTCTATATGCTATTTGCCTTCAGAACATTAGCGACTATGGCTCTCCACAATTTACTGTCCTTTATAGCTCTTAAAAAACTTTTGTTTTTTGCCAGCTCTCCCAAGACTTGCTCCCCATTCATTCACTCAAGCTCTCTATGTACGTTGTGTTGATTTCTTCTGGCCTTCTTACCTTCAAACTGCCCCGTGAGTATCAAATTTTCCAAGCCTTCTTTCCTCATTATGCGCTCAAGAAATTTCAACTGTCTCTTCCTGGTGTTTATCATAAGTGTTTGTTATATAGTAGCTAGCACCCCTTCAGCACTTTACCAGATGGCCTGGCCATAGCCTTAAATAGTCTACGATTAAGGACTTCAACCTTAAATTAAGGGCTTGATACTAAACTGATTTATATGCGGAATGATCTTACTTCGTTTGGCTATACAGCATTTGACCCTCTTCTTGTAAGTTGTCTTGTTAATTGTTTTGAAACTTATTGTTCTCTGTTTTTTTGTATGTATCCGTTAGTACGGGATGCTGGTGCTGAATAAATATATTAAGCACTCGTTCACCTCGACGATACAACAGTGTTCCTTTTTCCATCGTCTTTAGAACTTCATCCTTGTTTACATGTTCTCAGCATCCGTATGTTGAACCACATTTCTCTTGCTTCAAGTCTCTTTTTCATCTGTAAGGAAATTGTCCAGCATTCACTCGCCGCCATATAGGAAGACTGATTCTATAAAACAGTTCAGTATTCTTTTCTTTGTTTCTGACGATATTTTTCCTGCTTCTAAAACTTTGCTTGGCTTTTGGAAGGCATCTTTCTGAATGGCGCATTCCGACACAGTTTCAAAACTTCTGACGAAATACGCAAACACTGAAATTCCTTTACGATTCCCTTCTTGCCCGGGAATCATTCAGGACGTGAGCGATCATGGCTCTTCACACCATCCTATACTTTATACCTCTCAGTAACGTTTATCTTTGTAGCATCAACCTCACCCTCACGCTCCGTTCCATCATCCATGCTCATGACGTTGTTAGGTAGGTAGCCTACTGCCTCACGCTATTCTCTTTTTTCCTACGATATGACTTTCCAAGCCTCCCACCTATTTCCTCATTATGTGACCCAGAAATTTCACTTTTTGATACTAAATAAAAGTATCCATGTTGTTTCCATTTCCCTTCAAAGTTTGTTATTGTTTGCATCCATGGTATCCTCAGCATCCTACTGTAGAACAGATTACTATTAGATTAACAACAATAACTAATATGAAAATAGAACAATTTTTAACAATATACTCTCAAAAATCTACTATAAATATTACAGATCGAAAATCCATTCTTACCATAGATCTTAACGACATCATACGGTTTTTCTCTCATTAATTTGAGAAATTTCACATTTCATTAAAAGGAATCGTGGCTTCTTGTCTGTAATAACCGAATTGCCAGCCTCATGACCTTTTTCGTTTGGGATTATTCTTAAGAATTATGAATTTATTTCTTGATTTAATTATTACAACTCATTAATTTTACTTAATTACAAAAGTGATATGAAACCAAAGAAATCAAAATCCTAATAACGAGATACTTTACCAAAGCAATTTTATGTTTCAGATAATATTGCTTTTTGTCTATTAGCAAACTATCACGACATATTTGAGGACATAAGATACGAAATTGTTCCTGTGTTTATGGCAGACTTTGGAAGGATACGTGAAAGAACTATTAGATGAGATACGAAAGGAAAGCGAGAAGCAAGTATTACCCATTAAGTGCAAGAACAGAGAAATCATGGTTGTCAGCAAGAGACAGCCCGAGGTGTTAACTACATATTGGAGACATCGAAATCAACCAGGTTCAGAAAATTAAATTTCCAACTTTTGTAGTAAAAGATGACGGAAAATGTGACACTAAAATCTGAAGGCGCGTGGAAATAGCGAAAGATAACTTTCAGAAACTAAACAAAGTATTAAGGGACAGGAAAATATGATACGAAACAAAGAAGAGACAGCTGGTTTTCTAAATATTATTTAATGATCAATATGGCAGAAAATGTTTGAAATTTTCCTCAAAGATTCTCGAAGTGACAAAGAAGCTTATATTTATAGGGAAATTGCTGAAAGAAGGTTTGGAGAATTTAACACTCACAAGTCATAATAAAAATAAGAGAAGCTGGGGAAGTGCTTTCTGGATGTAGGGAGTCATGGCTCTCCATAACTTGCAATCCTTTGTAACTCTAAGCAATCCCTCTAAGTAACTTTTTCTGCTATAGATTTACATGAGTTCATTTTAATGGATAGCGGATCGGATTGAGGATTCGGAGAGCCGAGTTCGAATTCCAGTCGAATCCATTACGTCCACTTACATGCTAATACCCTTGAGAAAGGTATGAACCTTCTTCTCTTCCCAGTAAATGGGTAAATAGGACGATAGCCCGGGTTGTATAGCCTTAAATGGCAGCTGGTCTACCGCAGAAAGAAATGGCAACCAACTGCGGGAAAATCTGTCTCATCAGTCATGTACCGAAAGATACATGATCGCCTAAGCATGTATCACGCATGGCACATAACTGACTGAGGTAGGTTACTTGTTTTACTCTGACCAACTTCCATTCAGTATGCCTTGTGAGTTACAAGTTCTCCAAGCTGTCTTTCCTCATTATGTGCCCCAGAAAGTAGAAGTACATTTTTGTTCCTAGTTTTCTTAAAATGTTCTCATTACTCACATGTTCCGTCTATGGTATTCTCAGTATCCTTCTTGAGAACCGCATTGCTTTAAGAACACTTACGGCCACCTCACGTTGAAACACCAATTCTTGTACGATCACCGAAGTTAAACAATGTCGAACTTGGTCAGTACCGAAATGGGTAACCACATGGGAATAGCAGGTTCATTAAGCTTGAATGTGCGGGTGGTGTAATGGACGGATTTGTTAAGTGGCGAGCAAAATTCCAATTAACGTTGTTTGTTTTTTTTATATTCACTTACGCGCACTAATACCCTTCGAAAAGGGTATTAATCCATATCTCCCGCCCAGCTGTGGGTTAATTATTAATACTTGTATCACTAATCCATTATTGTCTAAAAAACAATTATTTCAATCTAAAAAATCTGTTGATAAGCCGTGCAAAACAAATCAGTCAATATGTTGGTTCCCGTCTCCTCTTCATCTATGAGGAAATTGTCCAGCATTCATGCCAAATAGGAGGACTTATATTACATAGCAGTTCAGCTCTCTTTTCTTTGTTTCTCTTGCTTTAAGTCACCTCTTCATCTTTGAGGAAATTGTCCAGCATTCACTGCCATATGTCAGAATTAATATTACATAATTCAGCAGTCTTTTTTATTTGTATTTACCGAAAATATCTTCTTTCTTAATACTTTGATTCATTTTTTTTAGGAAGGCTTCTTTTGTTACTCCAACGTAATTTCGAATTTTCCCGCCACACTTTCCGCCATCTTTTATAACCCTTTGCAGACATATAACATTTTGTACTTACCTCTGACGTCACAAATTCAGAGCTAGCTTTTTGCGTTGTCTGTCTCTGTCCTTTCATCGTCTTCATTTTCTACGTGTTCCTGTAGTTTTCATCCCGTGTTTGCTATCAACATGGATACAAGGGAAATGGGGATCGTAAAGGAACCAAAATTGCATACAGGAAATAGTGGAGAGTCATAATCGCCCACGTCTTGAAAAAACATAGTATACAAAAGGAGAATAATTATTTGCCTATTTCCTGGGAAATTCTATGTACTGTAACCTTGGATGTGTGGATGGTGTAATATATAACGGAATTGAAAGTCGGAGGGCCGAGTTCCAATTCCAGTCGGATACGTTATATTCACTTACATACAAATGTCCCCGGGAAAGGCATGAATCCATCTCTTCCCCCCCAAGTTATGGGTTAATTAGTAGGAATTGTATCAGTAAATCATTTTTATTTCCTTATAATTATCACGATCTAAAAGTATTTTCTGCCTTTATATTTCTGCTAAAAGGTTTATAAGCCGTGAAAAGCAAATCAATCAACTGTGAATTTCTACAGATTTTTTAACAGTTTTATTTTATTTTATTTTATTTATTGAAGTCGAAAGTCATGAAAAATACTATAGATTCCAAAGGCTCTGTTTAAACATTGTGGCTCTCGTGGCGAAATGGTCATTGGAAGCTCCTGTGGCAACTAGTTTTCTTTGTTTTGGCTTGGTTTAAAAAAATATCAAACTTAATGGGTTATTTAATGACGACAAAATTTTTATTACTCGTAATGTTTTTCTTCAAAAATCTATTTCCGGGAATATTCTTCCTTGAAGAAATCTATGGCTGGTCATATTTTTTTCCCATGAATGTATAGCTGTTTGTATTGCTGGTATTTTTTTTAAAGTATTACTGATAATAATTTTTCCTTCAAAAATTATCGCTGGAAAAAATTTTTTTATTACAAAGTATTTCTGGTATTAAAACCTATTTTTACACAAGTTTGGGTATTAAATATTTGCCCATAGCTGGGATACTATTAGGTTGGTGCAAAAATAATGACGTAATAATGTCGTTTTTTTGACGTCATACGTTAAAAAACGACATTATTACGTCATTATTTTTGCACCAACCTAATAACAGATGCTACCACCCGGGTCAGGGTGGGCTTGGGAACATCAGCAATTGAGAAGTGGTTCCACGCTTCTCAAAACCTCCTGATCAGAGGCCTTGCTGCTGGATGTAGTTTATCTTCATACCCAGAACGATGTGGCATGAATCGAATAGGCATGACTTTTGGTAAGTCTGGAATCTTCTAAATTTTGAAAACAGTGAAATTGACGTCTTCATAACAGGATTATGAAAGTAAATCAAGTTCCATAAAACAAATAAGTGAACAACATCGCAAAAGTAATTATCTCTATTTGAAAATTTCTTCAGACATAAAATTTGCCTTCTGGGCTTTTATTTTTAGTTCAATGACCAGCAATAACCACTTAAGCGCCAGATAATCTAATATCTGAACATTATTAAGTTTAGTGTGTTGGGCAGCTTTTAGAAACAAGTAGTATATGAGAGTCAATGTTGATAGCAGACAGAAAAAGGAAACTACAAGCGCTCCTACAGAAAATTGTGAAGAAAGAAAGAAGAAAGGTGTAGGTATCAAGTATAAGACGATATAGTGCATGCTTGTCAGCAACAGGAACAGATCAACAAGTAAATTACAAATTGGGGACACCAAAATCAAGTGTAAAAGTGTAAAAAGGTAATAATAGAAAGATTGGCCCCTGGGAGTTAAAGAGAATAAAAATACTTTAGAAGGAAACGGGTGCCATGTCCTAAGCAAGAAACAAGTGATAAATCTCTATTCCTGCTCAAAAAACTAGGAGGCGAGATAACCGGACGATAGGCGAACCTGTCTACTCCTATTGTAAATAGACGTGCTTTAGGATTGGGATACGCCTTTATTTTATTTTTTTTTTTTGCTGTTTCCTTTTGTGTAGTCAGTCATGTGCCATGCGCGATACACGCTTAAGCGATCATGTATCTTTCGATACATGACTGGCGAGGCAGATTTTTTCCTGCAGTAAGTTGCCATTTTTTTCTGAGGTAGACCAGTTGCCATTCAAGGCTGTCCTGCTAATTATCCATATCCTTGGTATTTTCTCTATTGTTTTTTCTTTGTCCATCAAGGAAGACATTGTATTGTGCTGGGCTAATCGTTCGTGTGAGGTACTGCATGATGTGGAAAAGGCAAATGAATTTGGAGTTTTTTGTCTTTTGTTTTTATCTGGGCTTTGACCAGTGGGAAATTTAGGTTGTGATGTCAGATGACTATTTGCCGTTCACTTTTATTTATTAGCAAATATTCTGCACACTTTCTATTTTCTTTTTTACTGAGTAATACATCAGCACAGTGAGAAGGTACTGCTGGGCACCTCGAAACTTAGCTTGTCTCGCTAGATCAATTACGACTGATTAGTGAGTTCGATACTCACTGAGTGCCCCATACTTTCGGCCTTGTGCCACATCTAAGCTACGCTTAGAAAATCATTTAGGGCACCTCGAGGCGGTGTAATGGTTAGCAAGCTTGTCTCGCTGGAACAATTACGACTGAATAGTGATTTCGATCGACATTAGGTGCCCCCTACTTTAGGCCTTGTGCCACATCTAATCTATTCTTGGAAAACCACTTGGTCACTTCAACGTGGTGTAATGGTTAGGAGGCCTGTCTTGATAGATCAATTACACCTGAAAATTGAGTTCAATCGTCTCTGGGTGCTCCACACTTTCGACCTTGTGCCACATCGTAGGTACGCTTGGAAAATCTTTTAGGATACCTCGACGTTGTGTAATGGTTAGCAAGTTTGTCTTGCTAGAACCATTACAACTGAATAGTGAGTTCAATTGTCACTGGGGGCCCCCATTCTTTCGGCCTTGTGCCACATCTAAGCTGCGCTTAAAAAGTCATGGCCACAATTGCTGTATTTTCGTACAATAAATCTCGTGAGAAGTACTGCTTTTAACATCTATCTTACACTTGTTTCGCATGTTGGAAAGGGATCCGAATTGTTTTCGGTTTTCGCTGAAAATTAATGTTTCTTGTAGTTGCTTTTATTTTGGTTGTCTGGTATGCTTTTGAAGTAATACCCAAAACCTACTATCCAGTTCCCCCGAAGCCTCTGTATCCGATTTCAATCAGTTTGCACTGATCTCGCCAATCCCATCGTTTGCAACCCTCTACTATATGTAAAATTTTCCCAAGTTTCCTTTCGCGGGCTTCGTCCACATTTTCTTCCCAAGTGACTTAATTCTAACATGATGACTTGCATGGTCTTTACCAAATAAATAATCATGTCTGGACGAAACTTAATCAGTATTATTTTCTCTGGGAATTTTAGGCAGAACTGAGGATTGACGTTTTCTTCTTCTCTAATGTTTTTACCTGCCGTGACGAAAATCATCACCTTCTTATCGGTTTGTTTGAAGATTCCTCAAGACTATTGTTGCAATGGCTCTTAAAACATTGTCATGGCGCCACTGGTAATGCCGCTCACTCAATACCCCGTGGCAATCGCCCAATACACGTTCAATGTTCTCTTTTGACACAACGTAAAAAGTGGAGACTCACACTTCCCCCACGTTTCTGGGCTGGGTAATGTGTCATATACACTGCCTGCACAAGGAAACTTGTGTTACTGGGATTAGCATACTAGAGATCTATCAAGGAAAATTTCCTGTTTCCTGTTTCCCGATTTAGACCAGGCCTTCTGCTGAACTAACGGCACCAATTTTCTGACTCTAATTTCCTCCACACATGCTCTCACTTCATATTAAAGACAGTTTCCGCTCTTTCCTTTTTTTCTCGTCTTCTTTAAGGATTGGGACCGTAACCTAGGCCTGATCTGCCCATTTACACTGTTCCTACTAGTGCCTTCTGGCTCAATCTTTGCTCTGGTGTACTGAGCTCGTGTGATGCTACCCACGTTGTCCTAGTTCGAGCCTCAATTCCTACTTCTGCAAACTTAGAATATTTTGTATTTCGTTGGTCTTATGTATACACACACACACACGCATATATATATATATATATATATATATATATATATATATATATATATATATATATATATATATATATATAATAAACGTGCTACCGGGCTGGCATCTAGGCCTCACTATTTCACTGTCAAAACGGTTAAATGTAACCGTCTCCTCTTCTCAAACAGCTTCTTCTCCCGCAATTCCCGTCTGTGGAACTCCCTTCTCCTTACTTGCTTCCCAATGAATGACTACAGTTTTCAAATATTAAAGTGTAATGTCAATTGACATCTGCCACCTTGAGCTTGTTCCCTGTCCTTCTCAAACATGCCTCTTTATTCTTGTTTTCAATTCATTGTAACCTCTGCGAGCTAGTGGCGCTCCCACCTTGCTTGATGCGAATTGCCTTATAGATATATATATATATATATATATATATATATATATATAGTATTATATATATATAGTATTATATATATATATATATATATATATATATATATATATATATATATATATATAGTATTATATACATATATATATATATATATATATATATATATATATATATATATATATATATATATACATATCGGGAGTGATCGTAACGCTTTTAAATGTAATGCTTTTACAATACTTAATAGAGAGGAAGGGAGGTGAGAATCAAACATTGACCTATTTAATACGTCAACTCACCGGAAACGATATAAAGAGAGAAAATAAGAAAGGTCTGAAGTAAAGATGTAAGCAGTAAGAGACGGACTTAGGCTTTTGAAGAAAAGAGAGGTGGATAAAAATAATTTGGAGAGAGAAATTAAGAAAATTAACGTATGTGGGCATATCGTTGCCAAACTGGAAAAACGCAGATATAAATTAAAAAAAAAAATTCTTTTAATTTTTCGTTTAACGTTTGATACTAATTGAAGTGTTTAAATCTTCCACAAAAAAAACATATATAATCTAAAATGAAATCGAAAAGTTTTGAATTTGTAATTCTGATGAAATGGATCCTGAATACGATTCCAATATAATAAATTATTACTATGGAATAATAGTGTTTGAGCCTTTCATATTATATTCTTACTCTGTCCTGGACATTGAACACTACCTAGATTCTATCTTGTTGTAAATTATATATATATATATATATATATATATATATATATATATATATATATATATTGACCACTAATATTATCAATATATATATATATATATATATATATATATATATATATATATATATACATATATATATTGACCACTAATATTATCAATATATATATATATATATATATATATATATTGATAATATTAGTGGTCAATATATATATGTATATAATATATATATATATATATTGACCACTAATATTATCAATATATATATTAGGTTGGTGCAAAAATAATTTCGTTTCCTAACATATGTTACTATGTGAGAAAACGAAATTATTTTTGCACCAACCTAATAAATATATATATATATATATATATATATATATATATATATATATTATATACATATATATATTGACCACTAATATTATCAATATATATATATATATATATATATATATATATATATATATATATATATATATATATACACTACAATTCAAAAGTTTGGAGCCACCCCTAGAATTAGTATAGGGTGAACAGGAGAAAGAGCTCATAGAGTCATTAAAAAAATGGAATCAATTATCAAACTTATATTTGCATAACGTTTGCAACCAATGCCAAAAATCCGTGCTGCACTAATCAAGGCTAAAGGAGGATATTTTGACGAGAGCAAAATATATTCATAAAAAGCTTTTTTTTCTTCTTGTCATAAAAAAATTTCTAATAAAAAAATGTGTGTGTATATATATATATATATATATATATATATATATATCTATATATATATATATATATATATATATATCACATTGACTGCTGGTCTTAATAAAATAGTGCTTGATGTAAAATAACAGAGCTATGAATTATATATTAATAATAATTATAAATCGTTTTCATCACCGTTGGCTACTCAAGTTTCCCCGTCATTTAGAGATTGTGAGTTCAATTCCTGCATTCAGTAATAAAGTACTTTTGCTGTGGTTCAGCAGCAAGATGCATGAAACGGAAGAACAATAACGTTTGCCTTTTCTATAAATATTTTCTTGAAATTTGGTCTGGTGAGGCTTTCCTCTTATGTATTTCGATTTCATGAAGTTAAGCATAGTACTAGATTGGCAGTTAGGTCTCGTCATTTTACTGTTGGAACATATAGATTTATCCGTAAGTTCTATTCTAATTGTTTCTTCTCTCACACTTATCGCCAGTCGAACTCTTAATTGCTGCTGTTCCCATGTTCACCCTGACCAGGGGTGGTAGCATCTGTTATGCTCCTAGCTATGGACAAACAGTGATCCCAAACAAAAACAAAACACTATGAAAGTAAAAAATACCAGCAATACCAGTTTATAATAAAATGACCAACAATATGTACTTATCGTAAAATGACCAACAATGCATTTTATCTGCAGTCGAAGGCATCTTTCGATACATGACTGACGAGGCAGATATTTCTCGCAGTGTTCAAAATATTTATGGACATTAAATAAACCCATATAGTTTGATAAACGAACCAAACTATTTTAGAGGGTTCATATATTTGGGTTCCGTCTACCGAATTTAACTCGCAAAGCGTGGTATGGTTTACAGGCTTTTTTCCAAAGGTACTGTACGCTGGTATCGTCTCTACAGGCAGATGAAATCAAGAAGTAACATTGCTGATAAATCGACCATAGTGAGATTCAAAATCGACTCTCAGCGCCGGAAAACGAATTCTCTCACCACTCGGCCACATATCCGATCACTGAGCTAGTCATGACCGAGGGTTTCGGCGTACTGGTCTTGTTAACCTTACTAACCACGCCAGATAACGCGCTCTCTCCCAAAAATTGTAACTAAGGTCCGCTACAGTATAAACCACAGGCGGGCGCTGCGGGTCTTAAACAAACGCAAATGAGCCCGAGCAGGTGTCTGCAATAGTGATTTCGTAGTCACCCTAGAAGACAAACATAATCGGATACAAGCAGCCAGCCATTACTATATTTGAGTCATCCCTGTTTATTTACAAACAATGAAATTAACGTCTAATGACCTAGACCATCGAAACTCTTATTAAACATAGTGTAAAGGAATGTTTGCTCAAACACGTGTAAAATAATGTTTATAGTAATTAGGGACATTGTTGGCTTAATAATCCTATTATTTTTTATTAACCAAAAAAGTTCTGTCCGTTTTTTTGATTAGTTATTGAATGAAGTTGAAATATATACGAAATGCGTGTAGCAATTGTTTTCAAATTCGGACAGCCGGAAGTAGGAACATCAGACGTTATAAAAACGCGCGCACCGTGCCCGGTCATCAGTTATAAGCCGGACAGCTGTGAGAAAGATGGAAGTGTCGTGAGATCTCGTTCGGGGCTGTTTGCTTTACGACTTCTTATCAGCAGCCGCATCAAGTCGCTGCATATGTCAAGCGTTTGGGGATAGTGCTGTGGATGAACGTACTGCAAGGCGTTGGTTTCGAAAATTCAAGTCGGGGGATTTATCTCTCCATGATGAGCCTCGCAGTGGACGACCCCAGGTCTTGAATGACGGAGTCCTGAAGGCGGCCATTGAAGAGGACAGTAGTCTAACATGTCGTGAACTTGCAATACAGTTCAACGTTTCCGATGAAACAGTTAGACTTCACCTGCACCGCCTAGGTAAGACGTGCAAACTGAGCAAGTGGGTTCCGCAAACGCTGTTGGAGGTCCACAAGGGACAATGAGTGGCAACCTGCGTATCGCTGCTTTCTCGCCACCGTACCGCATCCTTATTTAGTCGAGTGCTTACCAGTGATGAAAAGTGGGTTCTGTACGAAACTCCCAAGCGTTCCAGACGTTGGTTGTCTCCTCAGGATGCTGTCCCTCACACTGCAAGACCGGCTATGCGCCGACGCAAGATTATTCCTTCTTTCTGATGGACAGGTCGTCAAGTGGTTCATTATGAACTGTTACCAACGAGCCAAGCGGTCACTGGAGACCTATACTCGCAGCAATTGAAACGTGTGCAACAGGCATTGCGCCAGAAGGAGCCAGAAGTGGTGAATCGCAAAGGTGTGCTTTTCCTCCATGACAACCCCAGGCCGCATGTCGCGCGAGTGGTCAGAGATACCATACAGCAACTTGGGTGGGAGACTTTGTGCCATCCACCTTATTCACCTGACCTAACGCCATCCGCTTACCACCTCTTCCACTCCCAGGATAATCATCTTCGTGGGAAATCCTTCACCAATGAAGCGGACTTCGTTGCGTAAAAGCCCCCCGAGTTCTACCGTAAGGGCATTGAACAGCTTGAGACACGTTGGCAGAAGGTGCCGGATGCCGATGGCGATTACTTCGAAGACTAAATATAAGTTACACATACTGTGAAGCGTTTACTTTTTTTCCTTTAAAAACGGACAGAACTTTTTTGTTTACCTTGTAATAGTGCTTGTCCCCTCCACGTTAGTTATCACGACCGTTATGCCCTGCCAATACCTCATAAATAATGGACTTCCTAGTTTTGATCGCATGGAAAAGGAGGGAAAGACATTATTTGGTTTCAGTGAGAAAGAAAGAAAAAAAGAGAAGATAGGGAGTATAGTGGAGAGAGAAAGAGAGAGAGAAACAGATTGATCTGATCGGAACATATGCTGCATTTTGATCTCAGCCGAAAGGCAGAAAAGCTATGGCAGCCGCGATAAACTGTCTGATGAAATGTCTGACGAACAGCATAGAATGACGAAAACCGACAAAGGCAATTGCCCCAAAATCCAATAATCATAGATTAAATTAAATAACATCGTCTGATGAATTATTTTTTTACAATTATTATTAAGAGAAATGTTCATAAGACACAGAGTTGGATAGTAAGAAAAAAAAGAAATAAGAAAAGATAAAAGAGTTTAACGTCTCCTGACAATACCTCCTAAATAATGAACTATTCCGTTTTGATCACGTGGAAAGGCGGAAAAGACATATCAGAGACGCTACTTGGTTTCAGTGAGAATAAAAGAAAGAAAGGAACATAGAAGTGTTTAACGTCTCCAGACAATACCTCATAAATAATGAACAATTCCGTTTTGATCGCGTGGAAAGGCGGAAAAGACATATCAGAGACGCTACTTGGTTTCAGTGAGAATGAAAGAAAGAAAGGAACATAGAAGTGTTTAACGTCTCCTGTCAATACCTCCTAAATAATGAACTATTCCGTTTTGATCGCGTGGAAAGGCGGAAAAGACATATCAGAGACGCTACTTGGTTTCAGTGAGAATGAAAGAAAGAAAGGAACATAGAAGTGTTTAACGTCTCCTGAGAATACCTCATAAATAATGAACTATTCCATTTTGATCGCGTGGAAAGGCGGAAAAGACGTATCAGAGACGCTACTTGGTTTCAGTGAGAATGAAAGAAAGAAAGGAACATAGAAGTGTTTAACGTCTCCTGACAATACCTCCTAAATAATGAACTATTCCGTTTTGATCGCATGGAAAGACGGAAAAGACATATCAGAGACGCTACTTAGTTTCAGTGAGAATGAAACAAAGAAAGGGACATAGAAGTGTTTAACGTCTCCTGACAATACCTCCTAAATAATGAACTATTCCGTTTTGATCGCATGGAAAGACGGAAAAGACGTATCAGAGAGGCTACTTGGTTTCAGTGAGAATGAAAGAAAGAAAGAAAGGAACATAGAAGTGTTTAACGTCTCCTGACAATACCTCCTAAATAATGAACTATTCCGTTTTGATCGCATGGAAAGACTGAAAAGACATATCAGAGACGCTACTTGGTTTCAGTGAGAATGAAAGAAAGAAAAGAACATAGAAGTGTTTAACGTCTCCTGACAATACCTCCTAAATAATGAACTATTCCGTTTTGATCGCATGGAAAGACGGAAAAGACGTATCAGAGACGCTACTTGGTTTCAGTGAGAATGAAAGAAAGAAAGGAACATAGAAGTGTTTAACGTCTCCTGACAATACCTCCTAAATAATGAACTATTCCGTTTTGATCGCATGGAAAGACGGAAAAGACATATCAGAGACGCTACTTGGTTTCAGTGAGAATGAAAGAAAGAAAGGAACATAGAAGTGTTTAACGTCTCCTGTCAATACCTCCTAAATAATGAACTATTCCGTTTTGATCGCGTGGAAAGGCGGAAAAGACATATCAGAGACGCTACTTGGTTTCAGTGAGAATGAAAGGAACATAGTAGTGTTCAACGTCTCCTGACAATACCTCCTAAATAATGAACTATTCCGTTTTGATCGCATGGAAAGACGGAAAAGACATATCAGAGACGCTACTTGGTTTCAGTGAGAGTGAAAGAAAGAAAGGAACATAGAAGTGTTTAACGTCTCCTGACAATACCTCCTAAATAATGAACTATTCCGTTTTGATCGCATGGAAAGACTGAAAAGACATATCAGAGACGCTACTTGGTTTCAGTGAGAATGAAAGAAAGAAAAGAACATAGAAGTGTTTAACGTCTCCTGACAATACCTCCTAAATAATGAACTATTCCGTTTTGATCGCATGGAAAGACGGAAAAGACGTATCAGAGACGCTACTTGGTTTCAGTGAGAATGAAAGAAAGAAAGGAACATAGAAGTGTTTAACGTCTCCTGACAATACCTCCTAAATAATGAACTATTCCGTTTTGATCGCATGGAAAGACGGAAAAGACATATCAGAGACGCTACTTGGTTTCAGTGAGAATGAAAGAAAGAAAGGAACATAGAAGTGTTTAACGTCTCCTGTCAATACCTCCTAAATAATGAACTATTCCGTTTTGATCGCATGGAAAGACGGAAAAGACGAATCAGAGACGCTACTTGGTTTCAGTGAGAATGAAAGAAAGAAAGGAACATAGAAGTGTTTAACGTCTCCAGACAATACCTCCTAAATAATGAACTATTCCGTTTTGATCGCATGGAAAGACGGAAAAGACATATCAGAGACGCTACTTGGTTTCAGTGAGAGTGAAAGAAAGAAAGGAACATAGAAGTGTTTAACGTCTCCTGACAATACCTCCTAAATAATGAACTATTCCGTTTTGATCGCATGGAAAGACTGAAAAGACATATCAGAGACGCTACTTGGTTTCAGTGAGAATGAAAGAAAGAAAAGAACATAGAAGTGTTTAACGTCTCCTGACAATACCTCCTAAATAATGAACTATTCCGTTTTGATCGCATGGAAAGACGGAAAAGACGTATCAGAGACGCTACTTGGTTTCAGTGAGAATGAAAGAAAGAAAGGAACATAGAAGTGTTTAACGTCTCCTGACAATACCTCCTAAATAATGAACTATTCCGTTTTGATCGCATGGAAAGACGGAAAAGACATATCAGAGACGCTACTTGGTTTCAGTGAGAATGAAAGAAAGAAAGGAACATAGAAGTGTTTAACGTCTCCTGTCAATACCTCCTAAATAATGAACTATTCCGTTTTGATCGCATGGAAAGACGGAAAAGACGAATCAGAGACGCTACTTGGTTTCAGTGAGAATGAAAGAAAGAAAGGAACATAGAAGTGTTTAACGTCTCCAGACAATACCTCCTAAATAATGAACTATTCCGTTTTGATCGCATGGAAAGACGGAAAAGACATATCAGAGACGCTACTTGCTTTCAGTGAGAATGAAAGAAAGAAAGGAACATAGAAGTGTTTAACGTCTCCTGACAATACCTCATAAATAATGAACTATTCCGTTTTGATCGCATGGAAAGACGGAAAAGACGTATCAGAGACGCTACTTGGTTTCAGTGAGAATGAAAGAAAGAAAGGAACATAGAAGTGTTTAACGTCTCCTGACAATACCTCATAAATAATGAACTATTCCGTTTTGATCGCATGGAAAGACGGAAAAGACGTATCAGAGACGCTACTTGGTTTCAGTGAGAATGAAAAAAAGAAAGGAACATAGAAGTGTTTAACGTCTCCTGACAATACCTCCTAAATAATGAACTATTCCGTTTTGATCGCATGGAAAGACGGAAAAGACGTATCAGAGACGCTACTTGGTTTCAGTGAGAATGAAAGAAAGAAAGGAACATAGAAGTGTTTAACGTCTCCTGACAATACCTCATAAATAATGAACTATTCCGTTTTGATCGCATGGAAAGACGGAAAAGACGTATCAGAGACGCTACTTGGTTTCAGTGAGAATGAAAGAAAGAAAGGAACATAGAAGTGTTTAACGTCTCCTGACAATACCTCCTAAATAATGAACTATTCCGTTTTGATCGCATGGAAAGACGGAAAAGACGTATCAGAGACGCTACTTGGTTTCAGTGAGAATGAAAGAAAGAAAGGAACATAGAAGTGTTTAACGTCTCCTGACAATACCTCCTAAATAATGAACTATTCCGTTTTGATCGCATGGAAAGACGGAAAAGACATATCAGAGACGCTACTTGCTTTCAGTGAGAATGAAAGAAAGAAAGGAACATAGAAGTGTTTAACGTCTCCTGTCAATACCTCCTAAATAATGAACTATTCCGTTTTGATCGCATGAAAAGACGGAAAAGACGAATCAGAGACGCTACTTGGTTTCAGTGAGAATGAAAGAATGAAAGGAACATAGAAGTGTTTAACGTCTCCAGACAATACCTCCTAAATAATGAACTATTCCGTTTTGATCGCATGGAAAGACGGAAAAGACATATCAGAGACGCTACTTGCTTTCAGTGAGAATGAAAGAAAGAAAGGAACATAGAAGTGTTTAACGTCTCCTGACAATACCTCATAAATAATGAACTATTCCGTTTTGATCGCATGGAAAGACGGAAAAGACGTATCAGAGACGCTACTTGGTTTCAGTGAGAATGAAAGAAAGAAAGGAACATAGAAGTGTTTAACGTCTCCTGACAATACCTCATAAATAATGAACTATTCCGTTTTGATCGCATGGAAAGACGGAAAAGACGTATCAGAGACGCTACTTGGTTTCAGTGAGAATGAAAGAAAGAAAGGAACATAGAAGTGTTTAACGTCTCCTGACAATACCTCCTAATAATGAACTATTCCGTTTTGAACGCATGGAAAGATAGGAAAAGACACTATTCAGTTTTAGTGGGGAAAAGAAAAAAAACTAAAGATAGAAAAGACCGACAGAAAGATAGAAAGGTTTCATGGCGGTTTCAATGAAATGGAAAATGTTTTCAATTTTAAATCTTTTCATTTGTACCCACTTCTTAAAATAACGAGCAGCATTCATGTTCTTGATTGTTATTTCTATTTGTTGTTAAGCGCAAATGTTTAACGATGCGATAAGGGGATTTCTATAGATATTTTATTGTTGTAAAACTCGCCATGAGCATATTCAATCATTGACTTAAGAATTAAGATTAATCCGAATATTAAAATAGAAAAACCGTAAAATTATCACAGGCCTTTCTCGTTGATATGAATACAATTGTTGCGCGTGGCTATGTAATAGTGACTTCACTTACAAAGTGAATGAATCTACAACAACATAAATATAATAAAGTTCAAATAAAACACAAACATCTTCGCATAAAAACACGTGATGTTTATATATATATATGTGTGTGTGTGTGTGTGTGTGTGTGTGTTGTTGTTGTTGTAGTTGTTGTTGTTAACTATAACAGGCAATGAATGTCTATTATATTTGATCATGAGCTGTTCTAAACTCCGTATATTTGCTTTTATTTCGGGTGAAAATAAAGACAAAAATTGTCCGACATTTGGATATTTTGTATTAAGCTGCTCCTTGATCTAATCTTTCGACTCACATGAGCCATCTTCAGGGTGGTTATGCGGACATTTAAGCGAAGATATTTACCATCAAAGATGACATTCTGTTATGTTGACATAGGAGATTGCTATGCGATGATAATGGCCGCGGAATAGTAGACGCAGGTCGTAAATTCATGACGCTGTTCTATGACGTCGTACCACGCGAGAGACCGAAATATTAACAACAGAACCATATATCTAGATGCAATGTAATGTGTTGTGACTAGTTTGAAATGTAATTTTGTTGAGTGGGTTGCTGTGTTTTAATGAAGATGGTTTCCAATAGCTGAAGGTTCTTTTAACTTTCTGTATATGTGAGTATTGTTGTGCTATTAACTAATATCTGGTTAATATTATGTACATAGCTAATTTTTTTCTAAGAAATGTTGTTTAATAGAACTAAGATCAGAAAAGTGACAGGCAAGTCTACGTGAGAGCGTGGTTGTAGTAAAACCAATATATGTAGTGAGTTTATTAGTAATATCAGAGATACTATCTATCTATCTATATATATATCTATCTATCTATATATATATATATATATATGTGTGTGTGTGTGTGTGTGTGTGTGTGTGTTTGTGTGTGTGTGTGTTTATGGAATTGTTAATACAAAGTTGCATGTACTTACTAACAAAAAATTATGTACCGAAAAACATTTTTGAATTTTTGTACTTATATGTTTGGATTTGACACGAGCTCTAAATGTGTGCGTCCACTTACTTTGACTTACCAGAGCTGAAAGATAACGTTTAACGATGTCACATGCAGTTGTTTTCTGGTTTTCAGGTCACCTGACGGTTTTTAATTCTTGCTAATGTCTATAATTAGATTTTTTATTAGAGTCAAGGGGAGATATCTTTTTGTCTCTCACAACATAATAATCCTAGACGAGGAAAAGAATTTGAGTAAATCCAGTAAATTATTCAAAACGAACATGACCTTGTGCCAGACTAAGCTGATGTTTTTAATGCTTCTCGGCAGCTCGCCATCATGTTATCAAGTCGGCATAACTGACCATTACTGTAGTAAGAGCAACCACCATTTACTAAGCTTATGAAAATCCTGCTCGAAATAATTAATGAATCCGTGAAAACATTATCCAATTCAAATAACTTTCATTGAATATCAGCAAATACTGGATAAAGGAATTGGAATTAAAAAGGACACTTATACAACGTGCGACAGAAATATCTCCCAGACATAATTCCTAGAAATATATCGCACATTATGGTGAGACATTTGCTCCAGGGTGGGGCAGAAATACCTCCCACATTTTACACTGTCGCCTGTGTGATGCTAATGAACGTAGGCAAGTGGTAATAGTGTCTTCATCTATCTAATCTCTTACCATTATGTGGTAGGTATTTCCGGGAGGTCTATGTATCTGCTGCACCCTATTCTTAGAATTCGAAAGAATGAAAAAAAGGCAGTTGAAATTTCTTGCACATATTATGGGATCCATAGCATTGTTCGATAGGGTCATATCTCTTTAGCTGTTATGAGATTATGCAGCCTTTACTGCCATACAGAAGGACATATACGGCATAACTGTTCAGTATTTTTTCTTTGTCTATGTCATTATTTTCTGTTGAAGTGTACTGTCTATTTTTATTGTTTCTGTTGGTAGTGTTCAATCGATGTGGTTTTTGTTATTTGGTAAAGATCTTCGTTTGTAATTTAGTAAAGCCAGGTTGACTGTTACTCTAATAATGTAAACCCTAATTTGGTACCGCAGATTTACTAGGTTTACTAAAGAGCGGGTCCAAACAAGTAAAGAAACAGTGAAGAAATCTAACCAATTCAAATATCAATGCTCGATTATCAACGAAGAGGACTAATAAATGGAAGCATCCTGGGTATGACGATAAACTACATCCGCGTCCTGGGTATGACGATGAACTGCATCCACGTCCTGGGTATGACGATAAACTACATCCAACACCAAGGCCTCTGATCAGGAGGTTTTAAGGAACATAGAACCACTTCTTAATTGCTGGTGTTCCCAGGTCCACCTTGACCCGAGGTGGTAGCACCTATTAGGGTCCCAGCTTTGGGCAAATAGTTTACTCCCAAACCGGGAGTTTAAAAAAAAAATAGGTTTTAATACCAGCAATACATTTTTGTAAAAAATCTTTCGAAGAAAAAATTTTACCAATAATACATTATTGCCAGCAATACTTTTTGGAAAAAATTATAACCAGCAATATATTTTAGGGAGAAATATTACCAGAAATACTATTTGGAAAATATATTACCAACAAAAAAAAATCTTCTCGGCTTTAAATAAACCATTGTGGTTGATATGCCAAACCAAAGCAAACCATAAATGGAATACAAACGAAGAACAACACGAGCAACATTAGTTGTCGCAAAACTAAGAATCATCTAGAAAAACGGAATATCTACATTATTTGCACTATTGTCCTCATCTTTGTCGCCATATTTATCGGCCTTCTTCAGGTGGTTGGAATGTCGAACTGAACCCTTTATTTCGCTCACTGGGGTAGACTGTTCCAGTTCCACATGCTATGTTTAATGGATGTCAGTTATCAGTGATTTCCTGTTAATTTTCCCTCTGAAAGTTCTCCACTGCCTTAACCGGGTATTGAACTCACAGTTTGGGTCCTGTCACTGGATCTAACCAACGCCTTTATCCACTGTACCATTTGTCCTTGAGGACATCTGATACGAATTTCTGGGACTTATAAACCTAATGTCTTCAGCAACCATTTTTACCAGTGCTCATATTGCAATTTTTCTGTTATACATGTTTTTACCAGAGCTCATATTGCAACTTTGTTGTTATAATTGCTTTTCCCTGGCACTCCTTAATACTGGTTCCCATATTGTATTTATTTCTATGATTGGTCGGCTCAGGAGATTTTTATGGCCTAGCATATGTGCTGATTCCTTATGTTTATGAGTTTTCCAATGGTGTTCACTGTCTGTACTAGAACAGTCTACCCCAGTGAGCGAAATAAAAGGTTCAGTTCGACATTCCAACCACCTGAAGAAGGCCGAAGCGTACAACGGCCGAAACGTTGTAACAAATATGGCGACAAAGGTGAGGACAATAGTCCGAATAATGTAAATAATGTACATAATACCTCATCTCAGAAATATAGACAGACTCACAAGAATATCTACCAGAAATCAAAGATCAGACTGCTGCAAGTCTGGCCCTCAGCTTCTCCCTGTTATTAATCTGCATCGGAAATTCTCAGGGTCAGCCTGGAACCAAGTCAGAAGTGTACTGGAAATGTCATTTTCAGTTTCTGCTTTGGTATCCGCATTCTTAGGACCTATCTTGCGGAGAACTTGCTCAGGCTCAAGATTTCAGTTAAAACAGTATAGGCCGAACCAGAAATAATGATTACTGACTTACCTATCTGCCGGACAGTAGGATATCTCAGTCGGCAGCGAATCTTAAACAATGACGACAGAGTTACAGTCAATGGTCCAAGCATTAGAAATGATAAACAACAGAACCAACCTAGGCCCTCTCCTACGTCGACCGTATAAAAATGGCGCAATCAAGGACAGCATCATATAAAACCTCAAAACCAAGCACGAGAAGAGGAAAACGAAATGGTATGGCCAGGCCACAAGGGCATGCGGTCTTTCTTTCTACGGCCTTGGTAAAAGGTACCACCTTAATCAAAAGAAGAAGAAAGAGCAAACAGGTGAAAAACGGACTGACAACGTCACTGAGTGGACAAAGAGCATTTGAGACTCAAATATTGTCACATAACAAACACATATGGAGGGAACTGGTCAGGTACTATACGACCACAACAGGTCATGGGACTGATGATGATGATGATGATGATGATGATGGAGACATTAGATGTATAAGAAACCATTTCCAAATATCCTGTGTATGAATTAAGATCGTCCTGGGTATGACGATAAACTACAACCTACAGCAAGTTCGGGAGATTGGCGGTTTTGAGGAGCGTGGAACCACCTCTTAATTGTTGATGTTCCCAGGTCCATTCTAATCCGAGGCGGGGATAGCACTTGTTAAGATCCCAACTATGGACAAATAGAGAACACCCTCACTCACCCAACAAAAATCAACTGTATATTTTTGTAATAAAAGGAGCAACAATAGATTTTTATAGCAAAATGGCAATGGATGCAGCACTAAATAATATAAAAATACATGTTTATAGTAAAGTTACCGAAAATATATTTATGATTTATAAACTATACATCCAAAAAAAACAGAACTTTACCTTGAAAATATAAAATTATATACAAATTATCAGTAGTCGGAAGCATATCATTGTTTTCAAAATATGTAGATTTTGATATTAAATAACCCATAGAGGTGTTGATATGCCACTAAACAAAATCAACATACCAACTTACATGGATCAAAATATTTAAACTGTTTCACTACAAACATTGTTGAAGAGCTAATTTTGAGTCGGTGTCGTTACTTGAATCTAACACAGATATACGAGAGTCGCTCAGAAAGTTTTAAGTCTCACCCAGAATGATTTGGAGAAACACGACAGTTTTTCACTATTTTTCAATATAATACCCGTTGACATCAATGCACTTGGGTCAACGATGCTTAAGCATTGCAATACCATCTTTGAAGAAGGTGGCATCCTTGAACACCAAAAACACCTCCAAAGCACATATAATCTCATAATTTCCAAAATGGCGACCACATACGAGAGATTTGATCATATGAAGCAAGGAGCTAAGAGGGATGTGATAGCAATTCACAGCCGCAGTTAGCTGCTTCAGCTACTTCAACCTGAGCAGTGTGAACGGACGCGTTATCTTGCCCCCAGCTTAATCCGAGTTTTGACTTGATTGCTTCTTTCATTTGTCATAATTCGCATGCATAATACTGTCCATTAATAGTTTTCGCCTTTTCCAGTTAGTCTATCATGATTACGCTTCCAAAATATAAAATAAAGAAGCCATCACCTTTCCAACAGGGACTGCCTGCTTGAACTTCTTCTGGAAAATAGATGCAACATTTTTAAGGGTTTGTTATTAAAATAAGCCTATTTTATAGATAGAATTACAAGCTAATGAGTTGAAGAATTTACTATTTACATTAGAATAGGTTCTAAAGTGCATTTCATATGACTTCGGAATGTCCATGTAATTCATTATCTTTAAAAAAAAATACATTGCCAATGAAACCCAGAATCTATTTATAACCTATATTTGGGGGTCACTACAACAGGAATGTAATGGTAAGCACACGTACCTCGCTACATTAATTACGGCTGAGTATTGAGTTCGATCCTCTCTGGGTGCTACCATACTTTTGGCCTTGCACCACATCTAAGTTATGCTTATTAATAATATCTTCATTTTAGCACTTTTCATGGTGTAAAGATTAGATAGTTTATTTCGCTTAATCAATTACCACTGAGTCGTGAGTTAAATCCTCACTGGGTGTTCCATACTTTCGGCCTTGTATCGCATGTAAGTTACGCTTAGTAAGAATCAATGATTGTGTGAATGAACGCGTTATACTGTTCTCACCGTCCCGCTGTCTTTCGACTTGATTGCTTCTTTCAGTTGATTTAATTCTCATGGATAGTACTGTCCATTAATAGTTTCCGCCTTTTCCGGGCAGTCTATCATGAAAACGCCTTTAGAATCCCCCCCACCACAAAATAAAGACATCACCTTGCCAACAGACTCTGCTGGCTTGAACATCTTTGGGGTGGTGAACCAGAATGTTTTCACTGTTTGCTTCGAATCTTTGATTCAGCTTCTAAGTGTTGAACCTAGGTTTCATGTTGAGTTATGTCGTATAGGGATAAAGTGTCGTTGCCGGCACCGGAGTTTGAACACGGATCGTCAGTGAGCAAACTCATGTGATTCCATTTCTTATAATTAGACTACATGATCGTAAAGGAAAGATATATATGTGAATTGGAGTGGCGTTTAAGTGATAACGATTCTCTATACTATCCTATATACTGATCACTCTATGGATTACTATTTACTAATAATTAGACTACATGATCGTAAAGGAAAGATATATGTGGGAATTACTACGGATTACTATTCGGCGGTTACTATTCGAACAAGTATTACTAGTGTGAGTATTATTTGAAGGAGTAACTATTAGTATCTACGATTCCATAGTCTCGACTACAACGAGAATCACGAACGTGATAACGAGCATTCGTTGACATCACAAAAGTGATAATGACTAAAAGTCTAAGCTGACAAAAGGTTTCTAATCCGCAGTAGAAATTCTCAGGGTTAGCCTGGAAGCGAGTCAGAATTGTTTCGGAAATATCAACTGTTTTCAGTTTTTGCTCTGTTGCCAACATTCTTAGCACTCCATCTTGCAGATAGCTCTCCAAGATCTCAATCAAAACAATATGGACCGAACCAAAACTAATGCCTATGTACTTCACCCAAAACCATACGGTCAATGGTACCAACTTGTTCATCAGTGATTACGCTTTCTGGACAGCTTGACCGAGGGTCATCCTCTGTGTTGACCCTGCTCCACTTGAATTCCGCATCTCACTTCTTCACAGTTGCATAGAAAAGAAGAACCCTCAGTAAGTGTCTATTCCATTTCGTCATGAATTTCCTTGGGTGTCATACTTTTTTTTTTGCAGATACTTTATAACTTATCTGGTCTCTGCTTTGTTCATTTTTAGATTTGTGCACACCTCTCAGATTTGTATGGGCCTCAGCTGCACAGAAAGTAAGACAGGAATCTAAATAAGCTTTTCTAGTTTTATAAGGAGTGATCATGTGTTGCCCACCAAAAAATGGTTCATCTATTGCCCTTCTTTCTAGCTGAGGCATAGAACTTTTTGAACGACACCCGCAAATAATTCCACGCGGTCTACGAGTTGAATACCAGCGAGCGGATAGAATTTTAGACTATTTTTTTGTCTTGGTAAGCCATTTTGAGGGAAAAGCCAGCGAAATCGGGACAGTGGCAACGCCATCTCCTTGAAATTTGGATACACAAAAACTTTTCGGCTGTCTGCCCATCCAATTACTGAAATCAAATACCTTTAGCTGCGAATTGTTGCTTGTCGGGCAATTCTTACAGACAGAATGTCCAATTCCATTATTCCGTGGCTGCTGTCCAAAATTCGCAGATATATACAAATACCCGTGAGCCCATAAACATTCTTACAAATAAATATAAAAAGTGAAAGTACCAAAACACACGTACTGAACACATACACCCATGTATCTGTGTACACTTATACACACCAAATAAAAGTAGCAGCGTGATTAAATTATATCTTTCATTTTCCTCAGCTCCGGCAACGTGTTTATTTCGTACTGTACACTTATTATTTTACAAATAATTTGTTCCGCAGCACAATTCTTTTGTCCCAGGTACCAAAGTTTCCACGCCTATATTTTTCAAGTTTAAATATGACTATTTCAGTCGGCACTTCTATCTGGCACACAAGGGTACCTCACAACAATTTTCTATAATATTCAAATCAGCAGACTGACTTGGACAATTTTCGAAATGTACGATGTCTTTTCCTCTTAAATAATTTATGGTCGTCTTCCAAATATGACAGCTCGAACTATTGAAAAATGTATGAATTTTCATATATTGGCTGTATGCTTTCATCGAGTATATACGTTAATAGGTTTTCGAGTTTGCGTTACCATTTTGTAAAGTTATAACATTTTTGACATTTCATACCGACGCTGATTATATTCTCCATACATTTTCCATAAAATAAGGTGTTAGGGAGCTTATAGTATATTGTGTCGTGCAGGGGAAAAGTTTAATTCGTCGTTTGTCTGAGAAAAATATTTAGAACTAAATATAACCTCTGATCTAATATATTTAAGTCACCGTAGTTTTATTATTTTCTATTTAAATAAAGCGCAGTGTACGTGTGTCTGTCCGTCCGTTTTTCGATCTCGGTGAATCATAAACAACCTGAAGCAGCAGGCAGTAACCACTGTTACACGTGATTTAAAGATATATTTAAATATCGAACAGAAAGGTTTTAAAACATAATTCTTTATTAAATGCCCAACTTTAATTTTGCTTTTCGTCGCAAGTGCAACTAACTTCGTCTAATTAAAAAAATTCAAAATGATTAAATGGTAGTTTAAACTTAACCAGGGCACAGTATGTTGCTCATATTTTTTTTTCTTTTTCTGGCACGCGAACTGTGACGTATTCAAAATATTACATAGTTCGGGTTCCCTAATGTCTTTATACAAAGAGATCATAAAAAATGATGATTTTAAAAGAAAAGAAAATTGCGCGTAAAATAATTACGAAGAAACTACGGAAATCGGTTGTGTATAGGAAGAAAGTTTATGCCTAATTAAGGTATCGAATAAGGATAAATTAATTTTATTATTTCTAAATTAATATTACTTTTACATGCATAAAACGTTGAAGGTAAAAGACCGAAGGCCTAAAAGCCTTCTGTATGAGTAAAGTCGGCTTCTAGGTTAGATCATAATAAAACCCACCACATGCTTCCCTCGTACAGATAGTATTTCTCCTCCGGGAGGTGGGGGTGAATTCATTGCCTCGCCTGAGGCGTCCCCAAATAGGAAAGCGCTGAGAACGCTTGATAATTTTTTGCATGGTATTGCCATTAAACTCACTTTAAACTTCGACCTTCTGTCACACGCGGTAGCGACGTTAGCGTGCTGAAAAATCCAACTATAATAGAAAGGAGATTTCCCTTCACAAGCTTAAGAAACCTTTTCCGGAGCGTTATTCATTACCTGTCCAAATTAATTCTATATTTCCAATTTGTAGTCACCTTACACCCAGCGTTTTCTGCATCAGAAAGAAAAAGCACAAAACTCAACAACTGTTCTATCGTCTGACCATCTATATAATAAATGCGAATGTCAGTGTGTGACTGTGTAACACTTTTTAAACTTTAGTCCTAGAGGCCTTAGCCCAGCCATTGTGGAATCAAGCCGACTCCGTAAGCAAATTGAAAACATTCCGAGCCGGATCCGGAATGGCAGTCCTGAAATTTTGAATTCCCAAGTTTTCATTATTGCGATGTTTTCGGATTCCACCATCTTTGCTTCTACCGATAAAACAATTAAAGGGCTACAGCTCTCTAACTTTCAATAGCTCATGTTACAGAAATTTTGGATTCCCAAATTTTCATCGATTTTTTACTGGATTTTTTTGCGACGAAATCATTTGTAAGATATCAAATTGGAAATGAATTTGGAAATAATAGAAATTAATTGCGAAATCCAGTGAAAGTCATCCATAAAATAAAAATAATTGTTTGTATAAAGAGTAAGGACCTACGTACATCAAATTATCTCTAAATTAAGTAACGGCAGAAGAAGTATCGTTGAACGTTTAAAAGTTAAGCTTAAATATTAATGCAATGCTTAAATGGAGCAATCAATTTTGAGTTCTTCTGTAGTTTATTGTTGCCTATCGCATACGGCAGCAGTATCCCTCGCAAAGAAAAATCTCCGCCAACAAAGGACCAGATTGCAATCAAAAGAACAAAGTCTGCGGCGAGAAAAAGAAAGTCTCATGTAAAGGAAAAGCCAGATTAAACGGCAGATAGGAGTGATTCCAATGCTGAGAATAGGCAAAAACTTGGGAACTCTCAAACTTCCGAACAAGCTGAAGTCCTAATCAAGAGCTAGCTTAAATGCTGCTTATATGGGCAACTTTTAAGCTAGAAGGAAAATATTCCTTTTCAAAACTAGTAATGAATCAGTGGAATCCTCTCTCTCTCTCTCTCTCTCTCTCTGTCTCTCTCTCTCTCTCTCACTCTCTCTCAAGTTCAGACGTCTTGAAACGGTGATCAAAATACATTTCGAATATATTAGCAAAAGGTAACAGTATTTGTGTACAAATTACCTTTTCTGCCTTAAATGCATTTCTTATTCATTTTTTATTCTGTATATTCCGTTTTTCTGTTAATTACTGATGAGCTTTTTTTTATATCTTCTACCCTTCAATTCTCGCCTAATGGCTGTTCGGTTAGTAATAATGAATGAATGAATAAATAAAATAACAATTTTTATTTCGGGTCTATACATTCACATTTAGAATTGTTAAAAAGCGACCGGAAAAGCTGATAGTCCGAAAAGTTATATCAGGAGAATATGATGGGTGTGGCAGATCGTCCCAACTGAGCACTTTGATTGCATGTTTGCTCATGTTAGGGACGTGGGAGCGTACATTATTTTGAAGCCTTTAATCTCCGTACAAAGCAGAACAATCCAGAGTAGCTTTAACAGCTTTCTGAACTTGGATAAAAGCAAAGAGTAGAACAAGTCGAACATGGTCATTCTTGTCAACTTGGCATTCCATCTCAAAAGGATGTCTAATCAGAAATACAATCTCAATAACGTTAGGAGACAATTTCAATAATGTTAGGCGACAGTTACTAAGGTTTGGTTTGGTTTGTTTCACAGCATATCAACCCCCATGAGTGTTTTAATGCCGACAAGATTTTTATTGCTGTTATTATTTTTTTTCTCCATTTGATTACTTTGTTATCAAGGTCGGTTTTAGATTTTAATTTCAAACAAAGTATTTAGTCGTAGACAACGCTTAATTATATCTACGCCCACAGAATTTATCAAATTCAAACAATTTACAAATTGATTGGCTATTTTTCTCAGGTGTTTCTTTTCGTCTCATTGAGATAATTTGCATTTATGACCACATCTTCGTCTTTCTTGAGGAGATTACAATACAACTAATAAATCTGTTGCATACTACAACAGCAAGTATTTTTCAATTGAAACATAAAATATGACAATAAAATATGCAAATTGAATAAAATCTAAATTATATTTCTTTCTAAACGATACTAACTGAATTATTTTTCTCATTTTACTCTCTCTCAATCTGTTCATATCTATTTATTTGTTTCTCTCTCTCTCTCTCTCTATATATATATATATATATATATATTAGGTTGGTGCAAAAATAATGTTTTCTCATACAGTAACATAACGACATTATTTTTGCACCAACCTAATATATATATATATATATATATATATATATATATATATATATATATATATATATATATATATATTGTGTATTTAGGCAGCAATCCTTCTTTCATGCACATTTCATTGAATACGACAGACAAGGTTCTTTTATTTAGTTTTTTATACAATTTCTCATGCGATCTAATACTTTTTTTTTCTTTTCGGATGATAAATTATATAAAAACTGTCCGAATACGAGCGCTTTCGGCTATACATTTTCAATGATTAAATATTTTAACTGTTAAATAAGAAATACTTAATAATATTAACTATGAACATGGAGAAATTATCTTGACCGTGTTTTGAAAAATGAAAACATTTTATAAAACATACATGCAGCAAACTATTTCTTATGTAACAGTTAAAATATTTAATCCTTGAAAATAGCTAAATGTATAGCCGAAAGCGCTCGGATAAAAAGAAAATTCGGACAGTTTTTATATAATTTATCATCTGAAAAGAAAAAAATGTTTAGATCGTATGAGAAATTGTATAAAAAAAAAACTAAATAAAATTACCTTGTCTGTCATATTCAATGAAATGTGCATATATATAAATACATATAGTGATTTTCCAAGCGTAACTCAGATGTGGTAAAAGGCCGAAATTATGGGGCACCCAGTGAGAATTGAAGTCACTATTCAGTCGTAATTGTACAAGCGAGACAAACTTGCTAAGACCACGACGTGCCCTCTCTCCATATATATATATATATATATATATATATATATATATATATATATATATATATATATATATATATATATATATATATATATATATATATATATGTGTGTGTGTGTGTGTGTGTGTGTGCGTGTGTGTGTGGACGACCACATTACGTTGGACCACTGGTTCTCGTACGATCACCAAAGTTAAGCAACGTCGAGCCAGGTTAGTAACTAGATGGGTGCCTCTTGGGGAATACTTGATGCTGTAAGCTTGGATGTACGTGTGGTGATGTAATGGATAACATCCATAGAGTTGAGTTCCAATTCCCATCGGGTGCGTTCTATTTACTTATACGCAAATACACTTGGGAAATGCATGAATACACTTCTTTACCCACCAACTATGGGTTAAACAGTAGGACTTGTGTAAGTTAATCATTATCATCTCCCAAAATAATTCTTGTAATCCAAAACTTTTCTGGATTTAAATAACCTGCATAAAGTTGATAAGCCATAAAAAACCTAAAAACAAAAATCTGTCTTTAAGGTAGACATGAACTGTCTGTATATATATATATATATATATATATATATATATATATATATATATATATATATATATATATATATATATAAGTGAACATAGAAGTCAACACTTCGAAGCGACGATTGCATCTAGCATGAAACAGGCTGTCGCCTCTAAGTATATATATATATATATATATATATATATATATATATATATATATATATATCAGCCTGTTCATAAACAGGGTTACCGCAATATTTACCTATCCAAGTAAATGCATATAGACTCTAATTTAATAAGCAACAAATATAAATTTTTATCTGAATTTCTGGAACGAGGAGTTATCGTCAATTACAATGTTTATATTCAGACTATTATCCTCATCTCTATTGTTACTATTACAACGTTTCGGCCGTTGTGTTCTCCGATCTTCCACGGGTGAATATCGATCTAGAAGAAATTCTGAACTGAACCCTTTATTTAATCTACGGCAGTAGACCGTTCTCGCTCCACTGTCCATGTCTCGGGATAAAGACAATACTCTTCATAAAAAAGTGAAAGGACTTCTTCAGGTATATATCAGTCTGGGCAACCTACAAAGATTTCTGAAGTGAAACCTTTATTTAATTTACAGGAGTAGATTCTACACGTTCCAATGCACATGTCTATGAATATCTCGTCTTGTTCTTATTTTTATTTACTACTGTTCAGTTGTTTCTCACTCGTTTCCACTGAGTACAAGTAAACACTGTCCGATCCAGTTCTTGAAACAAGCCACCCCCAAAATGTACGGCTGGGGGAACATCGAAATACCGTAGAGAGAGGTGAAACAATGAAATAGGCCATTGCTGATCATTTATATAGTGAAAGGGAACGAAGTGAAAATACTGGACAAAGAAGAATGAAGAGTCAAACATCTGAAAGAATAAGCTTATATGTCAGGCTATGAGGACCCCCTTAGTAGGCCTAGCATAGAAATAAATATAATATGCGAGCCGCTAATAAAGAAGGAAAGAGAAAGGTCAGCAGGTCTTCAAACGCAGAATAGATAGAAAGCAGCAGCCGTTGCAACCTAATCAGAATCGAAGTTAGGCTTCAAGTTAACTACAGCAAATAGTCCTATTGGATAAAAGAATTAGTGGATTTGTTGACATAGAGATTGTAAGTTCAATCAGGTCAGGTGTGTATAATTGCGCTCGTATCCGAATACAAGTTGTGTAAATAATATAATCAATATTTAAAGAATAATATTTACCTATACATTCAAGTATAACAATATCCAGCAATAACGATTGTTTACCTATAGACATACAAATGGCCGCTATATACCAAATTATAAACTAATATACACTATATGACTTTTCATCAAATAATATTTTGCACCTATATACAGTTGTTATAGTGTAACACACCTATTCTATAGTTAATAGACTCTCCCACCTATAATAAGTAGGAGGAGTAGTAGCAGTCGCTCAGTGAGTTGGTCAGTCAGTCAATGTCGGACGACCGTTAGATATTAAAGTATCAGCGACCACAAGTAGATTACTGCGTCATTACCTATTATATCAAGTTCCTAACGTTTTGTACGTCGAACCTATTTTAGGACCGGCTTAGTATTAGGTTGGTGCAAAAATAATGACGTAATAATGTCGACATTATTACGTCATTATTTTCGCACCAACATAATACACATACAAGCCTCCACTGTGAAATAGTACATGTGTATATAGCACCTTATATATGTATAGCACCTGATAAGTATGCACTATATGACTATACACCAAATAATATATGGCACCAATGTATATAGCGCCTATACATATATAACACTTATATATATATCACTTATTATATATATATATATATATATATATATATATATATATATATATATATATATATATATATACTTTGTGCAAAATAATTGAAACAAAACGTTACTATATACTTTTTTAGATGTTCTTTGATGCGATTTGGCATGGAATCCACTAAATTGGAGCAGTCCTCATTGATTTTGGGGTCACTGTACCACACGTCTATAATGGCCGTCACGAGCTTCTCTTTTGTCGTACAGTTCGCGATCTCTCTGTAAGGCTTGCCAGTGTGTTCGTGCAGTGTTACAATTTTCGTACGGCTTCTTGGAGTAATGTCCATCGCAGACAATGGTCGTAGGACAACTAATCGATAGTCGAGACAATAGTGTCTGGGCGTGATAAAAATCTGATGTAATCACGGATTGCGCAATATTTTTCAAGGCCAAGCAAATTTCATCATACACTCCGAAAAAAGATTCATATTACTTCACACCACTGCAAATGACCTAATCTGAGGAAAAGGTAGATTGGTTTTAAAACTGACTGTATGATGAAAGAAGGGAAACTAAAGCGGTTGTTTCAATTAATTTTCACAGGGCTGTAGCACCAGATTATTATCTACTGTATGACTATACATCAAATTATAAACGACCCGGTCAATCTTTAAGTGTAAGCTTCAAAATTAGACTTGTAAATCAACTTGATTGATTTCGACATTTTATAACCCATCAAGTACTGGCAATTCGTATAAGCCACTAACTAAACACTACATATCTCTACATAGAGCTCTCACACACAGATTCTTCTTGGATATGATCATGGCTCTCCACAATTTCCTCTCCTTTGTAACTCTGAATAAATTCTGCCATTTTGTTATTTCTCCTAAAGCTTTTTTCCGCCATCCAGTTACACAAACTCGGTAGGTTATGCGCTGTTTTCCTCTGTTTTCCTACAAATCTCTCTTGTGAGTATCAAATTTTCTAAGCCCTCGATCCTCATTATGCGCTGTAGAAATTTCAGCTGTTACTTTCTGATGTTAATGATAAGTGTCCTTCTTTTTCTGTTTTTGTAAATCTTTGTCATTGGTCACATGTTCGATCCATGGTATTCTCAGTATCCTTCTGTAGAACATTTCTGTTAGTTCAAATCTCTTGTTCATCTGTGCGAAGATTGTCCATCATTTATTGCCATATAGGTAGGTGATATTACATAACAGTTCAGTAGACTTTTCTTTGTTTCTCTTTCTTAATATTTTGCTTAGCTTTTAGAAAGTATCTTTCGCTATCCCATTGCATCTTCGGATTTCGGTGTCACACTCTCCATCCTCCGTTAAAACACTTCTTTTATTTCTTCAGGAGTTCTATCCAAATTAAAGGCGCAAGTTGATATGAGTGTATAATACAAAAAAAGAATGACGTGAATAACGAAAGAAAAACACGTCGCTGAATCGTGTATCCAAGTAAGGACACGTTGCCAGGTGCTGATGAGGATTTGGTTAGGCAATATGCATTTAAAAGCAACCTTTAATGATTTGAATGAATCAGGCCCTTTTCTGTTTTCTTTTTTCTTTGTTGCCGTTAGAAGTGGGAAGATGATTTCAAATTAAGGAAGATTTGTTAGACTTCTCTTTAACTCTACCCTATATCCAAATAAAACGGAGACTGCTATCAACAAAAGAACAATCAGTTTTTTGTGTGTGTGTGTGATTACGAGGAAGTTAAAGAATGGAGTCATTCAGCATGTATTACGCAATAACAGATTATGTAAAAACACAAGTGGCTCTTTTGAACAAAGCTGAAGAAAAAAAAATTAACATTGAGATTTAATGCGTCAGAGAAAAGGTGTGGATCGAGACTGTTAAACTCGCCGGCTTCCGGAATGTCCATCTTACGAAATCAAGTCTGGACCGAGTTCAAAGTAGCACGTGCCACGTGATTTGGCTTACACAGTAAAACATTGTTTAGGCTAGGTCAGCAGCTGTCAAAATCTCTGGCAGCCATGGGCGGTGTTTGAAAATAGGAATGGCAAAAAGGCTAATCTTTCATTTTCCTTCGATTCCCATCATTGCGGAAGAATTTTTAAGGTAGTATTTCTATCTATCTATCTATCTGTCCGTCTGTCTATCTGTCTATGTGTCTATCTATTTCTTTTTGTTAATATACGGAACAATTTTAAAGTAGTATTTCTATCGATCTATGTATGTATCTATCTATCTGTTAATACCTATCTATCTATCTCTTTCTGTTAATATACGGAACAATTTCTAAGGTAGTATTATTTTCATCTATCTATCAATCTATCTATCTATCTGACTAAGCCTGTCTATCTCAGTCTGTTTATATATTTTTGTCTATATATCTATTCATCCAGCCATCTCAATTTTCATATCTATCTATCTATCTATCTATCTATATATATATATATATATATATATATATATATATATATATATATATATATATATATATATATATATATATATATTTCAATTAAAAGGTGCAATTATAACTTATAAATTCACCATTGAATTTTCGTTGTCCTCTTATTACCGAGAAGTAAAACAAGAACAAAATCTACTTTCATACCTGATGATGTCTGTAGGAACAGACGAAAGCTTGTCTAAAAAATTAAAAAGACCTTATGCAACTGGAATTTATAAGCAAGGATCATATCATTCATATACAGGTTCGGGCTTGGTGTATCTTATTTATGTGTTTGCGACGATGTATTCTCGCCATTTAAATCATTAACCTCTATATTTGTTTTTTGTATGAATGATTCATGAATTTATATATATATATATATATATATATATATATATATATATATATATATATTATAAACTGTTACGCTGGAACAACCCAGTTATCGCGACAAAAATGCATATTAGTTTCGATGTCTAAAAACGTCTCGTCAGGCGGCTAATGGATTTTAAATTAATTTTATGAACGTTTGAATTTATATTCTTTTCGTTCTTTCACATTTGTATACACACACACATATATATATATATATATATATATATATATCAGTCTGTTCATATCTATCTAGATATCAATATACCGATTTGCCATGGTATGGTCAGTTGGGCACCGTCTATGAGAAAAAGAGCACCATGGCGCCAGAAATTTGGAAACGCCATGTTGTACTGCATGGCATGCGCACTGGAACCTCTAATGCCACAATGTTAGAGTGTTTGGGTGTCAATCTGAGGACAGTACAGAGGATTCGGAAAGAGTTGAATGAGTCTAATGGTGATTACGAAGGTGTTTGATGTGATCACTAGCGATCGCAACTTTATGACTCCATTTATCTTCATACAGATGCCTCGGACTCAACAAGGAGTGCTTTGATGAGGTAGTGCTGTCGTGTGTCAAGGGGGTGGCTGCTTGAAGACAGAACTGTGCACTATGCTACACTAGCTGGGGAACCCAGTCATGGCTGTTAGACAATTTCTGTGACCACATCACCCCTTACATCTGTTCACCAAACTCCTCAGACCTTAACCCTCTTGGTTATTATGTGTGGGGTGCAGTTGAGCGGGAGACAAACAAAACTCCTTGTAACAACAAAGTTGACCTGAAGGATTATGCCAGCATTCATCAGCTTAAACAAGGAGACTGTCCAGAAGAGTTGCAAGAGATTCCAAAATTATTTGGAGGCTGAGGTTGAAGCCAATGGTTATTTTATTTAATCTTTAGTATTTCAAGATATTTTCGTGTAATTTTGGTAAATATATCTGTTAAAATGAGATGTCAGTGTTATTTTCATTTTCGCATACTTTAGACGACAATTTATCCATTGCACCTTGCGTCCATCTATTTGAGTTTGTTCATATCTATCTATCTATCTAAACCTCTTCATATCTATCTATCTATTTATCTATCTAAACCTCTTCCAATCTATCTGCCTATCTATAGCAATCTACGTAAGTTACTTCATATGTAGTTATCTCAGCTCTTCACATCTATCTATCTATCTATCTCAGTCTCTTCAAATATATCTTCTTCATATTTATCTATTTATCTAAGATTGCTAGCACAAAATACAGATGTCTGTTTATAGCCCGATTTTTATAATTTATATTATAGACTTTCTCTGTGTCACTTTCTGGTCTTATATCATTTTAATACATAGTTCATACATATATATATATATATATATATATATATATATATATATATATATATATATATATATATATATATAGGGGGTAAAAAGGTTATAGTAGTTCCGAGAGAAAAATTTCTATATTAAAAAAGAAGAAAGAAGAGAGAAAGCACAAACGTTTTTGGTTGCAATGTGGATTTTTTTTTTTTAAATCTGTTATGCTTTATTTTCCATAAGTTTGCTACACGGGTTTCCAGTCTCGCGACCATCATCAGGCAAAATTGAATATTTCTACAAATTATTAAAAGGAATCAATTATTCTTACGTTTTTCGATGTTAAATATTCGCGATATTAGACATTCTCTTTTTTGTGTTAATGACACAAATGTCTTCCTTGAACTGTTCTCATATTCAACAACACCGCACTCTCTTTATAAGCGGCTATCGCCAAATTCCCCTCGTGACATATATCTTGTTATATATATATATATATAGATAGATAGATAGATAGATAGATAGATAGATAGGTAGATGCCTAAAGGTTCTTAGCCTCGCCCAAATGACCAAATAATCAATCGTGATTTGGAAAGCCTTTTTGTCGATTCGAGAACTTTTCACCAGCCTTTCATAGGTAGGTATATTGTAATCTATACTGCCGTAATAACTTTACTATGAACATTTTCATGGCAATTATTAGGATTGGCTTTCGTCTTTGGTACTTCTACTTTATCATTTTAAACGTAGTACCAGGTTCAATGCTAATAGTTTCTTCTCTCGCATTTCGTATCTGTATAACTATCTCCCAGCTTCTTGTTTTCGTGTCCAACTTACAACCTTCAACAATTTAAATTCAATATCAATGACTATCTTCTGTCTCCTTGGTTTAAGAAAAAGCCAACACTCAATAAGGTCAAGGATGAACACGGGTCACAATGTGTTAAATCGGGTTTGGAAAATAAAACATTTTTATAATTTGTAAGCGTTCTGAAAGCAAAGGAAATGTTTGTCACAAATTAATTTAATTCCACAACGCAGAGAACAAATCACTGTAAGTTTAGACTCGAATATCGGGGACAGAAAGAAATACTGAAAAATCGATTCGCAGGTACTATCTCATAAATTACAATGCATGTAACCAGTCAGAAAAATAACTCACTCGCCGACGAACGCGGTAGCCAAAATACATCAATCTTTCCTCCCGATTCGAGAACACCAACTGCTTTTATCGGCCGATGAGTTATTTCATTCGTCGACAACTGGGAGAGAACGCCAAATTTTTGCATATCAAAATACTTTTAGAAAGTCTCCTGCGACGGACTTTAATTTAAATATTCCGTCTTCAGCATGTCATGCGGAATACGTACCCCCTTTTTCTTTTCTTTTTCTTTTTTTGGTAAGTAATTTTCTTTTCCGTCATAGGATACACACGACACGCTGTCGCTTGGTTTGACGAGTTAAGTTGCCGTTTTCTTCACTATATAACTCTAGATAAATACATAAAAAAAACTCCATACATTCAGTGAAAATATAAAAATAAATATCAAAACCGATTAGAATTATCCTTAAGAAAAGAGTCGACAATTTGCTGCCATATTTGGTCTAGTGTTTCTACTATGTATTAAAATAAAAAGAAGAATTTGCAATGTTATCAATGCTGACCTGGCATCTCCGTTTCAGTCACTATCTAGACGTAGTAATGTAGCTTCACTATACCTTTTCTAAAACATATTTTCATGGTAATTGCCGCGATGATCTATCCTCTTTAGTATCTCGCCTTTACGATTTTACGGGCATTACTAAATTAGTATTTAGGTCTCATCCTTTTGCAGTTAAAACTACTAGATGCAACCGTAAGTTTATTGTTCACAGTTTCTTCTCTTGTATGTCTCGTTTGTGGAACACTCTGCCGGCTTCTTGCTTTTCAGTCAACTTCGGTCTACTCAAATTTGAATGTCAATCGTTATCTTCTGTCTTCTTAATTGTTTTTCTTTATTGTGTTCTCTCTTGGTTTTCTTTTTCTCATATTCTTTAACATTCAGTAATCTCTTGCGTCTTAGTGGCTTTCTTACCTTCCTTGCGATGAAATGATTAGTTGTTGGTAACGATTGCTTAAGGAAAATGGAAGCAAAAACTTGTACTTAGAATTCAAAAGAATTAAATTAAAAGAATGCAGTTGAAATTTCTAGCACGTAAAATGGTATCCTCAGCAACCAATTTGTAAAACCACATTTCTGTTTCTGTTGGGAGATTATCCTTTACTGACATATAGAAGGATTTATATGAATTACCTGTTCAACACTGATTTCTTGTATATATCTTTATTTTAAATTCAATTTATATGTACTGGCTATTTTTGTTGCTCTGTTGGAAGTGTTCATTCGATGTGGTTTTGTTATTTGGTAAAGATCTTCGTTTGTGACTTGCAGTGCGAGTCTATAAGATATGAGATATTATCTAAACAATTAGAATTTTTAAGTACATCATGATGATCTTGAAAAACTAGAAGCTAAATAACTTCCAAGTGTTTGCTTAATCATCCGGATATGCAACTGATTTTTTTATTATTAAGACTGTTTTCATATTATAATTGGTATTAACAAACCGATTTGGGTAAAATTGTTATTATACTATAACTATATCAACCCAATGTAAACTTGATGATGCTGTCATTCAAAAATTGTTCATCGTATTGTAAACGATTGATTGATTTTTACGGGTTATCAACCTTTTGTAGGTAATTTAAAGAGGGAAAATATTTTGGATTGCAAAAATAGTATTGCTTTTTTTACAGGGAATATTTCATATTGCATTATCAATTTTTGAGAATAAAAATGATTTTTCAAGATGGAAGGCCCACTATTTAATCCCTAGATTGGAGGGGGGAAACAGATTCACACATTTCATAAAGAGACTTGCGTGTGAATGAATGTAACGAATCCTACTGAAGTTCAAACTCGGAAATCAGATTTCCCATTCCGAGCCGGTATTAATTATTACATCACCCGAAGATCCAATATATATATATATATATATATATATATATATATATATATATATATTAAGGCATTTTTTTATTTTTATACGTTCTTTTTATAGATACAAATATTTAAGTAAATGTTCTTTTTATAATAAACAGTATTAACGGCATTTTCCGGCCTGAATGTCCTATAAATTTTCATAGAAAATATGCGTCCTACGACAGGAATCGAACCTCTATCCTAACTGTCATATAGCCTGACGTGCTTTTACCGATTGAGCCACAGAGTAGAGGTTCGGTTAGCAAGGTCGATTTTACTGTTTTTAAACTACAATTCTCCATGATTTTCTCTCGTACATTCATATCTGCTCGATGCGTATCCAAATGTAAAGAAATGACGTCACACATTATGAAATGTACAAAGTCCGACAATTATTTTCAGACATTTGCTATGTTTATACGTTCTTTTTGTAAATACAAATATTCACATATACATATAGGTAAAAATTCGTTGGTAAATAATCCAAGTGAATCCTAATAATATAAATATTAAAACTGATCCACAAAGAGAGCTCAATGTATTTATTACAGATCATATATAAATAAATTACATATAAAAGAAATTCAACGATAGCCCATTTGAATAGCTGTATCTCCCCGCAAGTATTAACCTTGCAAGGTTTGTCAACACCAAGTGGTTTGGAGACAAAATAAAACGGTAGCTTAAAGATTTTAAACTTTAAAGAAAGAAGAAGGAAGAGGAAGGGAAAGATGTCTGAATCATCTTCAAGAAGTGAGAGCAAGATCTAAAAGGTTAGCCTATCTAACAGTGATCTCATCTCACAATTCTCACTCTTGCTCCATATGTGGAGTCTTAAGTGCCACTTAATATTATGTCATAAAATTTCATAACTGAATCAATTAAGCTCTCAGATCCTCATACGTTGAAACCGACGGGAGAGAAATATAACGATTGCTCTAACCTATAACAAAGTTATAATATAAAATGAGACGAAAGATCTTATCAAGTTGTGGAGGGACGGGAACACAATTTTGGAAAATTTTAAAAAGCTGAAAAAATAAATTGAAAACATTGACAAAGAAAATGCGTTTAAATATACCCCCCAAAAAAGACATTTGAAAAAATTAAAATGAATAAAAAATATTGTCATAAAATAAAATGGTTGAACAGGTTAATGTTGAGTAGGTAAAGGGGGAGAGAAAAAAAAATGTAGATTATTAAGAATAACAGTATGAAAGCAATCAAACTTCCTTTAATTAAACATCACAAAGAAAAGAGAGTAATTTAAAAGAAGTAGTACATGAAAATGGATTTATTATATGGACAAGATTAGATCTTTTGTAAGTGAAAAATTAGTTAAACGGAAACTATCGAACAATAGGAGTTAGAAGACAACAGGGTGAAAGAGGAGAATGTTTTATATTTTTTCATATTTTTTTCAGAAAACACGGAGGACCTTCAACAACAGCAGGAAGTAAAATTGATGCCACATGTAAATCGATGATGGAATAAAAAATCAACCTATTTTCTTAGAAAACTGCATTAATGGAAAAATTTGATAAATTTCAACTGAGAGTGGTTCTGGTGGCTCAGGCAACGATGACTGAATGGATCTTTTTAAAGAAACGACTAATGTTACGATTAGCATTGCAATATTGATGAGCTACCAGATATGAATTTGTTCAGACAGTGGTAGATAGATAGATAGATAGATAGATAGATAGATAGATAGATAGATAGATAGATATGAATACAAATATATATATATATATATATATATATATATATATATGCATATATATAGAGACAGAGACCGAGAGAGAGATATGCGCATGCTGAGTTAGGTAGATAAATATGAACAGGTTTGGATAGATAGATAGATAGATAGATAGATAGATATGTAAATAATCTAATAGATAGATATCCATATATGACAACGTAATATATAATCTAGACATTTACAATTGGCAAGTTTCTAATATCTAAAAAATACTTTTCAGTAAAGCTTTCATTCATAGAAATCCTAAAAGCCCTTTAAAAAAATCTTTTTTACGGACGCATGAAATTACAGCCATTTCATTAATCTCAATAAGCAAAGAGGTTATATAATTATATATCGATCGTCACTCTATAATTCCTGAATTGCAGAGCAGACTGGGAACGCTTATTTTTTTATTATGTAAAAGGCGCGCCAGGTATTTGAGAGCCTATATTTAGCGCGCTATAATATTAAGACGACCTAATATAACATTAAGCCACACTCGTCAAATCATAATTTTCGTATTTCTCTTTAAAACCTATCGATAGCATTAACATGATAATGGCAATTTTTGCCGTTTGCTTATAAAGAAATATTCGGGATCCAATAACCGAACATTCAGTGCTAATCTCGGTTGAAATTTATAAAAACTTCCTGTTAAAACAATTTTTTTAGGAGAAAATGTTTCCCAAATTCAGTAGCTGTTATCTCTCTTTCCAATATTAGAGCTTGGCGTTCTAGTGGTTTCGAATGTCATGGAGGCACGAAAAAGTAATGGATAGCGGCTCGGATTGAGAAATCGGAGAGCTGTGTTCGAATTCCAGTCGGATCCATTACATTCACTTACGTGTTAATACTTTTGGGTAAGTTATGAATCCTCTTCTTCTCCTCCCCAGCTATCGATAAATAGCAGGAAAGACTGGGTTCTTGAGTGACAACCAGTCTAGAAGAAGGAAAACTCTGAATTCAGACCGCCTTGGAAAAGTTGGACTCCTTGAGGCTATCATGCCAAAGACACACCAATTCTATTGCAGTTGAAGGACATATGGTGCCCCTTTGACTCTGATGGGTCACAGGATTTCTGTTAGAATTACATCTGATATCCATTTCAGTTCTTGCTGCTGTGGAAAGTCTTCAAGTGATGAGATTTCTATTCTGTTACCTGGAACAGTTCGAAAAAACATGGCCTTCACCAAGATCAACGGGCTTCACTCATCAAAGCCATATTTAACCATTGTTATAATAAAACGGTTATATTTAGGTGAAAGTCTAAATATTTCTGAGCGGGTTTAGCACCATGCATAGCATTAATATGAAAGACTCTAGAGTAATTTCCAATCTGATACTAGAAATGAAAACCCCCACCAGGCTCTTGAGATGAGTTACCAACCAGGGCCACTTGAATATGTCTGGCTTCTAGGAATTGTCTTGCTCAAACGAAATGCACAAGGGGCTCTACTCTTACATCATATAAGTAGCTAATACTGTGCGCATTAATTTTCCATTCATGCGGAAGCCCTGAGAGTCAGAGGCCATACTGCCACGCCTCTTTCTTCTCTGACTCAGTTTTACCCTCACCGTCTACATTTTGGTCCTTTTCGTCGTTATTGTCAACTAGACACGCACACATATATATATATATATATATATATATATATATATATATATATATATATATATATATATGAAACATACTGTCGTCTCTAAGTGTTGACTTCAATGTTCACTTTTATATATATATATATATATATATATATATATATATATATATTTTTAAAAAAAACAGACCACTTTAAGGTTCATTATAAAAATTTCTTTCACCAGAGACCTTTTAAAGGACGGCGGATCATCAGATAGCACTTCCAAAAAATGAAACGAAAAATGAAATGAAAATTGATGGGTAGTGTAAGTTTTTGTAATTTAACAGAGAGTGTAATAAGGAGTGGTTAGAGAGACATGGTAGAGTTTAGAGAGGGTTTCATTTAATATTTCTCTCAATCATACTTAGTATTGGGGGAGGAGGAGTGACCAGACAATGACCTATTTAAACTGTTAACTTAACGGAAGTGATATATTGAAATGGCAGGGGTTAAGATTACATTATAATAATTTATATATATATATATATACATCTTTAACATGGGTAAACCGGACATAGATCCTTGTTCCCGGGTCAGTTCATAGTACTTTGATTTGCTCACTGGTAAAGTGTGTATAAAGTACTATAGATTGGTACGGAATCTCTCTTGATTTAAATCCAGTCGAGAATCTGTGGTCAAATTGCAAGAAACGACTTTGTGGAATGGAAATATGAAGTACTAATAAGCGCACTGTGTTATGTTTCACTGGGAAAATGCGAAAAAAAATAATTAATAACGGAATTATTCGTTTTGTTTCAGTTAATTTGCACAAAGGTACTTTGTCCACAGTTTTGACTTAAGTCTAAAGAGAACGTACTTTTGACTCTCAGGTTAACCGGACTTATGTCTAACTTTTCAAGAATTCATTGTCATGTTTGGTTGGATAATTGCTTTCAAATGTCGGCACGATGGTTGTCTTATAAGTATTCAACTCGACATTATATAAGCTAACGATCGGTTGCTTTTCTTTAACGGCATATCAACACCTCTATAAAATGTAGCTTTGGTTATTTTGCTATACAATGTATTATTAGTAATTTTACTATAAATGTGTATTGTGGATAATTTTACCATATATAAATGTACTGCTGGCATTTTTACTATAAAATATATTTTATACTTTCATACTGTTTTGTTTTTATTTGGAGGTAGGTTAAATCTGTTGATTACCATTGGGTTGGTATATCTTTGTATTAAAAATAATAAATAAATTCACCGGTAAAATATAAAAAAAACTTCTTCCGGAAAATGTAGCTATTATTGTCATCCAGTATCGATGGGCTGGCATAAAGACCAATTTTTATTGCTTCCGACTAGGCATTAATTCTTTATTGTCAGCTCTCAGTATATTCGAAATTATCTATCTTAGATGAAAAGCAATATGGCATATTCTCAAAGAGACGAATCTTCTTTTATCGAGGTTTAGAGATTTCTGTTTTAGAGATAAAAGATGCGTCTGCTTCTCTGATGTCTTCAACTCGCTTCCGACAGGTTTTTCTTTTATATCAGCTCGAAAATAAAATATTCCTATAAGGAAAGAAGTTGCTATGTATATATTACGATGAACAGTGTATTTTTAGGCAGTTGCGGACGCTAAAATCATTTTTCTCAATTCCTTTCTAATATCGTCGTTTAAGGGAAAAGTCAGGCTATTTTACTCTTTGAGAAATTTTTTGGAGTTATATATTTGGTATTTTTGTTCATATTAGCAATCTCCACCCCTTGCCAAACGTAAGATCTTATAGGCTTTTTTATCATATTCGGAGATCTTAGAAACCAAATTTCTGAAGCAAAAAATAATTGTGACCAATTATCTGCTTCTATTATGATCAGTCGTGACAGATGCGTGGATAGCTGTATTGTAGAAGTTTAAAATCTAAGTCTGTCTCAATCTTTGAATACCGACAGTTAAAGAAAATTGCCTTCCTACAGAAATCATAGCGATATTAGATTTACAAATCATCTTAGCCATTCTAGTGTAATATCAAGAATGCATTGGTGAGATTTTCATCAGATTAAAGAATGATAACAAAAAATAACGATGGCTATTATACAAGCGATTTCACTTTATTGGATTCGATTATGATGTAATGTAAAACACAAGTATAGCTATAGAAATAACTACTGCTTGAGTGAGAGGTACGCTGTGATAAAAATGAAAAAAGAAGTTTGATTGGTTTGTTTGGTTCTGATTTATGGCATATCAACACCTCAATGGGTTATTTAATGCCAACAAGAATTTTATTGCTGGTAGTATTCTTGTTCAAAAATGTATTGCTTCTAATATGTTTCCAAAAATGTATTGCTGGTAATATTTTATCCTTCAAAAATGTATTGCTAGTAATTTTTTTTCTTCAAAAATGTATTGCTGGTAATATTTTTCCCCTTAAAATGTATTACTGGTAATAATTTATCCTTCAAATAGTATTGTTGGTAATTTGATTTTCTTCAAAAAATTATTGCTGGTAATATTTTTTCCTTCAAAAATGTAAATATTTTTTCGTCGAAAATATATTGCCGGTAATAGTTATTTTCTTCAAAAATCTATTGCTGCTAATAATTTTTCTGGAAAAACTTTATTGCTGGTATTAAAATCTATTTTTACACTTTCATAGTGGTTTGACCCCAGTTTTCGGGTTAAGTAATAACTAGCCATGTTCACTGTTTTCGCGGAAAAACAGCATAGCGTAAATGAAAAAAAATGCCACAAACTTAAAGAAAATAAAGTATTATCGTCAAAATGCTTATGCTATTATTAAGATGAAAGAAAAAAGTATTTTTAATTATTTTTTGAAATTTTTTAATATTTTCTAACACGTTCGACATTTTGGTTAAAGTCTTCTTTTGTTTACGTCATCGCGGTGACGTTAAAATAACATTGTTTATTTTTGCGCTTTTTTCCCGTTGAAAACATATTGATTTGGAAATTCTTGTAAAAATCAAATAATTGTCCGATCTTAATGAAATTTTCAGGACTTATTCAGAAATGAATGAAATTATTTTTGCAATTTTTTGTTTTTAGAAAATTTTGGTAAAAAAATTTTTTTTTAAATATGTTACCCCCCAACTTATTTAATTTCATGAACTTTCGCCCAAAACCTTTTTGGTTCCTGAAATTTTTTTTTTGTTGTTGTTAAAAGAAGGAGTCTTTGGAGATGGTAAATAACCTACTTTTTTTTTCAAATTTGAGCTATTTAACTGAAAATCTTGTTTGAATTGAAAAATAATGAATCCAATAAAACTATGATATTACTTAATTAGAAAAGCTCTTAATTGCTTTTGTAAATAAGTAATATTAAGTACATTATTGTCTGAAGAAATAATTTTTTCTGGTGAATAATTAATTTTTACAAGAATTTTTTCGTTTTTTAAGAAATTTTAATTATAATAATTTATAATAGTTTAACATCGTGTAAAGCTCTGTATTAGGAGGGTTCCTCGATATGATGTAGTAATTAAGTAGAAAAAAAATTTACGAATACAAAATTGCTAAGTTTAATAAATTTAGTTGCGCTAATTTTTTTAAAAATAATTTTTTATGTTGTATTTTTTTACTTAATAGATTTCTTATTTCCATATATGACATACTGAAAGGGTTTTGTCCCTTTACGTGGCCTTTTCATAACATTTCTTATTTTCCGTTCAACTTTAAAAGTGTAAACTTAAAATTTTAAAATAATTTTTTTTTTTTCATTTACTATTTCACTAAATAATTTTATTTTATGTATTGTATTTCCATTAGTGTGGATCATACTCAAATAGAATAATTTTTTTTAAAACTCAGACTTTTAAAAATTATGTTATTTATGGTAATCCGTAGTAGCTTTCATCGCTTCGTCATTCAACAATCCATCAATAGTTGGGTCAGATTAACAGGATCGATCGTTAATAATTGGTTGTATATTATTCTTTTACGCTATAAGTAAGAAAGATTTCTTTCAAATCAGATTACTTTAACTTTAAATTTTTTTATTTTACTAAAATAATGTGTCAGAAATTTTTTTAAATATTTTCAAAATCGATAAATTTGTGTTTACAAATTTCTTAAAATTAAGAAAATGGCCGTTTTTAAGAAAATTTAAAAATTTGAAATTAAATTTGACAATCAAATGTATATAGTTTCTATCTGAAATACACCAGAATTGTTTAATTAATAGAAATCGTAAATTTAATTATTAAACTTTCAATTAAAGTTAAAATGAAATCTTCAAGTATGTTTTTTCGTTGTAAAAAATTCATTTTAAACTTAAATATAGAAAATTTTTGCCGAAATAGTGGAGGTACCTAGTAATAACCCATCGAGGTTGATATGTTGTAAAACAAAACAAACCAAACCAATCAAAATTTAGACAAAGACAATACACCAACGCCACGATTCCGCGCCCAGTGTGTTCGAATCATCTTAGCTCCATTCGGGTCATTTTGGAAAAATGTCCGCAGTCGTTCTTTAGAATCTAAAATTAATTTCGCTACATTTGTCATTTTAAGATTTGTGTCTTCCGTACGCATTCTGTAACAGTACATTTAGCTTTGTTTTTGGCTTTGAGCTTTATTTTAGCTTTCATCTTTAATTCCGGAAGGTGTCGTTGGGGCGACGATGTTCTAAGCTGTTCACCAGTCTCTTCCATCTCTCGCTGTCGTGTGTCATAACCTGAGCGTCCCCAAATTGTTTCTCCATCTATTCCTCGATTCCACTTCTTTTGTCTCCCCCTTCTTCTACCTCCCACCAACAGTTCGTTGAAAACTGTCTTCGCAAGGTCATCCGATCATGTTACATGGCCATACCATCTCAGCTTCTTTTTCATAACTATAGTGAGGAGGTCGATTTTCCCCAAAGATGAAGAAAACAATCGAGGCAACAGAGATGTGGTTCTACAGAAGGATGCTAAGGATATCATGGACCGAGAGTGTGAGCAACGAGGAAGTCTTAGATAAGATGCACACAAGGAGGAGGCTTATACTTAAAATCAGAAATAGGCAGCTGAAGTTTCTGGGTCACGTAATGAGAAAGGATGGCCTGGAGAATTTGATACACGCTGGTCGAACACAGGGAAAGAGAGACAAGGGAAAACAACGCGTGACTGACAGACCGAGATCTGGGGAAGGAATCAGAGGGAAGGAATTTGTTGAGAGCTGCAAGGGATAGACGGAGGTGGAGGGCTATGATCGCCTACGTCCTGAAAGGACATGGCACATAAAAAGAAAGTGAGTAGGTCTTCGTCGGGGACCAATGCGCTGCTGGATCTTACTGCCTAGTTGGTCGTTGGTCATGTGTTCAAGGTACGTGATGTTCAGAATGGTGCAATAGCTTCTCATTTCAAGTGGTTATGTCTTTCTTTGTAGCTCTGCTTTGAGTCTCCATGTTTTGCATGCATACAGAAATATAAAGAATACCAGTGCCCTTTTAAAGCACAAGGCAAAAAATTCCGGAGGTACTTACTGAAAGTTAAACGTACTATAATAATTAGTCTGTAAGATCTGCTTGCTAACCAGGGCTCATCAGTGAGGTTGAAAAGTATTAGGCTGGCAGACATGAAATGATGTTTTGTTTTTTTTTTTTCGGTCGGGGGCATGTTGATCTGGTCGTCTAACGAAATAAACTCCTTAGTATATAAAAAAATCTTGATTTATTCTTACCTCTTTTTCTCTCCAGATTATTTTTCTTTCAATATATTGTTGTTGATAAGTCCAATGAAAATGAATAGAATGAAACAATGTGGACGAATCCTAGTTTATGAATACAAATTGGGAAAAAGAGTAACTTAAATTTTTAACTTTGTGTCTTGTCTGATAATTTTTTGTTTCCCTCTCGTGATTATATATATATATATATATATATATATATATATATATATATATATATATATATATATATATATATATATAAGTAAGTTAGACGGCGTCTAGTCTACACACGGTGGGGTTAAGGATAAGGAATTGAAAATGGTACATCTAACTCACTCATATCTTCTCTCCCACCTCACCCCCTCACTTCGTTAATTTCACATACGCTTGGTGCGGTCCGTCAAAAATGTGTAAATTTCTTTTCATTTTTCATTTCAACTTTTGGAAGTAAAGTCTGATGATCCAGAACCCTTTAAAAGGGTTGTGGTGAAATAACTTATTACATGGAACCTTAAAGTGATCTGTTTTTATTCAAACATCAAATATATATATATATATATATATATATATATATATATATATATATATATATATTTCAATTAAAAGGTGCAATTATAATTTATAAATTCATGAATCATTCATACAAAAATCAAATATAGAGGTTAATGATTTAAATGGCGAGAATACATCTTCGCAAACAATTTCAATAAGATACACTAACCCCGAACCTGTGAAAGATACACTAACCCCGAATGATATGATCCCGTTTATAAATTCCAGTTGCATAAGGTCTTTTTAATTTTTTACACAAGCTTTCGTCTGTTCCTACAGACATCATCAGGTATGGAAGTAGATTTTGTTTTTGTTTTTACTTCTCAGTAATAAGAGGAAAACGAAAATAGAGATGTAATCAGAAAAAATGCTATGAGAAATGTGTTATTGTTTTGGAACGTGAGGTCGCAACGCTGAGTTTGAATTTAAATTTTAAGGTTCTGCATTTTTGTACAAATATAGCAATAAGAGAATTCTTTTTTACTGGTAGATTTTCCGTGAATAGGGCATGAACTATATTGTTCAATAATTACAGTAATGTCAGACTTATTATCCGAGAGTTGCACGTTGGATCAGTTATTTTAATTTCAATTAAAAGGTGCAATTATAATTTATAAATTCATGAATCATTCATACATTGTTTTTGTATGAATGATTCATGAATTTATATATATATACACACACACACACACTGTCAAAAATCCTTATACCATATATATATATATATATATATATATATATATATATATATATATAAGGTTGGTCGCACATGAAATGACGCATTTTTTATTTGGTTGTTGATCCGGTCGTCTAACGAAATAAACTTCTTAGTATATTAAAAAATCTTGACGTTTTCCTGACTTTTTTTCTTTCCAGATAATTTTTCTTTTCGATATATTCTTTGATATATTGTACTGTATGAGTACAAAGTGGGCAAAAGAAACATTTTTGCAGCGAATCCTTACATGCGATGAGAAATGGATACTCTTTGACAATTGTAAAAGAGTAGGCCAGTGGTTAGATGAAAATGAATCACCAAAACAATATCCAATACTTCCACTACACTCCAAAAAGTTAATAGTTATGTATGATGGTCTTTCAAAGGGGTTATTCATTATTCATTCTTGCCTGTCTTTATTCATATTTTCCTTTTACAGATATATTTTTAATTACATCTGAAATCTTTATACACGCACACATATACATATATATATCAACTTTTTAATACTTCTTATTGTTCAAATCACACACACACACACATACATATATATATATATATATATATATATATATATATATATATATATATATATATATATATATATGTGTGTGTGTGTGTGTGTGTGTGTGCCGTCCTGGGTATGACGATAAACTACGTCCAACAACAAGGCCTCAGATAATGTTTTCGGAAAAATAATGTTGCCAGCTATACGTTTTTGAAACAATAATGTTGCTAGCTATATATTTTTTTGGAAAAAATAATCTTGCCAGCTATGCTTTTTTGAAAAAATAATGTTGCCAGCTATATGTTTAATGGTACTGTATATTTAATATATGTATAGGTATATGTGTATGTATGTGTGTGTATATGTATATATATATATATATATATATATATATATATATGTGTGTGTGTGTGTGTCTGTATATATATATATATATATATATATATATATATATATATATATATATATACCTTAATTAGGCATTAAATGACTCACAGTGGTTGATATGCCATAAAACCCAACCAACCAATATATGTGTGTGTGCAAGAATTTCAGATATAGTTAAAAATACATTTGTAAAAAGAGAGTATGAATAAAGACAAAAGGAATACTTATCTTAGTCAACGCGTTTCGTCCTCTGGCAGTCTTTATTAAGGAAAATGTGAGGATTTTATTTTGCAACAAGTATTTGTGAACAAAAGCAAACATGTCAGTCGCTCATAAATATTCATCAGGTTAACTGAAAAGTCTCGGTAAATTATGGAGGATGCTAGTTGATGCAATTTAATATCTAATAAATGAAAAAGTCAACAACATCTTTTACTGACCTTCGTTTATTAGGCATCAAACTACGTCACTTAGCATACTCCATAATTTGCCTAATCTGATGAATATTTATGGGCATCTCTTAAATTTAAAATAATTTAATAATAACTCACATTTTAGTTTTTGCTTGTAAATACATTTTCCAAAATAAAATCCTAATATTTGCCTTGATAAAGTTGATCAGAATTGAACCTCGTTCGTCTAAAATGTTTTATTTTTTCTTTATTCATATATATATATATATACACTAAGTTATTAAAATTATATAATAGGACAATTTGAAATAATCACAAAGTACCAAATTTATCCCCATTAGTTTTTACGATAACATATTTAATAATAAAATACTTAATTAAAAAGGAATAGTTTTTTGTTTTTTTTTTCTACATACAACGCGAGCACGTGCGATACCCTACCATCGTCAGCCACCGACCAGGAGAGGTAACACAGTTTCGATAGCTAAAGTGGTACTGCCACCCCTGGTGCCACCAGCAGCTTTTGCCAACCGACAGGGTGTTGTTTTTGTTGGCTTGTCAGACTCTTGTCATTTCTTTTTAAAAATGCCACTGAGATTTTCAATGTTGTGTTAAAAGCGTTTGCTTTTGATGGTTAACCAATACACAACGTACTCGTAGCGACCGTTATCAATGACGTAGAATGGAAGGTAAACAGATGTGCTTCACGTTGGAAGTAGCATTGTGTTGCGACCACGGATTTATTTAACATTGTTTATTTTGTATGTTGACCAGAGCCAACTCTATGTCTGTTGAGCTGGGGATGGTATGAAGCACGCTTCAGGTCCCGGCCAGTGATGCCCACCTTCAAAAAGAAGGAAATGATTTACTGCCCAAGAAATCCACGACGCCCGACCTCAGTAGGTAACATATGACATGGTCAACCCTTCTCCACGCAGTCGAATCGCAAGTTTGTTTTTTTTTACACTCGTATGCCTCCTCCTTTTAATGTTAAAATGTTAATGCTTTAATTTTTTGTTGTTTGACATAAGTCAATAAAATAATATAATGTATATAAAATAAATAAACATTACAATAAGTATTTCCATTAATTAAGTAAACAAGCACACACATATACACAGTCGTAAACACAAAAACACACAAATAAATCAACGTAATCTAATAATATTCCAATTAACGCACAAATTAATTACGTAAAACTTAAGAATAACGAAAAATTTGAAAATCTGTAGCCAATTGCTAAAACCTCCAGAGAAGCTGAATTAATAATTACAAAAAGTTTGTTTACGAAATTTGTGGATTTTAACAGGTAAATATAACATTTATCAGATAAGTGACTAATTTTATTTGTATTAATCCTACATATACATATATATATATATATATATATATATATATATATATATATATATATATATATTAGCACATGAGTGTGTGCTAATACTCTTAGAAAAGGTATGAATCCTCTTCTTCGCCTCTCCATTTATGGGTAGATAGCAGGACAGACTGGATTCTATAGCCTTGGATGGCAACTGGTCTAGGAGAGGGACAACTCAGAATTCAAAACCTGCTGAGGGTCGTTTGGGGACCTTGTGGCACACGGCGCACCAGTTCTCTGTATTCGGCCTTTCAAAATGTGTGGTTGGATCTGCACAAAGCGTTCAACATTGTAATCAATCATATGTACTAGTCTCTATTTTCGTTTTTATTATTAGAACGTTCCAACCGTTGGCCTCGCTGATCGTTTTCAGGTCTCCACTGATTCGTGTAAGCTTCAGGGAATTTTGATCTAAGCCCTTTATCTGATCTACGGGGGATTAGGATGTTCTCGTTCCGATGTCCATGTCTAGGGGTATCTCGTCTTGTTCTTATCTAGTACAGCTCAGTTATTGAGAGTCTTGTTTCTACTAAGACTAAACGATCCAATGATTAAACTCACAATTACAATATGAACAAATTCACGAGCCAACAGCGTAACCACTAGGCTAATTTTGCGTAGGATAATCCTAAACTTAATCCGCAGTTATTACTGACATTTCTGCAGTTTTATACGGTTGACGGCTGAAAGATGTAAACAGTAGCTTGAATTTTAAATAATGTGAATAATTATAAAAAAGTGAATATTATAAAATATCTATTTTGATGATATTCAAATTGTTCAAAAGAATATTCAGTTGTTTTTTTTTTAAATTTTGAAATATTTAGAGTGAATTTAAATACCTGAATCAAAAGTAAAATATAACACATAAAAATAAAAGGCGCCATATTCTCACACTCGAAAATTACGATTTTAAAGTATCTAAGGATTTAGTTTATAAATAGTGCTGCCATATCTGATCTGATACACCTACTGTATATCTCGAGATTCTTGGCCAAATTCAAAGAAGGATCTATAATGTAATCGATCCTGACCTGGCATCTCGACTCCAATCACTTTCTCACCGACACTTTTTTCCTTGGACGAATATTTCATGGCAATTTTCTAAGTTTCCGCCTTGGTGATTCGATTGCATGAATTTAAACGTGCTGCTTCACTTGAAACTGGGTCTCACCCTTTCACTAGATGCAACCAGATGTCCTTTTTTTTATAATTTCTTTTCTCACACTTCTAATCTGTGCAACAATGTTCAGGTTCCTGGCTTCTCTACCAAATACAGTCTTCCAAAATATCAATGTAACGCCAACCGCCATCTTCTGTCTTCCTGAATCATGTTCTTTTATTGTCCTTTCTGTTAAATAAAGTCTTTTCATTCTCTTTCACTCCCAGCAAACCCTTGCGTTTCAATAGAATTATCGCCTTGCTTAGGGATTAAATAATTTTTTAAAATGCATAATATAAGGGTTTTTTTTTTATTTAGAAATAAAATAATTTTAATTAATCTATGAAGAATTATCACTTTAATAATTCTAAACCTCTTCTCCGTCAAGCGGTATTTTATTGAATTCTAATCTGCCAGTGGACATTTTCATAAAAAATACATCTAAATATTTCATGAATTATTTACACTATTTACACTGTTTGAACCGATGTTCTCATCTTTATATTCATATTCACGACGTTTCGGCCCTTATACGTTCCGGCCTTCTTCAGGTGATATACGTTGGAATTTCGAACTGAATGCCTTATTTAGTCCACGGTGGTGGGGGTAGATTGTTCTAGTTCCACGTGCCATTCCCCGTCGATTAAATAAAGGTTTCGGTTCGAAATTTTATCGTATATCACCGGAAGGATACCGGAACGTATAGCGACCGAAACATCGTGAATATAACAATAAAGATGAGGACAACAGTCCGAACAATGTAAAAAGTGTAAAAGATTTATTTAAAGATGATAAAAACCTCATCACAGAAAAGTAGACAGATTCGATGATTTCTTTTACGAAAGCCTTCCCAAAAAATAAACTCAATCAATGACGTAATAGCATGGAAGGGTTTATTGAATTTCAGTTATTAGATGAATTTCCGTATATTTTTTTAATTCAATATGGCTAGCGTTCAAACTTCATTTCTATTGATTATTCATAAAAAAATGTTTTAATAACTGCAAAATAATCTGACACCAATATGCCCGTTTCTCTATACTGGGCGAAAATAATAATCAGAAAATTGTTCATTTTTATTTTCTATCCAATTGTATAACTTTCATGAAAATTGAATTCGATCTTATATGTGATTTAAATATATTTTTAGTCTCCGTTGTTAAACATGCCGTTATCGAGAATATCGGCACTACACCGGACTTTGTCGAGTGTTTCCGAGATTTTCCGATCTTTCTAACAGGTAACACGTATGCTGAACACCATATGCTGGTGTTCAGCATACGAACTGGTTTTGAAATATTATTAAATAATTAAATTAAATAATTAAGATCTAAACCTTAGTTACCAAAATATATAATAAAGTATTATTCGGCCTGCAACGATCTGGAGCTAAATTTAAGAGTAATTTTAAAATTTAATTTTGGAAATGGTTTTGGTTAGGAAAATAAAATTACTGCCAGCGGGATTAAAAATTAATGTCTGTTCATGTCAAATGAATATTAATGGCCGGCTATGCGGTCCCACAACAGCCGTCTGTTAGGTCAATAATAAGAACTTATAAAGCCATTGTAACGTCTGACTTTTTTCAGAGGATAGTATGTATTCTGTAAATGTATCACACACACACACATATATATATATATATATATACATTAAGAAATGGACAAAGTCCAACAATTTATTTATTAAAGACATTTTTATGTTTAACGTCCTTTTTATAGATACAAGTATTTAAGTAAATGCTCTGTTTATAATAAGCAGTATTAAATAACATTTACCGGCCTGAATGTCCGAGAAATTTTCATAGAAAATATTCGTCCTTGGACAGGATTCGAACCTGCATCCTATACGGAACCGTAATTTATGCTGACGTGCCTAACCTCTCGGCCACCAAGGATCGCTCGGTAGGCAATGTCAAATTTCTTTGACAGTAATAATTCTCAAGAACATATCTCGTTAAATAATAGTAAAAATTTCTTTCTATCAAGTTTTTTATTAAATCTTTCAAATTTCAAAGCACACAAATGGACTATGATCCAAAATTACTTCGGAAGAAAAATATTATATCCAAAATATGAATTTTGGCTAATTTACCGATAAAACAAAACAAACTATTCAGAAATTTGAAAAAATTAATAAAAAAAATAATATTAAAACGTATCCATATTATTTAACAATATATTATTAATATATATTAACATGTGATTTAACGCACACACACATACATACACACACATTTTTTTGGGGGGAGGGTGTAGTCCTCACACCGAAGCAAAGACAAAAGTTCATATAAATACATATGTCCGTAAATCCTTCGTTTTTGATTTATTAAGTTTAAAGTTTACGGTAGACGCCGTTAAGTGCACAATCCAAGAATATTTTACAAACAGATTGCCTAGACGGAGGAAAAACGCTTACCAACGTTAAATCCTATGAAAGGATATAGTACAGGCCCCAGAGGTGGTGGGGGGTCAATCCATACACCTGGAGGGGGAATTTGTTACCTATACCGGAGTATACATGAAGTCTCAGAACCTGTCAGAATTATTTATGAGTGTATTTTGCAGACCAGAAGACACAAACCGCCAACATCAGATCGACCGATCCAAATTAGGCTTATATTGTTTTGGAATGTGTTAAAATGCAATGTTCATAGTATGATAAAAGTATATTAAAGTGAAAAAAATAGAATATACTCCTTTTTGCATAATGGGGAGTAATTTACAGACTAGATCTAAACAAAACTGTCGTCATTTCTGCTGTCCTCTTTGATTTTATAAGCATAAATTAATCTGATTTTATGATCTTTGTCACAATGTGTTTAATTTAACATACATTTTAATATTTGAACAAAGCTTAAAAAACAATGATGTATATACCTGTAACAAACACTTGTTAGGTTATATTTTACTGAACAAAATATGCAGACTCAAATGTAAAAGAGTATATCGCAGAGGTACCCACAGAACAAATAATTTCCATGAACTCATATCATTACAACCCTAAATCTCCGTATCATTGCCATAAGTATTATCTAATTCGTCTTCTGAGCCACTGTAATAAGGTCTAATACTGTTGACATCCTCAGTGACAACGTTTTTGAAGTTTTCACACCCACAAAATCGTTGCAAGGAAGACTCAGTTTGAAGCAGCCACAACCTCCGCTGTATCTGTTTCTTTTGCAACGACAAGAAGCAAACTCCAAGATTGAGTTGAGTGCTGGCTTCTTCAGTCACCATTCAATCTGTAAGTTACCGTCGCCTGATACTCTCCTTCCATTAGCATTTGAATCAGTCTGCTGGTATGAATCAGGATGGCATAGTGACAGGGGATTTGATGAAAGATCGAACTTCAACAACCCTTCAAGATCAATGCTTCTGCTCCTTTGCATAACAAACAATCGTTCAAACAATCTGCTCTCAATGCAATAAAACATTTGTTTTCAATTTCTTTTTGATGATCATTTCATCAAAAGTAGACAATTTGTTCTTCATGAGGGGCTCGTAAAATGACTGCGTGCCTCTCAAAAAAGATTTCAAACATTTCTCTCCAACTTCTGCTCGCAGTAAATCAACACAAGCTTCCTTACTAGCAGCCACTTCAGACGAAATGATTATAAGAGTATCACTATGAGAGAAAGGATTCATCTATTCACTTATCAAATTGAATGTAACGTTGATATTGCTTTCATCAAAGGTAATTCTGGATTTCCCAAGATCTTTCAGAGTTGATTCACTCCCATCCAATCCTAACTCATTCTTGAAATCCTGTTTCATGGTGGCATAAACATGGCTAGTTAGCACCCACCTTTGCACTGTTCCAGCAGATGTGTTGTACCCAACCATACCAACCTGCCCCTTTTGATCTCCGTTCATAGTTAACTTGATCACTTGATCAGAAAGCAATATGTTGAAACTTCCTGGTGACTTTTCCCTTTGACAAACTCATCATGGATTGATGGATGATTGACATGTAGCTTGGTCTGATCTATCCGGCAGTATGTGAAGTCTCTGCTGTAGTTTGGTCTGTCATATTGTTGTGGATTTCGAGATGAAATTCGGTCTCCAATGAATGACAAATGCAAGAATTAAATATAAGAAATTCAATGTATTTACACAAAATACAAAAGGTAATGCTGTTAGTAAATCCAGGAACACGATTAGTAGCAATAATAATAATATATATATATATATGCAGTCTCGAAGTAGGACTTCTTTAGAGTCTACGTGCTTGTAACTGTGACTTCTACAAGCGGTTACCTCACACTATTACTCTACCTCCAACTCAATCACAATATCTGCTCACTCTCTGCTCTCTATATTCTGACTGACTCTGGGTATTTAACGGCAGCAGTCCAAGTAACACTCTGGTTGAGTCCACTTGTATCAAAAAGGGGTGGACCCCATAACACATATCAACATTTTCCCCGTGCTAGAAAGACGGAGCTCCCAATCACCTGTGTGACTTGACTTGACATAGTCCAGAAGGGTTTGGACCATATCAATAAAACCTTGCCAAAATTGTGCCATTTGACCACAGTCGCCTTTTTGGATAAGATAAAGTGAACACTTCAGTGAATTTGTCAACCACAACTGACATCTTGTTTAAACTCCTCTGCTCAATAAGAGAATTTTATCTTTGCTGATTAAAAAAATTAATTCAAAGTGAGGGACTCACTGTTGTCGTGCATCCATTGAGAAAATCTATTTTCAATTTCATTAGTGCCTCCTAGATTTTCTTTCAACACTCGCATTCAGCGATTGTAATGTTTGCCTTGAAGAACGCTGTCAGTGAGCTGACCAAGCGAGATTCTATGATGATATCTCTCATACTTGCTGATCCGAATCGCTTGCCAATCACTGCTATGAAAATGCAACAGGCATGAAATTCTCCCATTCGTAAATTGATTAATTTTTCGAGGTCTGCCTTCTGGGAATTATGGAAAATCTCTAAAGGATTTGCGTAGATTGCTTGGTTCAAAACTAAATCTGAGCTAGTTAGTCCAATGTTTTCTGCTTTTTCGTTAACCTGGTTGAGAATCTCAAGAACGATTTTGTTGGAAAATCATTAATTGCGGGCAAGTAGAACACATTAAGAGGCTCTTTGATAATCTCTGTCACGTTTCACAGAAGAACCCTGACCAGCTTGGCACAACTTGAATTGAAGAATCCTCCTTTGCACTTTTTTGACAGAAAAGCAAAGTCAGCTTACCACTTTTCCATATTGCTGCAGTTTGTCTCAAATCTTTTGACCATTGATTGATTAGGTCGCTCTTTAGGATGATAGTAAGGCTTTGTCTCACTTAAAACAGGTTGGAAAGAAGTACGCCATGAATGTCTCGTCAATGCGGATTCATTCACGTTGGGCAGATTAACGACACGATTTTGATTATCTTGCTTCTGAATTATAATTCCATAGGTGCAATGCATGAATGCACAGCCTCAACTTTCTGGGTTGGAGTCACAATTATCAAATCAAACACAAAGGTGAAGAATGTGAAAAGTAAAAACATGTTAGGTACAAAACCACACAAGCACTGAAGTCGCAATTCTGCCTCAGCTATGGACGTTTCAAATCTGTTGACTCCAGTATAAGACATTGCATGTCCTAGTCTATTCAGATAGGTCACGATTTCTCTTGAACCTGTCTTAAGTTTTCTTGTCAGACTAAGTTGCAGATATTTAACTGTTGTGATTCGTTCGGGAGAAGCGCTAAACAAGATATCTTGGCCAATTGATTTCACGAGTCGGTTAATTCGTTTGGAGATATTGTTGTCTTTGGACAGCAGAGTCTGTAAGAAGGTTTTCAGCATATCGGGTTTCTTTCTTATTTCACTTCTTGGGAGGGAGGCCAAGTCGAAAATTGGCTGGCTGCATTGCTAAATCTCTTCCTTGATAACTTTTTCAATTTTTCACACTTTTTGTTTTGTTGTGAGAAACATGAAGCTGTTCAATTCAGAATGATATTCTATTGTCTCTTTATTACTGTACACAAACAGTGGCAATACTGGTTTCTTTTAAAAGAAAGCTACCTGATCCCTGAAGTAAGTTTGAAGTTTGATCTTTCTATGAGAAGAAGCATTCGTAAAAACATAATCCCTGATACCTTTTTCTACTAACATCTGTAAATACAGGGATGCAAGTTGGTTTTGGCTCAATCTCACTACTTGACCATTCTTAACAACATGATACTTCACGAACTCAATAACATGTTGAAAGAACCCTGGCCCCTTGATTTCTGCTCATCTTCTTGTTGGCTTGTTTCAATTTCATTTAAGGTCTTCTTTCTTGTGATTAGCCTCGATAAGTCTCTGTAACATGAATAATAATGAAACTCCTTCACTCTTAAATCCTTCTTAGTATCAAGACCAGAGAATTAAGCCATGACATAAATACCTTCTACATAAATATCATCTTATACATATACAACATTGTCTTTTCGAAGCTTTGTTCAAATATTAAAATATAAGTCAAATTAAACACATTTTGACAAAAAATCATAGAATCAAATAAATCTTGCGTATAAAATCAAACAGGGCATCGGAAATGACAATTTTGCTTAAATCTGGTCTGTAAAGTAGCCTCCAATATGCAAAAATGTGCACATTTTGTTATTGCACTTTCTTTCTTTCAATTTTTCTTTCTTTCTTTCTTTCTTTCTTTCTTTCTTTCTTTCTTTCTTTCTTTCTAATATGTATTTTTTTCAGTTTTCATTCCAGCTACTTTCTTTCTTTCTAAAGTATATTTTATCGGTTTTCATTCAGTCTACTTTCTTTCTTTCTTTCTTTTTTTCTAATATGTATTTTTCCTGTTTTCATTCTCGCTACTTTATTTTTTCTTTCTCAGTTTCTATCTTTTTCTTTCTTTCTTTCTGGTATATATTTTTTCGGTTTTCATTCCCGCTACTTTCTTTCTTTCTTTCTTTCTTTCTTTTTTTCTAATATGTATTTTTCCTGTTTTCATTCTCGTTACTTTATTTTTTTTTTCACTTTCTATCTTTTTCTTTCTTTCTTTCTGATATATATTTTTTCGGTTTTCATTCCCGCTACTTTCTTTCTTTCTTTCTTTCTTTCTTTCTTTTTTTCTAATATGTATTTTTCCTGTTTTCATTCTCGTTACTTTATTTTTTCTTTCTCACTTTCTATCTTTTTCTTTCTTTCTTTCCGATATATATTTTTTCATTCCCGCTACTTTCTTTCTTTCTTTCTTTCTTTCTTTCTTTCTGATATATATTTTTTACATTTTTCATTCCCGCTTCTTATTTTCTCTTTCTTTCTTTCGTTCGGTCGTTCGTTCTTCTTTTCTTTCTAACATTTTTCTTTCCATTTTTCATTTTCATTAACGTTTTTCTTTCTTTTGTTCGGTCGCACTTTCCTTCTAAGATGATGTCTTTTCATCTTCCATTTACGTATGTTTCTTTCTATCGCTCTTTCTTTCTTATATGCTTTTCTTTCTTTCTTATATGTTTTTCTTTCTTTCTTATATGTTTTTCTTTCAGTTTTCATTTAGGCTTGTGTCTTTATTTCTTTCTTTCAAACTTTTTTCCTTCTTTCCATTTACCATTTACACTTCATTCTTTATTTCGATCGTTCTTTCTCTATTTCTTTCTGTCTTTCTTTCTGTCTTTCTTTCCTTCTTTCTTTCTAATGTGTGTTTCCTAACAGATTTTCTCTTCAGTGTTCTTATTCCTTTCTTTTTTTTCCCTTCAACCCCAGCATTCTTTTGCTTTCTTATTTTACTATTTTACATTTATTTTCTCCCTTTTCCTCTCTTTCTCGTTTCTCAACTTTTCTTTCCAAAGGATTTTTTTTCAAGTAGAATATTTAATTTTCACCTACCCTATTCCAACCTTGAATTATATTTTGAAAAAAACCATGAAATTCATGCTTTCGTCAGTTATTAAGATACAGGCAATGTTTTAGTTTCTTTTCTTTGAGCCTGTATTTAAAACAGGTATATCATATTATTTCGGGTGAAACGATAACCACCCACCCACACACCCACACTCAAACCCACACACACACATACCCACACCCACCCACACACACACACAAATATATATATATATATATATATATATATATATATATATATATATATATATATATATATATATATATAAATAAATGGAGAAGCAGAAAGAAATGAGACGGAGGTGAGAAAGCATTAACGTTTTCTGCAATAAACATTGCTTTTTTTTTAATCCTTAATGACGGAAAATATCTAAATGCAACTCGGTTGTTGCCCAGAAGTGTTTTTTGTTGAGGGGGGTGGCTGTTTGTTGTGAAATCAGCAAATTGACACCAGTTTCAAATTACATATTCCCGCTTTTAACGTAAATTGATGATATAACAGATAAAATTAGCCGTCTGAAAATTTTCAAGTGCAAAATTATGAAAATGATTTAAATAAGAAACAAAGAACTTTTTACTTATTAATCAAATATTCAATACCAAAAAAAAAACGGGGTTTTCAGAATTAATTTAATAGTTTTATAAACCACACTGATATGGCATTAGTATTATTATAAATAATATTATTATAAATTCGAGCCGAGTTCGAATTCCAATCGAAGTATGGGAAGCCGTTGGTATAAACCAATGGCTTCTGTTATCAATTATAGTCATTTAAGAATATTTGTGGAGATTTCGTAGTTTATTTTGTCCATACTTAATACTTCTCGTTTTCACTCTCGCATGATCAGGTGTGACGTCAGGAGCTGCGACGCGATTTTCGCATACATGAGTTAGTCGTTGCTTTGAAATTTTTCATGCAACAAAAGCAGACTATTATTATTGTTTCGTCCATGTATTGGTTGATATATTGAAATGTAATTGTTATCTTTGATAATGGCTTATGCAAACCGAAAGCTTAGATTGGATTTAAACATGTAGCAATATGATGTTTTCCTTTCGTCTTTCAATGATAATGTGATTAAGCGTATCAGACAATATGAAAGGAACTTACTTAAAATAAATAAACAAAACTTGTCTATATTATTTAATGAAGCATGCATCAATGAAAAATTGCTGCCTATATATATATATATATATATATATATATATATGATGGACTCTCCCGTCATTTTCGACGTATGAGTGTCTTTCAGTTCAGTTTTTATGCTTATGTTTCGTATGAGACATCAATCCTGCCCATGAGGGAGATGCTGAAAGGTTGACCGTCATATGGGCTAATATATTGGCTCAAGATTTAGTGTTGATTCTCACTTCTAATAATAAGATGATTGAGACGATTCTTTTCAAAGTTAGTTATACCTCGGTGGCGAGTGTCTCTCCATCTTGCTCGATTTTCAACAGTGAGTTTGCGGCATTTAAATTGTATTTCAGTTCGTCCTTGAAGCGTAACCAAGGACGGCTTACATTACCCTTACCATGAAAAAGTTGCCTATATTATATATATATATATAAATATAGCATTATTATCATCATTTCTATTACTACAATTATTATTATCATTATTATCATTATTGTATTCTGCTTCATTTCTTCTTCCTATCAGCAGTATCCTTTTTGTAAGTTCCAGCCATTTGCTTCAGTGGCTGCTACGAGGAGGAGACGCTTTTCTAATTCAAAAAGAGACGCCGTTAAGGAAAACGGATTAAAAAATTTCTGGAAATAGCAGTGGTGCCAACTACAACGGCAATGATAACAATAACTCATCGGTTATTTTTTTAATGGTATAATAACTTAATATGATGTCTTTACAATTAAAATATCATTAATTTAGAATATAATTTGCGGCAATGAGCAAATTAATATGTATGTACATATACATCAAATATCGTTTTTAAGGAATATAATCGCTTTCAATATATATTTTCTTTTTTTTAATAGTAAGGATTTGTATGATTTATAGTCAAATAGATTTAAATTAAAATCAGTTGGATATTTACGTTGAAGTATATATTCTTGAAATATTAATGAAATAAAACAAAATAAACACAATATTACGACAAAAATCAAATTAACCTCAGAAAGGAAATAAAAAAATTACGTAAAATTCATTTAAAAAAATAAAATTTCGTTAAAATTCATAAAGAAAAAAAGAATTTACAATAAAACATTTCCCTTAAATCCGTTTTTACATTTTACGTTTCTGCAGAGCTTCGAAAAACACGTCATATCCCCTCGGAGTCCAAACTACTACTATTACTACTATTTTTTTTTTATTATTTTATTTCTTTTGATTTCTGTTGAATACACATTTCGTTCCGGGTCCCGCCAGGAGACTTAAGTTTAGAAATGGTATCATGACATTTTCCACTGACCAAAAAAAAACATATTTTACATAGATAAAGCCCTTCGTAAGACGTGGCTGTATCCGTGAGAATAATTTTTTTGTATTTCTTTAAGGCTTCCAGGAATCCCTTCAATTATTCTACTGGAATCTTTTCTAACTAGTCCTAGGGCTCCAACTACAACAGGGATTGTTGATGTTCCCATGTGCTACATTTTTGAGATTTCGATTTCAAGGTCCTTGTATTTTGACAGCTTTTTGCAGATCTTCAAAAATACATTGTAGTCAGCAGGGACTGCCATATCAATAAGGAGGCACTTTTTTTGTTTGCGGTCTCTAATTACAATGTCTGGGCAGTTCCTTCCCGTAGAAGATGCAAAATTTCCAGTACAGATATTGGCCCACTCTGTCATGCCGGGTTTTATATTCAGTGGGTGCCAATATCGTGCAACCTGATACAAGATGATCAATTGTTTCTGGATATTTATCACAGAATCTGCATTTTAGGCTAACACAATATTTTAGTATATGTGCTTGATAATTTCTAGTTAACAAGCATTGGTCCGGTGCAGCAAAGAGAAAACATTCAGTTTCAGCTTTCAACCCTGCACTACGTAGCCACTGATGGGTACGGGTTTTGTCTACGTCAGCTTGTTTCGTACGGGCAGAGTATTGGCCATGAAGCGGTTTATCTTGCCATTGTTTCTGTATCTGGTCGGTTGCATTTGTCTTTGCTCTCTTTTCTAAGTACTATTATTATTATTATTATTATTATTATTATTATTATTATTATTATTATTATTATTATTCCTTTGTTTCTGGTGTATACTCATTTCCTTCCGACCTCCGACCAGAGACCTAATGTAAGAAACGGCATCATGACACTTTCCACGGAGTAGTTTTGAAAAGAAAAAGAAATCACGTATATTTTACATAGATAAAGCCTTTTCGTAAGGTGTGTACTGTACTTGTGAGAACAATTTTCTGTATTTCTGTATAGTCATGGGCTATCATGGATTCCTTCAGTGAGTCTATTGGATTATTTTCCAATCAATCCGAGAGCTCCAACTACAACAAGGATTGTTGATTTATTCATGCGCCACATTTATTATTATTATTATTATTATTATTATTGTTGTTGTTGTTGTTGTTGTTGTTATATTGAAGATAATTTAACAGTAATATATGGGGCACTAGGTTTCAGGGATGTTCATGCATATAACTTTGAAACTACGGCCATCATTAAAAAGCGGAAATTGCCAAATGATCAAATATCTGCTAAGTGCCAATATGACGTCATAACTACCTTACCATAACTACTGCTTATGAAGTAACAATATCTGCCATCGGTAATTTTAAAAATCTTAAATCTTTTCTCAGGAAATCATTCGTCTACTGACGTCATAACTGCATGACATAATTTTTCTATCATGGCGGTTCGCGTTATCGTAATTAGTTCAAGATAAGGCTTTCAAGGGCAACAGTTGGGTTAGGGTCCTTATTAATGCCGCAAAATAATCTTTGAGTATCAACAGAATTACATTTGGTTTGGCCGCCATCGTTTCAAGGTCAGAATACCATTTAATCAATAAACAGCCGCTGTTCAGTTGGATGGAGTTATCAGAGATAGCTGAAACAAGTCGATGATCGAGAAGGGGCGATAAAGAATATGGAATCTTGTAAACAAACCAGAAACGAAATGAAATATCACAGTTTAGAGGCTTCCTTGTTTTGCCGGTGAAATTTAACGCAAAAGAAAATATGCATCCGTATACTTGAAGTGTTGATTAAACAAGTCCAATATCTTACTCAGATCAGTGGTTAAAATGGCGTCGAGCGAATAAAGGAGGTCGCTCTTAACGAGGACTATTATTCGGAACCTCGTGGACTGGAGCTAAAGAATGACGAACCATATACTTTACCAAATAACAGAAACCATATAACTAGAAAACTTTCAGCAGCAATAACAACTAAAAGAGAAAATAATGACAAATACACACACACGCATAGAAAGTCAAGCTGAAGAGCAACTTGTCAGCTGTCAATATACCTCATAGCACCCTCGAGCGCTTAGCCTTGAAGCGGCTAGAATGGAGATCAAGTTGTTTTCGTGGACTGAGCAGTTTTCAATCAGCTTGACTGAATCGTCTTCAAAAAGCGAGAGCAAGATCTAAAAGGTCAGCCAATCTAACAGTGATCTCATCCCACAATGCTTGCTTTTGGTTCATTTGTGGCCTCCTTTGTAAATCACTAGTGCCACTTAAGATTATCGCACAAATTTTCATAACGGAATCAATTAAGTTGTCATCCTCATACGTCGAAACCGACAGGAGAGTCCATTATATATATATATATATATATATATATATATATGTGTGTGTGTGTGTGTGTGTGTGTGTGTGTGTGTGTGTGTGCGTGTGCAAGCACGGGCGTGTGGGGGTGTGTTCATAATAATTCATCATGTCTAGACCTAGAAAACTCAACAGAATGGAGAGAGGCACTGGGCGGGCGTTTCGTCCTATTTTGGGGACACATAGCATCTACTACTGAGAATTGAACGTTACGATACATTATATATATATATATATATATATATATATATATATATATATATATATATATATAGAGAGAGAGAGAGAGAGAGATATTATGTTGGTGCAAAAATAATGACGTAATAATGTCGTTTTTTGACGTTAAAAATACGTCAGAAAACGACATTATTACGTCATTATTTTTGCACAAACCTAATAGATAGATAGATAGATAGATGCATACGAACTAATACACATTATCATCCTAATTCCGCATAGAAAAACTAGAGTTACGATACATCTACATATATGAATTATACATACGAACACTGCTTGACAGGACAGATACACGGGAAGGTCTGCTAACCAATGAAAAACAAAGGATACAAAAATAAAAATACCGGAATTTTTCTTTCTCCATCATATTTCATTTTTTGATGAAGTTTAGATAAAAGCGAATTTAAGAACGTGCCCTATTTGTTCATTATCCTGTATTTCTGTCGTGTGGTAATCCATATTTGGTCTGTACTTGATCCCAATACACCCCCCAATATATACCATTTATACACGCTCACGAATATATATATCATGAAATGGACAAAGTCTTACAATTATTTTAAGACATTTTTATGTTTATACATTCTTTTTTATAGATACAAATATTTAAGTAAATGCTCTGTTTATAATAAACATTAAACATTTACCGGACTGAATGTCCGAGAAATTTTCATAGAAAATATTCGTCCTCCGACAGGAATCGAACCTCTATCCTATAGGGAAACGTCATATCGCCTAACGTGCCTTTAACCGATTGGGCCACAGAGGGGCGTTCGGTTAACGCGGTAGATTTTACTGTCTTTAAACTACAAACTTCCATGATTCTCTCATGTACATTCATATCTGCTCATGGCTTATCCAAATGTAAACAAATGACGTCACACATTATGAAATTGACAAAGTCTGACAATTATTTTAAGACATTTTTATATTTATACATTCTTTTTTTATATACATACAAATATTAAGTAATTTGCCTAAATTACGAACAAATAAAAATAATATTGACATCTTATTTGAAGAGATATATTTTCCAAAATTACACAACAATATCTTGTAACACAAAAAGAGTAAATTTATTTAATAAAATCGTCATTGGCTTCAACCACGGTCTCCAGACAATTTCGGAATCTCCTGCAAACCTTCTGGACGGTTTTCTTGTTTTAAGTTGGTGTGTGCTGCCATACCCTTTCATATTTGGTGTTACAAGAAGTTTTGTTGGTCTCTTGCTCAACTTCACCCATCACATAATAAACAAGGAGGTTGCAATCTAGGGAGTTATGTGGCCAGATGTAAGGGGTGATGTGATCGCAGAAATTGTCTGATAGCCATGACTGGGTTCTCCTGCTTGTGTGGCATGGTGCAGAGTCCTGTTATCAGACATAGGGTTTCCCAGCGGCCACTCTCTTGACTCAGAGCAGCACTACCTCCTCAAGTCAATTTGAAGTAGTCCTACTTGCTGAGTCTGAAGCCCTGAGGGAAGATGCATGGAGGCATAACGTCGCCATCATGTGTGATCACTCCAAACACCTTCGTAATCGTCATTAGACTCATCCAACTCTTTCTGGGTTGTCTGCACTCTGAAATGTTTTTATTGGAGCTTCCGGTGCGAATGCCAAGCAGTTCAGCATGCAGTTCCCAAATTTCTGACGGTGTGAATTGTGTTATGGTACTCTTTTTCTTACAGACGGTGACCAACTAACCCCAATATACTATGCAATAGACAAAATAAAAACAAACAACGCGCATGCGCGAAATTAAAAATATATAATGGCAACAATTTACCTTCGTATACTATACTTTATTTATGTATAGATTTTTCACACACATATCTAGATGATATCATTTGATTTTGAGTTTAAATAGCTCCTACTCAAGAATAACTACATATTTATTTTAATCTATGTGTCTGCATGTATCTCATGTGTCTCTTCCTACCTTAACTTTCTATCTATCTATGTATCTCAGTCTGTTCTTTCTATCTAGCTAGTTAGTCATCTAGTTTTCTATCTGCTTGCAACTTGATTTACACCCGCGTATCGTTGGTCTTTATTTAAACAGGAACAAAAAAAAAAACTGTTTCAAAAGTGAAAACGAAAAAACTTCCAATGTGAAATTGATTTCGCCTTCGCTATTTCAATTCCTTGCCCAACTCAACAAGACATTTTGACTTTACACTTAACTGATCGATACTTGCTTTTTTAGTAATCGATATCCTCCCATTTTTCAAACACATTGAATAGTGTCAAAACTGACTATCTCTTCTGAATTATAAGATACCACCAAGATTTCTCTGAGAAGTTATTTTGCGTCGATAACACGCAAAATTTTCGATTAAGGTTGGTAGGTGAGTGTTGATTGCTGCAATTTATAGGATAAAATATGGTCAATAAAACGAAAGAGGCTGGTTACGTGTGATACTATTATTACTCAACCAATTAAACGACGTAAACGTAACATCTGTCCTCCTTTGCGGTAGCGAATGCTTGACGGTCTCCTCAAAGATGGAGAAGAAACTCGAGGCGACGGAGATGTGGTTCTACAGATGGATGCTGAGGATATCATGGTTCGAGCGTGTGAGCAATGATGAGGTCTTAGAGAGGGTGCAAACAAGGAAGTGGCTTATACCTAACATCAGGAAGAGGCAGCTGAAGTTTCTAGGATACGCAATGAAAAAGGAGGGCCTAGAGAATCTGATACTCACGGGTCGAATATAGGGAAAGAGAGACAAAGGAAAACAACACATGACATATCTGGCGGGCTTAAGCAAGTGAGTGACAGAGCGTGGTCTGGGGGAGATGGCAGAGGAACGAAACTTATTGAGAGTTACAAGAGATAGGGGTTAGTGGAGAACCATGATCGCCTAAGTTATGAAAGGACACGGCACAAAAAGAAAGAATGTATAGTCGCGATATAGTTGGGTTGAGCGAATAACTAGAAATGACCGGCTAATTTTTTCATCCAATCAAATAACGCCATGTTGAAATAGCATGATTTTCTTTCAATTCATTCATGTATAATTTTTGCTTAGATACAGGGTGGGTCAAAATAATACTTTGGATTATGAGAAATCATGTTAATATTTCTATTGCAGATTATTCATTTTCTAAGTAAATTTCTTTCATCAATGGCTTCATGAAACCATTTCCGGAAAGTGGATAGACTGAGTAGCAAACAGGCTCTCACAGAACTCATACTTCCGAAATTCTTTCTTTCGGGTACCTTGCTTATCGTGAAAAGGCCTCGTGCTATTCAAAACTCTGAGGATCCAAACACTACAGAGTTTAAGGAAAGTGATACGAACTCTGAGTATTAGTACCATTTTTTACCTGTAACACGGTTATAATTGTGGATTGCTCACCAGGCCTCTCATAACATTGCCAGTTGTTACGAGGTGTTAGTTTATTTAGGTAGAAACATATCTCCTGAAATATTTATCCCGCAACAATCATGACGGACTCAATAAAAAAGGATTACACAAAAATATATATAAAACAAATGACAGCTATTAGGTTGGTGCAAAAATAATGACGGTTTTTGGCGTATTTTTTGACGTCAAAAACCGTCATTATTTTTGCACCAACCTAATAGCTGTATTGACAAAATTGAATTACATGAAGATACAATTACGTTAAAAAAAAAAATTAAAACCGATTACATAAAAACATTTAAATTAATTACAAGAATATAGGATACAGATTCGTTTCCTGTGCAAGGACACGTATTTTCTACGAAATTTCTCGATCGTTCAGGCCGTTAAATGTAATTAATACTGTTTAATTAAAAAAAAAAAACAATGCATTTATTCAAATAAATGTATCCATAAAAAAACGTATAAACAGAAAATATATTAAAATATTTGTCGGATTTAATTCATTTAATTCATTATATATATATATATATATATATATATATATATATATATATATATATATATATATATATATTTGAATATATTTGAAACGGTACAAAAGCGTATTAAGGCATTAAAAACAAGAAATTTTATATTATGGACCATGATAGATTTAAAACAAAAACAAACACCAGTCGACCGGTTTCGCCCCCTCTCATCAGAACTGTTAACGGGGAACTAAAATTATGAGGAAAAGAAAAAGAAGTCTGTTATGCATGACATGAATGATTGGACAGGAGAAATTAATATATATATATATGTGTGTGTGTGTGTGTGTGTGTGTGAGAGAGTGTGTGTGTGTGTGTGTGTGTGTGTGTGTGTGTGTGTGTGTGTGTGTGTGTGTGCATATAATGGTAATTGTGGTGCGGTAGTAATGGCTGGGGGAGTGAGTGATGATAATAACAATTATAGCAGCAAATAGTTAGATCCAGTGACGGGACCCAAAGTGTGTGTGTTCAATATCTGGTGAAGGCGGTGGAGAATTGGAAAGGGAAATTAACCGAAGATAAACTGATAACTGACATCCATTTGACATGACACGTGAACAGTCAAACCAACCGAGCGAAATAAAGGGCTTCAGTTCGACATTCCAACCACCTGAAGAAAGCTGGATATAACTAAAGCCTTTATCCACAGTGCCACGTGTCCTTGAGGACAAATGTGTATGAATTTCTGGATATTATAAACCTAATATCTCCGGCATATTTTTACCAGTGCTCATATTACAATTATTGCTGTTATCATTGCATGTTTTTTACCAGAGTTGCAATTTTCGTTGTGATAAAAATGGCACAATGTAAACAGTATATATATATATATATATATATATATATATATATATATATATATAAATAAATAATTGATCTGTTTTATTAATCTGGCACATTTTAATTAGTTCAGATGTTATTTTAACAGATCCCCGTATACAGATACTTTGATATGAATCTTCAGTCAGATTGTGACACATACCAATGCAGTCTCTCAATCTAAGCTTTTAGTTGTGGTGTACGAGTTCAATGCATGGAGACGTGTACATGGAGATTCGCGATTCCTCTGATGTCAGTGTGTTATAGTGGAACACACCTATTCTATTGTTAATAGACTCTCCCAACTATAATAAGTATGAGTAGTAGTAGCAGTCGCTCAGTGGGTCGGTCAGTCAGTCGATGCCGGACGACTGTTAGTCGGATACTAAAGTATCAGCGACCACAACTAGATTTCTCTGCGTCATTACCTATTGCATCAAGTTCCTAACGTTTAGTACGTCGAACCTATTTTAGGACCGACTTAGTACAAATACAAGCCCCCACTGTGAAACCACTCCATAACACACTTGGTGACGAGGGATTCGAATTCATTCGGTGGAAGAAAAAAAAATTCGTTCGCCATAACACACTTGGCGACGAGGTATTCGGATTCATACGGTGGAAGAGAAAAAAAAATTCACTCCACAACAATTATTTGGCGACGAGGGATTCGGATTCATACGGTGGAAGAGGGAAAAAAAATTCGTTCGCCATATAACAAATCTGGCGATGAGGGATTCGTACTCATACAAAAAAAAAAATTAACCCGCCATAAGAAATTTGGCCACAAGTATTCGAACTCATACGGAGGAAGAAAAATTGCGTTCGCCACAGTATTATTTGGCGAAGGGATTCGAATTCATACGGTGGAAGAAAAAAAATCGGTACAATATTATTTGATGACGAAATTCGTACTCATACGGAGGAAAAAGAAAACACTATATGTCATAGAAAATACCACGAACTTACTTTGTACGAATTGGATAGCAGAATTTCATGCGGTATTCAAAAAGAAAAGGAATGTGTTGTTTGCTTCAATTGAACAGATAGATAAAGAATTGGACAGATTAGAGAAAACCGGTGTATTTAAAAAAGTTGAATGGGTAACACCGACGATATACGTGAAAAACAAGCTCCAGAAAGTAAAGATGAAGCCGACACCGAGAAAAACTGGGGAGCGTGTTACCCGCAGCCAAGGACATGCAGTATTATTAAATGATTTAAGTCAACTGAAGTCACCACAGAAAACGTTAAGAAGCACAAGATCAACACAAGGGAAGCTAGAGGCTGAACAAATAGAACCACAAGAAGAACCTCCAGAAACTGTGACTCCATCCTTAAGAAGCTCAAAGCGGAAGGTTGTTTCTGGTAACACTATGGAGGTGCCAAAAAATAGAAAAGCGGATTGGCAATGTGATGTACTTGGTGAAAGGCGAAAAATTCACGTGCAATAACCAGATCAGACGACGTTTTTAAAACGTGGTTGACAGCGGTCCCGCGAAAAAACGCCGATGTAGGTGATTTTCAATACGTTTGATCTAACAACGCCTGCAATAATTTTACCTGAGGTACACCGATCCAGAAGAAAAAAGAAAAGCAACTGATCATTTAAAAGTGGATAAAAAAACGTAGGAGATACGCTACGATGTTGCTAAAAAAAAAAAGAAATGAATTTTTTGTTGTTGTTTTTTCTTCATATTTCCTGTAAAAAATGAAAAATAAATAAATAAAACTGTTTACTCCTACGGAGTAAAGTTTTAGGTGGGGATGTTATAGTGGAACACACCTCTTCTACAGTTAATAGACTCTCCCACCTATAATAAGTAGGAGTAGTAGGAGTCGCTCAGTGGTGCGATCAGTCAGTCGATGCCGGACGACCGTTAGTCGGATACTAAAGTATCAGCGACCACAACTAGATTTCTCTGCGTCATTACCTATTATATCAAGTTCCTAACAATTTGTACATCGAACCTATTTTAGGACCGACATAGAACAAATACCAGCCTCCACTGTGAAACCACTCCATAACACAGTGGCTGCCACAACACGTGAATACTTGATACGCCCAGCTGACCCTGGCTTGTACGCGTAGGAAAAACTGTATGACAGGCAGATGTATAAAAACCCACCACAGAGGATTAACTCTCTCTCTCTTTCTTTCTCTCTCTCTCTCTCTCTCTTCCTCTCTTTCTCTTTTTTCTATCTCTCATTTTCTCACTCTCTGTCATCGTTCATATAACTATCTACGCAGTGATTATTTTTCTCCACGAATAAAGACTTTCCCCACTTCATTTTGTTGAACGGTGGAAAATAACCACCGGCATGACTATTTCAGACGGCACTTGTATTTTACAAAAGGATATGGGTATAAAAGAAATGTGGACAGAGCTTCCGAGCCTTGGATGGCAGACAATTTAGAAGAAGGACTATTAAGAATACAAAAGTCTGGAGAATGCAACAGGAAACTACTCCACCATTTTTCCAAATAAGAAATAGCAAATCAAACGAACTACATACCTTGGTCCCACTAGTTCAAACCTTCACAGCTAGGATCCGCCAAGACACTAATCCATGGTCGCCCTATGCTCCTTTATTTCGCATTCCATTGGTAAGATGGAGACTTCATCCCCAGAAATTTTTACTTTGCAAGACAGTCTCACGAGAGGATGATTCTCAGATCACTACATTCTAATGTCATCTGTTATCCATCATACATATTCCCATAACATGCACTTCTTACTTCCGCTCCTTACGCCCTTACAATAACTGCATTCAGTAACCTTTACTTTGAGTGGCTCTTGAGCCGTGTATTGCGTGAATAGTATAATATCAAATAGAAAACCGCTATCAAAACATACATATCTCGACATTACCCTGGTTTTAAAATAAAAAAAAAAACTTTTCTTCTTTGATTCGATATTAACACACGTAGTGGCAATAGTCTGTTAAAATCTTATTATTCTGGCTAACATTTTAAGTACAGAACGTCTTCGAGAATAAACATGAAAGAAATAGGCATTTGGAAGTTGAACAGAACTTCTTATCGACTTCTCTGCCTCCGGGCAGAGAGAAACCCAGACGAGGCTCTGCCGAAGGGCAGTCTCGTCTGGGGAGGTAGATAAACCCGACCCCTTTTTATACAGGGTCTGTGGAGAATTTTTGCCCGAGACTACGGGTTCGGAACGCCCCACGTTAAAAACCGGCCTTGTGCTACATCCCGCCTTGTTGTAAAATCAGCGGTCATCAGCAGCTGCTCGTCCCTAGACGCAACACGGTACGTATGCTAATAACGAAAGAGAGTTCCAGTTCTGTTTGTGGCACTTTGCCAAGAGCTCCCTTGTCTGTTGAACTCTCGATAAAAACGCGGAATTGATAAACATATTTCATGTGATTAAACGATTTCTCTCGTCTACGACATTGATCAAGGAGGGGAATGTGGCCTTGAGAAAACATTTAAGCAGTTTCGTGTGAAATTATAATGCTTAGACGCCTGACTAGACAGATTACGTCTTGAGGATCAGAACAGCCTAACGGAATGGATTTTAAATGATTCTCAGCACTCCTTGACCTTTTTCTTTATCTTTAACTTAGTAATTACCTTACAGTTAACAAAATTCATTCAGTTTAGTCATACATTGTAGGCAGTGTGTTACTAAATTTTTAGTGACTAGTTTTTTATAAGATGAAACGGAGTCAATTGTATGTACTTGGCTCACCGCAGACAACTCCAGAACAGATTCTGCACCCAGTGTTTTTCAGGGAAGAGTTCATATGAGGATGACCGGGCGTGGATTCACCCGGTGCCAGAGACTGCCGCTACAAATGATGGGCCAAACTGACACAAGGATATGCGTGTGGGACAGGAAGATATATAAACAGCCATTAGAGAGAAGAACTGGCTCTATCTTGACTGGATATCGAATACAAGAGTGAGGATCCACGTTTGGAAGGGGGACACGGCCCCAAAACAAAAGGCCGACTGTAACTGACGAACCCAGAGCTGAAGAAATCATAATGATACAAATCCTAGATACGGTCTTATATTTTTATTACTCTGCACAATTATAATATTACGCTATAATTACTTACATTATTTATTATTACGCTATCATTATTTACATTATTTATTATTACTCTATCAGTATTTACATTATTCATTATTATGCTACCATTATTTATATTATTTATTATTACGCTTTCATTCTTTACATTATTCATTATTACGCTATCATTATTTACATTATTTATTATTACGCTATCATTATTTATGCTTAACCGAGAAAAGGTTACTCCATGAGTAATATCCAAAACGAAGGTTGAAATCGGAAATGATAATCTTTATAACATCAACAAAATATGTTACTCTTCTCTAAAACTTCCTTGTTCGCATGTATAATCCATGGAATTCTCAGCGTATAACCACATATATGTTGCTTCAATTCTAGGGTTAACTATTATCTTCTACACATATCCACTTAATCTGTGCCTCTTACTCTGCAACCCTCTACCTTGATTGACCCACAGGCCTTGTGCAGGATGAAAATCATTGTAAACAAAACTTCCTACTGTAAGAGTTCTTGGGGTTTCGTATCTGCGACTGTTTAATTAGATTTCTTGAACCTATAACGAATTATTTAAGCAAATGAAAAAAATGTATATTTGTTAGAAATTCGAAAAATACTAAGTTTGTCATATACACGGTGGAGTAGAGAAAGACACATTAATTTGGAAATTCATGCAAAATTCAAAAATTGTCGGATTTTAATTAAATTTGCAAGACTTATTCACAAACGAATGAAATTATTTTTTAAATTTTTTATTAGAAAATCTTGGTAATTTTTTATTTTTTATTTTACATGTGTTGTTGTAAAGCAACTGATAGTAGCAGATAGGAAACGCGAGGAGAGTAAACGACAAAATAGTGTCACACGTCCAACCTTCTCACGAGCAAAAAACCCAGTGTCCAGAAACAAAAATGCGCCTGCTTCATACAGCCGAGGACAGACCATAATTTGCATGCGAATGATGAGACAACGAGATTTCGCGTCAACTCTCCGAGACCGCCTGGCATAAAACATGGACGCCGCCATTTTAGTTCAAGCCGTTGAGCAGCCGGAGTTTGCACGACGTACAGATTTGTGGGTGTTTCCGAGGTAGGCCATTTTCACAATTTTCCCCACACTCCCTTATACTTAATCTCATGAAAGCCTGAGAAATTCATCGAAATAATTTTTAGTGACTATATTAGTTAAAAGCAGAATTTAAATCAAAGATTTTTTTTTTTTTTTTTTTTTCAAAATCAGACCCGGTGTTACCGAAAATCTATTCTGAATCGGAAAAAAAAGCAATAAAAGTATGACAATATTTTATTAAAGAAGCATTTAATTGTTCCTATAAATAATATATATTAAAGACAATGGTGTTTGAAGAAAAAAACATTTCGATGAAAAGCGAATTTTTACAAAATTAGTTTTGATTTTTACAACTTTTACAATTTAAAATTGAATAATTTATGAAGTTTTTGAGTTCAATTTCGATGAGCTAATTCTTAATAAAATATTGTTATTAAGTAAAACTATATTTATTATTCATATATTTTAAAGCTTATTTCAATCTAAAGACTCATTATTTTTAAAAGTATTTCAGTTTGTTTTTATATATGTATATAGATGCAAAACCTCTGAAGTATGGATGTACAAACGGATAAAAATCTATTCTTAAAAGGTCACGTCCCCCTCCACCCTAAGAAAAAAAAGCAAAACCTTAATGAAAATTGTTGTCTGCTACACCTTAGACAATTATGATCAGGTTCGGTGGTCAATCTACCGTCGATAAATCGAATAACACGTCAGAAAAACAAAACACCGTGGTTAAGAATTGATTGTATAAAACATTTTTGCTTCAAATCAGATTAAGTTAACTTTAAATTTGCTAATTTTGTTCAAATAACGTCTCAGAAATATGTATTTTATTTTTGCAAGATTTTTAAAACAGAAAATTAAGTTTTGTTTACAAATGTCTAAAATATGGCTGATGTTATTCATTTTACTGAAAAAAATGCAACTCTATTCCAATCGATATAAGCAATATAAGCAAATCATAAGAAAATACTTTGTTGTATTTGAGATTGAAATACAGCAAAGTATTTTGCTTACCGGGTATAGTAAATTTAATCCATTAGCTTTCATTTAAAGCTTCAGGAAAGCATTTTTTCTTTTTAAAAATTCATTTTAAACCTGACGTATATCAAATTCGTAGAGGTACCTATATATATATATATATATATATATATATATATATATATATATGTATGTGTGTGTGTGTGTGTGTGTGTGTGTGTGTATGACGTTTCTGAGAAGTCACTTAATCTTTTTATCCGATATTATTTACTTTGTTGTTAAACAGCCTCTTTAAAAAAAAACAGTGAATAATTTAAACGTATAGAACTCAGTAAATTATTTATTTTCCCTGGGAAATAACATTGTCTGATGTACAGTATTGTAGCCATTTGCATCCGCTCGTGTTTGGCACCTGATTGATGTCATTGATTCTAAATCTGCGGGTCCTGACCCATTTATGAAAAGTAGTTTCTTAATTTTTGCTTCTTCCCTTACTTTAAATTTAACGTAGGTCATTTTGATTGGTTGATCTAAAAGCCCACAAACCCTATGACTAACTCCTCCCTTTTCTTTCTTTCTTCTTTCTACTTTATCTCAAAAAAAGAGGTTGTATTTTGCTTTTAAATCTCAATAGTGCTGTCATTGATTCTTAATCTGCAGATCTGGTTATCAAGTCACTGATAATTGAGGTAGGAATAGTTAACTGATATCATATTTCCTCAACACTACATCAAGCATAATCCTTACCCCAAGCCTTCAGTCGGCGAATCAAGGCCGCAACTTTCTTTGATTTTCGCCGACTTTAAGTCGGAGTAAATTTAATCTGTCCTTTTCCATTTGATACATTCCCCTAAAACAATTATACGCTATGGAATAAATTATTTAAAATGGACATTTGAAAACAGTAAGTTGTAATAAAAAGATTAAAAAATATAGAAGCCCTAAAAATAAAAAAGGAAATGCCAACATTCAATAACATTAACTATGTACATGGTCGCAATGTGATGACCGTGTCCGGAAAATAAAACATTCCTATAACTACAGACACATACATAAAATAACACATATTTAGCTAAAGATGAAAAAATAATAATCACCATTGATTATGTCTAAAAAAAGAGCCAAAAGCGCTAAGACAAAATTTTTGGACAGTTTTTACACACTTCATAGAAGAAAACACTTGTACGAACACAAGAAAAAGTAAATAAAAAACTCAATTGCATTACCTTATCAGCCGTTTTTACCGCAGCATTTGGTTGCAATTTATTTTATGAATATACAAATATTCATCTCTTCAGACAGAAGTTTTTTTTATAAAAATGGAGTCAATTAATCCAGACGAAAGGAAAATGGAGAGGAAAAATGAAAAAAGAAATGGGAAAAAATTTAATATTAAAAGTTGAAGAAAGAAACATAAATATTTCAATATGAGATTTTAAAAAATTGATGAGGGAAGAGAGATAGGAGGAGAGAGGGCGAGGAGAGAGAGAATGATCGAGTGAGAGATGGAGGGAAAGAAAAGAAAGAGAAAGAGGAAGAATTAAACATGAGCCGATAGGATGACCTAAAAATGATTTTTCTTTAAGGACTGAACAAGGTAAAATACATGGTAAGGGCCGGAGTGATCGGATTTAAAATAGATGAATTTGATTTTCTGATATTCATGTCATTTTCGACAGCGAAACAATCATCATCAAATTGATAATAATAATAATAATAATAATAATAATAATAATAATAATAATAATAATAATAACTGGTATGAACAACACCCAGACCCGGTTACGGAGATAGGACCTGTTACAATTCTATGGGTCTACACGATACACACTGACAGAACAATCAAAGCCAACCCCCCAGATATTGTTATTAAAGACCACAAACAAAAACTATGCCTCCTTATTGATATGGCAGTCCCAGCTGACTGCAATGTATCTTTGAAGATATTCAAAAAGCTGAATAGAAATCAGCTTGAAATAGAAATCTCGAAAAAGTGGCATATGTGAACATCAACAATCCCTGTTGTAGTTGAAGCCCTAGGACTGGTTGGAAAAGATTGCAGTAGACTAATTGAAGGGATTCCTGGAAGTCCATGCCTCAAGGAGATACAAAAAATTGTTCTGACAAGTACAGCTAACACTTTATGAAGGGCTTTATCTATGTAAGTTTTTTTTTTTTTTTTGTCATTGGAAAGTGTCATGATGCCATTTCTAACATTAGGTCCCTGTGCGGGACCCGGAAAGAAATGTGTAAACGCCAGAAATCAAAGGAAATAATAATAATAATAATAATAATAATAATAATAATAATAATAATAATAACTGACATCATGAAAATAAATATTATTAATATATATATATATATATAAATAAATATTATTAATATATATATATATATATATATATATATATATATATATATATATATATATATATATTAACAAGTTTGGTTAAATAATTTAGACATATCATGTCGACTAGTTTTCATTATGGTTCAAGTTCGCGGATTGATTTTTTGGTAGACTTAGAAAATTAAGTAAGAAAAATACCAAAATTTTCTTTCGAATAATTTTTATTTTCACAACTACTTTCAATCCCATTTGAGACCATCTTCAGGGGGATAAGTTTGCTGTGAGCATATATATGTGTTTCTATGAATTTCTCTAAATTATTTAACCAAATCTGTTTGAATAAGAATATACTGAATATATATATGTATATATGTGTGTGTGTGTGTGTGTGTGTGTATATGTATGTGTGTGTGTGTGTGTGTGTGTCTAAGAGGCAACGGACAACGATAAAAATTGAATAAAGCGTTACGTATTGTTATGGATAAACTGTCCGTAGTTAATATTTACTTTTGGTACGTTCGACCATTGCAGTCATTATCAAGAGCCAATGTGGTGTCTGTGTGGTAGTAAGAATTCTTTTGTCTACATACTTGCATACTTTGGCAATATATATATATATATATATATATATATATATATATATATATATATATATATTATGAAATGGACTAAGTCCTACAATTTTTTTCATATATTTATTGTTATACGTTATTTATATCTACACAAATATTTCAGTTAATACTTTGTTTATAATAAACAATATTAACATAATTTACCGGCCTGAATGCCCGAAGAATTTCACAGAAAATATGCGTGACGTGCTATACCAATTAGCTACGATGGAAGCGTCTGGTTTTAAAAGTAGTAATTCGATGTTGCTAACCAGAAGCTTTCTTCGTGGGAACATTTACTTAAATATTTGTGTCTATATAAATAACATATAACAATAAATATATAAATATGTATATACATACATACATATATATATATATATATATATATATATATATATATGTGTGTGTGTGTGTGTGTGTGTGTTTGTGTGTGCGTCTATGTCTGTGTAGGGGGGTATGTGTGTGTCTGTGTGTGTTTTTTCTTTCTATCTATCGATCTATGATTAGTCATATCTATCTGTTTCCTATTCACGTAATTGGGTGCATTAATGGATCAGTGACGGACAGAAGGAAAAATGAAATTTACTGGATGGAGCAATTATCTGGGGAAAGCAGGAATTCCAATCGACCGAAAATTATTTGTCGAAAAGACGCAGCTAAGATAGTTGCCGGAAAAAAAATGTAATAGAATGATGATAAAAATTCGTCTTGAAATTCCAGACGGAATGTATTGATAGGAGAATATTTAAAAAGTGAACAGAAGATAAATGGAGTCAGCATTTAGAGAGAAGCGTGGAATAAGAAGAAAACGAGGAAATGGAAAGGGAGAGGGAGAGAGGGAGAGAAAAGAAGAAAAGAAAAAAAGAGATAAAAAGAAGACAAAGAAAGGTGAAGATGTGAAGATGAGGAAGTAAAAAAATGGAGAAAATTGTGAAACGGGATGAAAATATTATGAAATGCAGACGATTTTGAAAAAGAAAAGGAAGAAAGAGGGGAAAACAAAGTAAAACAGAAAAATCACAGTAAATGAAAGATAAGAGATAGGGGGAGGTCAAACATCGAGGGGAATAGGAAAAGGTGGTTGAGAACGAGTTCATTCCGATCGAATTTCATTTACACTTGAAATGCAGTCTGATTTGACCTTCGCCTAAACTTGCGCCAGTGACGTCATTGAATGACGTCATTAGTATACCACTGAAACGCTATAAAGTTTTGTATGTCCCAAAGGCTTTTCATAAGGCGACTAAATGCAACAAATCATTTAGTCGATCATTTTGTGTTATGGGAAAAATCGAAGAAATTAGGAGAGCAAGCTTACTAAAATAACAAAAGAGAGGAAAGAAGAAAAAAAATAATGAGAGAGAAAGCAAGAAAGAAAACGAGAAATTAAAACGAAAGAAGAAAAAAATAACAAGAAAGAGAAAAAAGAAAGAAGGAAACTCTAGAAGAATGAATTAAAACGAAAGAAAGAAAGAAAGAAAGAAAGAAAGAAAGAAAGAAAGAAAGAAAGAAAGAAAAAAAAAAAAATTATTAGAACGATGTGAAGCGTGTGAAGAATGAACTGAAACGAAGGAAAGAAAGAAAATATTGGTAGAAGAAAAATGAAAGCGAAAGAAAGAAAGATATTAAAATGAAAGAAAAAAGAAATTAAAACGAAAGAAAGAAAGAAAGAAAGAAAGAAAGAAAGAAAGAAAGAAAGAAAGAAAGAAAGAAAGAAATTAAAAAGAAAGAAAACATTGTGAGAAGAAGGAATGGAAACTAAAGAGAGAAAGATATTAAAACGAATGAAAGAAAGAAAAAATATTCGGTGAAGAAAGAAGGAAAACAAAACAAAGAAAGAAAGAAATTAAAATAAAAAAGAAAGAAATTTATTTAGAGAGAGAAGAATGAAAATGAAAGAAAGATATTAAAACGAAAGAAAAAATATTAGCCGAAGGAAGAAGAAAAGCGAAACAAAGAAAGAAATTAAAACGGAAGAAAGAAAGAAAGAAAGAAAGAAAATATTGGAAGAAGAATGAATGAAAACGAAAGAAGGAAGTGAGAGAGTGAATAAGTGAAATTTATTCCAAAATATTTTATGGAATTAAAATTGACATAAATGAAACGAACTATTTAATATCAACGCTAGTGGACAGAGTTCGACGCTTGAGGTTAGAATTGCAGGTCACGAAATTAAAAGCTCTCTTCTTGCTGCAGTATTTCTAAAAGACGTTGCAATTTTGCTATCATTGACACGGCTAATTTACAAACAATATAAAAAAAACAGCGTTGCCATTATTTAAGTAAATTTCCATTCACATTGTACTTATAAGATTCAAAACTACGTTACTCTACATTCGCTTGATCATGTCGAATACATTCTGAATATTAAAGAAATAATATTCTATTCCCCAGTGTATAATTATGAAGATTTATTTATCAAGTTGAACGTAAATTAACATTCTATATTTGCTACGTCAGCAGAAAGCCAGCTCTATGTAATGATCATATCTTGTCAGGTAAAAAGTGTTGAAAACAAAATCGATCACAAATTAAAAACGACTGAAAAGACTTTGTTTTAATTCTTTACGTAGTTTCTCATATTTTCATACAATGGTTTTCTAAGCGTTGGTTAGATGTGGCACAAGGCCTAAAGTATAGGACACCCAGTGAGGATCTAACTCACTATTCAGTCGTACGTACAATTGAATGAATGGTTGGTTCAAGTCTAGTTTTTAATCGGGCTTATTGTCTGCTCTCAAATTTTCGCCTATTCCTTGGACGGTCATTTCCAGGAAGAAAATGTAGATGCTATTTTATTTATTTATTTATTTATTAATCATTAAGCAAGGCGAGAGTACGACTAGCTCGCAAGGGGTTACAGAGAGCGAAAGTAAAAGTAAAGAAGGATGTTTGAGGAAAGGATAACGGGGATCAAGATGCCGATTACATTTTAATTTTTGATCAAGAAAAGATGTTCTCAGATGACGGCATATTGGACATCCATTTACACGCAACACACACAGACACAGACATACAGACACAGACACAACCACCCACCTCCCCACACACACACACATACATATATATATATATGTGTGTGTGTGTGTGTATTGATATAATAGGAAAGAAATATTAGATTGATTATCCGGAGCTCTTTAGTATTTTTGTTTTTATTTAAAAAAAAAAAAAAAAAAAAAACAGTGCTCGATACAGAAGTAGAGCCAAGATTATAATTCTTTTCGAAATAAAAATTATGATTCCATCGCGACACAGAAAGTACTATGTTTCGAAACTGGTCAGCAGTATTCAAGTTTAATTTCAATATTAAATCTAACTATTCGGTCGTAGTTTCATCCTCAAGCGTTGTTGTGGAATAATACTACGGAATGTTTTACTCTGTAATCTAAGTTCTACTTCTGTATCGAGCACTGTTTTTTTGGGTTTTTAAATACTTAATACTTAATACTTCTCGAATTCACTCTCGCGTGCTCAGTTGCGACGTCATGAGCTGCGGTTCGATTTTCGCTTCCAGCGTCTTATATGCACGTGTTTTTCGTTGCTTGGAAATCATCCATGTAAACATAAACAGACTATCATCCCATTCTTGTCCGTTTATTGCTTAATATAGTAATTGTCATCTTTGATAATGGCTTATGTAAGCCGAAAGCTTAGATTGGATTAAAAAATATGGATCAATATTGTGATTTTCTTTCTTCATGTTAATGATAATGTTATTAAGCTTATCAGACGTTATGGAAAAAATTTACATAAAATAAATAGACAACACTTATTTAATGAAACAAGCATGAATATATATATATATATATATATATTATAATTATTTTTTAAAAAGTATGTTTCCATCGCGACACAGAAATTATGCTTCGAAACTGGTCAGCAGTATTCACGTTTAATTTCAATATTAAATCTTAACTATTCGGTGGCAGTTTCATCCTCAAGCGTTGTCTGGATTCCAAACTGCCACCCAATAGTTAAGATTTAATATTGAAATTAAACTTGAATACTCCTGACCAGTTTCGAAACATAGTATTTTCTATGTCGCAAAAGAATTACATATATATATATATATATATATATATATATATATATATATATATATATATATATATATATATATCTTACATTGATTGCACAACTGAGAGTTTCATACATTCCGCATTCGTCAGTCACATTTTGGGGGTTAACACCGCTTCTTTAATATTTCTGTTTATCGCGAGATTTTTTTATTTTAGGGGTGAATTATTATTATTTTTTATTTTAGGGGTGAATTATTATTGTTGTTAAAATATTTAAATGAATTTTACTTTAATTTTAGATTTGAATTAGGCAGGCCCAGATTAGCATTTAAGTTTAAAAATAAGGTTGGAAATAAGAATCGTATATATACATATATATATATATATCTATTCAAGTATCTTTGGTTGAATAATTTAGGCATATAGACATAATATGTCTAGATTATTCAACCAAACATTTTATTTTTATTTTAATCCTCTCGTATTCCCATTTTAATTTGTTAGTGTTGGGAGAAAATTGATTGAGAAAGATGATGTAGTTTTTCATATTCCTTTTATTTTCCAAAGTCCCTTCAGTCTCATCAAGGATCATATGCAGGGGTGAATTGCTAAGACAAAGAAATTATGTAAATTATAAATGTTGTACCTGAGCATGAACGTGCTGTTAATTCAATACTTTATTGTTATGTAAGGGAGGTAATTTAATTTATATAGAACTACACTTCATATGAACGGTTTCAGCTCAATTTCATAACATTTAAAGGAACATTCCTGTCCACATTTAAGATTTAGAGAAACATTAATCGAGAATACATCTATACTGCATCATGAAAATGATAAAATAAAAACTTCAAATTCTGGAAGCCCTTTATATAAATTAATTAACGGTAAAAATGAATAAAATTAATTTTGAGTCTAGCAAAAAAGTTCTAAAATGTTTATAAGAGTAAGGATTTCAAATATCTAAGCTGTAATTGTTGAAAACTACAATTATAAAATAATGTTTTTTAAAACACGTAACTACAATTTTTAATAATATTTTACAATATAAATTAAGTTAACGCCCTTCTCTCTCTCTCTCTCTCTCTCTCTATATATATATATATATATATATATATACAGGGGTTGGACAAAATGATTAGAACACTTGTTAAATTCAAAGAAAATTTATTTAATATGGAGTTGGTCCTCCTTTAGCCTCACAGACAGCTTTAATACGTCTAGGTATGAAATAATACAGCTTTCTGACTTCATCCCGAGGAGTTTTCTGTTATTCTTCCATTAAAAATTTCTCCAGCTCTTTACGGCACGACGGTGGAGGATAGCGGCTCCTAACTTGTTTCTCCAAAATTCACCACAAATGTTCAATAATATTGATATCTTGAGATTGGCGAGGCCACTCCATGTGTTCTACCTCACTTTCATGCTCTTCATACCAATTCTTAACCAATCGAGTGGTATGTATTGGAGCATTATCGTCTTGGAAGATGCAGTTACCATCAGAGAATAAAGTCTTGGCCATTGGATGAACATGATTTCCCAAAATGTTCAGGTAATCGTTGCTGTTGATTTTACCATACAGGGCAACTATTGGACTGAGACATTTCCATGATAGGGCGGCCCAAACTATCACTGATCCACCTCCATGCTTCACTGTTGGAAGAAGGCAGTCAGGGTTGCCTCCACACATAAACTCTCCTTGATGTTGGGAAAAGAGAAAAGCTGGACTTGTTTGAGAATATGACTTGCTTACATTGGTCTGCAGATCAGTCATTGTGATCTCTGCACTACTTCAACCTCTTTTGAATGTAGCGAATGGAGAAAAGAGGTTTCCTCACAGCGGCTCTTACATGATATGCAGCCGTATGGAGTTCACGGTGAACAGTTTTAGTAGAAACTGAACTATTCAGATGGTTATTCAACTCAGCAGTCACTTTGGCCGCAGTTGTCCGATGATTTTTTGCCACATTGCGTTTCAATGCACGTCAGTCCCTGTCAGTAAGTTTACAAGTCCGGCCAGAATTGCTACGGTTCCTAGAGGTCTTGCCCTGTTTCTCAAATTGCATCAGTGTTCTTGATATTGTAGCTCTTGAAAAACCAAACAATTCAGCAACCTTAGTGATCGAGGCTCCTGCCATACGAGCTCCAATAATGTTCTCTTTTGCGAACTTGGAGAGGTCACGCATTTAGCTTAAATTTTACTAAATTCTAAAAATAAATAAGACAAAGACAGTAAATTAGGTAAATAAACGTATTTGCAATAAACATAACCTGCAATTACGAAGTTTTAGTTAAACTTCTTTATATAGTAGGTCTTTGAAATATAGGAGTGGATTTTTCAACTGTTCCAATTATTTTGTCCAACAACTGTATATATATATATATATATATATATATATATATATATATATGAATATATATATCGTAGAAAATGTTATCTAATGTCTTTTTTATTGTTTGTATTTTATCACGTTTTTTTTTTATAAAGCATTGTGGCGTTTTGTTTTTAATCGAAATTATCGTTAGGCTCACTATCGTGAGCAATTAATGCATTTAGAGTAAAACGCGTTACTCGAAACTTTTTTTCCTTTTTCTAAGTATTTTTCCTAACATTGTTCTGCTATATAACAATATATGTATCATTTTCTTATATATATATATATATATATATATATATATATATATACTTTACATTTATATATATATATATATATATATATATATATATATATATATATATATATATATATATACTTTACATTTCTATATTATCTTTATATTTATCTTTCTCTCTTCTTTTTCGTTGTAGATGAGACTATATATTGTGTCTTCGTTTCTTTCTTGCTCTTCTTTTTTTCTTCTTTTTTTCACCAGAAAAGAGGTTGTTTGTAAGTAAATATTAAAAATTGTGCATATATATATATATATATATATATATATATATATATATATATATAATTTATTTCACATAGACGCATAGAGTTTATCTGTAAATGAAAAAAAAGACAAGAGAAAAATATTATTTACATTGTTCGGATTGTTATCCTCATCTTTTTTGTCATATTCACGGCGTTTCGACCGTTGTACGCCCCAACCTTCTTCAAGTGATTTGGAATTTCAAACCGAACCTTTTTTACGTCCACGGGGGTAAATTATTCTAGTTCCACATGCCATGCCTTTTCTGGATATCTTAGTTTCAGTTATTTCTCTTTAGTGACTCAACTCTCCAAATATTTGTTCACCTCTACTGTGGCCAGATATTGAACTCAAAACTCTTTGGGTCAAGTCACTGGATTACTTTAACCAACACTTTTATCCACTGAGCCATTTAAATTTAAGAGCCTTCAGAAACCTGGGTCTTCCTTGCATTTGTATATAAATACATGCAATAAAATAAATCTTACATTTCCCTTGATAACGGGCTTCAGAGGATGAAACGCGTCGGTTAAGAATAGTTTTTCCCTTGTCGTTTTTTATTCATATATATATATATATATAAATTTCAGATGAGGAATTTTAGCTGATTGAGGAATTTCAGTCAAATATAACGATGAAAATACTTTAAACTCAATGAATAAAATTGATAAAGATTTATTTACCAAACTTTGGAAATGAAAAATAATAAAAAAGAAAATTAATATTATGTTGGTGCAAAAATAATGACGTAATAATGTCGTTTTTTGACGTTAAAAAATACATCAAAAAACGACATTATTACGTCATAATTTTTGCCCCAACCTAATATTAATGTATGGTTACTTGCTTTACCGAGTAGACATATCTGTTCTAACGGCTTTTGCCAATCCCTGTTGTAGACACCTAGCCCGTCTGTAGACACAGTTTCTGTTTCTTCCACACCTACAAAGGCGACAATGCCACTAGGACACGAGGGGTTACAGGGGATGAAACAGAATGAGAAGATTTAGACAGAAGAAGCGGAGAAATAGACAATAAATGAATATGTAAATAGCTCAGCCAGTCGTATCCGAGGATTCCATTCTACCAGGGGTGGCTAGCCAATTGTAGACACATGCTCAGGCTCATTGATGTTTGTTCAACACCCACAGAGCCCACCTGCGGTTTATACTGCAACTATGCTGAGTGGACCTTATCTGCAGTTTCTGTGAAAGAGTGTTATCTAGTGTGATCAGCAGTGTAAACAAGGCTAGCATAGTCAAACCCTCGGTCACGATGACTTGTGACCTCGTGTTAACACAACCACCGACGGCTCCCGGTTTCACTCACAAGGATCGGGTCAGACCGTGGTATAGGTTTCAGGCACGTTCCAAAGGTGCCGCGCGGTAACAGATCGATAACATCAAGAAGTGACCTTCCCGACAAATCGACCATTGTGAGATTCGAATGGTCAGAAATCGAACGTTCTAACCCCTCGATCACGTGCCCATAGCAATAAAGGAATAGGGTTCAAAAAACAGATGATGGCAATTGACGTTGCATTTAACCCTTTAAAGATTGTAGTTGACAGAAGAAATTGAAAAGGAAATTCCACGAGCGAGAATTGTGAAAAAAAATACTATTAAAATAGAACTGAAGGCTGTATGTAGCTAGTTCAACATTAAAACGGTGAGACCTAATTGCCAATCTAGTAAAACGCTTGAATTCATGCAGTCGAAGTACTGAGGATGGAAGCTCATCAGAACAATTCCCATGAAAATATTTGTAGAAAAGATAAAGGGAAGTTGCCTCGCGTCGGTAGGAAAGAGACTGAAGTCGAGACGCCAGGTCAGGGTTCTGAATTTTATTAAAAAATATCGAGATATATGATAGAAACACCAGGCCAGATATGGCAGCAATATTCAATGGACGGACGAGCGGTGGATTTATAAATGTACAAGATGGATTCTTGTCAGAATCCACGACACAGTAAACCAACCTTCTAGTATTAAATCTAGCAATTGATTCAGCATAATCATTCCACTTAATGTCAGTAATAGTGAGCGATCCTTTGTTCCAATTTCTAGGTGAGAGTGTGATCAACAATTTTGAACAAGACAAATATGCTTGAATCTTTGGTCACGATGACTTGTAACTTCATGCTGGTACACCCATCGGACAGTTTCATCGACCAAGTTTGACAGACATAGCTTGGATCAACCCAAGACATGGACAAGGATAACTGACCACTCAATAAGTTCACAGTGTTTAGTATTTCTTTAAAGTTCGAGATGTCGACACGGAACGTAACAATGCCAGTTTTATAAAATGCATATCCAGGTGGTAAGAAGAGATATGTATTGGACAATTGAACACCTCTTTGTGAGACATGGGGCTTAGATGGGCCGCTGTAGGGATTTTAGTGCAATGGGGCAGGAAATCCCAAAAAAGGACCTGTTGTAAAGCAACCTATGCAACATATTGTACTCAAATTAAATGAAGAATGGTTATATCTTTATCACAATTTCTAAGGGCGAAACAACACAAATTGACTTCCTAAATGAATCAAAATTCAGCTGAGAAAAATGGGTTATTGATATGTGGACTATAAATTCTCTCTACATGCCAATAGATATGGAAAGTATGTGTCTGGATAAGCCCACCAAAAATACAGCAGGAAAGAAATGACCACTTTTTCAACCAGTCACCAGAGAAAATGTGAAGGGAATTTGAATGCTGGATAGATCTTACGAAATTTGACACAAAGTTCATTTCAAATGAGTCCACACTAATTCAGTCTTCAAACAGTTGAATATGGATCAGGAGATTGTCTACGGAATAATTTTGCTTGAATTGCCAGCAGCATACGATCAAATTTTACTGATGGTGTGTACCACTTTGTTGTTAAAGTACCCGCGGAATATTAATTTCATAAAATGCATCTCTATTTGGTAGGAAGTGGGTATGTTTTGGGCTATTTAACACCTTTATCAGCCCTTAAATAACCCTATAGTGATTGAAGAGCCCTTAAACAGAATCAAAACTAAACCATTTTTTATGTAACATGAAGCTCCAATTAATACAGTATGGATAGTCAACTATGTTAAGTCCCGAAAGGCTGTCCTTTAAGCACGATCTTCTGTCTTGAATCCGACTGAATAGGTTTGTGTCATTTTTATTCATGAAGTAAAGAAAATGTGCCAAAGATTTAAAAAAAAAACGTTTTGCTTGATTATTTGAATGCAGCCTGCTTAGTTATTTCAGTTGATATGCTTTGGTTTGTTTTATTTTACGGCATATTAGCTTCAATGGGTTATTTAATGCCGACAAAAATTTTATTACTAGTTACAGACCGTTTATATATATAGTAATATTTTTCTTTTCAAAAATGTATTGCTGGTAATAATTTTTTACAAAGTATGTCTGGTATTAAAACCTATTTTTTTACTTTCATCGTGTTTTGGCCCCAGTCTGGGGTTTAACTACTTGTCCATACCTGGGACCCTAACAGGTGCTACCACCCGGGTCAGCGTGGACCTGGGAACAAAAACAATTAAGAGGCGGTTTCTCGAAGCCTCCAGATCAGAGGTCTTGCTGTTGGACGTAGTTTATCTTCTTACCCAGGACGCGGATATATTTTATGTTATTTCAGAACAGAATATAGCAGATCAGATAAACGCATCCCCAACAAGAAAAAATCGTTTAGAATTTACTTATTTAATGTTAATAATCTTCAGTCAGTTATGTGCCATGCATGATACACTCTTAGACGATCATGCATCTTTTGATACATGACTGATGAGGCAGAATTCTTTCCGCCATTTCTTTCTGCGATAGACCAGTTGCCATCCAAGGCTATAGAACCCGGCCTGTCCTGCTATTTACCCATAGCAGGAAGAGGATTCATACCTTTCCCAAGACTATTAGCACGTAAGTGAATGCAATTGATTCGACTGGAATTCGAACTCGGCTCTCCGATTCTTCAATCCGAGCCGCTATCCATTACTCCAAGGTGCCTCCTCTTCATAATCTTAGTAAGTCATTTAAATTTTTCTTCATATGTTAATTATCCTTGCTCAGGTTTTTTACAACAAAACTGTTCGATTTAAAAACTATAGTAAACGTATAGTAATTAAACATATTATTAGTCGTTATATATTTGCATTATTTTTAGTACTATATTCATTAATATAGAGAACTATTTAATCTATAGAAAGTGCATTTCTAAAAACTAAGCAAAGTTTTATGAGACAGGAAAATTCCGTTAGAACCAAAAAATAGAATTGAACTACTATGCAATATCTAATTTCTTTCATCATTGAATGCAACATTGCAGACGACAATGAAACTGCCATATTAACCATTTTCTTATATGCTTCCTTACTTGATTTGATTCCGTACCTATCTTGTCGAGTTCGTAACACTATCCTCTGGGAAACTCTGATCATATTGCAGTATCTATTGATATATCATTTCAGTCATCTATTAGACAGAAACCGCCAATTCTCAGGACCTACTTCCATTGCGAGCATGCTGATTTGGATTCACTTCGTGTCTTTCTTCAAGACGCCCCTGGGATCGATATTCTTAACCTTTCTGCTGAAAATTGTGCTAGTGAGGTTTCTTCTTGGATCAAAACAGATATAAATGCTTTTGTTCCTTCTCGGAAATACAAGTTGAAAGCTCAATGTTTTCCACGGTTCACAATGACTATAGACCACAAGAATCACTTTTTTCCGGCTATACCGGCGGGACAGTACTGATCACAACAGACGCCTATTTGTGGCTGCATGTAAAAAATGTAATCGTGTACTCGAAGGAGCTATGTCTTTGTTTGCTGATAGAATGAGACTTCTAAAATCTTTGGTTATCGTGATTACCGGCGGCCCTGTAATAGTTTATTAAATAAGAGCCAGTTTTCCATTTCTCCTCTCTTCAATCGATTTGAGGTGTTAGCATCTGCTGATAAAGCAGAATGTTTCGTCCGTAAATTCTCTCTAAACTCTACTCCTGACTTATCAGGAGAATCCTTGCCTGACTTTCAACTTAGAATTGAGTCTCTGTTGAGCAATATGCGTGGTTTCTGCTATCATCTCTAATCTGCATTCCCACAAAGCATGTAGACCTGATGTTATCACTGTAATAGTGCTTAAGAAACGTGACCCCCGAATCGGCTTCTGTTTTCTCTAGATTGCATATATTATCTCCCTGTATTCTACTTTCCTGCTTGCTAGAAATCCTTATCAGGTTTTAAAAACTCAGGTGAACCGCCTGACCCTTCCATTTATCAGCTTATTAAACTTTTACCTCTCTTTGGTAAACTACTAGAGGCCCTAATCAATGCTGGACTGATTACGCATCTCACATCGCGGGCTCTGCTTTCAGATAAGCAATATGGCTTTCGTTTCTCTAGGTCAACTGCTTCTGTATTAATGATTATTATGGAAAGAAATTATCAAGCTTTAAATAAGAATGGTGAGGCTCAGGCTGTTGCTTTGAACATCTCGAAAGGTTTCTCATCCCGATCTTATTCACAAATTGAAAAGATATTTCTGGATGAATTTTTAAACTGATTCAGTCTTTCTTATCTAATTGCACAATGAAAGTTGTCCCGAACGGCCTCTCTTCTAGATCCGTTCGTACCAAGGCAGATATATCCCAGGGCCCTATCCTTGGTCATACTTTGTTCATCAATGTTCTTCCTGGTGGCATCAGCTCTCAACCTGGTAACTATGCTGATTGCACAAACAGCCGGTACAGGGTTCATTCTCTCAAAGCCACTTTTAATCCTTGATCTGAGAAAGTGATTGCGTGCAGTTGTAACGTGTTTGGCCTCATGCGTGTCTTCTGTATGAAAAATTTGATGAGGCTATTCATGTAGACGACCCGAGTTTTTATGCTAATCTTTTGTTTTCGTAACAACTTATGATGTTGGGGGGAAATACCCCTCGCACTGCTTATTCATTATTCAGTTTCCTTATCTCCTATACTTAATTTATTATAATTGATTCATATTCAGAGTGATTTGAAATGTTTAGTAATTAAAAGCGACATATCCTGCATTTTTATGATGAATTTGGTGTAGATGCAAATACTATCTTAAATCCAATTCTATATTGTAGTTTTTGTAAAAATTTGCACCCCGTTCAGCATTCAGCATTAAAGAACAGAACAAAATTTGACATGGAAAATCAGTCAAACTTCCCAGTATTTCATTTATAATTTTATTTCGGAGACACGAGAACATTTTTCATTTCAAGGTTGGATGTTCCTGAACGTTCTATTTTTAGATTTGAAATTAAGAATGAAGTCTTGGTTTACTTTTCCCTCTCGCTTTCTTTTTCTCTTGCTGTGAGAGGGACATTAATTACCTACCACGAAACATGTTTTTTGTTTTTTTTTTGTTTTTTTATCTAAGATCTTAAACACTTTTAGAACAGATTCTTTGAAGATTTTATGAGATTCCAAAGATAACAGAGACATGAGACATCTTGGTCGGCATCATTAATCAGCAAGGCATTTTTTTATCATTTTTCTTTACTTTGAATCACGGAATTTATATATTGATCGGTTCCATTACTTGAAGGTGCTCTCTTCAATATCCGTGAATCACTCTGCAAATGCACCTGCGATAAGGAACAATTTGTATATATACGTTTGGTAAATCTGTATATATATATATATATATATATATATATATATATATATATATATCACTTTAAGTGTTATTTTTAGTGGTTACTCGTATGTCAGTAGATGCTCCATTTATTTATTAAAGAGTATATTTATTTATTTTCGCCTACCGACCTGAATGTTCAAGATATCTTTACACACTCCGGCAGCCTACTCAAATACGAGTATCCACTAAAAATAACGTTTAAACTGATAAAAAATTCCATTATATATATATATATATATATATATATATATATATATATATATATATATATATATATATATATATATATATTATTGTTGAACTGACTAGATGAAACTATCAGTTCCATTCTAAGAGTTACTTTTCTCGCACTTCTTGCCTGTGGAATTCTTTTACAGCTTCTTGTCTCCCTGTCACATACAATCATCAAAAGTTTAAATGCAATGTCAATCGTCATCATCTATCTGCTTGTATCGTGTTTCTTTATTGTCCTTTCTCGGCACTAATGTCTTCTTATTCTCTTTCACTCCCCGTAACCCAGTTCGTCCTAGTGACATTATCTCCTTATTTTTGGTGTGAAATGATATATATATATATATATATATATATATATATATATATATATATATATACTCACACACACACACACATATATATATAGTAAGTCGACCTTGTGAAATTTAAGCGTGATATTAGATTGGCAACAAGGTTTCTTCATTTTATTATTGAAATAGCTATGTACAACCATAATTTCTATTCTACTAGTTTGTTTTCTCGCACTTCTCGGAAGTGGAACTTTCTTCTGGATTCTTGCTTTCCTGTCAACTAATTTTAATGAAATGTCAAACTTTATCGTCTGTCTCCTTAACTGCGGTTCTTTTATTGCCCTCTCTACTTAATAATGTTTTCTCATAGACAGTAAGGTTTTGCGTCTTAGCGGCTTTATTGCCTTGCTTGAGTCTGCTTCTGTCTCCTTGATTTCTTTACTTTCATCGTCCTCAATAAGGCTTTCTCGTTTTCTTTCACTCTCAGTGACCCTTTTGCATCTTAGTGGCTTTATCACCTTGCTTTTGGAGAAATGAGTAAAAAAACATATCGACATCAAGTTGTAAAACCTTTCGCGCGAAAAGATTTCCTCACCACATTCTATAAATGCTCAATTTATTTATTTTTTGTCGGTAATATGTAACATGGTAGGTCACATTCAATATATTTTTTATTTTTCTTGTTTTCCTGTTTTAAAATCACTTTGACCGCTGTTTCCTTACAGACGTTTAAGTATCTTTCTTACAATAATGCTTCCGGTTTTTTTTTCTTTTGCAACAACCAATCAAATACATGGGTTTGTTCAGAGTTTTTTCTCTCTCTTTGCACTTGATTTCAATATTATTTTGCTTGATTGACTTCATGAGTTCATCGAGTTATTTCTTCTTGTTAAGAATTTCGTTTCAATCTTTTATTTGAGATTCCTTCCTTTTAAACCTATTCCTATCTTTTTCTTTCTTTTTCATTCTTCCCAAGCTCTCATTCTCTATTTCGTTTTCATTCATTGTTTCCCCTCTTCTTTCGCTCTTCCTTTCCTTCTGGTTTGTTCACTTACTTTCATCACGTTTTTTCTTTCTTTGTTTCCGTTTGATTCATTCGTTTACTTTTATTTTCTTTCTTTCATTCTTATCATTTTCTTTTATTTTCCTCTCTTCGTATAATTCCATTTCTTTCCCATATTTTTTTTTTATTCCGTTCTCATTATTATCTTCCATTTTTCTATTTTTCTTTATTTATTTATTTCTATCTTTCTTTCTTTCTGATGACTTTCTTTCATTTTCCTCTCTTCGTATAAGTTAATTTTTTTTATATTTTTTCTTTCTCATTCATACTAATTTCTTTCTATATTTTACTTCTTTCTTATAATTTCTTTCTTTCTTTCTTTCTTTCTTTCTTTCTTTCTTGTTTGCTTGCTTACTTTTTCATTTTTTTCTTTCTTCGATTCATTTACCCCAGTTTTCTTTCCTTCTTCCTTTCTTTCAATTCTTATATCTTTATTTTCTTTCTTTTTGATAACATTCTTTCATTTCATATTCCTCCGTTCGCAAAATGGCATTTCTTTCTTTCTTGTATTTTTCTTTCTTTTTTCTCATACTTTCTTACTTTCTTTTTCCTTCCCTCTTATAATTTTTATTCTTTCTTTCTTTTAACGCATGTGTTACCCCCTTCTCTTATACTCTTACCTTTTTTTTCTTATTTTTCCTTTTTAATCTTCCTTCTTATTTCATCCCTAATTTTTGTTTATCTCTTCCCAATCTCGTCCAATCTCGTCCATTCTCGTCCAACATCTCTTTTTCCCTCTTTATTCTACAAACTTTTTATCCAAATCACTTATCTTCCAGTAGTTGGAGCAAAAACTTAATCACCGATTCCAAGAATATCTTTTCTCACCTGGAAGGTGTCAGTCTGAAGAGAATATCAAACACATAATAAAGGTGTGAAAATACATCAGAGCATTTTCTGGTTCACCTGAGCGGTGAACGATTTCCAATCTTATTAGATTTTCTATGAATGCGGTCTTTACCAATTCTTTACTTCTCGCTCGACAGAAATTCACTATGATCCTCACTTTCGATAATTATTTCACCTGCCTTTATAGCAACATCCACCTGATTTCTCGTTCTCTCTCCTATATAGTTACAATCTTCTTTCTCTTTTCCAAATACATGATTAGACGCATACATATACACAAAGAAATATATTTTAAAATAATTAAATGAAAAATAAATTACATATCTACCTATATATTAGAATTCAGTCAAACACGTTTTATTAAATTAAACATCCAAGGTGTGTCTGTTTAATTATTTATTGGATTTTTGCAATGTTAGATAATAATAAAAAAAAAAGATCTTGCATATCCTGATTAAATTTGAGGGGAAACTCTACAATTTTTTTAATTTTTTGTTCGATTTCCTCCAATCTTCTTTTTTAAAATGTGTATAAAATCCATTCATTCTTCTTTTGAGCACTTTGACGTAGCCTAATGGTTAGCAAGCTTTCCTCACTAGAACAATTACGACAGGGTAGTGAGTTCGATCCTCATTAGGTGCCCCTTACTTTCAACCATGTGCGTCCTCTAAGCTAGCTTAGAAAATCAGGATCTATTCTTCCATGAGACCAATGCCTGCTTGTGTCAACAGCATTCTGGGTAATACCTCTCCGTTTGGATCATCCATATTGAAATATATCGTGTTTTTATCTCGTAGTAGGTATACGAAGCTTAGAACGACTCATGATCAAACAATAGACATTCATTGTCTGTTATATTTAACAATATATATTTAAATAATGACCTGCTGTCCCTATACAGTAAATTGAATATATATATATATATATATATATATATATATATATATATATATATATATATATATATAAGTACGACGAACTTGGTAAACCGTATGGGAAATTCCAAGGAGGATGAAATCCTGAGAGCTCAATGTGAATCCAGAGCTAATATTTAATGAAAAACAGACCACTTTAAAGTACCATTACAATAATTTATTTCACCAAAATCCTTTTAAAGGACTCCGGATCATCAGGTAACACTTCCAACATCGAAATGAAAGGAAAAATGAGATTAAAAATTGATGGGTAGTGTAATATTTGTAATTTAACAGGGGGTGAGGGTTGTAGTTAAAGAGACAATGTAGATATAGGGAGGGGTTAATTTCATATCTCTCTTAAGCGTCTCTCTTAAGCGTGCGTTATATCTCCTTGTCGTAACACTCAATTGTATATATCTGTATTACTGTCTTCTGTCTCCTCTCTCTTTTCCATTTTTCCTTCCCTTTCACCCCACTACCCTCCTATCTTTATATATCATTTCCGTTAAGTTAACCATATAAATAGGTCTAGGTCCGGTCACTCCTCGTACCCCAATATAACGCACGCTTAAGAGAGATATGAAATTAACCCCTCCCTATATCTACATTGTCTCTTTAACTACAACCCTCAGCCCCCCTGTTAAATTACAAATATTACACTACCCATCAATTTTTAATCTCATTTTTCCTTTCATTTCGATGTTGGAAGTGTTACCTGATGATCCGGAGTCCTTTAAAAGGATTTTGGTGAAATAAATTATTGTAATGGTACTTTAAAGTGGTCTGTTTTTCATTAAATATATATATATATATATATATATATATATATATATATATATATATATATATATATATAGTTGGATTGATGTGAGTTTGTGACCCTGGTTTTCACGCTATTTGCGATTGTCAGAGTTTGTCTGACGATTGCAAATAGCGTAAAATTCAGAATCACAAACTCATATCAATCCAACCAAATATGTTAGCTCTATCACTGATATTGAGCGCTTTCTAATAAGTACCGCGCATATAATATATAAAGAATTATATATATATATATATATATATATATATATATATATATATATATATGTATAAACATTTCCCCACACACACACACACACACATATATATATATATATATATATATATATATATATATATATATAAATTCATGAATCATTCGTACAAAAAACAAATATAGAGGTTAATGATTTAAATGGCGAGAATACATCTTCGCAAACAATATAAATAAGATACAACCCCGAACCTGTATATGAATGATATGATCCCCGTTTATAAATTCCAGTTGCATAAGGTCTTTTTAATTTTTTACAAGGTTTCGTCTGTTCCTACAGACATCATCAGGTATGGGAGTAGATTTTGTTCTTGTTTTTACTTCTCAGTAATAAGAGGACAGCGAAAATAGAGATGTAATCCGAAAAAATGCTATGAAAAATGTGTTATTGTTATATATATATCCACACACATACATATATATATATAATTTTTGCTCCTACAAAAAGAAAGTATTTAAGAACTTTGTTGCTATATTCATAATTGAATTTATTTATTTGCGGCTTTAATTCTCTTATATAAAGGGCTTCAAGAATGTTTAGTTTTTTTTTTCAAGTAATATCTGTCTAAAGTGTGAGTGTGGGCATGATTGTTCTTTTAAATACTATGAGATTGAACTATGTTTATTCAAATGGTACGTAAGCCTTTTTGTATGTATCATCATAGTAAAAACCAACATACGTACTAACATTTTATATAATACATAATACAATCTCCTAAAGTACATTTGAATTGATATACATTGTTTACCCTTTGTAAGATGCTAGCTGAAAGAGAAAAATTGTTTTGGATAACTAGTTTGGTTGTAGTGAATTTAGTATAGTATATAATTTTTTTTTTTTTTAATTTCATCAGTGAGGGACTTATTAGTGTTTATGTATCTTTTTAGAATTTTTCTCTCTTGATTATAGTTGAAATGCATTTGATAACAATATAGTAATTTGATAGGTTAAAAGTTATTTGATGATGTATAATTTTTATTTATGTTTATATCAGTAATATCTCTTCTAATTTGTTCATCAATAAGTCATTACACACACACACACACATATATATAATATATATATGTTGTCCATAAAGTTCGTGTGCATTTTAAAAATTTATAACTTTATTTGTATTTGCGATAGAAATAATCTGTAAAAAATGTTATAAAATTTAATGTACCTAGTTTTAAAGATAGCTAAAATAACTAATGTGATTTCAGGCATTACTGTAAATCAGTTGGCAAATGTTTTCCGTGAACTGCAAAATCGTATTACCCTTTGTATTGCTAATGATGGAGGACATGTGGAAACTTAAATAAAATTTCTATAAAACCTTCAAAAATATTGATTTACTTCTTTCTAATCCTTTTTACAAATTATTTCTATCACAAATACAAATAAAGTTATATTTATATATGCAAGACTCTCCAACCCGATTGAGTTCTACAGGTCACTGGCGTGCATATGAAAAAATAAATACGCAAAAATTCGCCTTTCTCTCTAGGGGTTACAATCTCCGATTGATGCCAAATAGGTCGCGTTTCAGTCCCAGCCTGAAGCGATCCGATGCCTAACCACACTGAAGAGGTTTGATATATCTAAACAGTCTGTCTATGGATTAAAAATAATTAATTCCGTCGATCAGTGTGGGGTGAAAGTGCGAATTTATAAACAGTGACTATTTCTGCTGATAATGCAAGACTCTCCAGCCGGATTGAATTCTCTATGTCACTGGCGTGATTATGAAAAATAAATACGCAAAAATTCGCCGGCTGCTGGTGGCCCTTGGGTCTAGAATCTCCGACTGATGTCAAATCGGCCGGGTTTTGGTACCGACCCGAAGAGATCAGATGTCGAGACCAATGAGTTGTGAGAAAGCGAAACAGTCTGTCTGTGGATGACTATATATATATATATATATATATATATATATATTTAAAGATATGTTTAGTGGTACAAAATTTTATTACTGCAATGAAAAGACAAAAATTAGTAGTCATGATAATAAAATGTAAAAATGAAAAACCGGCTAGCTAACCGGTTTCGTACCTCGCTCCACGGAGCTAAATCGAGGTAAATAGAGTAAATTATATAATAGAGTAAATTATATAATATTAAAAAAATGGACAAAGTTTATTATTGGTGGGAAGAAGAAAAAATATTAATTAGTTGTAGGGCTAATATAAATTCATTCTGTTTACAAAGAGAGGCTTTAAAGATAGAATATAGATGACCTCCAGCACTTTTAGGTGGTAATTTCAGTGGGACTTGCTAAGGATGGTAAAACTAACAGCACAATTATGCTTATTTATAAGGTGTTCTGCGATGGAAGACTCGTACGTATTGGTCAGAATGTCCGAGGGAGTGTACTTCCGGTTTCGGATTTTCGCTGTAACGTGTTGTTTTATTCTAGCATTCAGCCTTTGCGTCGTTCTCCCTATGTAGTGAGAACTGCAACTACATTTAAAGGAATAAATTAGTGAACTATTATAGTGTGTTGGGAGAACATCCTTACGTATAGACAGAAGATATATATATATATATATATATATATATATATATATATATATATATATATATATAGAGAGAGAGAGAGAGAGAGAGAGAGAGATAAATAGATAGATAGATAGATAGATAAAGAAAGAAAGAACAGTAAGATATATAATCCGGTGTTCTTATAAATATTTTTCTTTTTACAAAATAGTGCTCAATGTAAATTTACAGAGCATTAATATTATAAATTAATTGATTTAAAATATGTTGGTTTATATATATATATATATATATATATATATATATATATATATATATATATATATATATATATATATTAGTTTATTAATTCATGAATTTTATTTTTCTTTATCCCCTTGTTTCTGTTATTGGTTGTTGGTTTTTCTTTTTTATTAATTTTTTTCTTTGATCACCTGACGGTTTTTGTTTGGTTTGACCATTACTTTCGCTTTTATACGCATGTACACACATACATCGTATTCCAAACGTAATGTTTTCTATATATTTTCACATAAATTGCAACAGAATAGGATCCCAATGACACCGTTGGTAAACAAATATTTATCTACCAAATGCCACATAATCACCCACAATGGCTGTACATTTCTCACTGGCTTTGAGCAAGCACGTTCATCTTGGGTGATGTAAACTGTGAAGGGATGACCAGAATGTATCATTGCGCGCTGTGGTCATTGTTGAAATATATTGCTCCCCCCCCCCCACCGAACATCCTTCACTTCCATTGTTTGTCACCAGAAAGTGTTGATAAGTGTCAATGAGTGCAATTTTTCCGTATGAAAAAATCTAATGAGAGAAATTTGTTTTCTGTGCGTATCTGATGGTATTTTGTCGAAATGTAACAAGCCAAAAAGGAATCACGGTTTATTGACAATAAAATTCAACACCGGTTGTCACATCACTCACTTCTGCCTACGACATCTTCGACCAACATAATGAAATAGAAGGCATTACTTTTGGAGCAACAGGATTTGATAATAACTTAGGGCGTGAAACTGACAATTACAGTGTAATCCGGATATAAGAGAGTTGTCGGGACCGGAGACGAAATCTCTTATATCCGTGTTTCTCTTATATCCGGGTTTGGTCTATTTTATATACATTAACACAGGCTCTAATTTGAGACCAGAGAAAATCTCACTTATATCCGGGGTTCTCTTATATCCGGGTCTCTTATATCCGGGTTACACTGTATATTCTTTTGATTTCTATGTCCATACTGTTTCTCTTTACTCTCTCTCTTTATTTCAATCTCTCTCTCTTTCTCTTTTCTCTCTCTCTCTCTTCATTTCATTCTCTCTTTCTCTCTCGCGCGCTTTCTCTCTCTTTCTCTATCACTTTCTTTCTCTGTCTTTCTCTCTCTCGCTTTCTCTATCTCTTTTCCCTTTCTCTTACTTTCTCTCACTTTCTTTCACTCCTTCTCTATCTCTCTTTTTTTCTCTCTCTCTCTTTTCTCTCTTTCTCGCTTTCTCTCTATCTATTTCTCTTTCACTTTCTCTCTGTCTCTTTCTCTGTCTCTTTCTCTCTCTCCCTCACTCTCTCACTTTCTCTATCTCTTTATTTTTCTCTCTTTTTTTCTTTCTCTCTCTCTCTCTCTGTATTTCTCCATATCTATATCTATCCAACATAATGAAAGGATAAAGAACAAATACGAAACCTTTATAAATCTTACACGTTTCACTTTAATTAAAACTTCGTCAGAGAAGGAAATATAGAAAAGAAATTCTGGCATTTTTATTTATGTTTTGTTTGATTTTCATGGCTTAATCAAAATACATTTGACTGGGTTAGTAGTGTTAGTATAAATGATGGCTTTCTGAATACAATAATTGTCTATGCATCCTTTCGAAGATCAAAAAATTTAAACTGACTGAGAAAACGTAAATATTACTTGATGTATGTAATTCTTGTTTTCTATGTGGCATCCGTAGGATAATGTATATTCGTTTTTGTATTTTTTGTGATTTTGTGTGTGTGTGTGTGTGCGTGTGTGTGTGTACGTGCGAGCGCGTGTGTGGTAGAAACAGGCGAGTAGTAACAGCATAGTACTAAGTAAAAATAAAAACTGCTGCAGTCAGTAATTCCTGAATCATAACAATAATATAACCATGCCTAGATAGACAGATAGATATGAATAGACTGAGAGATAGATAGATATGAACAGAGTGAGATAGATAGATAGATAGATAGATAGATAGATAGATAGATAGATAGATAGATAGATAGATATGAATAGACTGAGAGAGAGATAGATGTGAACAGAGATAGATAGATAGATAGATAGATAGATAGATAGATAGATAGATAGATAGATAGATAGATATGAATAGACTGAGAGAGAGAGAGATATGAACAGAGTGAGATAGATAAATAGATAGATAGATAGATAGATAGATATGAATAGACTGAGAGAGAGAGAGATATGAACAGAGTGAGATAGATAGATAGATAGATAGATAGATATGAATAGACTGAGAGAGAGAGAGATATGAACAGAGTGAGATAGATAGATAGATAGATAGATAGATAGATAGATAGATAGATAGATATGAATAGACTGAGTGAGAGATAGATATGAACAGAGTGAGATAGATAGATAGATAGATATGAATAGACTGAGAGAGAGATAGATATGAACAGAGTGAGATAGATAGATAGATAGATAGATAGATAGATAGATAGATAGATAAAAATAAAGGAAATGTACACAGTTGAAATTTTTTTTAGAAAAGGATGAGATAGATAGATAGATAGATAGATAGATAGATAGATAGATATACTTCGGAAATTTTAGAAAACATTTTCTGAATGATCTATTTTTTATTTACTACGGTTCTGTTATTGACCGCCCGTTTCCCCTACGTCCACAATGCCCTGCCCAACTCACAAACAAAAGATGCGCTTTAATGACTGCATCAAGGATGCACTGAAGAAATACAACATTCCTTGTGACCACGGGGAATATTGTGCATCTAATCGCAATAATTGGAATGAGGCTGTTAGTAGTGGAAGGCGTCACTTTGAATATGAGAAAAAGAGGTACACAAATCATAAAGGTGTCCCCGTTGAACTTCCTGAAGAGACCCGTAGGCTGCTCGATCTGACGTGTGCAGATAGTGGTAGAGTGTGTTTGTCGATGACTGATCTAATTTGTCACTTGAGAACCCACCGACGGAAGGTGGCGATTGACTATAAAACTGTAGAAGCCCAGCAATTGAAATATGATATTTGTGGTAATATATGCGGGTCTAGAAGCGGTGTCTTGCGACATTTTAAATTGCATGATAATGTACCACCCGCCGTTGGACCTCTTAAGCTCCCTGTTTGTGCCAGAGTATGTAGGTCCCTTGATAGGCTAAAGAGTCACATTCTTTCAGCACATCAGTAGATGTTCTCCAAAAAGATATGTAGCAATGGCCTTACTCGGACACGAGTTGGCAACCACCATGTACATAGGTAGGTAGGTAGGTGATACTTGGATATAACTTCCGTCACTCCTGACATCTCAGTCTAACAGATCAGATTTTCCCAGCAAGGACCCTGAGTCTCCTACCACTTCGACGTGTGACTAGCAAATTTGACTACACTGAAGGATAGCCTGTTCAGAATCGCTAGCGGACGGTCTAGGACTACCTCGAGGAGCAGCTTGTACTCCGCTAAAAGGGATCCAGATCTCCCAGCAAGCCCAAGTACGACCGTTAATATAGACAGATGACGGGAAATCTTCACCGTCCTATTTACTGCACTTGACCCAAAGGTTTACATTTATTTCTTTACTATTTATTTACTTTTGGTCAAGTGGGTCACTGCACACTATTTAAATTATTCGGACTATTGTCCTCATCTTTGTTGCCATATTTATCACGAACGTTTCGGCGTTGTACGCTCCGGCATTCTTCCGGCGGTTCGAATGTCGAACTGACCTCTTTATTTCGCTCGCTGGAGTAGACTGTTCTAGTTCCACGTGCCATGTCTAATGGATGTCAATTGTTAGTTATCTGCTGTTAATTCCCCTCTCCAAGTTATCCACTGCCTTAACAGTCTACTTAACGTTCTAGTTCTACGTGGCATGACTAATGGCACGTGGAACTAGAACAGTCTACCCCAGCGAGCGAAATAAAGGGTTCAGTTTGACATTCCAATCATATTCACAATAATATGAAATTCGTTATTAACAAGTTAAAAGTATATATATATATATATATATATATATATATATATATATATATATATATATATATATATATATATATATTATAAGTTAATAGACTTAAAATATGGTTTTTCGCTACACAGTTCCAACCATGTTTCAAAAATGGAAGCTAAAAGCCCCGAATTTAATTTTGTACTTAAATTAAAAACATTAGTTCCATTTCATAAAATATGGTTTTTCGCTACACAGTTCCAACCATGTTTCAAAAATGGAAGCTCTGTAAATTTACATTGAGCACTTTTTTGTAAAAATAAAAATATCTATAAGAACACCGGATTATATATCTTACTGTTCTTTCTTTTTATTAATATATATATATATATATATATATATATATATGTGTGTGTGTGTGTGTGTGTGTGTGTGTGTGTGTGTGTGTGTGTGTGTGTGTATGGTTTAGTCAAATGCATACTGATCTTTCAATGTAGTTATTAAGGTCTCGTAGAACGCAAAGCGCTTTGTAAAATAATTTGTACCTGACTTGGTTCGAAATGCAAATTCAACAAAGTTGAATAATAAAAAGGATTTTAAATAAAAATATAGTATTCTTCTATGTTAGCCATTCTTGTATGAAAATTAACGTATATCAAATGAATTTTTGTTTTTCAGACCTTTACTCTGATTTGATGGGAAAAAATCTATGACTCTACGCGGCCTTGTGAGTGATGAATTATTTACAACATCCGCCTGACAGTATAAACGCTACGAGCCTTTCACTATTCTGTTGCTATTCCCATGTAAAATGTTATGACGCGTTACATTCATTAGTTTTAACAGTTCAGGCATTCACACGTAAGACCCCCTATGCTATGTGCACTGCAACAAATCATCTCCATTCTCTTTGTATTCCATTAGTAGGGAAGAAGTTCCATTCGAACACCTTATTCCCAAGAAACAATACTTTTGTTGTAACCTAGAAAAGTTACTGAATGAGAAATAACCAAAACAGAGGCTAGAAATGAAATGGTAATCTTTATAACATGAACAAAATACAATACTCGCCAGCGGCGTGAATAGGTAAACCACATATTACTCCCATTTACAATAATGTCCAACGTATTTATGGGGATTGGTACATACCCATTAGGTACAAGTTCTTTTACAAAGGGCTTAGACTTAGTTATCAGTGATAACTACCTTGAAAGATCAGTAAGCATTTGTCTAAATCATACATACATTATATATATATATATAAATATATTTTTATAGATTCTTAGTGTTCATAGGTACGGTATATAACAACTTTATGGAATAGACTGCTAAGAGGATGATTCACTGACCTCTACAAGCTTAGCATTTCACGACTAGGATCCAAATCCAAATCCAAGGTTTTCTCACACCTTTTTCGGAACCCCTTACTGATTGTCCATGTCTTCAGGAGTGTAACCGTACTCACTACGCTTGGACAATTGCCAGTTGGTGAGACACTTTAACCTATATATGGAGATTTTGAATTCAGAGTGGCTCTTCGATTACTGTAGGCTATAGAATCCAGTCTGTCTTGCTACTTACTCCTAGCAGAGGGGAGAAAAGATGGATTCATACCTTCCCCAAGTAAATGTCACGAACTCAACTGAAATTCGAACTCGATTCGAGTCGCTATCCTTTACTCCACCGTGCACCCATACTTCACCGTGCAGATGTGGAACAAGACCGAAAGTATGGTTCACCCAGTAAGGTTCGAACACACTACCCAGTCTTAATTGTTCTAGCGAGACAAGCTTGCTAACCATTACACTACATCGAGGTGCCCAACCAGTTTGACACATCGACCAAGATGAGATTCGAATTCTGGTTTTATGGCCGGGACCCGCACATTCTGACCATTCTAAGAGATGGAAATTAAAAAAAAGGTTACTCGTCGCTACACTATGTCAGTATACGAGCATTCAGAAATAATCCATTTTATCTTTTATTTCATTTTCAAACGATTTCTTTTACATTGCTCCTTAGTGTTTTTGCTGCCTGTTTTTTTTTAGGCGTCAAGTCTACTTTGTTATTTTCTTTACCGCAGCTCCATATCTCAAATCGGTGACAAGATTTGTTTCTCATATATAACTCTTATCTTGAATTTACATGGCGCCTAGTCATCTCTCTTACTGCTTCCCGCAGTGCGACGCAACGAAAAAAACGAAGCACAGTTATTTACATTGGATGATAAATGCACCAATCACTGGCTCATCATCATTTCAAATTCAAACTTTTCATACCAAGCATGTAAAATGCGTTTTTTTCTTTTGTTTTTTTTATGACGCTGTTGGATGACGTTTTGATAAGCTGAGAAGAAAATCATGCTGCAGTCAAAATATCTTTAACGCAAATGCTACAATTTATATTTGCGCTTCACTGTGTTATCGCATTTTGTCTTTCTCTCATTTTTTTTTCTCTCGTCTTCGTTATGACGCCATATATAAATGAAATGATCGGTTCGTTCTATAGCTCCAGGAAGTAATTGACTCCATCTGCTATGAATTATCTTTAAAAGAGTCAGATTAGACCAGAAATGGAGGGTTGCTGTCAAATCTAGACTGGAGATGCTCAATCCTCACTTTGATAGAGTTCAAAACCCTTTACGGAAATCTTGTGAGGTGGGCTCCTCTCCACTTTGCAATCAATTTCTCAGAGATGCAACGTTGCAAGTCTATTGTTACTCTATCGTTATTTTTATGGTAATGTCCAGGTGAGTTGAATTCTATGCTCTAAAGGTTCATTTGAAGTGTGTGATATTAATAAAAGTGGGGGTATTAGGTTGGTGCAAAAATAATGACGTAATAATGTCGTTTTTTGACGTTAACAAATACGTCAAAAAACGACATTGCTACGTCATTATTTTTGCACCACCCTAATAGTTGGAAGTGAACATTATGATGATAAGGAGGGTAGTCAACGATTGACCTTTGACTTTGTTACATGGACTAAAAATGAGAATTGATTGATTACTTTCTTATCGTTTATGAACCAATTAAACCCATTTAAAGCCAGAAAATATTTTAGATTGAAAGAAATTTAGAGAGATAAAAATGATTTATTGATACAAGTCTTACTGATAAACCCATAACTGGGGGAGAAGATTTGAATTCATACCTTTCGCAATTGAATATAATGAACCCAACTGAAATCGGAATTCGGCTCTCCGATTTACAATTCTGAGCCGTTATCCATTACATCATACCCACATCCAATCTTACAACACCTGGTATTCGCAAGCGGTTACTCATCAAGATACTGAACAAGCGCAGCGTTGCTTAACGACGCTCATCGTATGTAAACCGGTGTTCAACGCTGTATGGTCGTAAGCCATAAGATAGATTGGTAAGAATTACATTTTATGGGGTTATGTAGCAAAGATAACGTTAGCCATCGATTTAAATAGGTTAAAATTTTCGTGGCCTGGAAAACACCCTCTCGGGAGTTTGTTCCACAAAAATGTAGTTCTAGGAGGAAAAGCTGCCTCGGTGGAACTTTCTATTTGAAATGCAGGGGAAAATGAGGGTCATTCAAATTCGTGTAAGTAGCCTTGTCTGTCCTACTAGTAAAGGTCTGAACTGTTGAAACTAACGAATGCAATTCCTCTGAAAAATAGAATAGTGATAGGCGTGCATCATTGCATCTGTGGGGTAGAGGCTGTAGAGGGGAACAATAAGTCATCACCCACAAGGCCGCGTAAATGATTTTGAGCTCTAGCAAGCCTGGAAAGAGAGGATCAACCAGCTACAGCCTCCAGAAAATCAATCCCCCACTTTATGACAAGTAGAACCTTATATTAATATTTAAATATAACTCGAATGTTTTCGCATAATCGATTGATTCATACCAATTTTGAAAATATTGACTTGCCTAATAATATAAACATTCATTTCTTTTTTACAGATTATCAGCCGTCTGCAAGTTATTTACAGAGAGAAAATACTTTTCGATCGTCAGAATTTTGGTGGGATAATAATGATTTACTGCCACAAGACCTACTGATTAACCCATGGTTGGGAGCTGACAAGAATTGGATTCCTACCTTTCCTAAGGATATTTGCTCCTAAATGGATATAAGGAACCCGATTGGAATTAGAACTCCGTTCTTTAATTTCTAATTCCGAGCCGTTATCCATTACATGAAAACTTACAACCCCTTTTATTCCCAAGCGGTCACCCATTCATGTACTGGCGAGGTTCGACGTTCCTTAACTTCAGCGATAGTACAAGAATCGGAGTTTCAATGTTATATGGCCATAAGCCTATAATGATATCTGATATATTATAGTAACTCATGGAGGGTTCAGTTCATTACTTAATAACAACATAAAATTGATCCCCCATTTTATGACAAGTAGAAAGTTATATTAATATTTAATGTAAACATATTTTGAAAATTTTCCCATCATCGGTTGGTTGATACCACTTAAAACATTGATTTGTATGATAATATCCTATATAGTATAGTATTTCTAGAAGGGATCAGTCTATTACTTAATAACAATATAAAATCGAACCCCCACTTTATGTCATGTAGAAACAATTTTTAACGTAAATATATTTTGAAAATCTTCCCAGCATCGATTCGCTAATACCAGTTTTATCTTGAAAACGCTGACTTGCATAATAATATTTGATATAGTGTAGTAATTGTAGGAGGAGGCAGTTTATTACTTAGTAACAATATAAAATTGATCCCCCACTTTATAACAAGTACAAACAATAATTTTTAACGTAAATATATTTTGAAAATTTTCCCAACGTAAATTGGTTAATACTATTTTTGTCTTTAAAGCGTTAACTTGTATAATAATATCTGATATAACATAGTAATTCTAAGAGGGAGCAGGCTTATTACTTAATAACAATATAAAATCGACCCCCCACTTTATGACCAGTAGAAATATTAATTTTTAACGCAAGTATATTTTGAAAAACATCGAATGGTTAATACCAGTTTTATCTTGAAAACATTAACTTTCATAATATCTGATATAGTCTAGTATTCCTAAGAGGGATCAGTTTCTTACTTAATGACAATAAAAAATCGATCCCCCATTTTATAATCATTAGAAAGATTAATATTTAACGTAAATATATTTTTAAAAATTTTCCCAACATCAATTGGTTAATACCAGTTTTATCTTGAAAACGTTGACTTGTATAATAATATCTGATATAATGTAGTAATTCTAGGGGGGATCAGTTTATTACTTAATAACAAAATAAAATCGATCCCCCACTTTATAACCATTAGCAAGATAATTATTTAACGTAAATATATTTTGAAAATCAGTTCCTTAATGACAGTTTTATTGTGAAAACATTGACTTGCATATTCTGACATCGTGTGAGTCCTTATAGAAAATCTTGCCACTTGTCTGAAAAATCACAATAACAATCACCCGATTAATTACTTAAAATTGTTTCGCCCGTTTCTCTCTTCGTTTTCCTTTTATTAGTTTCGATGTTCCTACTCGTGTCAGATATTTGTACGCGTCAGCATTGACATTGATTAAAGTTCACATAGAAAAACAACATGGCCGTCTTTGTTTTGCTACCAGTCACGCGGCTGTGTTAGCTGATGCGACGGGCAAGTTGATGGTCGTGTGCATTGTCAATTTGCAAGGACGTTCCGTGAAGTCATGGGGATGACATGGAACGATGAACCAGACCAATACTGGCAACAGCCTATGGTAAACCGGCACTGGATAAACAAATCGAAAAAAAAAAGAATGAGTGAGCAGACCGGTAAGAATATGGAAGCGAACTCAATCAAATTGGAGAAGAGGAGACGAAATTTAAATAAAAATCATAGAAAAATACAAGCACCTGACAGAAACAAAGATTAATTGAAATCTTTAAGTAGAAGAAAGAATGGTTTGTAAACAATAACATTTAAAAAATAAGTAAAATTTAATGATAGATGTTTAATTATAAAAGGTCTTACGAAACAGAACTAAGAAAAAAGAAAAGCGAAATATAATCCAAGAACAAAAATCAAAAATTATACTATATATATATATATATATATATATATATATATATATATATATATATATATATATATATATTAGGTTATCACACATGAAATGACGCATTTTATTGAAAATGAATAAAACGCTTCAAAAATTTTTTATAAAAAGTAATTTATTTAGTTGAAATAGGCGCCATGTTGATCCAACTGACTCTAAATACTTGATCTGATATTTTTTAAAAATTATCATCATTTGATGTGATAAACAGTTCAAATGCATTGATTACCTCTTCCTTGTTAGGGAATGTTTTACTGCGTATGAAAAGCTTAAAATACTTATAATCATTACAAGAGATATCAGAGGAATATGGAGGATGGGGCAAAATTTCATAATTCAGGCTATACAGCTTTTTGGGAGAAGTGTGCTGCCGTGTGTTCTGCAGCAAAATTGTGTCATCTCTATTCACAAGTCTAGGACCTTTCTTTTTCAGTTTTTCGTGAATACAATCACTTTTCCAAAATACTAAATTGCTGTTATTGTTTTCCCTTGAGGCAAGTATGAATAACTTTTTTTCAAAGACCACCATACAGTAACCATTATCATTTTAAGATGCAGTTGAGATTTTGGGTATTGTTTTGGTGATCTACCTTCATCTAACTACTGGCCTACACTCTTACTGTTGTCAAAGAGTATCCATTTATCATCGGCTGTAATGATTCGATGCAAAAATGGTTATTTCCCCAGTTTGTACTCATACAATAAGATTACTCGACATTGTTTCGTTGTAATTATTTTCGTTGGGCTTATGAATAACAATATATCGAAAGAAAAATTATATGGAAAGAAAAAGAGTCAGGAATAACATTTTTTATATACCAATGAGGTTACTTTTATAGACCACCGGATCAACAACCAACCAAAAATTCGTCATTTCATATGTGACCACCCAATATATATATATATATATATATATGGAAAGAGAAGGGAGATCACCGCCTTCTGTGGGATAATATTGAGATCATAGACAAGGAACAACATTGGAAAATTCGTAAACTTAAGGAATCAGCACATATGCTAGGCCACAAAAATCTCCTGAGTCGACCAAGCATAGAAATAAATACAATATGGGAACCAGTAATAAGGAGTGCCAGAGAAACAATGATAACAACAAAAGTTGCAATATGAGCTCTGGTAAAAACATGATGTAATAACAGCAAAAATTGCAATATGAGCACTGGTAAAAATGGTTGCTGAAGACATTAGGTTTATAAACCAGAAGGACACATGGCATAGTGGATAAAGGCGTTGGTAAGATCCAATGACAGGACCGAAAGAGTGTGAGTTCAATACCCGGTTAAGGCAGTGGAGAAATTTCAGAGGGAAATTAACAGGAGATAACTGATAACTGACATTCATTAAACATCGCACGTGGAACTAGAACAGTCTACCCCAGTGAGCGAAATAATGGGTTCAGTTCGAAATTCCAACCACCTGAAGAAGGCCGGAGCGTACAACGGCCGAAACGTTGTGATAAATATGGCGACAATGATTAGGACAATAGACCGAATAATGTAAATAATGTACATAATACCTCATCTCAGAAATATAAACAGGCTCTGATATATATATATATATATATATATATATATATATATATATATATATATACACTGCGTGCCAAATTATTATCGAGATAAATTTTTTTTTAATATTTCAAAAATCGTCAAATCAATTCACACAAAATTTTCACACAATGTTGGAAATACTGACCTGCGCAATCACTGAATTTTTCGTGCTCATCTCCGCAATGTAAACAAACTGGCGCCATATTTGTTATCAGCACGGTGATTTGAGAATGCCAAATTATTAGAAATGTTTAGTAAAATTCCCAGAATTGACCGAACAAAACATATATTAATGTTGCACGAGAATGTTTATGATCAAAAGAAGCTAATAAATAATATAATCAAACAAATAATAACAGATAAAAACAAAGGCACAGTTATCAACAAATTAATAGGGAATGTGCTTTCCCAGTTTTGAAATTACTTGAAGGAGTCTACGATCCATAGAATTTGTTAATTATAGGATGTCGTCTGCTGTAATGCCGCGAGATATGTCAAGAATTGCTTCTAAAGTTACTTCTAAATTGTCGTCCGTTGGCGTAGTCTTCGCTTCATGATGCTCCAAAGGTTTTCTATTGGGTTCAAATCCGGAGAATTTGCTGGCCGCTTCATTTTTCGAGGTCCATCGAAGCCTGTTTCAAATATTCAGTAGTCTCGTGAGCAGCATTTTGCATAAAAACAATTGCCCTTCTGAAAGCAAGTCTTTGCCTTTTCATTCACGGTTCAAGATGCTCCTTCATAAAAGCTATGCATGCATCAGCAGTCATTTTGACGCCATCTGGTACTCTCCATGGGCCCACTAATGTTTTTATAATAATACCATCCCAGATCATTATGCCTCCACCGCCTTGTTGGCGTCTCAAACGCTGATGGAGATTCTGTCCGTTCATTACCCAGCCTCTGCACCATCTATCTGGCCAATCAAGTGTTGTTCGAGTTTTGTCTGTGGACAAAACTTTAGAGAAGTCAATCTTCATATTGTCCTCGGTCCATTTCAATCGATTTTGAATGTGATTTCTCGTCAACGGAGGCTTCGATACAGGTTTGACTGTTGTTGCTATTTCCCTCAGATACCAACACCGTGTACTTTTAGACACAGTAGGATCCCCAATGCGACGGAAAAACTCTTGACTGGTAAGTCAAGGGTCCTTCGTGGCCTCACGTTTAAGTCGTGAAATGAAAAGACGTGAAATAAACTTCGGCTTGCCTTTATCTGCCCTTTTGCGTACTTGTGTAGGGTCGGCGGTGAACTTTTTTTTTTTGGTGACACCTCCCTATCATTTTAGAAATTTCTAGAGTAGATTTACCTTTTGAGAGTTTTGAGGTGATAGTTTTCTTTTCAGCATCACTTAAACTGCTTTTACGGCACATCTTTTCACTAAATTCTTACACTTTTCTAATAATTTGGCACTCTCAAATCACCGTGCAGATAACAAATACGACGCCAGTTTGTTTACATTGCGCAGATCTGTACGAAAACTTCAGTGCTTGCGCAGGTCTGTGTTGCCAATATTGTGTGAAACTTTTGTGTGAATTGATTAGAGGGTTTTTGAAATATTAGAAAAACATTTATCTCGATAATAATTTAGCACGCATTTACAGTAATGCCTGAAATCACATTAGTTATTTTAGCTATACTTAAAACTAGATACATTAAACTTTATAACATTTTTTACAGATTATTTCTATCGCAAATACAAATAAAGTTATAAATCTTTTAAAGTGCACCCGAACTTTATGGACACCCCTATATATATATATATATATATATATATATATATATATATATATATATATATATATATATATATATATATATAATGACGAGAGAAAAACTTATCGACCGAGACACAAAGTAATAATTTATTAAGCTGCCATTACATTATTCGGCCTCTTTTTCTAGCGATCAGAAGATTCGCCTTGAACTGGCGTCATGCCCTGATCGTGTATTTTCCTTCGGAGAAATTGAATGAGCAGACGTACAAACAAAAAACAAGAAAGAAAGAAACCACGTTATAGGCTGAACAGCTAAAAGATTAGAATAGACGAAAGTTGAAAAAAATGGTGCACATGGCACAGAAAAGACAAGCAACAAAAAAAAAACAGCAAGAAGTGATCAGATGACATAAACAAAATATGAAGAATAACTTTCACAATGAAGGACAGGAATATAGACTTTAATTAAATTTATCTATATCGGCCAGTTCATATCTCTCTATCTCTCTATCCATCTATCTATCTCAACCTGTTCAAATCTGTTTGTCTCTGCCAGTTCATATCTATCTTCCTATCCATCTATCGCAGTCTGTTCATATTTATCTATCGCTCTATCTATCTCAGCCACTTCATATCTATTTATCGTTCTATCCATCTATTTCAACCTGTTCATATCTATCTATCTATCTATCCTAGCCAGTTCATATCTGCTTATCTCTCCTTCCATCTGTAGCGGGATATGCGTATATAAACGAAGAATTAAGTCAATCTTCAAATACGGATGTACAAATTCCAATATTTTTTATATATTTGATTAGTATTTTTCTTTCAAACCGAAGAAATGAATTACACATATTCTTTGCAAAGAATGTCACACACAATATCTTGTGTATCTTTTTTACAGTACAACTCAATGAATTGCGTTAGAACCTCAGCCTGTTTATCTATCTATCTAAGCCTGTTCGACTCGCTCTCTCTCTCTCTCTCTATATATATATATATATATATATTTATATATATATATATATATATATATATATATATATATATATATATCAACCTGTTAGCCTGTACATATCTATCTATCAATCTGTTCATATCTATGCATCTGTCTATCTTACTTCATATCTATCTACCTATTTATCTCACTGTGCATATCTATTTATCTATCTTTCTACCTATCTATCTATTTATTTAGCTCTGCCTGTTAATCTGTTCATATCTATCTATTAGATTGGTGCAAAAATAATGACGTAATAATGTCGTTTTTTGACGTATTTTTAACGTCAAAAAACGACATTATTACGTCATTATTTTTGCACCAACCTAATATCTATGTCAGCCTGTTAGCATGTTCATGTCTATCTATCTATCTATCTATCTCACTGTTCATATCTATCTCTCTACCTATGTCACTGTTCATATCTATCTATTTATCTATCTATCTCTCTATGTAAGCTTGTCACCATGTCCATATGTATCTATCTATCTATCTATCTATCTGTCTGTGTGTCTGTCTGTCTATCTATCTCACTGTTCATATCTATCTCAGCTTGTTCATGTCTATCTATTTATATATCTATCTATCCTTCTATCTAGCTCTGCCTGTTAGCATGTTCATATCTATCTATCTATCTATCTCAGCCTGTTCATATCTATCTAACTAGTTATCTATTTCAGACTTCTAAAGTTAGTTCAGATATGTGCTGTAACTAAATAATAATTGATCTGCCTCTTCTTTTGTTCAGTCAGCACTGATTATGAATAAAGAAATACCTTGATAAAGTAGAGATAATTAGTAAAGCGACTGGTTGACGAAATATACGTAATTATCACCCATTCAGAAAATATTGTCGAAAATTTCCGAAATGTAAAATAATCTATCTATCCATCTATCTATCTATCTATCTCAGCTGCTTGCTTTCTTTCTTTCTTTCTTTCCAACGCGTTCATTTCCTTTGTTTCTTTCTATCTTAACTAGGTCATATTATTGTATTATGATTCAGACATTAATCACTCCCAACAGTTTTTTTTTAGTACTGTTCAGTTATTGCTCACCTGTTTGCACCAAGTGACAGTTTAAAAATATTGCCTAAAATTTCAGAAATCTAAAATAATCTATCTATCTATTTATCTAACTTCATTGTCTACCTATCTCTATTCATGATGTATCTAGCTCAGTCGGTTCATATCTATATATCTTATGGCAAGGAATCATATGCAGCTCATGTGTAATAGTACCAAGCGTCTGTGATGCTAAGTGTCTACATGCTGTGGCGCCATCTATGGATTTCTATAAACAATCGTGCAGGTACCACAGGGTTTTCAAAGATTTAGGAGAACCACCTTGTCCGTTCCGCCAGTGAGAACCATATATCTATCTATCTATCTATCTATCTATCTATCTATCTATCTATCTATCTATCTATATTTTGACTAAGATTGATATATAGGTAGCTACATAAATAAAGAAATATGAATAGACGAATATATATATATATATATATATATATATATATATATATATATATATATATATATATAAACACATAGATAGATAGATAGATAGATAGATAGATAGATAGATAGATAGATTTGTATCTGCTTTGTCTATCGTATTCTGTTTATGTATATCTAATTCGCCCTGTTTATATTTATCTATCTATATATCTGTTTATATCTATTTATCTATCAATCTCTATTTGTATCTATGTGTCTTTCTATCTTTTTCTATTCCAATCTGTTCATACATAGCTATCTATCTATCATCTTAATCTGTTTATATCTCTCTATTTAAATCTTTTTTAACTATTTATCTATCTCAATCTGTTTATATTTACGCGCATATCTAAGTGTTCGTTTCTGTCTATCTATCGAGCTCAGTCTGTTTATCTATCTCAATCTGTATATATCTATCTCAGTCTGTTATATCTATTTCAGTCTATTGATATCTATTTCAATCTGTTGATATCTATCTATCTATCTATTGATATATATATATATATATATATATATATATATATATATATATATATATATAGAACTCTTATGTAGCGACGGAATCATATTTTTAAATAAATAATTATATTTAGGTTCGACTTTTGTATCGAGCACTGTTTTTAAAAATAATAACAAAAATACTAAAGAACTTTGGATTTTTTACCTAACAAGTTCTTTCCTATTTTCTATATATTTTCACACACACACACACACATATATGTGTGTGTGTGTATGTGTGTATGTGTGTATAAGCTCTTGTCTGAATTATTCTGAAGCAAAAATCTCTTACTGCACACTGCTTGATACAAAACTCTTTTCCCTCATGTAAATTGAATCTAAACCCACGAGTATAAAAACCAAATCTTCTCATTCTGAGGTCAATGATATCATTTTTTACCCTTAGGCATTGTTGTGTCGTACTCAGCGGCGGATCAACTATGAAACTGATAAAGCTTTCGCTTCAGGGTCCCTAATCCTGGAAAGTCCCTGAAGCAACTTTTTTAATGAATCACTTTTTTTTGTTTTTCAAGAAAATCGATGCAACTTTTTAAGTGTTTGTTAATAAAATAAGGCTATTTAACAGATATAATTACAAGCTAATGTGTTGAAGAATTTAATATTTATTTTAGAATAGGTTCTAAAGTGAATTTCATATGACTTCAGAATTTCCATGTAATTTGCTATATTTAAAAAATACATTCCCGAATAAAACACAGAATCTATTTATAACCTATATTTGGGAGGCACTACAACGCTTGCAAAATAAAAAAGAAGCCACCATCTTCCCAACAGAGGCTGTCTGCTTGAACTTCTTCTGGAAAATCGATGCAACATTTTTAAGGCTTTGTTATTAAAATAAGCCTATTTTATAGATAGGATTACAAGCTAATGAGTTGAAGAATATACTATTTACATTAGAATGGGTTCTAAAGTGCATTTCATATGACTTCAGAATTTCTATGTAATTCGTTATATTTTTAAAAAATACATTAGTGAGTGCACGCTAAACTCCATTAGTGAGGGTTTGATGGGCAGCACATAATCTATTTATAACCTATATTTGGACAGCACTGTAACGTGATGTAATGGTAAGCACACCCGTCTTGCTAGATTAATTACTGCTGAGTAGGAAGTTCGATCCTCACTGAGTGTTCCATACTTTTGGCCTTGTACCACATCTAAGTTACGCTTACTAAGAATCAATAATAATATGGACGGACGCTTTATCCTGCCCTCACCGTCCCACTGTCTTTCGACTTGATTGCTTCTTTCATTTGTCATAATTCGCATGCATAATACTGTCCATTAAAAGTTTCCGCCTTTTCCGGGTAGTCTATCATGATTACGCTTCCAAAATAAAAAATAAAGAAGCCATCACCTTCCCAACAGGGACTGCCTGCTTAAACTTCTTCTGGAAAATCGATGCAACATTTTTAAGGGGTTTTTATTAAAATAAGCCTATTTTATAGATAGAATTACAAGCTAATGAGTTGAAGAATTTACTATTTACATTAGAATCGGTTCTAAAGTGCATTTCATATGACTTCAGAATGTCCATGTAATTCATTATCTTTTAAAAAAATACATTGCCAATGAAACCCAGAATCTATTTATAACCTATATTTGGGGGTCACTACAACAGGAATGTAATGGTAAGCACACGTACCTCGCTACATTAATTACGGCTGAGTATTGAGTTCGATCCTCTCTGGGTGCTACCATACTTTTGGCCTTGCACCACATCTAAGTTATGCTTATTAACAATATCTTCATTTTCGCACTTTTCATGGTGTAAAGATTAGTTTATTTCGCTTGATCAATTACCACTGAGTCGTGAGTTAAATCCTCACTGGGTGTTCCATACTTTCGGCCTTGTATCGCATCTAAGTTACGCTTAGTAAGAATCAATAATTGTGTGAATGAACGCGTTATACTGTTCTCACCGTCCCGCTGTCTTTCGACTTGATTGCTTCTTTCAGTTGACTTAATTGTCATGCATAGTACTGTCCATTAATAGTTTCCGCCTTTTCCGGGCAAGTCTGTCGTGAAAACGCATTCAGAATCCCAAAAATCGAAAGACATCACCTTGCAAACAGACGCTGTCTGCTTGAACTTCTTCAGGGTGAAGGGAAACCGGAATGTTTACACCGTTTGCTTTCAATCTTTGATTCTGGTTCAAAGTGGTGAACCCAGTTTTCATCTTGAGTTATTAATCTACAGCGGAAATTCTCGTGGTCTGCCTGGAAGTGCTTCAGAAGTGTACTGAAAATGTCAACCCTCTTCAAATTCTGATCTTGTGTCCGCGTTCTTGGGGCCCATCTTGCAGTTAGCTTGCACATCCCCAAGATCTCAATTAAAACAGTATGGACTAAACCAGAACTAATGCTGATAGACTTAGCTATCTCCTGGGCAGTAAGATGTATGTAATCCAAAACCCTACAGTGAATGACATCAACTTGTTCATCAGTGGTTAAGGTTTTCGGACGACCTAACTGAGGGTGATCTTCTGTGCTGTCCCTGCCCTGCTTGAGTTCTGCAGCCAACTTTTTCACAATTGCATAGGAAGGGGTTTCCTCAGCAGGTGTCTGTACTCATGTCCTAATGCATTTCCTTGGGTGCCATACCTTTTCTTTTGCAGTTCCTTTATGACTGTTCAGGCCTCTGTTTTCTCCATTTTTAGATTTGTCGCACACCTCTCAGCTTTATATAAGCTTCAACTGCACATAAATTAAACCAGGAATCTGAATTAGCTGATCTAGTTTTATAAGAATCGGTAGTGTGATTCCACAAAATGTTCAGATATGGTTCTTCTTTCTTGGTGAGGCTTAGAACTTTTTGAATGACCCTCGTATATTGATAAAGAAAATAATGGTTAATCATATCCTGTTCATGATGAGAAAGAGTTCACTATAGATTCTATTTTCAAGTATTCCGCCGTCCCGTTATCCGCCATTTGTCTCCAGATCCCTGTAAAGAGAGGAATAATCTTTTTATCATGTTCGATGTTGGTGAGGAAGCAGACCTCAAACCAGTTCAAGCTACAGAGTCCAAAAATGTAGGTCTAGCATTAATGACATTTCTGTATAAAGGGTGTTCCAATAACTTGGACCAATTGTAATGTGAATTAAGTTTACGTGTCTAATGATTTTTTCTTTTTCTTTCAGATTTGGCGGACATTTGGGCGATATTATTTTTCACACATAATTGCCATGACTTAAATAACATGATCCAATAAAGAAATAAATGTTCACCAATAACACTGATTTATTTACTGCTGACTTTGATTTGTTTTAATGAAACACCATTATATATAATCCCTCTTAATGAAACACCCTTTACTTTCACATCGACAAGAAAACCAAGAAACTAATTGTTTTAAACAATTATTCCTTTGTACAACTTTTATTAGACGATGATTTTCTAAAACATAGATATGCTGCAAAGCCGAAAGTATGGGACACTTACTGAGGATCGAACTCACAACTCTGTCGTAATTGATCTAGCGAGACAAGTTTTCAAATCAATACACGACACCGGGACTAAAAAATAAAAATAAACATCATCCACGATAATGACTAAAAGAATAGCCGAAATCGCTAATATGTGCAACACATTTAGACAATTTTTACACACTTTATGTCCAGGAAAGAAGACATTTATACGAGCACAACAAAAATGAAATAAAAAGCTTAATCGTAGTACCTTATCATTCGTCTTTAATGAAACTCGTCACTTTTTCACAGACTTGCCGTCGCTTCCCTCTGTCTTATCTACAAATACTTTCACGGCAACTGCTCCGACGAGCTACTTTCGCTGGTTTCCAAACTGCATGAATTTAAGCGTGTTACGAGGTTGGCATCTTAATCCCACCCTTTCACTGTAGAAACCGTTAAATGTAGCAGTCTCTTTTACTCCAATAGCTTCATGTCTCGCACTTCCCGTCTGAGAAATTCCCTTCCTCTTAATTCTTACCTGACAGTTATAGTCTTCAAATATTAAAATGAAATGTGAATCTACATCTTCTAATGCCTTGATCTTGATCCCCGTCCTTCTATTTATCCTTTCCTCAATCACGGCTCTTTACTCTTGCTCCCACTCTCTGTAACCCCTTGTATGCTAGTGGCACTCCCAGCTTGCTTGGGGTGAAATACTTTCAAAAAAAAAAAAAAAAATATCTCCCACCAAAATCAAATGGGAAATTATAAAAAGGTCAGCTTCATACAATATTAACAGTAAAACTTGTAAATTACGCTTAGAGGAAAAATAGAAATAATTAGTTTTAAAACTCAAAATAAACTCTGAAACAAGAAAACTGAAATAATTGGTAAATGTAGGCACATAAATAAATAAGTACTTTGTTATCTAAGTACTAATTAAAAATAAACAAATGAATAAAATAATATATGACTTTAAATAAATAAGCAAAATAAATATAATATAAACTTAAAAAAATAAGAATAAAAAAATAATAAATAAATAAACATGCAAATATTAAATATACAAATCTATACGTGTTTATGTGTCCATGTACATATAAAAACACACACAACTACAAACGAACAAACGTAATCTCCCATAATTAATACCTGAATATATAACACCAAGGCAAAAATAAATAAACTCCTAGCCATTAACTAAAAATAAAACACTTGATAAAAGATAGCATATGATATAAGCAAATATTTAAGTTACTACATATACACTATTTAAAAATATGCGTGCGGGCGGGTGCGTGAAAATTGGTTGAAAAATAAGAACGGAAACAGTAAATATCGGCATTTTTCGTTATTTACGCGTTTTTTACTACATGGGTGAACTCAATCATCAAGTTAAATGACTTTTAAACATTCAACTTATTGTTGGCTACAATTGAGTGAAGTTTGTATTAGATTGCTTGAAAATTGAGGGATTTTTAGTTTAAAGTTTGTGTTGAAATCGATTTTTCGTTTTTCGCGGTTTTTCGCTAAAAGCGGTGTCGCAGAAATAAAAATGAGGTATCGTTGAGCTCGTCATGATGTAAGTAACCTACACACCGAGCTCGAACGAAATCGGAGGAAAAAAAGTTGGAATTATAGATGTTTGATCGGCTTTATCGATTATTGAATTTTTAAAAATTATCAATTTTACCATGTAACAACAAAAGAAGTTTATGCTGCAACCATATTAAACACACGAATTTATTCACTAGCTCAATCACTAAATCTACTTTCAAAATCTACCACGATTCTAACTGTAGAAGTCATAACATAATTTACCTCCTAGAATGCACATTATGCCAGAAACAATATGTAGGAAAATCTCAATGGCCCTTTCACTACAGAATTAATAATTATCGCAATCGAATTAAGTCGACTCCCCCATGAAAAATTATTACCTGTAGAACAACATTTCCGAATGGAAAAAACACGATTTCAAAACCCATGCCAAATTCACTATAATTTTGTTCAGAGCAGATAACATTAGAAAGATTTTAGAGTTCCATGAAAATAAGTGGATACAACGTTTAAAAACACACTATCCAGCCGGGCTAAACCATACATTTAACAATATAGATAGTACTAATATATAATTTACAAATCAAAACCTACCCACATTTCTCACCCACACAAGACAGACATGCTTACGGAAGTGTTGAGGCCTCACACTTATACATACAACCACACGAATATACACACTTACACACATCATACTCACTCACTCCCTAATGGGCCAAATGATAACATACACCCACAGCAATACACATGCTTACACATATCATACTCATTCACTCCCTAAGGACCAAATAACACACACACAAAAACTAAACAGAGACACATCCCCTCTCCAGGACCAATAAAACTGTCAAACTGACCAAGGGAATTCAGAGAAGCATAGATCCATCCAGCTCTTATCTCAAATAACAACTTAAAAGAGACTGTTTGACCAACAGAAGGAATGTTAAAAGATTCATCTTTAAAAAAATAAAAAAAACAAATGAAAGCTACAGACAAAAGTTCATTTTCTCCATCAAGACATTCATTTCTGTAGTTTACTGCTACCAGCAAGTAGAAATATTTCTTCTCCTGATGATGGCTATTTTGGCCGAAACTAGTTGAGGAATCTAAATGAAATAATAATAAAAAACGAAAGAATTTTAATATACAACACAGTGTGTCTGAAGATTTTAATTTTTTAATATTTTTTTATTGTTCAATATATATATATATATATATATATATATATATATAGATATATATATATATATTCAAACAGAGAATATGTTCCATAATCCTAACCAACGATAATTAATACCCTAAAAATAGAAAAAAACTTTAATGTTTAAACAGTACTTATGAATAACAAAACAAGGATACAAGTGTACATGCCCTCGTGTACGCGCGTTTGTATATGTATATATGTGAACATGTGTATATCTATATGCATATATGTATATATCTATGTATGTGTGCGTACGTGCCCGCAAGTGTATCAATATAGGCATATGCACATAAATTTAAACAATAATAAATAAAAACTTAATTATAAACAAACTTCCTACATTTAATGCTTTAATAGTATTTAAAATACCACGAAACCAAGTAAGATAACGAAATAATAGCCAAGCGAATATATATATAAATATTTACTATATCATTTAAGCATTAGAATCAATTATTTATGTAAAAATCGAAAGACTAGAACGCTCAAAAATTAAAAATAACACGTCTAGAAAAAATAACGGAAATCAAACAGCAAAAAATGGCTACAATTGATAGAAAAGAGGAAAACGGAGAAAAAAAAAGAAAAGAAAGAAAAAAAGAAAAAAAACGACTAAAGAATGAGTGTAAAGTGGATGAAAAAAGGACAAATAATTACAACATCCTACACGTTAGCGGTCAATTGCTGATACCCCGGAACGAGTGGACGGGTGGGTCCGTCTATGAAATTCTGGAGTCGAAATGCTGAAGGTAACATCAATCAACTAAGTGTAAAATGATATATATATATATATATATATATATATATATATATATATATATATTGAAATAGCAAAAGAAAAATTATGTTACGAAAAAATTTTACATAAAATGAATAGACAACACTTGTCTATAATATTTAATGAAACGTGTATCAATGAAAAGATGCTGCCTAAATACACACAGTTTAAATTACATGATCCAGCAGTCCACAATACTATCAATACTTGGGATTACAAATGTTGCCTTGTGAAAAGGCAAATCGAAATAGCAAAAGAAAAATTATATATATATATATATATATATATATATATATATATATATATATATATATATTATAATAATATTTTTTGTTTAAAAATATGATTCCTTCGCTACATAAGAGTTCTCATGTTTCAAAAACGAGAGCCGAAATCATCCAAATAATTAATAAAATTAAGTTGGATTGTGGTGTTTAGTCCCGTTTCATTTTCAAGCGAAATTTTAGGAATAAGCTATCTCTCGGTTTACGTGTATTTTTAGGCACGGTTCGTTACAGAATTTGTTATTGTGGGGGTGGCTAGACTATTTTCGTCTTTAAGTGGTCAGGGAGTTAATTCTTATCAATAGATTCATCATCCTCTGAGAGGTTTTGCTAAGCTTGGGTAGGGTATCTATTTCAAGGCTAATGTTTACGGTCATCCTTTAGTTGGTTCCCAGTGAAGGATATTTTTATGGCGCGCCTACAGTCGTTATGTGTCTGGAGAATTGTCTTTTATTATTGTCTATCTGATTATCTATTTATTTATTTGTTTATTTAAGTGGGTGTTTTATATACAGATCGCTTTGCATTGAATTTAAATTTGTTTTTTTTTAGTTTTTTTGACGACGACAAAAAGGGTTTTTCCTATTTAAAGGTTTGGCTAAGCTTTTTAGAATTTTACTTAGCTATGTTTTTTTTTTTTATGCTAATTATCTAATGCGAAAGTCTGTTGATGTCGGCAAAAAACCGTTAACTCCTGCCTAGGGTTTAATAATTTTTCATTATTTAGGAATTTAATGATGTGTTGTTTTTCCTGTAAGCATAAGAGGCATGGGTCATCCCAGGTTCTACAGGTTCTTGTTCTATTTACTATTTTCCATTTTACTTTTGGTGTTTTATTCGTTTCCTTTAGATGCCAGAAATATTGGGATAGAGATGTCTGATTTCTATTTTGAATATTGTTGAAGGAGCTCTTGTGTTGTCTCCATCTAATTTTAAAATTATTTTTTGTTAATCCTATGTATATCCTATCAGTGTTAGGGCTCTCAATGGATGAGATAGTGCATTGGTATACCACGGATTTTGTGAGGCATTTATTTTCCAACGGGCAGTTTTTAGGGTTTCTACAATCGCATAATTTTTCGTTATTTTTATCTAGTTTTAGTTTATGTGTTTTATTACTGTTTTGGTATGCGTGTTTTTCTAGGATTTTCTTATTGTGTCTTTTTATGATTCTTTCTATATTTTCCGTGCAGCTGTAACTCAGTTTCAATGTGTTTTTGTTAAAGATGTTGCTAAGTTTGCTATTAGTGGGAAAGTGCTTTTCAATTAAAGCTAGGAACTTATGGCCTAGTTTGGTGCTGACCATTTGGTTGTACGGTGGGGTATACCAGATGATCTTTCTTTTCCTGTTTCTCTTATTATTGGTACTAACGTTTCTATAGGTTATGTCAAAGTTTTTGTATCCGCTGTTTTTCAGGGCTGTGTTGTAAAAACTACTGTGCTGTTGGAATATTTCCTTATTTGCTGAGTTCATACTTATTCTTTTCTCTATTGATGTGGGTATATGCTTAATTATAGATGGAGGGTGGTTTGACTTAGGATGAACATACAAGGGATTAGTGTTAGGTTTTCTGTAAGGTAGGTGAACGTTGTTAGTTAAGTCTAGGGTTACGTCTAGGAAGTTTACTTTTTTTAATTTAGTGTTGACTATTGTTTTTAAATTTAGTTTCCCGAATTCATTGTAAATTACCTTTCTAATTTTCTCTGTTTTAAAGCTTGTGGAGCTCCTCACTACCATGAGCCCGTCATCTCTGTACAGCCCGATGTCCCCAACGTCCAGTTCACGGTGGGCGGTTAGATTGTACAGTATAAATAGACCGACAAGGTCCGAAGATTCTGCAGAGTCTAGAGATCCCATGGTAATGTCAAAGTTGTCATTGGTGTTTTTTATCCACTGGTCTCCATTATGGATGAGGACAGATTTCTTTGCACTGAGAATAATGTTTGTTTCTTCTTCAGTTAATATATATATATATATATATATGAAGAAATATAGTCTAAAGGTGTGCTATATTTATGGAATAAAGTGCTCAATATCAAAGATAGAGCGTGTGTAAATATAAAAGTGAACATTGAAGTCAACACTTAGAGACGACAGGCTGTTTCATGTTCGACGCAATCGTCAGGCCACCCGTTTGCGTCTAGCATGAAACAGCCTGTCGCCTTTGTGTTGACTTCAGTGTTCACACACGCACACACGCACACACACACACACACACACACACACATATATATATAAAACACCTACAGTAAAATGGAAATTAATTAGAAAAGCTAGAATATGTAGGTCATTAAATGATTCATGTCCTTTGTGCATTCATGAGAAACTATATATTACTATTATGTGAGAGAGCGGCTGCAGACGAGATGCCAGATCAGAGCCAATTACATTGCATATCTCTCTTTGGATTTTGCCAAGGACCTTGAGACAAACAGAGGGGCTCCAGACCATATATGTCAGCAATACTCCATGCAAGGGCGAATGGTTGATTTGTAGATCTGAAGGATCGATTCCAGGGAGAAAAATTTCCTGCCGCGGTATAGGGAGCCAACTTTCCTTGCGGTGGACGAAGCAGTTGACTCAATGTATTTGTTTCATCTCAGGTCAGCAGTCAATGTGAGACCGCGATCATAGAAAATGATCAATTAAAAAATTTAAAACAATTTTGTGCAGGGAGGGTCCCCGTTTTAGTTCACCCATCCCTGTATAGGGCCCTAAAACTGATATTTCCCTGGGATATCGGCGGTATCTCCCAAGACGGCACCATCAAGACTGAGATGGGCCATGGGTCTATGGGAGAGGCTGTTGGTATCCTACCACCGACTATGTTTAAACCAGTAGTACAACTCTAATCTGTTTTCACGATGGCGCTCTGGTTAGCCAGTGTAAATGTCCGGGGCCTGAGGTCCGAGTCTCGCAGGGCGAGGCTCTTTCGTGACCTTCAACGCCTCGGGGTGAATGTGTGTTGTGTGCAAGAGACCCGGTTTTCTTCTCATGACCGTGGGGACATTCTGTCTAAGGGGTTCGCCTTTTATTCAGCATGTTTTGATGGTCATTCGAGGGGTGTCTCTTGGCTAGTGAGCAGGTCTTTGAAGGCTGCATGTACCCTTGTCTTCGCGGATCCGGCGGGCAGACTTTACGTGCTGGATGTTACCATAAAGGATAAGGTTCTACGTCTCATTGGGGTTTATGCGCCCAATATCCATATATATTACTATTGCAGGTTCACTCCTCGCTAATTCCAATCTGACCTTCCGATTATTACTGCTCATGAGTGGTTTACACTTTGTGGCATGGCTTCTGTATTTCTTTTCTCGAACTCTTCTTAGAACGATGGATTGTGAAAACTCCCCGCTTCCTACACTGTGGAAGTTTATGGTGATATCATTGGCGTCGTTTCGAGATTTTTTCCTTACGGCACTCACAATGTTTCTGTCATGAACTGCTGTGGTTTACCTTGGCGAAACTGTTCAGTACACCAGTAGTATCTTTCTTTTTTATGACATTCCAAGTTATTGTGTTAGCTATGTCCAATTTCTGCCCAATGGCTCTGATCTATTTTTCTTTTTTTTCTCAGTTTCTAAATGGCTTGCGTCTCTCCCATAGACAGCTCTGTCGTCTTCATGTTAGTTTATACTTTTTTTAACAAGAATTGCAGTACTCACAGGTTAAACCCAAAGCTAATACCAAAAGTAGTCATTCAGAGCTATTTACTGTTTAAACAATCAATCTAAAATATAACACCTGGACAACAAGAAACACCTGTCAGTCATGTGTTCTGATAGTCTGATAAATGGGTGGGTTCAAACAAAAGGTGGTATGTCCTAAATTGTTTAACACATCTAAACGTTAATACAAGGAAATAAAAAATGAAATTCTGAATTCATTTTCAACCTTTGATCCTAAACCCAAATATCTTCAGGGGACAACAAAAACAAAGGAATTGGCTTTGCCGTTGCAATATACACTCCATTCCAAATTATTATCGAGATAACATTTTTTCTAAAATTTCAAAAACCGTCCAATCAATTCACACAAAATCTTCACACAATGTTGGCGATATGTACCTGCGCAATCACTGACATTTTCTTACTGATCTGCGCAATGTAAACAAACTGGCGCCCTATTTGTTATCAGCACGGTGATTTTAGCGTGCCAAAGTATTAGAAAAGTGTAAGAATTTAGTGAAAAGATGGGCCGTAAAAGCAGTTTACGTGATGCTGTAAAGAAAAATATCACCTCAAAACTCTCAAAAGATAAATCTACCCTAGAAATTTCTAAAATGATAGGGAGGTGTCATCAAACAATGAAAAAGTTCACCGCCGACGCTACACAAGTAAGCAAAAGGGCAGATAAAGGCAAGCCGATGGTTATTTCACGTCGTCTCAGGTCACGACTTAAACGAGAGGACACGAAAACCCTGGACTTACCAGTCAAGAGCTTTTCAGTCGCATTGGGGATCCTACTGTGTCTAAGATTTCACGGTGTTGGTATCTGAGGGAAATAGCAATAACAGTCAAACCTGTATCGAAGCCTCCGTTGACGAGAAATCACATTCAAAATCGATTGAAATGGGCCGAGGACAATATGAAGATTGACTTCTCTAACGTTTTGTTCACAGACGAAACTTGAGCAACACTTGATTGGCCAGATAGATGGTGCAAAGACTGGGTAATGAACGGACAGAATCACCATCAGGCGCCAACAAGGCGGTGGAGGCATAATTATCTGGGGTGGTATTATTGGAAAAAATTTGTGGGCTCATGGAGAGTACCAGATGGCTTCAAAATGACTGCTGATGCATATATAGCGTTTATAAAGGAGCAACTTGAATCGTGGACGAAATAGCAAAGAGTCGCCTTCAGAAGGGCCATTGTTTTTATGCAAGATAATGCTCCCTCAGATACTGCTCACGAGACTACTGAATATTTGAAACAGTTGGGCTTCGATGGACCTTGAAAAATGAAGTGGCCAGCAAATTCTCTGGATTTGAACCCAATAGAAAACCTTTGGAGCATCATGAAGCGAAGACTGTACGCCAACGGACGACAATTCAGGAGCAACGTTGAGTTGTAGGAAGCAATTCTTGACATATCTCGCGGCATTACAGCAGATGACATCCTACAATTAACAAATTCTATGAATCGTCGGCTTCTTCAAGTAATTTCAAAACAGGGAAAGCACATTCCCTATTAATTTGTTTAAAACTGTGCCTTTGTTTGTATCTGTTTTTATTTGTTTGATTATCTTATTTATTAGCTTCTTTTGATCATAAACATTCATGTGCAACATTAATAAACGTTTTGTTTGCTCAATTCTGCGAATTTTACTAAACCTTTTTAATAATTTGGCACGCTCAAATCACCGTGCTGATAACAAATATGGCACCAGTTTGTTTACATTGCGTAGATCAGTAAGAAAATTTCAGTGATTGCGCAGGTCAGTGTTGCCGACATTGTGTGAAAACTTTGTGTGAATTGATTGGACGGTTTTTGAAATATTAGAAAAAAATTCATCTCGATAATAATTTGGCACGCAGTGTTTGTATAGTCGAATTAACTTCTCAAAATAGAGATATTACTAATTGTTTTATATCTTTATATTCTATTGGATTTTCATACAAATTTAATCAGATACCCACACGCACACGAACTATAAATACAATAAATAAATATTTAATTTTTTGGGGGGGATCTATATTTCTAGATTATCAGTCAATACCCTCTGATAGTGATAATCGATACGTCAAAGAAAAATCGAAAGCCTTAGAGAGTATTTTATACCTAGTTAATCTCAGCCTGTAAGGTCCATTGTTGAACGTAGGCTTTCCTCGGAATCATGGGGATGAATGGGTCATTACTTTTCTATGATGGCCTGATGCGTGTTAGCGAGGACCAATGTAACGCGTTTGAACGAGCATGTCTCTTTTCGAAAGACGATGCCCTAATATATCTAACCCTAACCCTAACGCTAACCCCTAACCCTAACACTAACACTAAACCTACCTCTTAATATATCTATTGATGCCGAGCTGTATTTTATAGAATAGAAAGATACAAGTATATATTTTAATAAGTCCGGTATATAAAGAATGCAATACGCGAGAAATTTGGCCAACGTAGACCGGCGAATAATAGCTAATAGTGAAACCCCTTCAGTTGTTCTTTTTTCACCTGTTTGAAGAATATATTTTCTTGTGTTGTTATTGATTCGAACAAGATGCGAATGACAAATTGAAGAGACCAAAATTAGAAAAACTTAAATATCTGGAAAGTATTTTAATAAAGGACGAAAATTGTTACACAGTAATCCGAAGGTTATTGGCTTCAAAAAGCTAATCAAATTATTAAGAAGCAGGAAAATTTTGTTCGAAATATAGAATGTTGAATTGCTGTATCATGTCAACCTCCTATATGGCCTTGACAGCTCTCTCGTCTTCATGTTAGCTTATACTTTTTCTAACAAGAATTGCAGTCCTCACAGGTCAAATCCAGCTAATACCAAAAGTAGTCATTCAGAGCTATTTAATGTTTAAACAATCAATCTAAAAGGTAACACCTGGGCAAAAAGCAAAACCTGTCAGAAAATACGATCTCCTTAAAGATGAAGAAGAGACTCCAGGTAAGAGATGTGAGGTTCTAGAGCAGGATGCAATGAACACAATGAACGAAACAGGTAACAAGGATGTTTTAAGGGACATTGGAAAAAGAAAATAGAAGGAAAAATCAGAGCGAGAAAAAGAAGGGAGTAAATAAGGAAAAGATTGAGAGAGAAAGAGAGAGAGAGAGAAAGGGTGGAGCGATGGGGAAGGAGGAATAAGGAAATGAAACCAGAATCAAAATCAGTTGCAAAATATCGAGAGAAAGAAAGAAAAAGATACAAGAAAAAAAGCGATAAAAAGAGCGAAAGAACGAAAGAAAAAGTTTTAAAGAAGGAAAGAAATAAAGAAAAAATGAAAGATATAAATAGAGAGAAAGTAAGAAAGAAAAAGAAAGAACAAGAAAAAAAGAAGTGAGAGAAAAAAGAAAAAAAGAAAGAATGAATAAATGGAAGAAAGAAGAAAGAAAAAGAAATAATAGGAAAAGAAAGAGAAAGAAAGAAAATTAAAAGGAGCAATAACGAAAGAAAGAAGGAAATAAAATATATATATACTTAGAATAAGAAAGAAACAGTTGAAATTTCTAGGGTACATAATGAGAAATGTAGCCTCGGAAAATATGACACTCGTAGGACATATAAAAGTCAAGAAGAGCAGAGAAAAACAGCGAGCAACACACCAAACATGATTGTGTAAATTTTACAAAAAAGTATGGGAAAACAGTAAATAAGAAGAATAAGGAAAAGAAAAAACTTAATAAGAGTTACAAAAGATAGGAAGTTGTGGAGATCAGTGACCGCTAACGTCCTAAAGATACACGGCACATAGAAGAAGAAAACTATTTCACCATCATACCTGGTTTCTTTAAACTATTGATAGCAAAATTGAAACTTGTTTATATCGATGGTATAAGCGGTGGGAACTTATCAACATTTATTTACGTAGTTAAGAATAGAATATCGGTAAAACAAAAACTGTATCAGATGGTCGGTTGGGTAGAGGGGGGTGAAAAAGAAATGTAGGGAGAGAGAGAGTGATAAAGATTATGAAAGAGAGAGAGAAAGAGAAATGACAGAAGAAAGAGAAGAAAAAGAAATCAAAATAAAAATGAAAAACAAAGAGGAATAAGAAAAATATTAGTAAGAATAAAAATGAATAAACAAATGAAAGGCAAAAGAGAGAAAGAGAGAAAGGAGAGAGATTGAGTGAAGAAAAAAAGGAAATGAATGAAATTAAAATCAAGAGAAATGGTAAAAAAAATAGAAAATAGAAGAAGGAAAAATCAGAGCGGGAAAAAGAAGATAGTAAATAAGGAAAAAGATTAAGAGAGAGAGAAAGAGAGAGCGATGAGGAGGGGGAATATGGAAATAAGACCAGAACGAAGGAAAGAGGAACGAAATTTAGGGAATCAAAAACGGGTGTAAAATGTCGAAAGTGTGAGCAAAGAAAGAAAGAAAAATATAAAAGAAAAAAAGAGATAAAAAGAGCGAAGGAAAGAAAGGTAAAGTTAAAAAGAAACGAAGAAAGAAAGAAATGAAGAAAGAAAGAAAGAAAGAAAGAAAGAAAGAAAGAAAGAAAGAAAAAGAGAAAATAGAAAGAATAAAGAAAAAGAAAGAACAAGGAAAAAGAAATAGGAGAAAAAGAAAGAAAGGAAGATAATCAAAAGAAACAATGACGAAAGTAAGAAGAAAAGAAAAAAGAAAGAAAGAAAAAAGAAAGAAAGCATAAAAACGGAAGATAGGAAGAAAAATAAAAACGAAAGAAAGAAAACAAAAAAAGAATAAAAAAGGAAGAAAGGAAGAAAAATAAAAACGAAAGAAAACAAAAAAGAATAAAAACGAAAGAAAGAAAAACAAAAAATAATAAAAACGAAAGAAAGAAAGAAAAAAGAAAGAAAGCATAAAAACGGAAGATAGAAAGAAAAATAAAAACGAAATAAAGAAAAACAAAAAAGAATAAAAGAGGAAGAAAGAAAAACAAAAAATAATAAAAACGAAAGAAAGAAAGAAAGAAAGAAAGAAAGAAAGAAAGAAAGAAAGAAAGAAAGAAAGCATAAAAACGGAAGATAGGAAGAAAAATAAAAACGAAAGAAAGAAAAACAAAAAAGAATAAAAACGAAAGAAAGAAAGAACGAAAAACAAAAACAATAAAAACAAAAGAAATAAATCAAAAGATGAAAATACGAAGAATTATACAGCGAAATATGATGTATAAATGATATTTTAATGTCATCATTTTTATTTTTCACAAAAATAAAATAATTTATATAAGCATCAATTTCGCTGTCATTCCATTTCATTTAATTCAAAATGAAATGTCTTTCCTTTTTTCTTTTTTTTTTTTTTTTTTTTTTGCCAATTTTAATTCATTCTGATGAAGCTCTCCATCGAAGTACAAACAAATATTGAAATTAATAAAATTAAGTGTGGAATCATAACATGCAAGAGAGAATTTTCAGTTCGCATAAATTAGACGAGAAGAGAAACTCTTTAATTCTAAGCAGACCTTAAGCCTTGCTTCTTGGATTCTGTCTTTCAACGCATTCTCATTACTTAAACACTTCCCTAAAACCCAATCTTACAAACGCCTATTATGCAATGGTCATTTTGAAGGATATCAAATTTATTTGCACGTTTCTGTGTAAATTTTTCTCGAGTTCATTTCCACCAGATAAATAGCTTTATCACAAGAAGCATTTGTTTCTTCAGGACTTTAGTCTAAACACCGCTCGGATAATAGACTGCTTTCGAAAACTGAAAATAAACAAGGTTTGAAATCAAAGAATGACGTAGCTGCTTATATCGCAGTTCCACCTACTCATCTTAACTGACTCTTTCTATAATTTGTGTAAATAAATTGAAAAAACATATTTCTGTTATCCGAGAGGAAAAAATTATGACTTTTTTTTATAAAAGTGACGCATATAATCAACTAGATCTTTGTAAAACGCTCCCGGCGAAATCCACTTAAAGCCAAGATTATTTCTATCTGAATTCTAGGATGAGGACTTATTATTTACAATATTTATATTTGAACTAATATCTTCATCTTTGTTGTTTTTACCTCACCGTTATGGCCGTCGTCTACCCCGACCTTCTTCAAGTATCTGTTGAAGTGACCTTCAGGATATCGCAAAATGAACTCATTATTTAATCTACGTTAGTATCAGTGTGTTTGTTTAACGGCATATCAATTCCTCATGGGTCATTTAAGGCTAAAAAAATTAATTTTCTTGTGAGATTTGAAGTAATAAATATATATTCGTTATTCTGCTTTCACAATTGAATACATGGTAGATGATACTTAGCTTTTGTGCATATACTTAGATATTAATACATGCTTAGAATATTGCTGCCACATATGGTCCGGTACCTTTGCTATTTACTTGAAGATAAAATCCAAAGAAGAATCAGCAATATTATTAATTCTGTCCTGTTTTATCGACAGGAGATGTTAACACCTCGAATTGTGTGAAGAGAAGAAAGATAAAATACTTTTGTGAAAGATATTGATATAAAATTAACAAAGAGTACACTTTAAACATTAGAAATGTCTAATATATTGTTGTGCAATTATCATAATAATATATTAGAAGACAATTAAATGTTTTATTTTAAAATCGGACATTATTTTCCAAACAACCTCATACTATTTCCCAGTGTATGCAAACGGTGTGTCATGTATTTGAGAACAAAATTCTGAAAGTCATTGATGAAAAATTAACAAAGCGGACACTTTAATAATCATTAGGAATAAGCAATATTTTTTGTGCAACTATTATAATAATATATCAGAACAAAATTAAAAGGTTTATTCTAAAATCGGACATTATTTTTCGAACAACCTAATACTATTCCCCAGTGTATGCGAAGTGTGCGTCATGTATTTGAGAACAAATTTCTTGAAGAGAGTGATACTTTAATACTCATTAGGAATGAGTAATATATTTTTGTGCAAATATTATATTACAATTAATTAAAAGAACATATTCAAAAATTATTTTCGGAACAATCTAATAATACAAAGCCTTGATGACCAGTTCATCTAAAACTTGCTGTGTCACATGCACTGGGACGAATCATATTAGTAAGGATGAAGTGCTATTTGGACATCTTTTTTTTCTGAGAACCACCACTTTATTGAACAGATTCCTGAGAAGATGCATACCGTGGCCTTTAGGGTCCTAGGGGCACCACATGTCGTGTTTCTTGGGCAACATAGCCTGACGGAGCCCAATCCTCTCCAGGCTGTTCTATATTCAGAGTTTTCATTTTCACAGAACCCAGTCTGCTATTAACCCTTATCTGGGCGGAGAAGATAGGATTCATACCTTTCCCAAGGTTATTAGCACGTAAGTGAATGTAATGGATGCGACTGGAACTCGAACTCGGCTCTCCGATTCCTCAATCCGAGCCGTTACCCATCACTCCAACGTACATCCGAGATCACCAAAACCTTAACCACAATCTATCCTACATATCCTTATAATCAACACAACTTATTGCCTTCTCTTATGTCCATACAAGAACCCTCTACCTTGAATAGCCATATTGTATTAGGTGAAAAAATATGTGTGCCTCTTAGCTATAAGTTTAATAGCAAAATAGCCTGCGTCGTCTAGCCTTGATTGGTAGCCTGTCTAGGAGAAAGGCTTACTCGGTATCTTTATAGCTTCAGTGTCTCTAAGACTTGTAGCGTATACTGGGAAAAACAGTCTGGAAGCAGATAACAAAATGAATTCAGAGAATACACAAAGATAGGAGGAGTAGGACAAGGATGTGTTTTCTTACATGATTTTTTTAACCTGCATAGCGAAAGGAAGTAAAGAGAACTAGACGATCTACGAAAATTTATTCTTGGCGGGAATAATCTTAACGTTATGACACAGTTTTCATGGCAAACTCAGAAAGAAAGTTTATAATAGCAGACAAAGAAAGAAAAATTTTAATAGCAGACGCAGAAAATAAGATTTTAATGGCAGACAAAGAAAATTTTTAATGGCAGACAAAGAAAGAAAAGTTTTAATAGCAGACAAAGAAAGAAATGTTTTAATGGCAGACGCAGAAAAAAGATTTTAATGGCAGACAAAGAAAGACAAGTTTTAATAGCAGACACAGAAAAAGATTTTAATATCAAAGAAAGAAATGTTTTAATGGAAGACGCAGAAAAAAGTTTTTAATGGCAGACAAAGAAAAGTTTTAATGTCAGACGCAGAAAAAAGATTTTAATATCAGAAAAAGAAAGAAAAGTTTTAATGGGAGACGCATAAAAAACGATTTTAATGGCACACACAGAAAAGTTTTAATGGCAGGTGCAGCAAGAAACCCGAAAGAAATATTAGATGGAGTAGTAAAAGAATGCAAGAATGATTTATTTTTTAAATCATATCACCCCTTGGAAGGCAATGAATCAACTAAGACACAAGGGGTTACTGAGTGTGGAAGAAGGAAATAGAAACAGTAGGTAATAGGAAGAATAGAAGAGTAATCAAGCCAATAGATAACGATTGACATAAAATTTTTGAAGATTAAAGTCGGCTGGAAAGCATGAAGCTGGAAGCGAAGTGCGGGAAAATAAACTGTTATCATACGGTTACATCTAGCCAATTGTGAATTGATGAGACCTTGCCGCCAATCTAGTACTGCGTTTATATACAAAAAGTCTAGGTACGTTATCGAAGATTTCATCAAAACAATTACCATGAATGTATTTATAGAAAAGGCACAGGGAAGCTACATTATGGCGATGGGAAAGCGACGACAGGTCAAGAGCAATATTATAGCTGATTCTTCTTTCGATTTTATCAAGAATCTCTAAATAGGCATCAGGAGCAAACTATTTCAGATTATTTAAAGCCAGAAAATATCTTTAGATTTTAAGATTGTCTCCTTTTTTCTTAATGATACAAGTTCTAATAATTATTCCATATCTGATGTTTCCATAGGTTTTCCAAAGGTATTTGGGCGTAAGTGAATATAAGGAACCCAAATGGAATTGGAACTCGGCACATCGATTTCAAATTCCAAGCCGCTATCCGCTACACCACCCGCACATACACAACGCTACGTCAACTGGCATTCCTTAGTATTGTATTTTTATGCTACACCCATTTAGGATGTCTAAAATCATGGCTCACAGATTAATTTTCTTTATTATCCACAAACTGCCATAAATTCCTGAAAACGATATTGGAATGCCTTCTCCACAGTTTTGGATTTAAAGATGGAACTTCTATGGAAATCTAAGGAATGCTAAGGATTTTATTTATAATGCTTTATTTCATATGACTTTATCTCGTATGATTTTCGTATATATGGGTTTGAATAGACTTCCCTGCTTTTCAACAGTTCAAATCTTTGTCTACCAGACTGTGCACACGAGAATCTTAATAAAGAAAGAGCGCATTATTTACATTATTCGGACTATTGTCCTCATCTTTGTCGACATATTTATTACAACGTTTCGGCCGTTGTACGCTCCGGTCTTCTTCAGGTGTTTGGGATGTCGAATTGAACCCTTTATTTTGCTAACTGGGGTAGACTGTTCTAGTTCCACGCGCCATGTTTGGCTTCAAGAACACCAGTATTACAAATCCTACGACGCACAGACATCTGCACTTAATGGCAGGCGGGGTGGTGGTGGTATGCGTGCCGGAATTTACAAGAGAACAAATATGATCCTCATCGTTTATTGCAGACACCAGAAACACATTTTATCAACCACTTTGCTCAATTTCATCTTCGTCTCTACAACTATTTTGTTTTTTTATGAATGCTATCGATACCAATTTGGATACCGAACGTTTTTGATGTTTAAAATCTGCATTTGTAGGTAATAAATATTAGACTGTGAAGTTTTCGACACGGACATAAATTTGCTTTCTTCAACTGCTGATTGGGTACGAGAATGATTTTCCCTGGAGTTTTTCGCGTTGATATCTTTAAACTAAGTCGGCTCTATTCTTTTATTTCTCGTTTGAAGTATTCCGCCTAAAAACTTAAATATATATTTTTTATTACCTTATTTTAGTGGACACCCATATTTGAGTAGACGCTCCGTTTATTGATCCGACGTTATATTTATTTATTTTCGTCTACCGGCCTGAATATTCGAGAAGTTCTGTTAAAGACAAATTTACGATGTCTGACAGAATTCAAAACCTGCGTCCTATGCGGTTGAGGGACCTGTCCTTAAATCCCATCCACTCTTGCCGACTCTTTAAAAAACACATATGTCTAATCATATACGTTTATCCAATTAATATAACGCTTAATGTAATAAGAAATAGTTTAGATCTGTCTTTCTCGTAGGATGACTGCTTTTTCAAGACTACAGATTTCAATCTACCCTACTATTAAACCTATAAGTTAAGTGAAAAGGGATGTGTTTGTGTCTTTTCCAAAGGTAATAGTACGTAGTGATTGCAACAGACTAAGAATAGAACATACTCAGATTTCCGATTCAACTTACCAATGATCTCTGGCTTACGGCCATATCATGTTGAAACACCGGTTATCGTACGATCACCGAAGTTAAGCATTGCGGTGCTTAGTCCGTATATTAATGGGTGACCGCTTGAAAATACCAGGAATTGTAAGATTGAATGTGCGGGTGTTGTAATGGTAACTACACGGAAGTCGAAAACGGAGAGCCGAGTTCGATTTCCAGTCGAGTTCGTTATATTTAGGGTTTCACTTGCGCAAAAAGACCCTTTGGAACTTTATGAATCCACTATTTTCCTCCATGGCTACATGTTAATTAGTAGTGCATGTATCAGGAAATTATTATTACCTAAAAAATTATCATAATCTAGAAATATTTTCTGATTTTAAATAACCTGAAAATGGTTGATAAACCATAAAAAACAACTTAATCAATCAGTAGAATAACCTCTATGCTAAACGCACATCACATAAAATAATTATTTGGTTTTTATTATTCTTGTTGGCCATGTTCGCCAAGTCTATGAATATAGAATACAGCGCAGTACGTAATCTGTTCAATGAAACAATGTTAACGATTAACACTTACCAGCAGCTGTTCCGTAATTCTTCAGTCTTCGATATCAAAGGCTGGCAATGCATATTCGGGAAAAAACATGGCTGCCTTTATACACGTCGCATTGAATATTTTGAGCCTTCTGGTTGGTTAAGCCTTCTATTGGTGAACTATAAAAGGAGTCAGCTCATTTTGACTGTCTTACTAGTACGTCAGTGTACCCCAAAATTCCAACGATTCTAAATGCTAAGGATCATGAAGAAGTATAGTGTTTCTCCGTGATGGTATTCTGTGTTGTCCTCGACTGGTCTCCGTGACCACAGAACTATGAATACACTAAATATGCACATTTTATAATTGCAGTCTTACAATGAAAGTCCTGTAATTGTCTATCCATAGTGCAGATGGTCCATGCATTGTGGAGAGCCACGTCCTTCTCGAGGTAGCGTAGTCTATAGGCTAAACACGATGAATCTAGAGTAGTCAAACCTCAATAAAAAAAATGTCCTGCATATACCTTGTGAGTATGAAGTAGTTCATGTGGCATGTATTCCGAGACCAATTGTAAGAACACCGTGGCTGTACATATGAACAATTTGTTTGACAATGGACTGCCGCGCATTCTCTAACAAGTTGAGAACTACGTGATTTGGGAGGAGCTAAGACCGCTGATCTTATTAAGCACAGAAAGACAAATATCCAACAGGTCGACGATGATATTTATTATTCTGAAGAATTATTGTTTTACTTAAGTATTCTATTGAGGAGGCACGGTGGAGTAATGGATAGTGTCGCGGATTGAGGAATCGGAGAGTCGAGTTCGAATTCCAATCGAATCCATTACATTGACTTACGTGCTAATACCTTTGGAAAGGTATGAATACTCTTTTCCGCCCAGCACACAATGGAAAATATCAGGATACGCCGGGTTCTACCGGGTTCTTGGATGGCAACTGGTCTACAGGAAGAAATGGCAGCCTACTGCGAGAAAAAATCTGCCTCGACAGTCATATACTGAAAGATATATGATAGCCTACACGTGTATCACGCATGGTACATAACTGACTGACTAAGTATATTATTAAAAGCACCAATTATCAAAGTGAATGTCGCTTACCTGCTATAAAAGACGGCATCCCCAATATGGACCTCCGCCTGCCGTGGAACGCTCCTCCGATGGGGGAATGAGGAAATATTTGAACCAAAAGAACGGTGTTAATGGCCTTTAGGATTATATATTGATTTTAAGATAACTATAACAGTCAGTAGAAATTTATTACACCTTAGAGAAATCAGAAACAAATCTAAAATCATTATTTGCTAAAAATAGGATAATTTTCCCCCGGAAAAGTTTATGGATATTGGGTTTTTATGGAATCGATCTCATATATAAAAAGCAAATTTATTTGAATATAAATCTGAAAATATTTAATTTATTTACACGTGAAGTATTTTTCTCATCTTTCTTGGCATTATCACAAAGTTTTACTTGTTACCTCTCTAGCATCACCCCTACTCGGGCTTCATCTGAATAACCCACTGGGAATTTTGAAATGAACCCTTTATTTAATGTACCTAGGTTAGATCATTCCACTGCGCATGTCCAGAAATATCTCGCCTAGTTCTTATTTCTAGTATTGCTCATTCAGTTTTTGCATACTTTTCTTAGCGTTAGGAAGGAATCTTTCCCTATTCGAATGCAACCTTCGAATTTCAATGTCACATTTTTCGTCCTCTGTTAAAACAATTCCCAAATGATTCCTTTTTCATACTTGCTCGATTCGTAGTTCCGATCTTGTGCTGATCGTCTCGTTAACGACCATTTCTACTGAATTCTTACGATTGATTAATAGTCCTATCTTCTCACTAAACTTTTCTCTCTCCACTTGGAGGATCTGCTGCTTTCTTACTTTGTCATAGTGTACAAAATATTCAAATTTTAAAATCTGAACATATTCTATATTTTTTTCTGTTTGAATTTCTGTGATGATAAATTATCAATATTTATATTTTTTACTATTATACTCATCTTTCATTTTCATCAAAACGGTTACTCTTTTCGTCCCTCCGTCCTTCCTAGTGTGTTTATTGATCTGGATAACGTACATAGAATTCTGAACTGAAGATTTCATTTAATCTATGGGGGTAGACTATTCTCGTTCCAATGCTCATGTCAAGGTATGAGTGGAATAGTCCGAAAATAAATTGTGCAAGGACATATTCAAGTGTATATTGCTATATCCTCTGGCCTTCCTTAGGTGTATATTTATCTGGGCAACCTACATAGAATTCTGAACTGCAGACTTTCTTTTATCAATGGGGGTACACTCTTCTCGTTCCAATGCCCATGTCAAGGTATGAGGGGCATAGTCCAAATATAAATTGTGTAAGGAATTATTCAGGTGTATATTCCTATATCCTCTGGCCTTCCTTAGGTGTATATTGATCTGGGCAACCTACATAGAATTCTGAACTGAAGACTTTATTTAATCAATGTGGGCAGACTATTCTCGTTCCAATGCCCATGTCAAGGTATGAGGGCGATAGCCCAAATATAAATTGTGTAATGACTTCTTCAGGTGTATATTTTTATATCCTCTGGCTTTCCTTAGGTGTATATTGAACTGGGTAACCTAGATAGAATTCTGAACTGAAGACTTTATTTAATCAATGAGGGTAGACTATTCTCGTTCCAATGCTCATGTCAAGGTATGAGGGGAATTGTCCAAATATAAATTGTGTAAGAACTTCTTCAGTTGTATATTGCTATATCCTCTAGCCTTCCTTCGGTGTATATTTATCTGGGTAACCTAGATAGAATTCTGAACTGAAGACTTCATTTAATCTATGGGGGTAAACTATTCTCGTTCGAATTCCCATGTCAATTTATGAGGGGAATACTCCAAATATAAATTGTGTAAGGACTTCTCCAGGTGTATATTGTTATATCCTCTGGCCTTCCTTAGGTGTATATTGATCTGGGTAACCTACATAAGATTCTGAACTGAAGACTTTATTTAAACAATGGGGGTAGACTATTCTCGTTCCAATGCCCATGTCAAGGTATGAGGGGAATTGCCACCCAAAAAATAGTGTAAGGACATATTCAGGTGTATATTTTTATATCCTCTGGCCTTCCTTAGGTGTATATTGAACTGGGTAACCTAGATAGAATTCTGAACTGAAGACTTTATTTAATCAATGTGGGTAGACTATTCTCGTTCCAATGCTCATGTCAAGGTATGAGGGGAATTGTCCAAATATAAATTGTGTAAGGACTTCTTCAGATGTATATTGCTATATCACCTTCACTTGATTAGGTTTATATTGATCTGGGTAACCTACATAGAATTCTGAACTGAAGACTTCACTTAATCTATGGGGGTAGACTATTCTTGTTCGAATTCCCATGTCAAGTTATGATGGGAATAGTCCAAATATAAATTGTGTAAGGACTTATTCAGTTGTATATTGCTATATCCTCTGGCCTTCCTTAGGTGTATATTGATCTAGGTAACCTACATAGAATTCTGAACTGAAGACTTCATTTAATCTATGGAGGTAGACTATTCTCGTTCCAAAGCCCATGTCAAGGTATGAGGGGAATAGTCCAAATATAATTTGTGTAAGGACTTATTCAGGTCTATATTGCTATATCCTCTAGCCTTCCTTAGGTGTATATTCATCTGGGTAACCTACAGAAATACTCTGAACTGAAGACTTTATTTAATCAATGAGGGTAGACTATTCTCGATCCAATGCCCATGTCAAGGTATGAGGGCAATAGTCTAAATATAAATTGTGTAAGGACTTCTTCAGGTGTATATTTTTATATCCTCTGGCCTTCCTTAGGTGTATATTGAACTGGGTAACCTAGATAGAATTATGAACTGAAGACTTTATTTAATCAATGTGGGTAGACTATTCTCGTTCCAATGCTCATGTCAAGGTATCAGGGGAATTGTCCAAATATAAATTGTGTAAGGACTTCTTCAGATGTATATTGCTATATCACCTGGCCTTCCTTAGGTGTATATTGATCTGGGTAACCTACATAGAATTCTGAACTGAAGACTTCATTTAATCTATGGGGGTAGACTATTCTCGTTCTAAAGCTCATGTCAAGGTATGAGGGGAATTGCCCCCAAAAAATAGTGTAAGGACTTATTCAGGTGTATATTGTTATATCCTCCGGCCTTCCTTAGGTGTATATTTATCTGGGTAACCTACATAGAATTCTGAACTGAAGACTTTGTTTAATCAATGTGTGTAGACTATTCTCGCTCCAATGCCCATGTCAAGGTATGAGGGGCATAGACCAAATATAAATTGTGTAAGGAATTATTCATGTGTATATTACTATATCCTCTAGCTTTCCTTAGGTGTATATTTATCTGGGTAACTTACATAGAATTCTGAACTGAAGACTTCATTTAATCTAAGGGGGTAAACTATTCTCGTTCGAATTCCCATGTCAATTTATGAGGGGAATACTCCAAATATAAATTGTGTAAGGACTTCTCCAGGTGTATATTGTTATATCCTCTGGCCATCCTTAGGTATATATTGATCTGGGTAACCTACATAAGATTCTGAACTGGAGACTTTATTTAATCAATGTGGGCAGACTATTCTCGTTCCAATGCCCATGTCAAGGTATGAGGGCAATAGTCCAAATATAAAGTGTGTAAGGAATTCTTCAGGTGTATATTTTTATATCCTCTGGCCTTCCTTAGGTGTATATTGAACTGGGTAACCTAGATAGAATTCTGAACTGAAGACTTTATTTAATCAATGTGGGTAAACTATTCTCGTTCCAATGCTCATGTCAAGGTATGAGGTGAATTGTCCAAATATAAATTGTGTAAGGACTTCTTCACATGTATATTGCTATATCACCTGCACTTCCTTAGATTTATATTGATCTGGGTAACCTACATAGAATTCTGAACGTAAGACTTCACTTAATCTATGGGGGTAGACTATTCTTGTTCGAATTCCCATGTCAAGTTATGATGGGAATAGTCCAAATATAAATTGTGTAAGGAATTATTCAGGTATATATTGCTATATTCTCTAGCCTTTCTTAAGTGTATATTGATCTGGGTAACCTACATAGAATTCTGAACTGAAGACTTTATTTAATCAATGGGGGTAGATTATTCCCGTTCGAAATCCCATGTCAAGGTATGAGGGGAATACTCCAAATATAAATTGTGTAAGGACTTCTTCAGGTGTATATTGTTATATCCTCTGGCCTTCCTTAGGTGTATATTGATCTGGGTAACCTACATAGAATTCTTAACTGAAGACTTCATTTAATCTATGGAGGTAGACTATTCTCGTTCCAATGCCCATGTCAAGGTATGAGGGGAATAGTCCAAATATAATTTGTGTAAGGACTTATTCAGGTATATATTGCTATATCCTCTAGCCTTCCTTAGGTGTATATTTATCTGGGTAACCTACATAGAATTCTGAACTGAAGACTTTATTTAATCAATGTGGGTAGTCTATTCTCGTTCCAATGCTCATGTCAAGGTATGAGGGGTATAGTCCAAATATAAATTGTGTAAGGACTTCTTCAGGTGTATATTGCCATATCCTCTAGCCTTCCTTAGGTGTATATTTATCTGGGTAACCTACATAGAATTCTGAACTGAAGACTTCATTTAATCTATGGGGGTAAACTATTCTCGTTCGAATTCCCATGTCAATTTATGAGGGGAATACTGCAAATATAAATTGTGTAAGGACTTCTCCAGGTGTATATTGTTATATCCTCTGGCCTTCCTTAGGTATATATTGATCTGGGTAACCTACATAAGATTCTGAACTCAAGACTTTATTTAAACAATGGGGGTAGACTATTCTCGTTCCAATGCCCATTTCAAGGTATGAGGGGAATTGCCCCCAAAAAAATAGTGTAAGGACTTATTCAGGTGTATATTGTTATATCCTCTAGCCTTCCTTAAGTGTATATTGATCTGGGTAACCCACATAGAATTCTTAACTGAAGACTTTATTTAATCAATGTGGGTAGACTATTCTCGTTGCAATGCCCATGTCAAGGTATGAGGGCAATAGTCCAAATATAAATTGTGTAAGGACTTCTTCAGGTGTATATTTTTATATCCTCTGGCCTTCCTTAGGTGTATATTGAACTGGGTATCCTAGATAGAATTCTGAACTGAAGACTTTATTTAATCAATGTGGGTAGACTATTCTCGTTCCCATGCTCATGTCAAGGTATGAGGGGAATTGTCCAAATATAAATTGTGTAAGGACTTCTTCAGATGTATATTGCTATATCACCTGCACTTCCTTAGGTTTATATTGATCTGGGTAACCTACATAGAATTCTGAACGGAAGACTTCACTTAATCTATGGGGGTAGACTAAACTTGTTCGAATTCCCATGTCAAGTTATGATGGGAATAGTCCAAATATAAATTGTGTAAGGACTTATTCAGTTGTATATTTCTATATCCTCTAGCCTTCCTTAGGTGTATATTGATCTGGGTAACCTACATAGAATTCTGAAATGATGACTTCATTTAATCTATAGGGGTAGACTATTCTCGTTCCAATGCCCATGTCAAGGTAAGAGGGGAATAGTCCAAATATAATTTGTGTAAAGACTTATTCAGGTCTATATTGCTATGTCCTCTAGCCTTCCTTAGGTGTATATTCATCTGGGTAACCTACATAGAATTCTGAACTGAAGACTTTATTTAATCAATGTGGGTAGACTATTCTCGATGCAATGCCCATGTCAAGGTATGAGGGCAATAGTCTAAATATAAATTGTGTAAGGACTTCTTCAGGTGTATATTTTTATATCCTCTGGCCTTCCTTAGGTGTATATTGAACTGGGTAACCTAGATAGAATTCTGAACTGAAGACTTTATTTAATCAATGTGGGTAAACTATTCTCGTTCCAATGCTCATGTCAAGGTATGAGGGGAATTGTCCAAATATAAATTGTGTAAGGACTTCTTCACATGTATATTGCTATATCACCTGCACTTCCTTAGATTTATATTGATCTGGGTAACCTACATAGAATTCTGAACGTAAGACTTCACTTAATCTATGGGGGTAGACTATTCTTGTTCGAATTCCCATGTCAAGTTATGATGGGAATAGTCCAAATATAAATTGTGTAAGGAATTATTCAGGTATATATTGCTATATTCTCTAGCCTTTCTTAAGTGATAATAGATCTGGGTAACCTACATAGAATTCTGAACTGAAGACTTTATTTAATCAATGGGGGTAGATTATTCTCGTTCGAAATCCCATGCCAAGGTATGAGGGGAATACTCCAAATATAAATTGTGTAAGGACTTCTTCAGGTGTATATTGTTATATCCTCTGGCCTTCCTTAGGTGTATATTGATCTGGGTAACCTACATAGAATTCTTAACTGAAGACTTCATTTAATCTATGGAGGTAGTCTATTCTCGTTCCAATGCCCATGTCAAGGTATGAGGGGAATTGTCCAAATATAATTTGTGTAAGGACTTATTCAGGTATATATTGCTATATACTCTAGCCTTCCTTAGGTGTATATTTATCTGGGTAACCTACATAGAATTCTGAACTGAAGAGTTTATTTAATCAATGTGGGTAGACTATTCTCGTTCCAATGCTCATGTCAAGGTATGAGGGGTATAATCCAAATATAAATTGTGTAAGGACTTATTCAGGTGTATATTGCCATATCCTCTAGCCTTCCTTAGGTGTATATTTATCTGGGTAACCTACATAGAATTCTGAACTGAAGACTTCATTTAATCTATGGGGGTAAACTATTCTCGTTCGAATTCCCATGTCAATTTATGAGGGGAATACTGCAAATATAAATTGTGTAAGGACTTCTCCAGGTGTATATTGTTATATCCTCTGGCCTTCCTTAGGTATATATTGATCTGGGTAACCTACATAAGATTCTGAACTCAAGACTTTATTTAAACAATGGGGGTAGACTATTCTCGTTCCAATGCCCATTTCAAGGTATGAGGGGAATTGCCCCCCAAAAAATAGTGTAAGGACTTATTCAGGTGTATATTGTTATATCCTCTAGCCTTCCTTAAGTGTATATTGATCTGGGTAACCCACATAGAATTCTTAACTGAAGACTTTATTTAATCAATGTGGGTAGACTATTCTCGATGCAATGCCCATGTCAAGGTATGAGGGCAATAGTCTAAATATAAATTGTGTAAGGACTTCTTCAGGTGTATATTTTTATATCCTCTGGCCTTCCTTAGGTGTATATTGAACTGGGTAACCTAGATAGAATTCTGAACTGAAGACTTTATTTAATCAATGTGGGTAGACTATTCTCGTTCCCATGCTCATGTCAAGGTATCAGGGAATTGTCCAAATATAAATTGTGTAAGGACTTCTTCAGATGTAAATTGCTATATCACCTGCACTTCCTTAGGTTTATATTGATCTGGGTAACCTACATAGAATTCTGAACGGAAGACTTCACTTAATCTATGGGGGTAGACTATTCTTGTTCGAATTCCCATGTCAAGTTATGATGGGAATAGTCCAAATATAAATTGTGTAAGGACTTATTCAGTTGTATATTTCTACATCCTCTAGCCTTCCTTAGGTGTATATTGATCTGGGTAACCTACATAGAATTCTGAACTGAAGACTTCATTTAATCTATAGGGGTAGACTATTCTCGTTCCAATGCCCATGTCAAGGTAAGAGGGGAATAGTCCAAATATAATTTGTGTAAGGAATTATTACAGGTGTATATTGCTATATTCTCTAGCCTTCCTTAAGTGTATATTGATCTGGGTAACCTACATAGAATTCTGAACTGAAGACTTTATTTAATCAATGTGGGTAAACTATTCTCGTTCCAATGCTCATGTCAAGGTATGAGGGGAATTGTCCAAATATAAATTGTGTAAGGACTTCTTCACATGTATATTGCTATATCACCTGCACTTCCTTAGATTTATATTGATCTGGGTAACCTACATAGAATTCTGAACGTAAGACTTCACTTAATCTATGGGGGTAGACTATTCTTGTTCGAATTCCCATGTCAAGTTATGATGGGAATAGTCCAAATATAAATTGTGTAAGGAATTATTCAGGTATATATTGCTATATTCTCTAGCCTTTCTTAAGTGTATATTGATCTGGGTAACCTACATAGAATTCTGAACTGAAGACTTTATTTAATCAATGGGGGTAGATTATTCTCGTTCGAAATCCCATGCCAAGGTATGAGGGGAATACTCCAAATATAAATTGTGTAAGGACTTCTTCAGGTGTATATTGTTATATCCTCTGGCCTTCCTTAGGTGTATATTGATCTGGGTAACCTACATAGAATTCTTAACTGAAGACTTCATTTAATCTATGGAGGTAGACTATTCTCGTTCCAATGCCCATGTCAAGGTATGAGGGGAATGGTCCAAATATAATTTGTGTAAGGACTTATTCAGGTATATATTGCTATATACTCTAGCCTTCCTTAGGTGTATATTTATCTGGGTAACCTACATAGAATTCTGAACTGAAGAGTTTATTTAATCAATGTGGGTAGACTATTCTCGTTCCCATGCTCATGTCAAGGTATCAGGGAATTGCCAAATATAAATTGTGTAAGGACTTCTTCAGATGTAAATTGCTATATCACCTGCACTTCCTTAGGTTTATATTGATCTGGGTAACCTACATAGAATTCTGAACGGAAGACTTCACTTAATCTATGGGGGTAGACTATTCTTGTTCGAATTCCCATGTCAAGTTATGATGGGAATAGTCCAAATATAAATTGTGTAAGGACTTATTCAGTTGTATATTTCTACATCCTCTAGCCTTCCTTAGGTGTATATTGATCTGGGTAACCTACATAGAATTCTGAACTGAAGACTTCATTTAATCTATAGGGGTAGACTATTCTCGTTCCAATGCCCATGTCAAGGTAAGAGGGGAATAGTCCAAATATAATTTGTGTAAGGAATTATTACAGGTGTATATTGCTATATTCTCTAGCCTTCCTTAAGTGTATATTGATCTGGGTAACCTACATAGAATTCTGAACTGAAGACTTTATTTAATCAATGTGGGTAAACTATTCTCGTTCCAATGCTCATGTCAAGGTATGAGGGGAATTGTCCAAATATAAATTGTGTAAGGACTTCTTCACATGTATATTGCTATATCACCTGCACTTCCTTAGATTTATATTGATCTGGGTAACCTACATAGAATTCTGAACGTAAGACTTCACTTAATCTATGGGGGTAGACTATTCTTGTTCGAATTCCCATGTCAAGTTATGATGGGAATAGTCCAAATATAAATTGTGTAAGGAATTATTCAGGTATATATTGCTATATTCTCTAGCCTTTCTTAAGTGTATATTGATCTGGGTAACCTACATAGAATTCTGAACTGAAGACTTTATTTAATCAATGGGGGTAGATTATTCTCGTTCGAAATCCCATGCCAAGGTATGAGGGGAATACTCCAAATATAAATTGTGTAAGGACTTCTTCAGGTGTATATTGTTATATCCTCTGGCCTTCCTTAGGTGTATATTGATCTGGGTAACCTACATAGAATTCTTAACTGAAGACTTCATTTAATCTATAGGGGTAGACTATTCTCGTTCCAATGCCCATGTCAAGGTAAGAGGGGAATAGTCCAAATATAATTTGTGTAAGGAATTATTACAGGTGTATATTGCTATATTCTCTAGCCTTCCTTAAGTGTATATTGATCTGGGTAACCTACATAGAATTCTGAACTGAAGACTTTATTTAATCAATGTGGGTAAACTATTCTCGTTCCAATGCTCATGTCAAGGTATGAGGGGAATTGTCCAAATATAAATTGTGTAAGGACTTCTTCACATGTATATTGCTATATCACCTGCACTTCCTTAGATTTATATTGATCTGGGTAACCTACATAGAATTCTGAACGTAAGACTTCACTTAATCTATGGGGGTAGACTATTCTTGTTCGAATTCCCATGTCAAGTTATGATGGGAATAGTCCAAATATAAATTGTGTAAGGAATTATTCAGGTATATATTGCTATATTCTCTAGCCTTTCTTAAGTGTATATTGATCTGGGTAACCTACATAGAATTCTGAACTGAAGACTTTATTTAATCAATGGGGGTAGATTATTCTCGTTCGAAATCCCATGCCAAGGTATGAGGGGAATACTCCAAATATAAATTGTGTAAGGACTTCTTCAGGTGTATATTGTTATATCCTCTGGCCTTCCTTAGGTGTATATTGATCTGGGTAACCTACATAGAATTCTTAACTGAAGACTTCATTTAATCTATGGAGGTAGACTATTCTCGTTCCAATGCCCATGTCAAGGTATGAGGGGAATGGTCCAAATATAATTTGTGTAAGGACTTATTCAGGTATATATTGCTATATACTCTAGCCTTCCTTAGGTGTATATTTATCTGGGTAACCTACATAGAATTCTGAACTGAAGAGTTTATTTAATCAATGTGGGTAGACTATTCTCGTTCCAATGCTCATGTCAAGGTATGAGGGGTATAGTCCAAATATAAATTGTGTAAGGACTTATTCAGGTGTATATTGCCATATCCTCTAGCCTTCCTTAGGTGTATATTTATCTGGGTAACCTACATAGAATTCTGAACTGAAGACTTCATTTAATCTATGGGGGTAAACTATTCTCGTTCGAATTCCCATGTCAATTTATGAGGGGAATACTGCAAATATAAATTGTGTAAGGACTTCTCCAGGTGTATATTGTTATATCCTCTGGCCTTCCTTAGGTATATATTGATCTGGGTAACCTACATAAGATTCTGAACTCAAGACTTTATTTAAACAATGGGGGTAGACTATTCTCGTTCCAATGCCCATTTCAAGGTATGAGGGGAATTGCCCCCCAAAAAATAGTGTAAGGACTTATTCAGGTGTATATTGTTATATCCTCTAGCCTTCCTTAAGTGTATATTGATCTGGGTAACCCACATAGAATTCTTAACTGAAGACTTTATTTAATCAATGTGGGTAGACTATTCTCGATGCAATGCCCATGTCAAGGTATGAGGGCAATAGTCTAAATATAAATTGTGTAAGGACTTCTTCAGGTGTATATTTTTATATCCTCTGGCCTTCCTTAGGTGTATATTGAACTGGGTAACCTAGATAGAATTCTGAACTGAAGACTTTATTTAATCAATGTGGGTAGACTATTCTCGTTCCCATGCTCATGTCAAGGTATCAGGGAATTGCCAAATATAAATTGTGTAAGGACTTCTTCAGATGTAAATTGCTATATCACCTGCACTTCCTTAGGTTTATATTGATCTGGGTAACCTACATAGAATTCTGAACGGAAGACTTCACTTAATCTATGGGGGTAGACTATTCTTGTTCGAATTCCCATGTCAAGTTATGATGGGAATAGTCCAAATATAAATTGTGTAAGGACTTATTCAGTTGTATATTTCTACATCCTCTAGCCTTCCTTAGGTGTATATTGATCTGGGTAACCTACATAGAATTCTGAACTGAAGACTTCATTTAATCTATAGGGGTAGACTATTCTCGTTCCAATGCCCATGTCAAGGTAAGAGGGGAATAGTCCAAATATAATTTGTGTAAGGAATTATTACAGGTGTATATTGCTATATTCTCTAGCCTTCCTTAAGTGTATATTGATCTGGGTAACCTACATAGAATTCTGAACTGAAGACTTTATTTAATCAATGTGGGTAGACTATTCTCGTTCCAATGCCCATGTCAAGGTATGAGGGGAATAGTCCAAATATAATTTGTGTAAGGACTTATTCTGGTCTATATTGCTATATCCTCTAGCCTTCCTTAGGTGTATATTGATCTGGGTAACCTACATAGAATTCTGAACTGAAGACTTTATTTAATCAATGTGGGTAGACTATTCTCGTTGCAATGCCCATGTCAAGGTATGAGGGCAATAGTCTAAATATAAATTGTGTAATAACTTCTTCAGGTGTATATTGCTATATCCTCTAGCCTTCCTTAGGTGTATATTGATCTGGGTAACCTACATAGAATTCTGAACTGAAGACTTTATTTAATCAATGTGGGTAGACTATTCTCGTTGCAATGCCCATGTCAAGGTATGAGGGCAATAGTCTAAATATAAATTGTGTAAGGACTTCTTCAGGTGTATATTTTTATATCCTCTGGCCTTCCTTAGGTGTATATTGAACTGGGTAACCTAGATAGAATTCTGAACTGAAGACTTTATTTAATCAATGTGGGTAGACTATTCTCGTTCCAATGCTCATGTCAAGGTATGAGGGGAATTGTCCAAATATAAATTGTGTAAGGACTTCTTCAGATGTATATTGCTATATCACCTGCACTTCCTTAGGTTTATATTGATCTGGGTAACCTACATAGAATTCTGAACTGAAGACTTTATTTAATCAATGCGGGTAGACTATTCTCGTTCCAATGCCCATGCCAAGGTATGAGGGGAATAGTCCAATTATAAATAGTGTAAGGACTTCTTCCGGTGTATATTGTTATATCCTCTGACATTCCTTAGGTGTATATCGATCTGGATAACCTACATGGATTTCTGAACTGAACACTTTATTTAATCTAATGTGGTTAGGGTTAGGGTTAGCCAGTTTTCCTTGATGATCCCATGTGGTGAAATCTATGTAGGTAGTACCTGGCTCATTAGGATTTATTTATTTTAATTTTTCTGTACTTAGTGGATTTCCTTTTAACTTCCTTTTAACTTATTACTCGCTGTATTTTTTTCTTTGTGTCAAATAGTTAAGGTAATGTACTATTTTTTTTCGCCCTGTTCAGAGGTCTCTGGTTTTTCCTCGAAAATTTTTTCCTCGGATACCTATTGTTGTGGATTCCGGGTTTAAATTCGGTACCAATAAATAACGAACACCATGAATGAATATAGGAAAATAATGTATTAACGTAATAATACAAACTGGTAAAGCAGGCTAGTAGTTCCAGGAATACGGGTCAGTAGCCAAAATATATATACAGTCTTTGGTATTGAAGTATCGCTGTATGACTTCTTACTGAGTCTACATGCTCACTCACTGTGACTCCTACAACGCTGTTACCTCACCCTCACTCTTCCAGTTTCCTACAACCTTTTACTCTGTCACTCTCGACTCGACTCTTCGGTCTTATTCTCGTCTTACTCTCGTCTCGCTCTTGCAGTTAGGTTCATTTGCATAAAAAGGGGTGGACCCCACAACACCAATTTATTTGAAAATTGTGCTATCTAGGTGTTTTTTTTCAGCCACCATGTATGAATGATATATATATATATATATATATATATATATATATATATATATATATATATATATATATATATATATATATATATATATATATATATATATATATATATATATATATGAAAAATATTTAGTAAATAGGAAAGAACTCGTTAGGTAAATAATCCAATGTTTTTTAGGATTTCAGTTATTATTTTTTTTAAATAATGCTCGATACAAAAGTAGAGCATAAATATTATTATTTAAAAATATCATTCCAACACGCTACATAAGAGTTCTCATGTTTCAAAACAAGAGCCGAAAACTTCAATATAAGTATTTGAATTAGATTGAATTAAAGTAAGCTCTGTTCCATCTTCATGCGAAATTTCTTTTTTTGGAATAACTTATTTCTGAAATTTACGTGTTTTAATGGCATATTTATTATTGAAATCAAAATTTCTATGGTAACGGCTATAGCGATTGTTTAAATAAAAAGGGATGTAGGGTGTTAATAATTTGTATCAGTATAGAGTTACATTCACAGATGTCAAGTCAGGGTAAGGTTGGGGTGTCTAAATTTAAAACGGAAGATGATTTCGCCTAGTCTGGTTTACGTGTCTATGGAGATTTATTTATTTATTTATTTTATTTTTTCTGAAAGGTTTTTGCGTATATAAAAAAACTGCCGTGACATTTGTTTTTTGACCCCAAAAAAAATTTCGCTTGAAGGTGAAATGGAGCTTACTTTAATTCAAGTTTTCGCCTCTTGTTTTGAAACATGTGAACTCTTATGTAGCCATGGAATCATATTTTTAAATAAATAATTATATATATATATATATATATATATATATATATATATATATATATATATATATATATATATATATATTTAAAGATATGTTTGGTGGTACAAAATTTTATCACTGCCATGAAAAGACAAAAAATAATTTTATTATTACCACTCATGATGATAATAAAAAGTACAGATGCAAAACGGGCTAGCTAACAGGTTTCATATCTCGCTCAACAGGACTAAATCGAGGTAAATAGAGTAAATTATATAATAAAAAAAAGAACAATGGACAAAGTTTATCGGTGGGAGAAAAAAATTTGATGGTAATTAGTTGGAGGCCTTATATAAAGTCCTTCTCTTTTAAAGATAAAATATATATATATATATATATATATATATATATATATATATATATATATATATATATGATGTTTGTTCATTTAGTGGGTGTCTTTTTTTACAACCAACAAAAGTGCAAAGTGTATAAATGATTACTTGGAATGTATTCCTTTGAATGCCTTTTAACCGTATGCAATCAGTTAATTATTCTCTAAAGTACTGAAGTAATTTTTAAAGCCATGTCGTTTCAGGTGAACATAGATTACACTATGCTCTGAATGTCATATGTGATGGACAGGTTTTTATTATGTGAAACACTATATATCAATCAATTCTTTTTGCCAAATAAGCGGAGTTACCTTGCAATAGTTATAAATCTGAAAACAGGCAATAGTGTGCAGAAAATTTTTTATTTTTATTACAACTCCATCTTTTTCTTTTCAGAATCTAACAGAGAAATAAAAGAACCCCTATAATGAATTCTAAACATTTTATGGTAAAGGAACTCAAGAAAAAAATGATGATAGCGATCTAAGTCTTGATAATATCTCATCCCTTGATGAAAATGAAAATGAACAGACTAACGTTTTCCACAGGCATGAACTGAAATGATAGTACTGATCAATTGTTAGGCTTGCTGCAGTACTAGATTGGCAGTTAGGTCTCATTATTTTACTGTAAAGTGTAAGCGTAACTCCTATTCTAATTGTTTATTCTCTCACATTTCAGGTGATCATGACTCCTCACTGCTTCTCTCTGTCTTCATTTAAGCAAGGAAAACAAATTAAGCAACGGAAGTTGTGGTTAGAGTCACCAAGTTTCACATGCGACATCATTTACTCAAGTTTCAATGGACGAGTATGTCTCTGAAGATTGTCTATCCAAGGTTTTGTTTATTACACTTTGCGACATTTTGGAGAACTGGTGCGAGTAATGATAATTCGAAATTTCTGGAATGTGTCCAATGCCACATCTTCGCATAACCTTTCAACAGGAAAAAATCTTCTTAATATTCACAGGCAGATATTTACATGAGAACAAAAAGCTTTTATAGATGACGGTGCGTCATACCGTACAGTTAAATGAATCAGGAATGACAAGCCCCGAAAATATAAAATGGTTCTCAAGCTTGAAGACTGAAGAGATATCTTATGAGTGTTTATTCGCCATAAAGAAATATATAGTTAGAAAAATTTTCAGAAATCAGAAATTAATTAGGTCGTTTTTGTTAGTGGGTTTTCAATAAACTCTAAAAATCTAATTTATTATTGTTATGTATTAATAACACATCGAGGTAGAAATTTGTTTATTTCAAATTCATGTGTGAATTCCATGGTAGGTTCTTTATTGTGTCTAATAGATTCATATTATGAGGATATAATAAAAGAACTTCATCACAGATAGAAAAATAGATAATGAAAAGACTGAGATAGATATATAGATGGATATACAGATAGATAAGTTTCTCGACTGTAATAGATAGAAAGATCTACACTTTAAGAGATATATAAACGAGCCTCTACGGATAGATAAAAAGATATATAGATAGGAACAGACTGAGATAGATAGATAGATAGATAGATAGATAGATAGATAGATAGATAGATAGATAGATAGATAGATAGATAGATAAAATATTTCTACACTATAAGATAGATATATAAACGAGCCTCTCAACTATAGATAGAGAGAGAGAAAAATGTTTCTACATTATAAGAAAGATATATAAATGAACCAATATATATATAGATAGATAGATAGATTGAAAGTAAGGAAGGAACAGACTGAGATAGATAGATAGATAGATAGATAGATAGATAGAAAGAAAGAAAGAAAGAAAGAAAGAAAGAAAGAAAGAAAGAATGAAGGGATTGCAATTACATATCGAAATACGTGCAACAAGAAGAAAATGTAAAAGGTCTGTATTCATTTACTTTTGTTTGTCGAAACGCACACCTCGTGAGATAGAAAAATTGATTAACTTTGGAAATGTAAGTTATAAGAAATGAAGAAGAATGGAAATCACTTGCAAAATAAAAAGTGGAGCTGCCACTGATGCAAGGTAAAAGTTTTCTTGAAAGGCAAAAATGTTCCGGCTTTCTACTTGTGATTGAAGTATGCATTATTCACCTTATCGATTGAGCGGCAGCCAAGCAAGGCTAAATGTTCGCATCTTACGCTTATAGGCATCATGAATTATTGCTAACATATCACAGAGAGAGAGAGAGAGAGAGAGAGAGAGAGAGAGAGAGAAGGGTGTTCCAATAACTTGAACGGATTTTATATGTGAATTAACTTTAAGCGTCTAATGGTTGAAATTTCCAAAGACCTAAGTTGTTAAATCTGAAAGAAAAAGAAAGAAATCATTAGACGCTTAAATTTAATTCATATTTAAAGTCGGTTCAATTTATTGGAACACCCTATATATATATATATATATATATATATATATATAAGTCTGTGTATGAATGTGGATCCACATTGGTATAGATGTTGTGTAATACAATATATATACATACATACATATATATATATATATATATATATATATATATATATCAACATGTATATTTCTTAAAAAGCTATGGAATACAGGATAGCACATACACACGTGTCTATATATATATATATATATATATATATATATATATATATATATAGTATTAAACAAGATTGCATCATATAGGGGATAGATCCATTTCAACCGATAAAAACTTCGTCAGTCTTATTCAACTCCAGGTTATAGACTGAGATCGTGTCGGAATTAAACATTTAAGCTAAATAAGGTTGAAATAGATCTAACCCCACCCCCGCCATATGAAGTAATTTTGGATTTTGTTGAGTAATACTATTTATTGGCTCTGTTATAATAAATATACTGAACTTCTTTTTACATTATTCGGACTATTGTCCTCATCTTTGTCGCCATATTTATTACAAAGTTTCGGCCGTTGTACGCTCCGGCCTTCTTCAGGTGTTTGGGATGTCAAACCGAACCCTTTATTTTACTAACTGGGGTAGACTGTTCTAGTTCCACGCGCCATGTTTGGCTTCAAGAACACCAGAAATCTGTAACACGAGTGAAAGTGGGAAAATCAGGCATGGCCGACCACATATGGAAAGAGAAGGGAGATCACCGCCCTCTGTGGGATCAGTTTGAGATCATAGACGGAGAACACCATTGGAAAATTCGTAAACTTAAGGAATCAACACATATGCTAGGCTACAAAAATCTCCCAAGCCGACCAAGCATAGAAATGAATACAATATGTGAACCAGTAATAATTTGTGCCAGAGAAAAGCGATAATAACTGCATTATGAGCTCTGATAAAAACTTGCAATATGAGTACTAGTAAAAAAAATGGTTGCTGAAGACATTAGGTTTATAATACCCAGAAATTCATTCACAGATGTCCTCAAGGACACATGATAAGGTGTTAGTTAGATCCAGTGATATGACCCAAAAAGTGGAAGTTCAATATTTCAATGTTAAGGCAGTGTTAGAACTTTCAGAGCGGAATTAACAGGAGATAACTGATAACTGACATCCATTAAAACATGGCACGTGGAACTAGAACAGTCTACCCCAATGAGCGAAATAAAGGGTTCAGTTCGACATTCCAACCACCTTTTCTGTATTTGAATACCCACCAGCGAAAATCTTACTCACTTTTTAGATTGTAAGAAAACTTTTTGATGGATAATAGTGTTCTAGTCATACAGGTCTTACTAATTAATCCATACCTCGAGGAGAAAAGGTGGGTTCAAATCTTTCCCAAAGTTATTTGTGCATAAGTGAATAAAACTGACCCGACTGTAATTGGAACTCGCCTCTCCAATTAAGAAAAAAATAATTAATAGCCATTATACAATACACCAACTGCACATCCAATCTTATAGCGCTTGGTATTCCCGAGAGATGAACCATCTAGATAATGACCAGGTCTTACATTGTTTAAATTTGGTAACCGTACAGGAACCGGTGTTTTTACGTGACGTGGTCATAAGCCAGATCGAGAGAGAGATAGATAAATCTGAAAATCTTTTTTTTCTTTCTTTTCTTCTCCATCTCTTTCTCTTTCTCTCTCTCTATCTATCTATCTATATATATATATCTATATCTATCTATATATATATATATATATATATATATATATATATATATATATATGTCACCCTGTTCACATCTATTCATCTACCTTAGCCTGTTCATATCTATCTAATTAATTATTTTAGCCTGTTCTTATCTCTCTTTCTTTTTATTTATATATCTATCTATCGTTCTTAGTCTGTTCATATCTATGTATCTATCTATTTATCTATCTTAAGCTGTTCATATCTATCATTTTTTATATTTGGACTATAAAGCTATTCAAAACAGGAATAACAAAGAATTCCTCTTTATTTGTCTTGTATTTTCTTTGCGAACACGAGATTTCTCTTCTGAAATTAGTTTGCTTTAAAATTGTCCGAATGACTGACCGTTCTGAGCGATCTGTTCTTATAAATAACCTAAAAGTTACTGGGAGGTAGAAAAATTCTTAATTAAAAATGCGGCCAGTACCTTGTGGCCTTATTCTTACCTGAGGTCGTTAATAATTCATATTTGTTTTGTTTGTTTCATGATAATTTTTTCTCTTTCTATCTTTTGATTATTTACAATAGGTCCTGTTTATTTTTAAAATACCGACAATGTAGCAAACCTAAAGAATATGACAAAAAGCAGCAATAACATGAGAGAAAATCTTGTTCAAATTTACATAATTTTTAATCATTTCACCCGAAACCTAGCCATAAAGCCCCACTAAGATTCAATCGGTTACTTAGATTGAAAGAAGCAGAAGATACTAAAAGAACCGAATTCAAAGAAACAGATGACGATGATTGACATTACATTTAATTTTTTTGAAGATCGTAACCCTGCCAGGATTTATAAGCGGCATAATGTTATAGGATACACAACACTCTGTTGATGGCTGATGTAGAAAGGATATTCCGGGACATCCTAGATCAGGTAATAAAATGAAATCAGAAAAATTGAACCATCCGTCAACTGCAAGAAGACAAAAACTATTCGACACTCACAGAGGCCATTAATGATTTATACTACAACTATACTGAGCAGGCCACCGTTACAAGTTCTGGAAGATAATTTTGTTTTATCACTAGTTTGAACAAGGTCGGTTCACTCGAACCTTCGGTCACTAGCTCAGTTCAACCATCTATCGATGGCTTTCAGACATTTGTCCAGTTTTAATGACAAGACATGGGTCAACCTGTGGTATGTTCGTCAGACACTTTCCAAAGACGCCGCACACAAGGGTCGCCTCCCTAGACCGAAAATATCAAGAAGCCCCAATTCCTAACAAACCGACCCTGGTGAGATACGAACCCGGATCTCATGGTCGGAAAGCAAATGTACTAAGCACTCGGCCACAGGACCTCCGTATAGATATTTGTAAGTCGATATATATTAGGTTGTCACAGATGAAATGACGCATTTTTTTGGTTGGTTGTTGATCCGGTCGTCTAACGAAATAAACTCCTTAGTATATAAAAAAAATCTTGATTTATTCTTGCCTCTTTTTCTCTCCAGAAAATTTTTCTTTCAATACATTGTTAGTCATAAGTCCAGTGAAAATGATTGCAAAGAAACACTGTCAACAAATCTCACTGCATGAGTACAAATTGAGAAAAAGAACCACTTTTGCATCGAATTATTACATGTGATGAGGAATGGATACTCTTTGACAACAGTAAGAGCGTAAGCCAGTAGTTAGATGCAAGTGAATTACCAAAACAATACCCAAACCCTCCACTGCACCCTAAAATGTCAATGGTTACTGTATGGTGATCTTTCAAAGGGGCAATTCATAATTCATTCTTGCCCCAAAGGAAAACAATAACAGCAACCGCGTATTGTGAAGAAATAGAATGTATACACGAAATATTGAAAAATAAACATCCTAGATATGTAAATAGGAATGGCTCAATTTTCCTGCTCGACATTGCACAGCCGCATGCTTCTCAGTCCAAAAACTGCCTAGACTGAATTATGAAATTTTGCCTCACCCTCCATATTCACTTGATATCTCTCCTGCTGATTATCAAGTATTTTCAGTTTTTCATACGCAATAAAATATTCTCCAATAAGGAAGAGGTAATCGAACCATTTGAACTGTTCATCACATTAAAGGATAAGAAGTTTTTTTAAAGATAGGACCAAGAATTTAGAGGTTCATTAACATGGTGCCTATTTCAACTAAATAAATTAGTTATTTAACATTTCAGATGCGTTTTATTCATTTCCTATAAAGTACGTCATCCGTGACGATTTAATAATTTGTTCCAGATGGTTGTAATTAAGTTTGCCATTCCAATTATAAGCAATCAAATTTTAACTATTTAATTCAAATACATTAATATATCAAAGAAAATGAACCATGTTCATTCTTCTTTGGCAAGAGGCGTTGAAAAATAGCTTTTAGTAACTCATTGTAATATTTTAGGTGTCAAAAAATCTGCTAAGCATGAGAGAGAACCAGCTTGAAAAGATTTTTAATCAATTATTATTTCTGGAGATAATAAATCATCTTTCCTGACGTTTTGCCATCGGATGATTCCTTATCAGAAAGTATTTTCGCATGGCTTATTGAAAATAACAACACGCTGTGTACTTCTATACGTTCAACAACTTAATTCCTACATAGATAGATAGATAGATAGATAGATAGATAGATAGATAGATAGATAAGAATAGACTGAGATAGATAGATAGATAGATAGATAGATAGATAGATAGACAGACAGACAGACAGACAGAGAGATACTCAAAATGCATTAATCAATTATATTGAATATAATAAAATCTATATTTCTGAGATGAGGTATTGTAATTATTTATACTATTTATATTGTTCCGACTGTTGTCTTCATCTCTGTTGGCACATTCATGACGTTTCGGCCGTTGAGCGCACTGGCCTTCTTCAGGTGATTGGAATTTCGAACCGAACCCTTTATTTTGTCCACCGAGGTAGACTGAACTAATTCCACGTGCCATGCCTCTTCCTGATATCTCAGTATCAGTTATTTCCTTTTTTAATCAACTCTCCAAGTTTTTGTTCACCTCTGCTGTGGCCAGGTATTGAACTCACAGCTCTTTGGGTCAAGTCACTGGATTCAACCAATGCTTTTATCCACTGTGCCATGATGAAAAAAAAAATTAGTGAATTAAGTTAAAGGGAGATAACTGATACTGAGACGTCTAGAATAGACTACACCAGACTGAGACTAGGGAATACTAGGGAAACGACAAGAGATGAACGGGATTCAAGAAAACAGAAGATGGCGATTGACGTTGCATTTAATTTTTTTAAGATTGTAGTTATCAGGGAAGCAAGGAAACTGAAGGGAGTTCCACAGGTGGGAAGTGGAAGAAGTGGCGGTTGCATTTGACTTTTCCAACAGTAAGCGGGTGGAACCTAGTTGCCAATCTAGTATCACGCTTAAAGTCGGGGCACCAGAGAAAAAAGCGCCTCAGAGCAGTTACCACGGAAATATTTGTAGAAAAGACAGAGGGAAGTTATATCATATCAGTAAGCAACTGACTGAAGTCGAGATGCCTGCTCAGGATCGATTACATTGCAGATCGTTATTTGCATTTGGTGAAGAATTTCAAGATGTACAGCATATTCATGACAGGAACAAATAAAATTTGAAAGATAAACATAGAAAAAATAACATCTACTAGCTCCAAGATCTGCAACTTGCCACGATCGATATCAGTGGAGGACAATTGTGCTCCTATTACTGTGCGACAACTGGAGGAATATAATATCGACGTATGGTCAGTCAGTTATGTTCCATGCGTGATCCACGCTTAGACGATCTTTCGATACATGGCTGACAAGTTTGCCATCCAAAGCTATAGAACCCGGTCTGTCCTGGGTGGTGGTAGAAGAGGATTCATACCTTCCCCAAGGGTATTAGCACGTAAGTGAATGTAATGGATTCGACTGGAATTCGAACTCGGCTCTCAGATTTCTCAATCGGAACACGCTATCCATTGCACCACCGTAACGTAAGGTATAGATTGTAATCGAATAAGAATTTTCTATGTCGATCGTACGATAAGTTTGGATAAAAATTCGCCGGAATATATCCATCTCATTGAGAATAATAATAAAAAAGAGAAAAAAAGAGAAAGATAGAACACGAGAAAGATGAAAATAAAGAGAGAAAAGTGATAAAGAAAGATTACCATCAACTCTTTTACGCCTCACTGTGAGGTAATGGTTAATGAAATAGTTTAGTTGACTACTACTACTGAGTAGCGAGTTTGGCCCTCTCTCGGTGATCCATATTTTTGGCCTTATGCCAAACTAAACTAGTCTTAATAAACAGCAGCTATCAAATGTCCAGTTGATACAGTTCAGATGCATGTGTCCAGAGATGTGAAAGTAATAATAGAAACGCATGTAGAAGCGATGCTTTGCAATCGAAAAATCATTGTTTGTGAGACCACTGGTGCCGTGGTGGCGGGAATATTTGCACATCGCCATCTGTTGCATAAAAACCTTGCAACCATTCTGCTGAATCACCATCTTGTTTTGAGGCATTATTTATACGCCATACTTCACTTCTTATATGAGTAAGTATAACATATTCGCATACATGTATGTGTGTGTCGGTGTGTGTTTGTGGACACAGATAAATATTTATGTTTGCGTCTATATGTGCGATTATTTCGATATATAAATATGCTTCTGTATTTCTGAAAATGTATATGAATGTATATAATTATCTTAATATAATGTATATTTGGGCAGCAACTGTTCTTTTAAATATCTTTTGTTAAATATGACGTACAAGGAGGATTTTATTAATTTTTTATTTATTTTCTTACTTTTTTCAGTTGGATGGGAGTGAGCTAGTACAAAAACCAACCATATCGCTGATTGCCCCAATTCTTTTTTTGCCATTTTCAAGATGGTTATTTTTGGTGTAGTTAGTTTATTTTCATATTTTGAATGTGTGAATGTATTATTTGTGAATTATAACATCAGCGATTCCAAACTATCGTGTGTTGGGCATGGCTGAATTTTGACGGGCGAATTTTTATTTTTAAAAACGTTCAGCATTTCGATACAGAATAAGGTAAGGTTGATGCTGGGGGGAAACTGTTTAATGTACAAGAGAACTTGTACATTAACCGAGGTGTTTTCTAGAATTTGATTTACAAATAATTCTAGTGTTATCGACTAATATCTTTCTTAAGGGCTTTTCTAGATTATGGGTTGATAAATGTTTTATATAGCACTCTGCTCTGATAAGTGACACGTGAGGTGTCTACTCGATGATCTGGTCCTTAATCGATAGGTAGATAGATATAAAGAGACTGAAATAAATAGATAGATAGATAGATAGATAGATAGATAGATAGATAGATAGATAGATAGATAGATAGATAGATCTACAATTATATATATATGTGTGTGTGATACATAGTTTAAGGTATGCTATATTCATGGGTTAATGATCACAATATCAGGGATAGAGAGTATGTAAATATAAAAGCGGACATTGAAGTCAACGCCCAGAGGCGAGTCCGTTGACAGACCGAGCGTCCGAGCGACAGACTCTCGGCGACTGTCGAACTCTCTGCATTAGCAG
>OZ010592.1:20653849-20676349 GCA_963932145.1 Acanthosepion lycidas
GGACCTTGTACAGGGTGAACATCATTGTAAAAAACACCTTCTATTATACTCTACCTTGAATGGCTCTTGGGCATTGTATCAGGTGAAAAACAGTAAGAAAAATGTTCATAGAGAGACATGAAAAATACTTCGATGCGTTAATAATTATGCTGTGATTAGAATATGAATAAAAGATCCAGCTAATATTTTCTTTATGGATTCTTTGCCTTGTTTATTTCAAAGAATTCTAGCCATTTTATCTTTCTTTTCTTTTAGATTGCTATTATTGTGTTTATTAAGCAACTTGGACGCACTTCAAAAATAACTTCCTCTATTGTAACCAGGTCTTGCATTTACCGTTCGTAATCTTCGTCTCTTTTTTGTAAACAAATCATTTTATTTTACTCATTTTGCTACATTCAACAGAAGGTACGGTGGATAGCGGTTCGGATTGAGGAATCAGAGAGCCGAGTTCGAATTCCAGTCGAATGCATTACATGCTAATACCCTTGGGAATTGTATGAATCCTCTTCTTCTCCCCCAAGCTATGGGCAAATAGCAGGGCAGAATGGGTTCTATAGCCTTGGATGGTAACTGGTCTACCGCAAAAAGAAATGCCGAGGAAAAAATCTGCATTGTCAGTCATGTATCGAAAGATACATTATCGCCTAAGCGTGTTTCACGCATGGCACATAACTGACTGACTGCATTCAACGCTGGTGTTCTCAATCGTCTTTTCATATCTCATCTCTTTCATTTTTGTCCCCTATCTTCATCTCTTCCAAAATAATTTTGAACGTTTTCAATTATCTTTGGTCGGTTGTAAAACGCAGAGGTTCATTTTGATTTAATATATTGCCATACTTCCAAATGCATCTCAGATGAAAAGGGAAGAAAGTAAAATAAGCAAAAAAAAAATGATAAGTAAAATAGATTTTTTAAAAAAAGGGATTTTATAGCGTAGAATAAATCACGGAATTGTAGGGATCTTTCAACTCGGTTTTTCGTTAAATGTTAAAATTCGGAGTGTCGGGATTCGATACAATAGCAAGATACTGTTGCTGGGTTGCTCGTAATTCGACCGTTTAGAATAACCAGACGATTTTCATTGAAAGAATAAAGTTCAGTAGAAAAAGACAACGCAGTTTCAACAAATAAACATTAATTTAATATGACGACAAGAATACAAGCAGTTGGTCATAGATTGGAAAGTAATTTCTTTTTGTTTAGGTTAATAAAGTTCTGAAATAAAATATAAATTGTCTTTTTGTACGTATGTGAGAAACAATGAAATGTTGTTATTTCTGGGTTTGTGGGGGTTTTTTTTGCGTGAAAACGTCAACACTTGTGTGCATGGTTCATAGTAAAGAGGATACAAGTGATAGAAATTGTTTCTTACTGTTGACGGTCTTTCCGTAATCTGAAGTTTGTCAACGCTGTCGCTTTTAGCATGAGGTCGTGAATATCATAAGCAAGAGTGGCGTGGAGCTTGGTGACAGTTGTGAGTATCCTGTTTGGAGCTGGATTTCGTGTGTTTTTATACATGTTTTCAAAATAAAATCATTTCCAGAATTAAATTATTTATTTATGTCTAATTGGTCCTAATAAGCCACGTGCTATGTCTTCTACTACGTCCCCGAGATGTTTTGGCACTATGTACATAAATCATGATGACTAATACAACAAACTTTCGGATTTGTGTTCTATGGTTTTATTGGTTTGTTTTAAGATGTAAGCACTTTATTGAATATGATTGGTTTATAAATATTGTATTTGATATTTTAGTAGACCCTTCAAAATTCGACAGGATAACGAACTCTTTTTTATTCCTCTTTTAATTTTAAATTAATATTTCATACTTTATATAACCCCAAATTAATGCCATAAGGGATTAAATTCATAAAACTTAATCCCTTTAAGACAAATACCTTACACATTCCCCAGGCCCCTTCTCGTGCCTTTCGTCTGATTGAAACTTTTAGCTTTCAGTTAAATTCTATTTCCCCACTAACTGTATAGACACGAACTCAGTCGACACCGGGGTTGATAAGACAGAGGACGAATATTATCCATTTCAATGTTTTGAAGAGTTAGAGGGGAGTGAATATTATGGAAATAGGGGAGCTAATTAAGTTAAACTTATATTATGGAAATTTGAATTTGTTTTCATGTCGACATTTTAACAACAAATCTGACTGAAACATTGAAATGGATAAATTTTGTATTAGTTTTTCGACAGATTGATTTTTTTTTTAGTTTTCACAGTTAAATTCTATTTACCGCCGCTCCTAACTGTATAGACAGTGTGTGCGTGTGTATGCGTGAGTGTGTGTGTGTGTGTGTGTGTGTGTGTGTGTGTGTGTGTGTGTGTGTGTGTGTGTGTATTTGGGCAGTATTCCTTATTTCGTACAAGTTTCGTTAAAGACGATTGACAAGCTACTGTGATTATGCTTTTTATTTAATTAAGTGTTTTCATTTATGGATACAAAATGTGTAAAAACTGCCCAAAAGTTTTGCATATCTGAACGCTTTCGTCTATTCTTTTAGCCATTATGAAGAACGATTTTAATTTTTTATTTTTAACTGAATCTGTGGTTTTTATGTATGTATCAGAAATTACAAAATGTTTTATTTCCCAAACACGGTCATCATGTTATGGCCGTGTTCTTAGTTAATGTTATTACGTGTTGGCTTTTCCTTTTTTATTATTAGTGTTTCCATTATTTTCAACTAGTATGTTACGGATGGTGTTTGGTAGGTTTTTCTGTGTGTTTAAATGTGTCCTAATTGAGCTATGCACAGATAGGTGTAACGTGAGTCGTCTAGATAGGCATATAGTTGTATGACGAATATAATTATTCATGAGTTTGTTTTGCTCATGATCACATTTCCTTAAAGGACATGTAATTTTGTAAATAATATTAGTTCTCTGTAATTTAGATTTTGCAGTTGTGTTGTTATTGTTAATGATAAGGTTAGCTGTGCAATACTGAATTCCAAAAATACAGTCAATCAGTTGACTCTGATGATCGTTTGTATTCCTTTTGTAATCCGTAAATGCCAATCTTTCAAGGCGGACAGGTTGACCCCTCACATAGCAGACATAGGCAACACAATCTTTCTAACACGATTAATCCTCCAACAAGCACAGTAAATAAATAGATATAGAGCATTGGTTAACAAAAACGCATTGCAAGTTAATTTGATTAAAAGGAATTCAATCCTCACTGGTTACCCGTTGTTGTTGTGTGGCCTTGCGCCAATCGTCCATAAAGCAGAGGGTTTGACTCTGTTGCTCTATGGTAATCTTTTGCCACACTAAAATGAATGTATATGAACACGATGAGATACATAGATAGATATTAACAGAATGATAGTGTTGTAGCATAGCTGGGGACGATAATGGGTATATCCCTATTCACATATATACAATAGTAAATACTGTATGTTGGTCTGCAGTTGGAGATACATTGTGGAATTCACTTGACTCACTCCTAGCAGTTGACTACTTCTTCTACGCGCCGCTGGCGAATCTTATATGTGTTGTTTTTGTCCTAAGTATTATCCTTCATTACCAACATTCGTGCGATTATTCTATTCAGTAACGTAGATAGATAGATAGATAGATAGATAGATAGATAGATAGATAGATAGCTAATGAATAGACAGCTAGCTAGATAGATAGATAGTTACCTAGATAGATAGATAGATAGATAGATAGATAGATAGATAGATAGATAGATAGATAGATAGATAGATAAGAATTGACAGACAAAAGTAAATACATTATATAAGATTAAAAACGAATAGAAATGAGAGGAAATATACAATCGCGTTACCATGCAATATAACTACGTGGAAATATGTGCGTATGTTTGCTTTTGTATATCTGATTATATATTGTCGGCTTGTTTTTCTATATTTCTTGGGAGCTGGCAGCGGCGTCAGAAGGCAACAAGAAAAGAATGGAATTCTTCGTAAAAAAAATCAATAACATTCCACTCTGTCTCTGCCAATGCATTACCGTCCATTGTTCCTTTCGTTCTTCACACTAAATCGTTCACTGTTTTATGCTTCCATTCACACAGCCATGCTATTTACTACAAGCCATCTGATAGTCTTAACTTTTTTTTGGAAAGACCAGCGTTAATAGGGGACATCGATCCACGGGGCATATCGTTATATAAGTATATTATTTTATTACCTATATGTTTCGTTTTAGAAAATACGTCTGCCACACAGATAAAATTACTGGGAACTTTTATATTCATTTTCTCTGTCTGTCTATCGGTCTGTCTCTCTATCGGTCTGCATATTTGTCTCTCTGTCTCGCTCTCTCTTTCTTTCTGTGTTTGTGTGCCATGTCTCTGCAGTAGATGAGGTTCCATATCTGTCAAACTCCCGTAAGAAACTATACATTATAGTATATACATTATAATAAACTATTCTTGCGAACGGATACTGGAGTGTTTCCCTGTTGCTTTCTCGTCGGTGTTCTTATCGTGCCACTTTCTCCAATTCACTGACACTTGATTCTTGAAGTTTATATATATATATATATATATATATATATATATATAGTCAGTGTCAACGCAATCTTCAAGCCTGAAGATTGCGTTGAAACATGAAACTAGGACTGTCATTGCTTGATGTTGACCGCATTGCCCACTTTTATATTTTTACCCATAAACATAGCCTACCTTAAAATTATATTTTTATCATACATATATATATATATATATATATATATATATACACATTAAGAAATGGACAAAGTCCGACAATTTATTTTATTAAAGACATTTTTTATCTTTAATGTTCTTTTTATAGATACAAGTATGTAAGTAAATGCTCTGTTTATAATAAACAGTATTAAATAACATTTACCGGCCTGAATGTCCGAGAAATTTTCATAGAAAATATTCGTCCTTTGACAGGATTCGAACCTGAATATATATATATAGATATATTAATTTCTATGGATATGAGTTTGTGACCCTGGGTTTCACGCTTTTGCGATCATCAGAGAAACTAGTTTATATTTTTAATAACTGAATCTATTTATGCTGGTTTGTATTTGATTATATTTGGTGGTGGGAAGGAGAATCTTCCTATGTGTCTGTTTAGGGATGACACTCTTACACACACACATACATGTGTACGCACAGACATACCGCATAGACAATTCGAGATTAGGCGCAGATATATATCAACGCAATGTTAGCTCTCTCACTGATATTGAGCACTTTCCAATAAGTAACGCGCATATTATATATATATTTAGGAAAGCGAATATTTTCTATGAAAATTTCTCAGACATTCAGGCCGGTAAATGTTATTAATACTGTTTATTATAAACAGAGCATTTACTTAAATATTTGTATCTATAAAAATGACGTATAAACATAAAAATGTCTTGAAATAATCGTCGGACTTTGTCCATTTCGATTTAAAAATTCCCTTTCTCTTTGACTGGTAACCAAACAAGGCATGAGAGCATAGGATTCTATGCTGTTTTATCCAAAGTTGGCTGAGGTAGAAAAGACAAATTCATACGTTCACAAATGATATTAATGAGAATTGAAAACAAACTGATGCAGTCAAAAATTGAGTTTGGTTCAATGATTCCATTTTCGCTGCTGTTAACTATTATGTCGCTTGTATCCTCATCTAAATTCTGCGGTCACTATTTTCATTATTTGCGTTTTATTGTTGTGCAGTTATTTGATTTTTGAGAAAGATAGTGGGAGGCTTTTCTCTTGATTTCTCAATAGCATTGAATTCAGAATAATTTATTCTTACTGATTGCCACCCAAGGTTATAAAATCCAGTTTACTCTGCTTTTTAACCCATATTTCGAAAAAGAAGATCAGAAATAAAAAGAAATTGAACGGAACAAAGTAAGCCGGGATTTGAACTCGGCATGTCGATTTCACTCAACGCATCAGGAATGACACGGAGAATGAAGTTTGCTACCTAAAGAATCATTCTATACTTGAACTCCAAATTAAAAGCTCAGAAATACAGTAAAAATGTAACTTCCAACGTGACTTGAACTCTTACTGTAGATATGCAAAATTTCTTAAGTCATGTAGTGCTAACCTCGTATAATGATTGTTAAGAATCGACAACAAATTCCCGTGATACTAAAAGCGAAACCAAGTTCCGTTCGAAGCTATTCTTGAAATCATGAAATTCCATTTAACAACTAAATAGAACATTCGCTCAAAAGAAAAAGCAAAGTCAATTACTTATTAGACTTGATGCAAAATCTTCCTCAGATTTTCGAGCGAAATTATTTATTTGAATTCATCAATGTATTTTCCGTAACTTTCAATGATTTCACACTACTTTTCAGGTTTTAGCTTTTAATATAAAAGTTTCCTTTGATCTTTACTAAAATATTTTATTCATATAAATTCGTCGTATCGTTATTCAATCATCGAAAATGGAGTGTTAATGACCCGTAAGGGCAGGAGCTGCCCAGAAATCACTTTTCAATCTATATATAGTCCAAAGGCGTTTTCGCGTCCTTGTGGGTGATGAATTATTTTCCCCCCTACAACCTCAGAAATGAATCATTCCAAGCCCCTCATCGCTCTCTCACTATTCCCATGGAAAGTGTTCAGATCAACTAGATTCTTTAATTCTACCCGTTCTAACCTTCACGGTGAAAACTAACCATACCACACCCATTCCTAATGTCTCCATAATCTGTGCCTCTTATTCTGTAACTTTTGCCTCGATTGGTTCTTGGTCCTTGTGCAGGGTGAACATTACTGTAAAAAAAAATCGTTGATGTGTTAATGACAAGCTTGCAATATTTTTTCTTTTGTTGTTTGTTTCGTTGTTTGTTTTCTGCTAGAAAATCTTCTAATCATTAGCATTCATCGCCTCATGATTCATTAATCAATTTGATTTGATTCGATTTCTTAAGCAATTTTTCAATGTCTTAATCATGTTGGATGATAGAATATTGCCTCGAAGTGATCCTCTAGAAGCAACATGTCTGAAATGTGTATCATGTCTTGTAGATTATGTTGTCTAATTAAGCATTCATCTACAAGATATCATATATAAAACGCGGGAGATATTTTTTTATCCGTTTTGATAAAACAAGGGAATCTTATATGCGATGAAATACAGTGATATCCTTGGGAGGGATATGAATCCATCACACAGCGTTCTGTTTTATCACCAGATTATTTAAAAAAAAAAAACATTACACATTTTTTATACTAACATTCACTCAGTACAAACTTCGAAAGCCACTGAAGAGAGATGATTATTATTAAAAGCGTTACGATGAATAAAGTATGTGACATAAATGAAAGCAGAGAAATGAAGATCATGATAATAAGAACCATACATAAAGATTAATTGTTGACTTGATTTAAGATTATAAGGTCCAAGGGAGAATCCACAGATGGCTCTATTCTACAAGGATCATTTCTTGGGAAGCCTGAGTGAAATGTTCGTCTTTTACGAAGGAAATGGTTTGATTTGTTTTACGGCATAGCAACCCCAATGGGTTATTTAATGCCGAAAAAATTTTCATTGTTGGTAATATTTTGTTTTATCAAGTCTATGTCTGGTAATAATTTTTTTCTCAAAAATGTGTTGCTGTAATAATTTTTTTCAAAAATCTATTGCTGGTAATATTTTTTCCTCAAAAATGTACAGCTGATAATAGTTTGTTTTTTTTTCTTCAAAAATTTAATACGGGAAATAATTTTTACAAAGTATTTCTGGTATTAAAACCAGTTTTTACACTCTCATAGTGTTTTTACACCAATTTCGGGGTTAACTACTTGCCCATAGCTGGGACCCTAACAGGTGCTACCACCCCGGGTCTGGCTGGACCTGGGAACACCAGCAATTAAGAGATGGTTTACACGGTCCACAAAACCTCCTGATCAGAGGCCTTGCTGTCGGATGTAGTTTATCGTCATACCCAGGACGCGGATGTAGTATATCGTCATACCCAGGACGGCCGGAGGAAATAATGATGCAGCCTACAACTGTCTAACAATGAATGTTTTTTGGCCAAAACACGTTGAAACACCGGTTCTCGTACGATCACCGATGTTAAGCAGCGCCGAGCCTGGTCAGTGCCTAAATGGGTGACCAATTTGGAATGCTAATTGCTGTAAGCTTGGATATGCGAGTGGTGTAATACATAACGGCTCAAAATTTGAAATCAGAGAGCAGAGTTCCAATTCTAGTCGGCTTCGTTATATTCACTTAGGTGCAAACATCCTTGTGAAAGCTCTACATCCGCCTCATCGGTGTTCCCATAATATGATATCTACCGTGGCCTTTTGCGATCTACAGTAAATGACGATGCACCCTAACCCACTTCCGGTATGCAGCAATTAGTTCCTCAAACTAAATAGTCCTATTTTGAACTAAAGAGTGGGGAATTTATCTAATTTGTATTCATAAAAGACGTATTTATGTAATTCCGCCTATACATGATCCTCTATAGTAGAAAATGAATAGTAGATATCATACTATAGTAGCACCACTTAATCTCCTCCCCCACCTATGGGTTAATTAGTAGAACTTGCATCAGTAAATATCATTATTAACTCCAAAATCTTCTTCCGGTGGAAATATATTTTCTGGCTTTAAATAATCTGGTTTGGTTTGGTTGGTTGGGTTTTATGGCATATCAACCATTTAATGCCAAATTAAGGTATATATATATATATATATATATATATATATATATATATATATATATATATATATATATATATATATATATATATATACACACAGTACTATTAAACATATAGCTGGCAACATTGTTTCAAAAACGCATACCTGGCAATAATTATTTTTCCAAAAAACGGATAGCTGGCAACATTATTGTTTCAAAAACGTATAATTGGCAACATTATTGTTTCCAAAAAACGTATAGCTGGCAACATTATTGTGCCGAAAACATTATCTGAGGCCTTGTTGTTGGACGTAGGTTATCGTCATACCCAGGACGCTTAAATAATCTGGTTGATAAGCCTTCACAAATAAATCAATTTAGCTAAATATCTGAATTGGTAGGATTGAAGAAAAATAAATGATCATCTTTAGTGGAAAATTGAAACTTTTCGTCCAGGGAAAGAGGGTGCAGAGTGGAAATAGGTTTTCTTCTACAAGACCGTGTAAACATTTTTGAATTCTATCGAGACTGGAAAATGAAGATTAAGGAACTTCAGCCCAGATATGGCAGCTACGCTCAATTTTTATTCTAATCAAACTATTATAAAGATAGGCATAGCAGGGTTCAGATAATTACTGGCGGATGGGAGTAGAATCCGCCGGTCATTTTTCAATTTTTTTTTCTGTTTTGCCACAATCAGAGACAATATTAGAGGGTTGAATACTTGGACTTAAACCTCTCTCATATAGCCACCACCGAAGTCGTAATGATTGTAAATGGTTGTTACAACCATTGTGAACATTGGCAGAGAACAACATATGATATAAATCTATACTTTTAAAGCTGAATATATTTACGTCGGTAGAATTTTGAGATGTCAATAATGATTCTTTTTACAGATTTTTTTTCTATAAAATGTTATTATAAAAATGCGATTAACAGTAGAGGAATATCAGAATGTTCTCAATCCTAAAACTGGCGGAATTAGCATTAAGTAGAAGAGGAGCAGAGAAAATAGTATTATCTACGATTAGAATAGACTGGACCCGGCTTGTCAAACTGTCCGTGGGCTACTTTGCGTTTTGTTCTAATACTCTCTCTGCGGGGCTGAATGTACATCACTAAAATCAATGGTGACGGAATAATTCGATTTTCATGTTATCACTTTATCGAAGGTGTCCCCACCCCCGCCGACAAAACAAGACATCCTTCTCTTCTTGCGTAGATTTTTTTACTTACTTACTTTCCTGTCCAATCGATTGGTATATCGATCAGCCTATTCTCTAGGTAATTTTCAGGAAAATTCAGGGTAGGGACGGACAGGGGAAATATAATATATTCACCAGTTGAAGACTTTGTCTCCAGGAAATGCAGATTTTTTTTTCTTTGTATACTTCGTCACTCTTTCCATTTCTATGTCATTCTGCTTATATATATATATATATATATATATATATATATATATATATATATATATACATACTTATATACATACATACATATATATATATATATATATATATATATATATATATATATATATATATATGTATGTATATAAGTATGTATATATATATATGTATGTATGTATATATATACATATATATATATATATATATATATATATATATATATATATATATATATGTTTGAATAAAAACAGACCACTTTAAGGTTCCATGTAATAAGTTATTTCACCACAACCCCTTTATCAGGGCTATGGATCATCAGACTTTACTTCCAAAGGTTGAAATGAAAAATGAAAAGAAATTCACACGTTTTTGATGGACCTCATCAAGCATATGTAAAATTAACGAAGTGGGGAAGTAAGGTGGGAGAGAAGATAAGATATGAGTGGGTTAGGTGTACCATTTCAATTCCTTATTCTTAACCCCCTGTCTGTCGGCTAGACGTTGTTTAAGGCCAACACGTCTTGTCTCTAGATTTCGATGGGTAAGGGGTGAGGCCGACATTAAAGGAAGAAGCTACAGCAACCCTAATAAATTACATTCCACGAGGACAGGTTTCATTCAGATTCTTACTTTAACGGGCATATTTGGGAGGTTAAGGTTTGATGTAAATCTAAATGTCTAAACAATCTACGAAGAATTTAATTTGAAGTTCGTTGGAGTTTTGGGTATTTTCTATGAAACAGTCGATTAGAGAAACTCATAGACAGTGCTTTGGAAGAGTAATCCATTTTATATTTAGTAATCTTTTTTTATAAAAAACTTTTGTCTTATTGGTTGTTAAGTTGACATCTATTCGTTTGATTTTTGTTCATTAAATAATAAACTCGTGGTTGTTTTTAGGTACCCAAATATCAACGGTTATTCCAATTTAAATAATTTTAATAATTTTATCATTAACAATGGGGTAGTATATTTGAATTTGAATTAAATTACCAATTTAAACTTTACCTCCGTGCTATCCAAAACTTACTTCCAACTGGAGAATATTAGAGGAGAGATTTGTATAAAATGTCACTAGGAGAAAATTAGGTCCTTCTTTTACAATCTTTTATATATCCATACTCATATACACTTCTACACATGTCCTAAACCCCTATCTATATCCACATACCTATATCACAGACGACCAATGTCTATTATGTTTCATCATAAGCCGTTCTGGGCTTCGTATAGTGGCTTTAGTTTCGGGAGAAAGTAAACGCAAAAACTGTCCAACATTTGGATATTTTTTTTATTAAGCCGTTCCTCGGTCGAAGCATTCGGTTGAGATGATTATTGCTTATTTGAGCCGAAAGCTTAGATCGAGTCAAAACAAAAAGCTTAAATCGAATCAAAAATAAAAATTTACTAATCTCCAAAAAGAGGCTTTTTATCATCACTTGTTTTGATAAATGCCGAATAATGAAACTCATCGGCAAGGACTAAGTACAATTTTCCGATTGTCTAGCACACACACACACACACACACACACACATATATATATATATATATATATATATATATATATATATATATATATATATATATATATATATATATATAAGCAGCAACCCACGTGAATTTTGAATTTGAAATCTAGGACGCTGCATAACGCAATAAAACGAACAATTAAAAATATTTTGAATTTACAGAAAATGCATATACAAATTCATAGGCAATTTAAACCTCTGAAAATGGTCTTAGATGAAATTAAAAATACTTGGGAAAATAAAAATTGTCTCCTCCGGATTTTCCTGAGGGTGTGTTTGTGAAGCTTATGATATTCGTCACTGCGTCTGTCGAATTTAGTTTTAATAATATTATATATCGGCAGATCGACGGGGTTCGCCTTTGAGTCCAGCGTTGGCGAATATTTTTGTCGGATTTCATGAGGCTTCCTTATTTTCATGTATTGGTCGTCCTCTTATGTATCATCGTTATGTGGATGATACCTTCTGCCTCTTTAATAAGGAGGCTGAAGCCGACAAGTTTTTCAGCAAATTAAACTGTCCATCCCGTTCTTAAGTTCACCGTAGAAAAGGAGTCCAATTCTTGTCTTTGATTTTTGGATGTTCTTATTCAGAGGATCATTGACAAGTTTGAGACTTCCTTATTTAGGAAGGCTACTTTCTCAGGTCTTTATACGCGTTGGGACTTATTTGTCCCAAACAATGAAAAGTTAAATTGATTAAGGCCTTAATTCATAGGGCACTTAAGATATGATGTGCTGATGGCCTTCTCTGCGGTGAAATTGAGTTTGTTAGTATGACACTTTCAAAAAACGGATATCCTTTGGATGTTTTAGACTCCATTATGCATGATGTCATTAGTAAATTTCATAGGGTTAAGCCGCATTTTGTTGATAAAATTTTCCCTATATTGGTACAAAGGGTGAGATTTTATCTAGACGAATTTCACGTATGATCAATGGCTGTTATTTTTCGGCGAATTTGTTACCCGTCCTGTTTTCTCTTCCATTCGTATGGACGCCCCCACCCCGCGCCATCATGTTAATTCAGTGATCTACTAATATAAGTGTAGTTGTGGACTCGACTACATAGGGAGGACGTCCCAGCGTTTGGATTCGAGAATAAAACAAAACTTACCCTCCAGGATTTTGAATCTGTCTGCCAGGAAAAGCCGACTAACCAACACTTCTGGCTCTGCTATTGCTGAGCATGCAATAAATAGCAAGGAATGTGTGGTTAATTTTAGTGTGGACCGTGTTTTGATTTTGTCTCGGTCCCACTACACATTTCACCTCAAGGTTCTAGAGTCCTTGTATATCAGATTCCGTGGGCCTTTCCTTTGTAAACAGAGGGAATAGTTACTGGGTCTGAATGTTATTGAACTCTAGTTTCTCGAAATTCATTTTTTTTTCCATTCGTTAATTTAATTTACACGCTTTTATAAATTTTTTATTCCCATTATTATATATATATATATATATATATATATATATATATATATATATATATATATATATATACAAAACCCTTTCAGGAAAAAAATAAAAAATAAAATAAATAAATAAATCTCCATAGACGCTTAACCAAACTAGACAATGTCATCTTCCGCTTTAAATTTAGACACCCCAACCTTACCCTGACTTGACCTCTTTGAATGTAACTGAGATATTGATACAAATTATTAAGCCTTACGCCCCTTTTCTTTAAATAATTGCTCTAGCCGTCACCATAGTAATTTTAATTTTAATAATAAATATCCTTATAAAACGCGTAAATTTCAGGAATTAGTTGTTCAAAAAAAAAATTCGCTTGAAGATAGAACAGAGCTTGGTACTTTAATTCAATTTAATTCAAATAATTATATTGAAGTTTTCGGCTCTTGTTTTGAAACATGAGAACTCTTATGTAGCGATGGAATCATATTTTTGAATAAATAATTATATATATATATATATATATATATATATATATATATATATATATATATATATATATAATATCTGTCCACTCGTATTCGAGCATACCCGTCTACTAGGGCGGCAAACCATTCCCTATTGCAGACAGTCTCTCAGGCACATTTGTGTTTGCTCAATGACCACAGAGCCCATCTGTGGTTTATAATGCAACTATGCTGAGCAGAACTTAGTTACAATTTCTGGAAGAGAGCATGTTATCTAACGTGATCAACAATTTGAACAAGGCCAGCACACTCAAGCCCTCGGCCACGATGACTTCTATCGACAGCCCACAAGAGTTCCGTCTACCCATTTTAACTCACAAGGCTTGGATCAATCCGTAGTATGATTTTCAGGCACTTTCTATATAAAAGAGCGAAATGTTCATTTTAAAAGACTCCACGGTGTAAGCTTCTTTTTGGAGATTAGCACGTTTTCTTTTTTTTTTTTTTCGGTCCCGGCTTAAAGCGATTGGATGTCTAACCACATTGAGGATCTGTGATACAGCAAAACAGTCTGTCTGTGGATATATATATATATATATATATATATATATATATATATATATATATATATATATTAATAAATATTACATTTTTCCTCACCAATAACACGACTCTGAGTTTCATGCACAGCACAATCTTCACGTAACATCAGCACTCAGTATGCTATATATATATATATATATATATATATATATATATATAATTTAGATATGAGCCTCCTGTCGTTTTCAACAGACTGGCAATTGTCTGATCGGCCATAAATAAACATCTTGTGCACATGAAATTCTGTGTTGCTACTTTTAAGTACTAACAATTATTAATCACTTCCCTTGTTCAATATCTCTGGAAATCATCTCTTAATCAAAAAGTTCTTCTTTTTGCTCTGAGTCAAAGACTCAATTTTCCGTGATAAGTTATAATAAAAAAAATATCAAAGACAACAGTCATAATGACATTTCACTTTATCTACAATCATACTTGATTGTTCTATATTGACATCACTCTCTTCAAATAGTAGATTACTAAACAAGATGCTAATACTATTTCTCAAGTGTATGTCATTAGCTTTACCAGATGCTTTTCCTCCTTTTTACTAATTACTTCCAAGCACTAATGATTTTCACTAGGTTACTAATCAATCCTACCAAAAGTTCCTATATATCTACGTACATTTTTATACAAATGATTGATTTAGTTTCTTCTACTAATGCAGCTAATATTTCTTTTCCCAGCAATTTGTTCAATATAAAATAGTTTCATATAAAGCAACAATATTTTAAGTTTCCGTGAGAAAATTCTCCGGCTTTCACTGTCATTAAGTATGATTGATATTGCATAGAAGTTAAACATTGTTTTCTTTGTTTTTAACAATTTCTTTGTCTTAATACCAAATGAATTACTAGTAGGTTCAGGATATATATATATATATATATATATATATATATATATATATATATATATATATATATATGATAGAAAATCGGAAAATAGTACTTAGTCCTTGCCAACGAGTTTCATTATTTGAGATTATCAAAACAAGTGATGGTAAATAAAAGTGAAATATTCTGTAGTTTCATGAAATTCCAACAATTTAAATGACGCTCCAGTATGAGCCTCTTTTTTTTTTGAGTCGATCTAAGCATTTTGGTTTTTTTTTTGTTTTCGTATCATATAAGCCATAATCATCTGAGCTGAAGTTGGACAGTTTTTGCCTTTATTTTCTCCCGAAACTAAAGCCACTATTCGAAGCTCAAAACGACTCATTATCAAACATAATTGACATTCGTCGTTTGTTATATTTAACAATATATGTCTGAATAATGATATGCCCAATATACTATATATATATATATATATATATATATATATATATATATATATATATATATACACTGTTATGGTCCGGTTCCTTCTACCACAGTGATAGTCCAAGGTAGAACCAATAAAGAAGAACTCGAATACGGATATGGAATAACACATATATATTACAAACAGGAATATATACAGAAAAGTAGAAAGTGTTATTACGAAAAATCAGGTTTAGTAGTAATTGTCTGAACGCGACTCTGTTTCGTACTGCCTCTGACTCGACTGACTGACTCCTGACGGCCCTCACTCCAGACTTCAGACTGAACTCTCCGCTTCCTCTTGAGGCGCAGTATTTATTACGTATGGAATAGTCCATTATGTTATTATGGGTAAGGTCCCATAACACCCACCTTCCGAAAATTTTGCGTAGCAGGGTTTTTTTAATATCTTTTTCTCTTTGGATCTATTTCCAAAGTTTCAGTGAATTTTCTTTTTTTTTTTTTTGACGATTTTCTTGTTTCTGGCATTATTTGCGGTCTTGTTATATCGAATGTGTCGAAAATCGTGCCCAATACCTCTTGTTGAGGTGGACCATTAGCATCCTGTAACGGTCTCTTCCTTATTTGGTTTACGTGTCTTCTCTGTGAGATTTTTTTCCTTGAACTATGTACATCATATTGCCAATTCTTTTCTCAATTATCGCTTGTTCCCAGCAAGACGTATTATTTTTGTATGCCTTAAAAAAACTTTTTCCCCTGGGAGGAATTTTCTTTTTGGTGTTTAGGACTGTGTTACTTGTTTTGTTTTACTTGGTAGTAACTTATCGAACGCTGATCTGATTTTCCTAGCAAACATGATATCTGCTGGTGATAATGTTGATGGTGTCGCATTATTTGGCGTTATTCTATATACCTGTAGAAATTGCTGTAATGCTTTCTCCGTAGGTACATCATACGCTTTTGGTAATGCTCTTTTGAGAGTATCCACGAATCTCTCCGCTTGTCCATTTGATCTTGGATGGTAAGGCGGGGATTTTATATGTTTTACTTGATAGATTTCGCAAAGCTCTTGGAAATCTGCTGACGTGAATTGCGTTCCGTTATCTGTTAGTAAACAGTCCACTACGCCAAACCGGGCGAATAGCTCAAGGAGGAAATATATGGTCGTTTCTGTAGTAGGGTTTTTGCACCGAAACACCTCCGGCCATTTACTGAAGCTATCAACTATGATTTAATAGTAGAACCTGTCAATTGGTCCGGCATAATCTGCGTGTATTCTTGACCGTGGACGATCAGTTTCAGGCCAAGGTTTATGTATGATTGGCGCTGCTTTAGCTGCTAAATTACAACCCTTGCATATTTCCAACATTTGAGAAATATCCTGGTCCATATTCTTCCAATATATATAGCTTCGCATTAGTGTCTTCATTCTATTTTTACCCGGGTGTCCTCTGTGGAAATCCTTTAGTATCCGTTTTTGTAAAGTTTTGGGGATTACAACACTTTCGTTGTAAAGTAGCACATTATCGCATAGAGAAAAGCTGTCCGAAATTTTCTCATTTTTTTCTGCTATTTTTGCTTTTGTTTTATTAATAAATTCGTCATTTTTGGCTCCATTTTTTATGTTTTGCAGTGTGACTGGGAGGTTTCTGACTGTACAACATAGTACTGTTCTTATGTCTTCTTCATTTCTAAGGGCTGCGATTACCGTATCTTCCAATGGCTCTGTCTTTGTTGGTATAAGTCTCGACAGACCATCCGCGTGCCCGATTCTTTTCGTTGGTAAATATTCCAATCTGAAATTATAGTTCAGAAGAATCGTTCCCCATCTAAGTAGTCTATTTGCCGTGTACACCGGTAGAACTTTTTTGAACCAAAAATTTTTATTAACGGTTTGTGATCCGTCTGCAGAGTAAAGTGTCTACCATAGACGTATCTATGGAATCTTGTTACTGCTAGAGCTTCCTTCTCAATTTGTGAATAGTTTTTCTCCGCTGGTAGTAGGGTTCGAGAAGCATGTGCGATAGGTTTTATTGTCCCATCTGGCATTTTATGTAATATACACGCTCCGACACCGTAAGCGCTTGCATCACTTGCTACAATAATCTCTAGTTTAGGATCATAGTGTGCCAAAAATAAATCCGATGTTAATGTCTTGATTATTTTTTTCAAATGTTTCCTGGCATTGATCTGTCCACTGCTAAACTTTTTCTTTCTTACACTCCTTTTTTTATTTTTTTATTTTTTTTTTTTTTGAAAATAGGTTGAACGTTATCCTTTATTTTGATATTAGCTGCCATTTTCTTGCATCTTCCGAGACCTGCCGAAAATACTTCGTGGAAACTAGTTTTTAGTTTTCCTTTTAATTTGTCTGCCTCGGTTAATAAGCTTTTTACATTCTGGCAGTAGGTGCTAATAGGTAGATCCCACAATTCGAATTTTTGCATCCGGTCTGTCCCGAATAGGTTTTCGGTATTTCTTAAGACGTACATTCTTAGTTTTTTCGTCGTTCCGTTAAATGTTACGTTTGTGATTATTTCACCCTCGAATTTTACCTTTCTCCCCGTAACTGATCTCGCGATTTTATCCATTTTTAACATGACAGGTTTGTTCAGTTTTCTCCATGTTTGTAGATTTATGATCGTTAAGTCTGAGCCAGAATCCAGCTGTAACCTAACTTTTCTGTTTTGCATTTCAACTTGTACATATTTTCTTATATTAGACTCATCCGTTTGGTCGGTCCTCGTAATTCTTATTCTGCTTTCTTTTCTATACCACAGTGAGAACTTTTGTGACCAATTTATTTACATGATAGACAAGTTTTAGCACGATATGTACAGTCTTTAACCCAATGCCAAGATCCACAACGATAGCACGGACTTGGTGGTAGTTTCTTTTTATGTTGATTATAATTAGAAAATTTTGTTTTACCTGTTCTTGAGGCGGAAAAATCAGTTCGGTTTGTTTGTGAGGAGGGAAAATTTGTTTGCTTTGTTTGTGAGGAGGAAAAATTTGTTTGTCTTCCTACTTTGCGTATGTATGCTATGCCAGCTTGTTCTATGTCTTTAGAGTCTTTTTTTTTACGCTGACGCATCTCTGGCAGTCTTCGGATAGTTTTTGAAGTGTCAGATCTTATTCATTTTACAATTTAGTAAGTATTCTACGTCTCATTTCTGCGTCTTTGGTTGAAACCAGACCTTGGACGTAAATTAAGCATTTGAAGTTGTCAGCGCTGTTTCCGATAATCTGAAGTCGTCACAATATTTATTAACAATGGATGCGAAAGTAACGTAATCTTCGCTCCCCTTTTTTGTAAGGTTCATGCATTTCCATCTTTTATGAAATAGTGAAGTATTATAGCTGAAAAGTTCCGTTAGCCATTTTATAGATTCTTTGAACGTTAACTCGCTTGTTTTTCTGGGAAGGATATAATCAACGAATTTGGTATATTCACCTGTGCCTAATTTTCTTAATAAAAGGAGTACTTTACGTGCATCTGACCAATATTTGCAGTCAAAATCATATAGATCTTCATACCTTCGGAAGTAATTTGCAAAAGTTTTATCTTGGTCGGGTGCGTACTTGAAATCTTCGATATTACTCCAAATAGCGTCTTGAAAGAGAATTGATTCGTTCTCGGGTTTTTGCTCCTTATTTGCCATTGCACGTATCAATAATTCTTGCATTTCTAGATGTTTTTGTTCGCACCTTTGTTGTTGTTCAAACTGGATTTTGATAAGTTCCATAATGGTTGACTTAAGATCTTCCATGTTAACGTATTTTTTTGTGTAACCTGATATTTTGTAGCCTGTGCCCGCAAAAAAACTTTCCTTTGTTGTCAGTGAAATTTGATATCAAGAAAAAAAAATTTTTCTATTTTTTTTTTTTTTTTTTTTTAGAATTTAATCGACGTCCACTGTTACGTACGACAGATAGCAAAAAAATATGTCCTCCGAGTAGGTAGCTTATTTTTCTTTAAGGGTTTTCCAGATTGCCACTTGTTATGTGTGACTTATAGCAAAAAAATAATCCTCCGTGTATAGAGTTCGTATTTCCTTTTTAGGGGTTTCTTCGTCGTCACTTGTCATGTTGACGAGAGATGATTTTGTTGTTTGTTCTTCACGTCAGTGTTCGAATTTCCGTCGCCACTTGTTATGCTGTGACAAACGAAAAATTTTTTTTTCTTCCACTGAATGAGTTCGAATCGCTCGTCGCCACTGTTATGGTCCGGTTCCTTGTACCACGGTTATAGTCCAAGGTACAACCAATAAAGAACTCGAATACGGATATGGAATAACACAGATATATTACAAACAGGAATATATACAGAGAAGTATGAGGTTGGTGCAAAAATAATGTCGTTTTCTCACATATGTTACTATGTGAGGAAACGACATTAATTTTGCACCAACCTAATAGAAAGTGTTAGTACGAACAATCAGGTTTAGTAGTAATTGTATGAACGCGACTCTGTTTCGGACTGCCTCTGACTCGACTCCTGACAGATCTCACTCCAGACTTCAGACTGAACGGTATTTAGTCACCGCCCCCCCCCCCGCACGAGGGCATCATGTGGCACAAGGCCGGTTTAACGTGGCATCTCCGAGCCCGTGGGCTGGGCCAAAAATATGCCCTTTGAACCCGTATAAACGGGTTCAGGGATGGTTTACCTCCCCGAAAGAGACTACGCCCTTCGGCGTAGCCTCGTTCGGGTTCCTCCCCGTCCGAAGGCGGAGAGTTCAACCGATCAGCCGGTCAGCCGGTCAGCCGGTCGCCCGACTTTAGGCTGAACTCTCTGCTTCCTCTTGAGGCGCAATGTTTATTACGTATGGAATAGTCCATTATATTATTATGGGAAAGGTCCCATAACATACACACACACACACTCACACACACACAAACACACACACACACACACACACATATATATATATATATATATATATATATATATATATATATATATATATATATATATATATTAAGCGTTTCACTCCAAGCAAGGGGTTACAGAGAGTTGGAGCGACAGCAAAGAGGAGTGATAAAGGAAAGGATGAAGAGAAGTTTAGGGGATATATCAAAACATCTAGAGACGTCGATTGACATTACATTTGAAGAGTTGGAGATTATAGCTATCAGAGAAACAAGAAAAGGGGAGGGGTACCACATGCGGGAGGTGCGAGACATGAAGTTATTGGAGTAGAAGAAACGGCTACATTTAACAGTTTCGATAGTGAAAGGGTGAGAGCGAGATTCCAGCCTAGTTGAACGCTTAAATTCTTGAAGTCTGAGAAATAGCAAAAGCAGCTCATCGGAGCAGTTACCGTGAAAGTATTTGTAAAAAAGATAAAAGGAGGCGACGGCACATCTGTGAGAGAGCGACAGCAGACGAGATGCCAGATCAGGGCCAATTACATTGCATATTCGTATCTGGATCTTATCAAGAACCCAGTGACAAACATAAGGAGCAGCAGACCATATATGTCAGCAATACTCCATGCAAGGGAAAATGGTTGATTTGTAGATTTGAAGGATCGATTCCGGCGAGAAAAAATTTCTGGCGCGGCACAGGGAGCTAAATTTCCTTGCGGTGGACGAAGTTATTGACTCGATGTATTTGTTCCATCTCAGGTCAGCAGACAATGTGAGATCGAGCAGTCGTTAAGAAGAGTTGAGCGTCAGACATTCTAATGGGAGGCATGGATGGTTCTCTGTGATAATTAATAGAGAGCAGTTTTGTTTTTGAGGCATTAAAGTTAAACAGCCAGTTCCTGTCCCAGTCCATAACCGATTGGAAGTTCTTTTCGAGACTAACAGCCAGGTTAGTTTTGTCAGCGTCACTAGATTTGTATTTGAGGCAGGAGTAAATAGTAGTGTCATCAGCATAGATGCCTACTTGGGAATCTATGACATCAGGAATATCGTTGATGAAGATAAGGAACAGAGTAGGGCCTAGGATGGAGCATTGGGGAACACCTGCGTTCGTGGGATAGGAGCTGGATGACAATCAGTTGAGAACAAACTTCAATACACGGTTTGACAGGAATGGTTGTATTAAGTCAGACAATCGACCTGAAATTCCATAACCCTGAAGCTCTGGAAGAAGGCCGGCATGCCAAACACTATCAAACGCTTTGGAGACATCTAGAGCCACGGCACGAGCTTCTCCGTTATTATGAAGTGCTTGGTAAATAATTTCAGTTATAGCCCTAAGCACATCAACTTTAGAATGGACAAAGCAGAAACCATATTGCTTGTCGGTGAGCAGATCATGGGATGTAGGGTGCTTAACTACTTTGGCTTTGATTAAAGCTTCGAAGACTTTGCTGAAGTGTGGTAGGAGACTGATAGGACGGTAATTAGAAGGGTAAGAAGGGTCTCCAGAGTTCTTAAAAACAGGAACAATGGATGAGGACTTCCAACAGGCTGTAAACCAAGATTCATTGAAGCAGTAGTTATATAATTTGGAGAGGGCAGGGGCCAGTTCAAGCGCACATTTCTTCAGGACAATGGCTGGTATCCCGTCTCTACCACTAGCTTTGTGGGGGTGTAATTTAGAGATAATGCCCAATACCGATGATGGGATTATGTGCAACTCGCTCAATAGAGCCTCAGTTCTAAGAGGGAAATCAGAAGAGTCGAGCGTTGAATTGAATGAGAATTTCCGAGCAAAGCATTCATCCTTGTCGGTAGAAGAGGTCAGAATCTCAAACTGGTTGAACAAAGGAGGTATAGAGTGTTTGCTATTGTTAAGTACGCTTTTTCAGGGACGCCAATAATCCTTGGAGCCGAATTTGAGAGATGCAATACATTCTTTCATTCGAGCAGCAAATAGTGACTTTGCTTCATTGAGGACACGCCTACACTCGTTACGGGCAGAGACAAAGTGACGTCTATTGCAGTCAGACATGTCGCTATGATATAGGTGGAAGAAGTGATTCCTATGGGAAGTGGAAGCTGAGAAAGCAGCGGAGAACCAAGGGGGAGCGCGATCTGATCTTGTATTTCCTTGAGGGAATGAAATCCTCGATTCCAGCTTTAACCCAGAAGGAGACTGGGGAGCGTGAAGTCAATGCCCTAGGGGCCATCGCGAAGGAAATCCCGGAACGAGTCCCTGTCTGCTCGTTGATAGCAGAACGAGGTTCTAGTGGTAGGAGGTTCTTTGCA
>OZ010592.1:20683849-20886349 GCA_963932145.1 Acanthosepion lycidas
CAGTAGGCAGTATCAGAAAGTTGATCACCGAAGAATTAGAAACTCCTTCACGATAATTGTGTATCAGGAGATGAGAGCCGTAGAAGGACTAACTCTACCTGGAAAGATACCGAAGTGGCCGCCTGAGTAAGGAAGACCCGAAACATCCAACGACCACGACAAACTTTGTATCCATGTGTATCACAAGAAAAGAAAGCTGTGAAGGGCTATGATCGCTTATCTCGTGAATACCTCATGAATAAACATGGTATTTTTAATACTATGTCTATTCATGAATAGACATGGCATTAAAAATACCATGTCTGTTCATGAGGTATTCATGAGATAAGCGATCATGGCTCTCCACAGCATCCTATTCTTTTCTTTGTCATCTGTGAATTACTATAAGTTGTTGGGTAAGTGAGCGAAGTTATTTCCCGTTGCCATATCCACAATTTGAATTCAGAGTGTTCATTCTGTGAAACAGGCAGCTACTCCAGGCTAGAGAAATCCGTCTACCCTGCTTCTTACCCCTTCAAATATGGGTTTAAAAAAAGTATACTTTTAGGGATAAGAAGAGACGGATTTGGGTCTTTCTGGGGGACATTAGTGCTAAAGTGAATGCAACAGACTTGCTTGGAACTTGAACTTGGCTAGCCAACTCCACTTTACACGCCGTTGACCGTTACGCCACATGCACATCCACGATTATGCACTTCAAAAGCTTGTATTCTTAAGTAAGGCATATGATACGACACAGAATGCCAACGGATACCTAAAAGCATTTATAAGTACAGACTCAGCCTGTGTTTGAGGCCACAAAAAGATTAGATGCAGAATCGATATGAGAAACATGCAAGTAAAGCCAAGAATGAATCAACAATCGAACGTCGCTAAGCAATTTTTATTCATTGTCTTTGGAAGAACGTAAATTTCAAAGATGTATCTTCGAAGCGACCAAACAAAACATTCTTAACCTCTTCTCACTAACGAGGATCTGACTGGCTTAAGTAAAGGTCATGATGCACTTTTTTTTAATAAATGTCAAAAGCGATTTAGAAAACTCGTTAGGCGTTTCATAGACACTTCAGCTCATAATCATAACAGGAAGGAATTGCTTCCATTATTTTATTTATTTTCTTTTTTTTTTTGATGGCTAGGCATCCAGTCAACAATTCTGAATAAATGACCTTAAATCTTCCCACCCATACCTGATGTGCGGGTAATTTAGCAAAACTGGGCGTGAAATCAGCGAGTCGAGTTCAAATCATGGTTTAGTCTTTTGTGTTCATTTAGCGCTAATTTCCTTACGAAATGCATTAATCCAACTGTAGTCCCCGGCTCTCCTGCTATGCGTTGAATAACAGGATATACTAATTTACACTATTTGCATGCGGACTGAAACTGAGATGGCAGGTCAGGATCAATACTATTGCTGATTCATCTTTGTAATTTATCACTAATCTGCAAATAAACAGCAGAAGCACCAGAGCAGATGTGACAGCAATATTCATGGCATGGACGAATTGTATTTAATGACCATACTCATATCTAGCAATTTAGTTTAGGTTTCCTTAGTCTCCTTGTGACATGGAAGAAGGTACACCAGGTTGACCTTGTTATGATCACGACACCGAACACAAGGCATCACCTGTCAATCTCAGTACGACTGGCAAAGTTTAGCGTAGTCCAATGAATTACAATTTCACTTGGTCTGTGGTGATATTTATGTTCGGGTTCGTATACTAGTTATCAAAAAGCCACCGTATAATGGTGTGGGTTCGATTCCGTGATATAGCTTTGGTTCGTTGGTCAGTCTAAACAAATTATTAACTTCTGTCTAAATTCCTGGGATGAGAAGTTATCATTATTTAAACCATTTACATGCAGATTATTGTCCTTACCATTCTTGTTGTTTTCAAAAATGTTCTGCTGATAATATCATTTTTCAAAAATGTATTGTTGATAATATCATTTTTCAAAAATGTATTGCTGATAATATCTTTTTTCAAAAATGTATTGCTGATAATATCATTTTTCAAAAATGTATTGTTGATAATATCATTTTTCAAAAATATATTGTTGATAATATCATTTTTCAAAAATGTGTTGCTGATAATATCATTTTTCAAAAATGTATTGCTGATAATATCATTTTTCAAAAATGTATTGTTGATAATATCATTTTTCAAAAATGTATTACTGGTAATAATTTTTTTTATTAAATGTATTACTGATATTTTTTTTTTCAAAAATATATTACTGTTAATAATTTTTTTTCAAAAATGCATTGCTGGTAATACATTGCTGGCAATATTTTTTAATATATATATATATATATATATATATATATATATATAAGTAAACATTGAAGTCAACACTCAGAGGCGACAGACAGTTTCAGGCTAAATGCAAACATCAGGCCACATGAGTTGTGTTTTTTAACGACTATTTATATATACGGGTCAGTGGTGCAAATAAAAATGCCACGGGTAAAAATAGCGCAAGTGGGTAAATTGAAAAAAATGGGACAAAGCAAAAACATACACGAAAAAGATGAAATGCACTCGTTATTAATTTACTAAATAGATAACGTGTGCATTTCATTTTTTGAAAATGCAACAACCATTTACACCTGCCTCGATAGTAAGGTTGATCCATCGATAAAATGTTCCATATATATATATATATATATATATATATATATATATATATATATATATATATATATATATATATATATATATATATATATATACTTCATATACATTTTATATATATATACATATCATGTAGATTTCATTTTTTGAAAATGAAACAACCATTCCCTACTGCCTCGATAGTAAGGCTGATCCATCGATACAAGGTTCCATATATATATATATATATATATATATATATATTTCTGTCTATATTTCTGAGATGAGGTATTATGTACAGTATTTACATTATGCGGACTATTGTACTCATCTTTGTCGCCATATTTATCACAACGTTTCGGCCGTTGTACGCTCCAGCCTTCTTCAGGTGGTTGTAAGGACACATGGCACAGTGGATAAAGGCGTTGGTTAGATCCAGTGACAGACCCAAGGAGTGTGAGTTCAATACCCGGTCAAGGCAGTGGAGAACTTTCAGAGGGAAAATTAGCAGGCGATAACTGATAACTAACATCCATCAAACATGACACGTGGAACTAGAACAGTCTACCCCAGTGATCGAAATAAAGGCTTCAGTTCGAAATTCCAACCACCTGAAGAAGGCCGGAGCGTACAACGTTGTGATAAATATGGCGACAAAGATGAGGACAATAGTCCAAATAATGTAAATACTATATATATATATATATATATATATATATATATCATGTATATTTCATATACGTTATATATAGATTATGTATATTTCATTTTTTGAAAATGAAACAAACATTTACTTCTGTATCAATAGCAAGGCTGATCAGTCCGACAAGATTAAAATGACATTCGTTGTCCAAAACGTCCTCAAGTTCGTCGTCAACTGGGACAAAAGATCGCTTATTAATTTTAGCACCTCCAAAACTAAACTTCTCTCCATTAATAATCTCAGTGACCCTCCCCTGCCTTCCATCAGCATGGCTGATGCTAACCACCAGGAAAGTGACTTGTTGCGCCTTATCGGGTTAACGTTCTCAGCTGACATAAAGTGGTACCTATGGTACCTAGACTTTGTGAATTTGTAGCCGTAAGTTCTCTGCTAACAGTTTCTTTTTTCGCACTTTTCATTTGTGGAACTCCATTCCGGCTCTATGCTTTCCAACCAACTGTAAAAATTTTCCACACCCTGTAACACCCTGTGAGGTTACTAACTTGCATGGGGTGATACTGATTTTAAAAAATGATGATAAACTACATCGGTCCTCTTTCAGGAGTTTTGATGCTTTGAGGAGTGTGGATCGACCTCTTAATTGCAGGTCCTGGGTACGATGTCAAAGTACATCCGGCAGCAAGGCCTCTGATCGGGAGATTGAAGGTTTGGAGGAACGTGGAATCACCCTTTATTTGCAAGTCCTGTGTATGACGACAAACTACATCCGGCAGCAAGGCATCTGATCGGGAAATTGGAGGTTTTAAGAAGCGTGGAAACACCTCTTAACTGCTGTTGTTCCCAGGTTCAACTACACAGGGTGGTAGCACCTGTTAGGGCCCCAGCTATGGGCAAATAGTGAACACTCAAACAAAAATCCACAGCACATTTTTATAATAAATGACCAACAATATACATTAGTATAGCAAATTGACAGTCAATGCAAGACTATAAAAATATAAAAACATTTTTATAGTAAAATTATCAACAAAACATTTTATGATGTACAAACTATATATCTGAAAAAAAAATTTTCCTTTACCCTGACGTTAAAATATCTGTAGTTTAAAGCATAAAATGACTAACAAAATATTTAGATTTCGGCATTAAATAACCTATGAAAATTCATATGTCGTTAAACAAAATTAAGCAAAAAATTCAAGGCAATGTCAATCTTTATCTTCTATTTGCTTAATTCTTTTTCTTTTATTGTTCTCTCTGCTTAATACTATTTTTTTCATATTCTCTAACATCCACTTATCGCCCCTTTGCGTCTTAGTGACTTTAGTGCCTTACTTAAGGTGAAATGATTTTAAAAAAAAACATCTTTTCGTATTAACCGCAAGGCAACTACATAAAAAATAAGCCCTAATTCCAATGGTATATAATTATTTAGCAATAAAATAATTTTTATTTAAAAATAACCGTGTTTTTTTTTATTTTAACAACCCATTTATTCCCATTGCTCATATCGTTTATTGATTGATTTGATTGGTTTTTTACGGTTTATCGACCTTTTGCGTGTTATTCAAAACCAGAAAATAATTTTAGTTTGTAAGAATTTGGGGGGGATAATAATGATTTACTGAGCGATAAGTCATACTAACACTAAGTGCGTATGTGAATATCAAGAACCCGACTGGAGCTGGAACTCAGGTCTCCTATTTCCAATTCGGAGCCATTATCTATTACACCTCCCGCACATCCATGCTTAAATTATCTGATATTTCTAAGCGGTCACCCATCTAAGTACTGACCAAGCTCGACATTGCTTAAAGTAGAGCTACAGTAGAAATGGTAATAATGCAGTATGAGGATAAGGAGAAAAGAAAAAAATTGACTCATGAAAATTGAAGTTTCAGGAAAGCACTCCCGCGGCAGTCTGATACAGAAATTGGCAGTTCTTGGGGTGGGGGTAAAGCTGCATGGAAATTCCTTATTTATATTTGGAACGCTGATGTGACTCCGTGGCAATAGCATAGCATGTCCGTACCGCAGACCTCTGTGCTGGTGGAAGTAGAGTATGGAGATGACATGAATATTTTCTTTTTTTTTAAGGCAATTTACCCCAAGCAAGGCGGGAGTGCCAGTAACACGCAAGGGGTTACAGAGGATTGAGAACAAGAGTAAATATGTGTGTTTGAGAAAGGGATACAGAGAAGGACGGGGAACAAGCTCAGGGTGTCAGATGTCGATTGACATTACACTTGAATATATGAAGATTATAGTCATTGGTGAAGCAAGTAAGGGGAAGGGGGTTCCACAGATGGGAAGTGCAGGAGAAGAAACTGTTTGAGAAGAAGAAACGGCTACATCTAACCGTTTTGACATTAAAAGGGTGAGACCGAGATGTCAGCCTGGTATTACGTTTAAATTCATGGTCCGGAAAAAAGTGGCAGTAGCTCGTCGGAACAGTTGTTATGAAAATATTGGTAGAAGAGACAGAGGGAGGCTACAGCACGTCTGTGGGATAACGATTGTAGTCTAGATGACAGATCAGAACCTATCATCTTGTATATTCGTCTCTGGATTTTGTCAAGGACCTCGAGACGTACAGCGGGAACACCAGTCCATATTTGATATTCCATGCAAGGACGGATGGTTGATTTATAGATTTGAAGGGTGGACTCAGACGAGAAAAACTTTCTTGAACGACACATGAACCAACTTTCCTTGCGGTAGATGAAGCTATTGATTCAATATATTTATTCTACCTCAGGTCAGTGAGACCAAGCAGGCGTAACGAGGCGTTGTCAAGGATTTTCTGTGGAAATAGCAATGGTGACAGGCAGGCAAAGATGCATCTGTGTGGGAAAGAGGCTGCAGGATGGGAAATAACACACACAAGACGGCATAAAAAATAAAACTCTATCAAGGCTGGAACTGATATCTGATCATAATCTGGAATATTCTCACTTAATGAGTACAATCCAGAATGTGAATGGCATTCGGGATCATAAATATAAACATTCATGTACATGGAACCTTCAGAAATACAATGTTTCTACCAAGAGAAGATAAAAAAGTACTTTATTTGATCTATTCATTGCCCGCCGTTGAAACAAGTTCAAACAAAACAATTCCTACATACCTCAGTATTAACCTCGGGGGGGGGGGTCATATGTTATTTTGAGAGCGAAGTCACTGCCGAGAACCAATCACAGAGATAGCATCTGCATGTTTCAAATCAATTAACCCGCCTTTTCTTCTGCTCAGATAACGGCAAGGTTTAACTTGTTTTTATTATTCGATCATTGCACGCAGATCAATAAGTTATTCATGACCTTACCTACAAAACCTCGCCTTTGGCCAGTGAGCTGGAGAAAAAAAATCAGCTTGAAATATCGATTAAGAATAGGAGCAAGCAGTATTCACTGCTGGGGTCGGGCACACACTTGTAAATTTGTTGAAAATTTCCCCAGGAAACATACATATCCCTTCCAAAGTCTCTCTGATATTTTCGTAAACAAAGATATTATTCTTAACTGTTTCACTGCCAAATAGCAAAAATAACATTTCGAACCTTAAGAAAGGTGATATAGGGAAAAGCCTGGGCGTAGATTAATATTTGGGTAATATTCAATGGCGGCACTCTCTAGGATTTTCCTTCTGAGTGAGTTATTTTCTTTTTTTATGAGTGTAGCATTTTTAAAATCAAAATTGTGGTTGAATTTATTTCTATATATGACTAGTGCATTAGCTAAGTTTTTTTTTTTTTTTTTGTGAGGACTCTTGTGCTTCACGTTTCTTAAGAGAATTACTACTCTCCCAAACAAATGTACACAACAGTATCGTGAAATCGAAAGAAAATGGTTGAATCAGTCAACACAGCAATAATAATAATATCTCCACACGTGATAGTAATTGACGTAATTTTCAGTTAACAGTATGAAAACAGCATTCTCTAAATTCTTCCAGTTGCTAAGGACATTTTGTTTTTGTTATATATATATATATATATATATATATATATATGGTACAGTGCTCCTGATATATATTTAGAGATTCTTGATAATAAAATCCAAGAAAGAATTGTTGTACTAATAGAGGTGACCTCCCAGGGCTCTATCCTTGGACCTGCTTTGTCCTTCATCTTCATCAATGACCTTCCTGATGACATCAGTTCTCAGAAAATAATTTTAGGTGATAAGATTTTTGGGAGATAATGATGAATTACTGGAAGATAAGTCGCACTAAATAACCCAAGTGCGTGCAAATGGCTGGTAGGACAAGGATAAGGAAAGATGACAACAAGACGGAGTTTACTGAGAGTTACAAAGGACAGGACATTGTGATTGGCCTCGTCCTGAAAAGACACGACACGAAGAAGAAGAAGAAGAACGAACGAACGGAAAAGAAAGAAAGAAAGAAAGAAATAAAGAAAGAAAGACCATATGAATAATGAAAAGTAAGAAGAGGAAAAAAGAAGGAAGGAACGGAGGAAGGAACGAACGAAGGAAGGAAGGAAGAAGGCAATCGGAATAATGAAAAGAAAGAAAGAAAGAATAAAAGAAAGAAAGATTGAATGAACATATGAATAATGAAAAGAGGAGGAAAAAGAAGGAAGGACACCATCTGAATAATCATAAGAAAGAAAGAAAGAAAGAAAGAAAGAAAGAAAGAAAGAAAGAAAAAGGAAGAAAGAATGAACATATGAATAATGAAAAATAAGAAGAGGTAAAGGAACGAAGGGGGCCATCTGAATAATGAAAAGAAAGACAGAACATATGAACAAGGAAAAGAAAGAAGAAGAAAAGGAAGGAAGGAAAGCCATCGAAAGAAAGAAAGAAAGAAAGAAAGAAAGAAAGAAAGAAAAATGCCATATGAATAATGAAAAGTAAGAAGAGGAAAAAGAAGAAAGGAACGAAGGAACGAACGAAGAAGGCAATCTGAATAATGAAAAGGAAGAAAGAAAGAAGGAAAGGAAGAAAAAAGAACATAAATAATGAAAAGTAAGAGGAGGAAAAAGAAGGAAGGAGGCACTGAATAATCAAAAGAAAAAAAGAAAAAAGAAAGAAATAAAGAACATATGAATATTGAAAAATAAGAAAGGTAAAGGAAGGAAGGAAGGAAGGAAGGAGGCCATCTGAATAATGAAAAGAAAGACAGAACATATGAACAAGGAAAAGAAAAATGAGGAAAAGGACGGAAGGAAAGCCATCCAAATAATGAAAAGAATGAATAAAGAAAGAAAGGGCATGAATAATGAGAAAGAAGAGGCAAAAGAAAGGAAGGAAAGAATCCATCTGAATAATTAAAAGAAAGAAAGAAAGAAAAACGAACATATGAACAATGAAAAGAAAGAAGATGAAACAGATTATCGTGGTAGATATCGTTACACTCATTAGGTTTGGAGAAAACATTATCTCGCTAAAATATCAGTTCATCTCTCAGTATATAGAGCAATTGAATTCGCTTGGTTTTGGGACACGAGAGGAAGAAGTAAATACTGATTATGACGGTATATAAAACAAATAAAGGTTAACCTTAGACTTGACGAGTTTAAAACTGTAGGGATTGGTGAATCATCCTCTCAGACGTCTCTTCCAGAAATTATCTCGAAAAGGTTCTCTGGAAATAGCAGCCTGAGTGGAATTTCTTTCTTATAGGATGAGAAATGGGGTTGTTTCGATCCTGTGTACGCGGATGTTCATAACTCTAAAGGTCTAAACCAATGGTTCCCAACCGGGGTATATATGGACTCAAGGGGTCCATGTAACATTACTGAGGTGGGGTCCACACAAAAAAACAGAAGATTGGAGTTGACCGTAATATTTTAGTAGTCCATAGAGAAATTTCACTTCGGAGCGGTTGTCACAAATGAGATTTGGAATTTTCTACAATAATTAACGCCATATTAAACTACCAAAATTCGAAAAAAAAAAGCTCTAAAACATGCAGAAAACATACTGGAGGACGAAAATTTTCTATGAAACTTTCTCGGTAAATGTTGTTTAATACTGTTTATTATAAAACAGAGCATTTACTTAAATATTTGTATCTATAAAAAGAATGTATAAACATAAAAATGCCTTAAAATAATTGTCATTTAAAATAATGCCATTTCATAATGTGTGACGTCATTTGTTTACATTTGATACGCTATGAGCAGATATGAATGTACGGGAGAGATTCATGGAAGATTAAAGTTTAAAGACAGTAAAATCGACTTTGCTAACCGAACGCTTCTCTGTGACCGAAATGGTTAAGGCGCGTCAGGCTATAAGACGCTTCCGTATAGGAAACAGGTTCGATTCCTGTCGGCGGACGAAAATTTTCTATGAAAATTTCTTGGACATTCAGGCCAGTAAATGTTGTTTATTATAAAACAGAGCATTTACTTAAATATGTGTATCTATAAAAAGAATGTATAAGCATAAAAATGTCTTAAAATAATTGTCGAACTTTGTCCATGTCATCATATATATATATATATAAAGGAAAATTATATAAATATTACAATTTATTATGAAAATTAATTTAATATATTAATAATAAATAATATAATTTTAAATATTAATAAAATAAAATATTAATATGTTAATATAAATTAATCAATATAAAATATTAAAAAATAAAACATTAATAATAAAATTAATATTTAAATTGTATAAGGATTATATACAAAGGAAGCCTATACATTTCCTATTTCTATAATACAGTTCCTAAACTTATCTATTAGTAAAAAATAAAATAAGCTTCTTTTTTTCATTGAATGGAGTGGAGGGTCGACCAAAAAGAATTAAGAGTAAAAGTGGTCTATGGGTAAAAATGTTTGAGATGTCTAAACGGAGAGATCTAAGAATACCATTCGGCTGAAAATTTACCATGCTAATAACGATAGAGCAGCGATAGGCTTGCGATCTTTCATCTGTGGCAAAGGGACTTATATTGCCACTATATAATAGATTATCCAACTCCTTTCGCAGATTGAGCGTTTTTACTTAGCTTCCTGTCATCTCTTCTGTGTATATCTTGAGTTTAGCTCTCTATTCATCGACATCCACATTTGACGCTGGATTCTGCACTTGGTGGCTATGAAGATACATTCTAGGTCAATCCTCTGAGGCACCTAGCTCCTTTAATGTTCTGATGTGGCATCGAGTAAGAAGTTTAATATATCACTTAAGGTACACATTGTAGATATTGGTGTCACCACAGATAAATGCCTCTTAGATTAAAGATTCTTGATTTATATTAAATTTAATTCCTGACCATCTGGCATTTCCAAGTGCGAACCACTTCCTACATAAGCATCAGGTGAAGGGTCAAATACGTATGAAATGTCATTTTTTATAAAAGTAATGATGATTATGGAATTAATAAGATATCAATAATCTCATATCTATTATCTAACCAGGTGTTAAACTGTTTTACAAATAGGTAAATGTCACTAATTTTTATTCAGAGTTATTTATCTTAAAAAATGTAAGAAACGTCATCTTGCTATCAAATCATTTTTAGTTCAACTCTATAGAAAAAATTGTAATCTATTTTATAAGGATGCAGTTTCCGTATTTTTAAACGTTAATATGACAAACTGATAGGGAGAGAGAACAAAATAGTACAAGTATCGGTTGCAATTTTACATCGAGAAAAGGTGGAAGGTATGAAGAGACACAACTTTAAATTTGAGTTCGATATGAATAGACTGAAGCAAATATAGATAGATAGATAGATAGATAGATACATACATACATACATACATATGGACAGACTGAGATAGATAGATAGATAGATAGATAGATAGATAGATAGATAGATAGATAGATAGATAGATAGATAGATAGATATGAAGAGACTGTGATAGACAAATAGAGAGATATAGACACATACACAGATAGATAGATAGATAGATAGATAGATAGATAGATAGATAGATAGATAGCAATAGGCACATAGATAGATAGATATGAACCGACTGAGATAGATAGATAGATAGATAGATAGATAGATATGAACCGACTGAGATAGATAGATAGATAGATATGAACCGACTGAGATAGATAGATAGATAGATAGATAGCAATAGGCACATAGATAGATAGATAGATAGATAGATAGATAGATAGATAGATAGCAATAGGCACATAGATAGATAGATAGATAGATAGATAGATAGATAGATAGATAGATATGAACAGACTGACATAGATATGAATAGAGTCGGGTACAGATAGATAGATGAGAATCAGCTCAGACATGATTAGAGAGATAGACAGAGAAAGTAGGAGATATGGATAGTTTAACGCACACACATACACACACATAAACACACATACACACACATATATCATATACATATGTATATATTAAGAAATATGCATATCTTTCATTGATTGCTCTCTCGTACATTTAACTATATTATTTATCCATTTGTATATATATACATATATATAGGTCAAAATTATTTTCGCATGTCTCATCATTCTTCATTAGTACGTAAGCACTTAAGAACCCTTGTATGATTTCCCTGCTTGCGTAATGTTCTACATATGGGTATTCTTTGATTTCTGTACCTCTTCTGAATGTTTACAAGTGCTGTTCCCCTCTACTTAGTGTCTTAAATCATCGTAATCACAAAATGATTCTTACCTGTTGCTGTGCTTTATTTAAAAAGAAACCAACCCAACCCCTTGAAATGTCGAAATCAGATTTTGAAGATAACGCCAGATACTGTTTCATTTTTTCCCACTTCCAGAATTCTACAAGCAGCTTCAGCAACTTTGAGTCCCAGTTTAATATACACGGCCCAAAATCGCTAAAATTTCTCTTTATCGCGTTATTTCTGAAATGTTCTTGAAACGACGAGAAGAAAACAACCTGTCAAACTTTTATATCTTCCATCAAAATATGCAAGTATGTGTTAATGTTCCTTCCTATTCGTTTTGTTACATATGCAAATATATATATATGCGTATGCGTCTATATGTACATATGTATGTGTGAGTATAAATATTGATATATATGTTTGTTTATACATATATATATATATACGTGTATATACATATATATATACATACATTAATATATATAGATAGATAGATAGATATAGTCAAATACAGACTGTTTCGCTGGATCAAATCTCCTCAGTGTGGCTAGACGTACGATTGCTTCAAATCGGGCTCGAAACCCGACTGATTTGACATCAGTCAGATATCTTAGCACGTCGCACGATGGCCTAAAGAGGGAAGGAATTTTAACTTTTGTCTCTATACGATATACGCCAGTGGCTCGGAGAACTCAATTCAATTTACTTGAAGAGTAAGGCTTAATAGTATATATATATATATATATATATATATATATATATATATATATATATATATATATATATATATATTGGAAGGATGTTATTATTATGGCATGTGTTGTTAAAGACTACGGAACCTTTGACGAGCGCTTCATATATAGGTATAGATAATACTATTTAATACTGTCAGAAACATCTTAAACATATTAATCGTCTAAATAATAAACACCGCCCCCTCCTTTTTTAATTATGGACTAATCCGACAATATTGTCTAAATACCTAAAATATTATCTATAAAACTGAAACAAGCAACCTATTTCAAACCAAAACATACAGCCATGATGACGGTTCACAATAAGCGAAAGCGACAGGCAAAAAATATGGACTAGGGTCTTATTTCAATAACTTAGACCCAAATATAGAAAAAAAAACAGAAGAAAAAAAACGATTGTTGAATTGAAAAGTTCTGTAGTCTTTAAAAACACATGCCTTAATACACACACACACACACACACATATATATATATATATATACATACATACATACATACATACATACATACATATATATATATATATATATATATATATATATATATATATATATAAGGGTCGATTTGTCAGGTAGGTGACTTCATGATGTTATCAGTTTGGAGAAGGCGATCGCATCGTGCGACACCTTTGGAATATGCCTGAAAACCATACCACGCGTTGACCAAAGCCTTGTGAGTGAAACTGGGAGTCCTATGTCGTTGTGCTAGCACGAAATCACAAGTCATCGTGACCGAGGCTTTGAGCGTGCTGGCCTTATTCAGACTGTTGATCACGCTAGGCAAAGCGTTCTATCCCAGAAACTGTAGCTAATATCTACTTAGCATAATTGCAGTATAAACCACATTTTGGTTCTGTGGGTGCTGAACAAACACAAAAAAATGTGCCTGAGCGGGAGCCTGCAATGCGGATTAGCTACCCGCCTTAGCAAACTGGCATCCTCGGATACGCGTGGTCAGCCATCATATATACATATATTATGAAATGGACAATTATTTTAATATATTTTTCTGTTTATACGTTATTTTTGTAGATACAAATATTTGAATAAATTCTGTGTTTATGAAAAAAAACAGCATTAAATATATTTACCGGCAGGAATGTCTGAGAAATATCGTAAGAAATATGTGTCCTCCAACAAGAATCGAACCTGTATCCTACACGGAACCATCATTTGGCCTGATTTGCGATGCCATTTAGCTGTTTTTTACAACAAATTTAACTTGATTTTAAAATTAATATATAAAAAGATTAATTATATATACATACACATATATATATATATTGATAGTACGTGTCAGTATATATATATATATATATATATATATATACATATATATACATATATATACATATATATATATATATATATATACATATATATATATATATATACATATATATATATATATACATATATATATATATATACATATATATATATATATATATACATATATATATATATATATATACATACACATATATATATATATATATATATATATATATATATATATATATATATATACTGACACGTACTATCGATACGTGTAGGACACATTTACTTTACATTTACTGCTGACATATATACTGTATGTATATATGTCAGCAGAGGCTTTAAATTTACTTAGTGCAAACTCATTTTATTTTGAATATATAAATACTATATAGATAAAATGAATAATTTATTATTTCGGAAAGGGAAAAACAAAAGAAAGAAAGAAAGAAAGAAAGAAAGAAAGAATTGTGAATTAATAATTAAAAGAAAATTATACACACAGATGATGAAAAGACAGAAAGGAAGAAAAAAGAACACATGAATAATAAACAGAATAACTGATAATTTATTAAACGAAAGAAAGAAACAAAGAAACAAAGAAAAATTTAAGCGAAGGAAGGGATCAAGAGAAAAATAAAGAATAATGAAGAAGAAAGGAAGAAGAACAAAAAGAAAACGAAAGAAAGAAAGAAAGAAAGACAGAAAGAAAGAAAGAAAGAAAGAAAGCAGACCATATTAATAATGAAAAGAAAGAAAGAAAGAAAATCATATGGATAAGGGAAAGAAAGAAAAAAAAAGAAAAAAGAATATATGAATAATGCAAAGAAGGAAAAGACAGCACAGTGGTTATGAAAAGAAAAAAGAAAGAAATTAGGGCAGGTGACTATTTAAAAGACAAGCAGAAAAAGACACACAGATTATGAAAAGAACGAAAGAAAGAATAGCGTATGAATACTGAAAAGACAAAAGAAAAAGGAAAAGAGAAGGTAAAAAAATGTAAAGATGAAAAAAAAGATGACAATAATATTTTGAAAAAAAAGGATATATAAGAAACTCTGCAATAAAATATTTTTTCTAGTTTCATATCATGTTCATGTCTTCTCGGTTTTCTACAACCAAAATTATTTATGATAGATTTTTGTTCTGATTTGTTTTTAGCTATCAGATTTCGAGACACTCAAAATAAACTTCACATGAATAATTTATGAAATAAAAAATGTCTAAAGTAAACGATGCTGGAAAAATGTTGTGGTTACTAAGAAAATGATTTTTACGATTTATTACCATATTTTCTCAGAAACATTACACATTTCAAAACATTTATATAATATTATCAAGGGCTCCTGCTATAGATCAATGATTAGTAAGCTTGACAAGTAAATCGTTGCTTATGATTTAGAAATTCACTGCGGGCTCCGTTCTTGTAGCCTTGTATCAGACTTGATAAATTCGCAAATATCTATTTAAATGATTTTCTTGAATTTCTACGCATGATTTTTTTTTTGTTTCCTCAAAGAGTTCTTTTAAGAAGTGATATCTTCTTCCAAAATCATATTCTATAAAGAATTACGTAACATCAAACACTCGTTAATAATGGATACCCTAATTCCGTCATTGATCAACAAATTAAAATGTATCACAATAAACTTAATAAAATTGATAATATTAATAATATTTGTAATCATAATAGTGTACATCAAAATAAACACAATACTATTAACTTATACTATTGTAACCAAATGCATAATAATTATAAACACAATGAAACAACACTCAAAAACATAATAGGTAGGAATGTTAAACCCATTAATAATAATAAACAATTTAATCTCATCATATATTATAAAAAAAATTAAACCAATTGACTCATAGTCTCCAATAACCCTACAAGTACTCAACTAAATCCTCTACAAAAAAACAAATGTAGTGTATCAGTTTACATACCCGTTTAGAGATGTATCTCAGATACTAATAATAAAGCCACTACATATATTGGTTTTATACTACAACCACGATCTCCCGGAGACTTACCTGTCACCTCTCTGGCCTTAATTCCATTAAACAACATTTCTTAGAAAAACCTAGCCATTGTGTTGATAGTACAAAATACTGACACATACACAAAGTAAAAGAACCATAAATTATTGGATCCCATTTTAAAACAAAGCAAGACACATTTAACTAAATTACATTTCAAACCAGTCACAATATAGTATAGTGCATATAAACATATGGTTCTGTTGATAATATTTCTTTCTCTCACCTGGTTATGTACGACATCATAGAACCGCGTTACGAATTTACGACCTGAGTCTGCTATTCTGCGACCGTTATCCTCGTATAGCAAATTTCTATGTAAACATGACAGCATGTCATCGTTGATGGTGAACATCTCTGCTGTAATGTTCATATAACCATTCTGATGATGGCTCATATGACCCTAAAGCTTAGATCAATAAACAGCATAATAAAAAAAATATTCAAATGTTGGAAAGATTTTGTCTTATTAACATCCGAAATTAAAGCCACTATACGAATCTTAGAGCGGCTCATGATCAAACATAATAGACATTCGTTGTTTGTTATATTTAACAATATATGTTTGTGTATATATATATATATATATATATATATATATATATATATATATATATATATACAAAAAACAGATGTAGACATTTTGAATGATTCATGTAATGTGTTGTGAATTCCGGGTTGAAATCCGGTACCAATAAATAACAAACGCCAGGAATGAATATATGAAAATAATGTATTAACTTAATAATACAAACAGGTAAAGCAGGTTAGTAGTTCCAGGAATACGGGTTAGTAGCAAAATATATATACAGTCTTTGGTATTGAAATATCGCTGTATGACTTCTTACTGAGTCTACGTGCTAGCTCACTGTGACTCCTACAACGCTATTACCTCACCCTCACTCTTCCGGTTACCTAGAACCTTTTACTCTGTCACTCTGGACTCGACTCCTCGGTTTTGCTCTCTCGGGTCTTCACGTATCCGTAGTATATGTATATACTGGGTGAGTCCATTTGTATAAAAAGGGGTGGATCCCTCAACATAATGTCAATTGAACTGCACTACATACTTGATATAGATAGATAGATAGATAGATAGATAGATAGATAGATAGATAGATAGATAGATAACTAGACTCGTTTCGAAAAACCCTCGAATTTCTTATTTGCAAATAATCAAATCAATCTCGAGGGAAAAAAGGTTTTAAAAAAAGAAAGAGCTACAAACATGAACTACTGTCGAACAAATCGCATAGATGCAGGTCTAAAGCCCAAAGAAAAAACCCCGATATGAGTAGACAACTAACAAAAGAGCTCAATACAATCGTAGAGCAGTAGTATATATATATATATATATATATATATATATATATATATATATATATTGTCACATTTGGTGCAGTTTTAAAACCACGAAATTTGATTTTAAAAGCATGCACTCACATTCTCTAGAATGGCAGTGAAGTTTGGGAAATTACCTTACAAGTTAAGCGGATCCTTGAAGCGACAGAGAAAGAAGACGTTTTACGGAAAATGGAAGCACAATTGATGCTTATGATTGGAATCAGAGACATTTAAAGTTTCTCGGACACAAATTAAGGAAAGAGATCTTGGAGAGTTTAATAGTCATGTGGCATATTTGCTATATACCGTACCTATGAACACTAATGGATATGTCCCAATTCTCATAAATACGTTGGGGCAATATGCTGTCTACGCTGGCAGCATGAGCTGTCAGTTTGGGAAGCTCTTGCTATGCCGAATTCTATGCCTTCGGGCGGAGAGGAACACGGAAGAGACTATAACGAAGGGTAGATTCTCGTCCGAGGAGGTTGACAAATACCCGATCATTCGTATGCGTGGTCTACGGGCAATTTTTACCAGAGCCCACGGGCTTGGATTTCCTCATATTAAATTAGGCCTTGTGCCACATCCTACCTCGTGGGCAGGCAGATAAATATCTTAATATGCTATCTACGTAGACTACCACTAGAAGTGGTTTACATACTTCACGCCGCTGGCGAGTATTGTATTTCGTTTATGTTATAAAGATTACCATTTCCTTTCCAACCTCCATTTTGGTTATTCCTCATTCAGTAACATTTCCTAGATTACAACAGTATTAACGGGAGGAACAGAAGAAAGCAGCTAATAACCTACCTAAGGGGCTTGTATAAACGCTTGACAGAATATGGAGGAATAACGAAAAGAAAATCTTTGCTAAAACCTACAAGTGATAAGGTTGGAAATTATGATCGTCCACATGAAGCCTGTCAGGCAACGGCATTCATCAGTAGATAGGTTAGGTTTAGGTCTCCAAGTTCTTCACGGAGAATTGTCCCAGGGGTAAATAGTCGCATGGATTAAAGACTTGTTTCATGTATTTGACGAAAATAATTCAGCGTTCATTTCTTGGGCCTGAGCCGAACAAAAATGGAACAGAATTAAAAATAAGAAAAATACGAACTAGACGAAATACCTGGAGGCATGGGCAGTGGATGCAGAACATTCTAGATTAAATAAAGCATTCATTTAGGAATTATATGTAGGTTATCCGGATGGAGACACACCTGATGAAAACCGGAGAACACAACGGTTGAAAGTTCTGATAAAACCAACAAAGATGGGATAATAATCTGAGTGTAAATAATGTAAATAATGATAAATCCTCATCAAAGAAATTCAGACAGGAATATAAGAATTGTTCAAAACCATAAAAATCAAGAAATGTTCTAGCCATGGGCAAAACATTGTGATAAAAACAAAGATGATGATAATAGTCTGAGTTTAAATAATGTAAATAATGATAAATCTTCATCAAAGAAATTCAGACAGGAACATAAGAATTGTTCAAAACCATAAAAATCAAGAAATGTTCTAGCCATGGGCAAAACATTGTGATAAAAACAAAGATGATGATAATAGTCTGAGTGTAAATAATGTAAATAATGATAAATCTTCATCAAAGAAATTCAGACAGGAACATAAGAATTGTTCAAAACCATAAAAATCAGGGAATGTTCTAGCCATGGGCAAATTATTGTGATAAAAACAAAGATGAGGATAATAGTCTGAGTGTAAATAATGTAAATAATGATAACTCCTCATCAAAGAAATTCAGACAGGAATATATGAATTGTTCAAAACCATAAAAACCAGAGAATGTTCTAGCCATGGGCAAAACATTGTGATAACAACAAAGATGAGGATAATAGTCTGAGTGTAAATAATGTAAATAATGATAACTCCTCATCCCTAAAAGATGATATTTTAGCAGAGAACGATGAACGGAATAATAATAATAATAATAATAAAAATAATGATAATAATAATGATCAAACCAAACAAAGATATCGAATAAAAAAAAAAAACATTATTAAAAAAATCAACGAATACTTAAAACAAAAATAAATTCCAAGAATATGGTTGAAGAATGAATGAAAACTCGCAGACAAAAAAGAGAAATATGAAAGTAAACTTTTGAAGACGTTAACACAGACGGAATGGAAACGAATGATTCCGATGAACAAGAAAATCAATTTAATCGTTCAGTAACAAACAAACATTTAAATCACGAGTAGCCTAAACAACTCTCCTCAAACAGCTGAAATATTTCCCCCATCACGCTTCTGTACTTTTAACATAACAGAAATAAATAAAACCTGCATTGAAATCCTAGAATATCGTTGTTTCTCCAGGGCCATTAACCTCTCCTCCACACAATTCCGTTTTTTTTTTTGTTTTTTTTTTTCTTTTTACCCTAGAATTTGTCAACAGATCATTCTTATGGAAGCCAACTAAGGAAGCTGACAACCGGGCAAAGGGAAGCCGCTGTTCGCAATTAGGAGACCCATAAACCAGGTGGGATATGCGATGAAATCTCGCAGAAATCATTCAATTGTAAAGAAAATGACGCAAGCCAAGTGGAAACAAATTATAATAATGAAAAGATATCTGTCCCGCATTAAACGTGTTTTGTCTTTTTTTACTAGATTAAAAAGGTCACCTTATATTGATGTTTCCTTAGTTTAGCTTAGTATGGCACAAGGCCATAACATATAAGCACCTAATGAATGTTTAACTCCCTAGTCAATTATTTACATTATTCGAACTATTGTCCTCATCTTTGTCGCCATATTTATTACGTTTCGACCGTTGTACGCTCCGGCCTTCTTCAGATGGTTGGAATGTCGAACTGAACCCTTTATTTCACTCACTGGGGTAGACCGTTTTATTTCCATGTGCCATGTTTAATTAATGTCAGTTATCAGTTATCTCCTGCTTAATTCCCCTCTCCACATTCTCCACTGCCTTAACCAGGTATTGAACTCTTTGGGTCCTATCACCGGATCTAACTAACACCTTTATCCATTGTGCCATGTGTCCTTGAGTCCGAAACGTTGTAATAAATATGGCGACAAAGATGAGGACAATAATGTACGAATAATGTAAATAATGTACATAATACCTCATCTCAGAAATATAGGCAGATCCCTAGTCAATATTAACCAGAATAACTCGTTAGCCATTTCCCCATGTTGAGGTCATCTTGAATGGTCATTTCAGTCAGTTATGTGCCATGCGTGATACACGCTTACGCGATTATGTATCTTTCGACACATGACTGACGAGGCAGATTTTTCCATTTCTTTCTGCCGTTGACCAGTCGCCATCCAAGGCTATAGAACCCGGTCTGTCCTGCTATTTACCCATAGCTGGAGGATGAATAAGAGAAGAACAATGGAAATAATGTAATTAAGAATTTTTTAAATTCTTAATCCGTCTGATAGATCGGCCATAGATGCGAAGAGCAGATAGCCCAAAAAGTAGCTTTTGCTTTTAAAGACCAAAATCTGTCATTGACGGCACGGTATGTTAAATAGAATTTTGAAATGATTGATGGCTTCTTTCTTCTGTAGTAGACGTGAATCTTCCTTTGTTGTTGATGAGCTTCAATTTAAAAAAAAAAAACCCTGATTCAATCCTTTGAAAGAAAAATATGAACTCTATTATCAGGACCGCTAATTCGTTAAAAAGAAAATAGACTGTGGAGAGTAGTTGAAGCCTATAAGGAAGAAATAAACTGCTAGTCCTGTTCAAAAGATATGGTGGGGAGAGCAAAGCTAGCTAAGATGATAAAAGCGCTCGTTTGGGAATTTGGTTGCAAAGTAATAGTTAATTTAAATTCCTGTGACGATTAATCTTCTTGTTCTATGAGCCGTGTGCTTACAGGACTTAAGCAAAAATTGTTCTCAACAACTTGTTGCCCTATATAGCCCTTAGTAAGGTTTACTTTTGGCTAGCACTTCCAACCAATGTTTGCGCGAGCTCGTTAGATAGATTATTCGCTTCTTTCCTTTACCGGTCTTGCTTTCAATATTTTCTGTCAGTGTCTGTTTCTGCAAAACCTCTTTCCACAACATGTGTCCTTGAAATTCCCGCGGTCTCCTTTTAATGCTACGTGTGTGTCCACCTTGTTTCCATTGTCCCTAAAAACATGAGCAGTATTAAAAAAAAAGAAAAAAAAAAACAGGACTGTCGAGTCGTAGTCGTAGAGTCGGAAGCAATTAAAAGGTCACTGGAGACGAAGACGAAGGCAGAGTCTTAAGCAATTAAGGGGTCACTGGAGTCGAAGCCGGAGAAGCAGTCGGGAGCAATTAAAGGGTCACTGGAGTCGGAGCCAAAGTCGGAGACGAAAGCAATTAAGAAGTCACTGAGTCGGAGCTGGTATCGGAGTCTTAAGCAATTAAGGGATCACTGGAGTCGGAGCCGGAGACGCAGTCGGAAGCAATTAAGGAGTCACTGAGTCGGAGCTGGTGTCGGAATCTTAAGCAATTTAGGGTCACTGGAGTCTTAAAGTCTTAAAGTCGGAGTCTTAAGCAATTAAGGAGTCACTGAGTCTGAGCTGGTGTCGGAGTCTTAAGCAATTAATGGATCACTGGAGACGGAATCGGAGTCTTAAGTAATTAAGGGATCACTGGAGACGGAATCGGAGCTGGAGTCAGAGTCGGAAAAATTAAGGGATAACTGGAGTCGGAGTCGGTGTCGGTAAAACTATACCGATTTTGACTCCAGTTGTATTTACACAAAGTCTTACATTATAGAATTTTTATTTTTACTGTTATATCTTCTACTGTGTATTTCCTTTTAAAGAAATTCATCTCAGCTTCTTTTTTATTTTTTTGTAGTTATTTTGTATTTGCAAAACTATATATTTAAAATAAATTCTTACATTATAGAATTTTTACTTTTTGTTGTCTTTTACATCCTTCTGCTATAACGTAGTTTTATTTTTGTTCTGTACTTTTTTATTTGCAAAGATATATATATATATATATATATATATATATATAAAGACTTATGTAGAATAACAAGACAATAAACAGCACTTACCGGTGTAAGAGTCCCAGCTAGCGTCCAGCTGGCAGACAAAAATAAAGCAGGTTGTAACTTAATACAAACCCTGCAAACTAACTGATGAATCAAGCTGGTATTTATATAGAAATACCTCCACTCAGGTACCAGCAGCCAATCACAGCCCAAGCAATGGACTATCCCACTTTAGCACAATGAGATGCTCCATTGCACCATAAATAGCTCTCTTCCTCAAGGTTGGATTACTTTTTACCTCAGCTTGCTCCACAACTGAGTGTTTATCTTGATCACGTGATTGCTCGACATGGCGCTGCGAACAGGATTATTGACACCCGAAAATTGGGAACTCTTCTTCATTGAAGCAGGCATATCCACTGACTCGGCCAAAACTCATGCAACAAGGTTTGCGGATGAGAAGCTGACAATCGAGAGCCTTCAAATGCTGGATCGATCTATGCTTAAGGAGCTGGGAGTCACTTTAATTGGAGAAGCCCTGTGTATCATCAAGCAGGCTAAGGAATCCACCACCCAGACAACCCGTATTCAGGCACTAGCAGCCAAGCCTCCTCATCTCAATCTCGAGATGACACCACAGCAATTCAGGAAGTTCCGAATTGACTGGGATGTCTTTACCAAGATGACGAATATGCCAAGCTCCCAAGCTAATATTCACTTATACAATTGTGCTGATGAAGCTGTGCAAAATGCCATAATCAACACACACCCTGACTTCTTTACCACTGATCCAGATAAGCTACTTGACATGGTAGAAGCATTGGTCACCCAGAGGTCAAGTCCTATTGTCCATCGCCTTGCTTTTGCCTCCATGTTTCAGGATGCGGATGAGCCAATAAAAAGTTACCTTGTCCGCCTCAGAGCCATAGCCGTTGATTGTAACTTTACCTGCCCCTCGTGTGAGCATGACCTGTCTGATATATACATCAAGGACCAGATCATCCGTGGAATAGCAAATGACACACTCCAGGCTGACCTACTGGCCAAAGCTGGGGCACTTAAATCCCTTGAGCAAAATATCCGTCATGCTGAGGCATTCGAATCAGCATTGCGAGACCAAACCTCAATGGCCGGCGCTTCAGATACAGCTGCTGCTCGGCTATCAACATACCGCAGACAGAAGGGTACACCACAAGCCAACGAGGGGATCCGTACCAGCACCTATGGCAACTGCAATGTTAAACCAAACCAGCAGGCTTGCTTAGGTTGTGGCAGCCACCAGCATAGCACCTCAGGAACTGGATCCCGCCGGCTAAAATGCCCAGCATGGGGACAAACATGTAGTAACTGTGGGAAGCCCAATCACCTATCGAGGGTATGCCGGGCTAAGAAACTAGTTCAAGCGGTCAGGAAAAGCCCAGAGGCTAATGAAGCTGCCATGGACACACTTATTGCCCACATCACATTCAATCAAACGACAGGCACGTATACATCTAAAGACACATGCCAGGTAAGGGAAATTGATGCGTATGTTGTTCCGTTCTCACCAAAACCGGATCCCAGACAAGTTAAGAATATCCCCAGAAATCACAGCACTAGGATGACGATCTTTCCTGACAGTGGGGCCACCATATGTCTCGGGGGACTTAAGCACCTTCTGAATATGGGGCTCACTATCAACAACCTCATTCCATCAAAAAAAGTCGTTCGAGCTGTGGGAGGCTTTACACTTGTCTGTCAGGGTTGGCTCCCTGTGGAATTCATCGTCCAAGGAAGAACAACTAAACAAGCCCTATACATATGCAAAAAGATTCAGCGGCTATACTTCAGCAAAGCAGCCTGCATTGATGTAGGGATACTGTCCAAAGACTTTCCTAAGCCGACGACTACAATATTACCCCAAACAGCAATGCAACACCTGCCCTTGACAAGCACACATAAAAAATCGGACGCAAGCACTAAACAATGCAAAGTCGAGGGACAACTTCCAACGCGTCCCAAAAAACTCCCTTTTTCCCCAACAGAACAAAACATTGATAGACTCAAGAATTGGCTATTGAATCAATTCGCCGAAACGGCGTTCAAGAACAATGGTGAATTCCCACCAATGTCTGGCCCCAATGCACATATACACCTCAAAGAAGGAGCAGTCCCCAAAGCCAGACATAACCCAATTCCTGTGCCTTTTCACTTCAAAGAGCCCGTAAGACAGGCCCTTTGGGAAGATGTGAAAAGGGGCATCATAACCCCAGTACCCGTCGGCATGCCCACTGATTGGTGTAGCACTATGGTAATTACTGCCAAGAAAAATGGCAAACCACGAAGAACCATAGACTACCAACACCTGAATTCACAGTGCAAACGGGAAACACACCATACAGGGTCACCATTCCAGCTAGCACTGCAAGTGCCACCTAAACAAAAGAAAACGGTGTTGGATGCTGTTGATGGATATCACTCCATCCCCTTAGATAAAGAGTCCCAGCCACTCACCAACTTCATTACAGAATGGGGAAGGTTCATGTACCTGAGGATGCCACAAGGTTACCTAGCATCTGGAGATGCCTACACCCGAAGGTATGATGAAGTAATAAAAGACATCCCCCGCAAAGTAAAAATCGTAGATGACACCCTACTCTATGACTCTGACATTGAAGGAGCCTTTTTTCACACCTTCGATTTCCTCCTTCATTGTGCAAAAAACGGCATCATACTAAATACGGAAAAATTCCAATTTTGCCAAGACACAGTGCAGTTTGGTGGCCTCCAGATAACATCCTCTGGTGTAACCCCTTCTAAATCCATGCTGGAGGCAATATTAAGCTTCCCAATACCAAAAACGCTCACCGATGCCAGATCATGGTTTGGTCTGGTCAACCAAGTCGCTTGGGCATACTCACTGAGCCCAGTTATGCTTCCATTTCGTGATCTTGTAAAACGAGACTCTCACTTTACATGGAATAAAAGCCTCGAGGATGCATTTCAGCAGTCAAAGAAGGTAATAGTTGAATTAGTCCGAAAAGGCATCGCAACATTTCAAAAAGAACGAATAACCTGCCTTGCCCCAGATTGGAGCAAAGAAGGAATAGGCTTCCTACTTCTACAGAAGTATTGCTCATGCACCACTGACAAAGCTCCAGTTTGCTGCCCTGAAGGTTGGCGCCTGATATTTGCTGGTAGCAGATTCTGCATTGATGCTGAACGCAGATATGCACCTATTGAAGGCGAGGCAGCAGCAATTGCATGGGCATTGGAAAAGTGTCGCATTTTTGTAATGGGTTGCCCGAATCTCATAGTGGTTACAGATCATGAACCACTAAAAGGATTATTCGGAGATAGAGACCTTAGTAAAATCCAAAACCCCCGATTATTCAGGTTAAAGGAGAAAACACTCAGGTACAGATTCACCATTCAGTACTGCCCTGGGAAATGGCACAGAGCCTCTGATGCTGTCTCGCGTAACCCAGCAGACATATCACAAGCACTCCTAAATGTATTCACTGCTGAACCCTCTCAATCAGACATCATAGAGTCTGACAACATGGATGACTGGGTCAAATCAACAACCCTATTAGCAACATTCGGTGCAAACGACAACCTGGAGCTCATCTCACCAAACGTTATTCGTGCGGCGGGACACAGCGACCCGCAGTACAAAAAATTAATTGAAGTAATACAAAATGGATTCCAAAGGACGCGCATCCTCACTGCACCTGAAATCCGTGAATACTGGGAAGTGAGGCACCGCCTAAGTGTTGACGACGGATTAGTGCTCTTAGATCAAAGAATTGTTATCCCCACCTCACAACGCGCAAAAGTATTACATAGCCTACATTCTGCACACCAAGGTGAAGTTGGCATGAAGGCACGTGCCAATGAATCTGTTTATTGGCCCGGGATGAATGCTTCAATTCGTAACATTAGAGCAGGTTGTACGTTTTGCTCAAAAAATGCCCCGAGTCAACCAAAAGAGCCAATCAATCTGACACCATCTCCTGATTGGCCATTTCAGCAAATCGTCATGGACATCTTCCATGTTGGGAACCATGGTTACTTAGCATGCGCTGACAGGTTAACAGGCTGGCTGAATCTATACCACTTGAGCCACGGAGAAGCAACTGCCTCAAGAATTATTTCGATTTGCCGGGACATATTTCAAACCTACGGCGCTCCTGAGGAACTCAGCAGTGATGGTGGGCCACCCTTCACATCTCTTCCATTCAAGCAATTTTTAAAAGACTGGGCTGTTAAACACAGGTTATCATCTGCTGGTTACCCACAATCCAATGGTCGTGCAGAGCTCGCTGTCAAAACGGCCAAGAGAATCGTAAATGGCAACACAGGAACACAAGGATCATTGGACAATAACCGTGCAGCAAGAGCCATCCTCCAATACAGGAATACGCCCATTCAAAACATTGGGCTATCCCCTGCTCAACTACTACTCCACCGCCGACTACGTGACTACATACCATCCCACCCCACACTCTATAAGCCACACGCGAATTGGATAACCGCAGCCCAAAATCGCGAGTTAAGTCTGTCCCGGCGGAACGCTCGTCTCATAGAGCAATACAACAGAACAGCACACACCTTAAATCCCCTTCAAAAAGGACAAATAGTGGCACTACAACGACCAACAACCCGCCGATGGGACACAACAGGTCAGGTCATTGAAACCCTCCCCAACCACCAATACCGTATCAGAATTGACGGATCAGGTAGAATTACCTTACGAAATCGCCGATTTCTCAGGAAACTGGATACACCAACAATCCCAGTTCCAAGACCTAGTGCCTTACCCGATACCCCTACACCAGTGCCACAAACATTCGACGCTGGAATAACATCAAACACTGCTCAGCCGTCTACAATAACACGGACAAAACCCCCTCGGGCATTGTCCAGACTACTTCCACACAACCAGCCAGGTTTAAAGGAACTCATCCCTCCCCAAAGGCCACTACCGACACGCGATGGGGGGGAAGGAGATGTAGAATAACAAGACAATAAACAGCACTTACCGGTGTAAGAGTCCCAGCTAGCGTCCAGCTGGCAGACAAAAATAAAGCAGGTTGTAACTTAATACAAACCCTGCAAACTAACTGATGAATCAAGCTGGTATTTATATAGAAATACCTCCACTCAGGTACCAGCAGCCAATCACAGCCCAAGCAATGGACTATCCCACTTTAGCACAATGAGATGCTCCATTGCACCATAAATAGCTCTCTTCCTCAAGGTTGGATTACTTTTTACCTCAGCTTGCTCCACAACTGAGTGTTTATCTTGATCACGTGATTGCTCGACAACTTACATCATAGCATTTTTATTTTTATTATTATTTCTTCTATATTCTTTCAAAGATTTTATCTCTCTGATTCTGTTAGAAATTATTGAAGAATGACTAGGAATGATATAAAAGCCACAATATCTTTATTCTTTGATATAAACCAGTTATAATGATATAGGCCTACTCAAGTTAGGAGCGTATGCTTAGGCTTTGTGATTTCTAAACAACGATCACTTAATTAAACAAGGAGGAGTCGGAGTTTATGGTACCAAACATAGAACAGTCAGAGTCGGGGTCGAAGATTTTGTGTTCCGATTCCATAGAACTTCCATAGACTTTGCTAAAAAAAGATGAGTTATCTAAAGCTTTACCCGGATCGACAGAGCATGAAGCACGGTGCAAAGGTCGAAACATAGATTAGAATATTAGTCAAAAATGTAAAGAATGGTAATTATCCGTCCCAGAAATTCAGAATGAAATAATTATCCTTGTTTTAGAGCAGTGGTTCTCAACCTTTTTCGTCCAATTCACTGATTTTACCATATGACAGGATTCCATTCAACAGACTTTTGAAGATGGTCCGACTAAAAAAATGCATTCCAAATAATATGCATATATTATTGAAAATCTTCATTCTTTTCCATAGTATTGTATACCGGCAGCCATACCCAGCTGGTCGATCAGAAAAAGCATTCAATTAGAATGGAGCAAAAACAACATCATGTTTAGATGTAACAATCTTCATTTACTTTAAAGTACTTTCATTCAGAAACATTTCGAATTCAGTTACTAATATAATAGAAGTAGTCTGTATTTATTCAATCGAACTTAGCCGAGGACATAAAGAGGTAAAACAGGCAACATGAAGGCCCACTTCAAACAACTGTTTCGTAGTTTTTGAAATTCAATTTGTCAGTGTGCTACAAGAGATGAAAAAGAGGATACATTTATAAAGCAATTGTTAAACTACAGTTGAGTGAAATTTGTATTAGGCTGCTTGAAAATTGAGGAAGATTTTAGTTTAAAATTTGTGATGAAATCGAGTTTTGGTTTTTCGCTAAACGCCGTGACATATGAATAAAAATGAGGTATCGTTGAGCTCATCATGATGTAAGTAACCTACATACCGAGTTTGAAAGAAATCGGAGGTAAAAAGTTGAATTTATCGATGTTTGATCGGCTTTATCGATTAATAAATGTTTAAAAAATATCGATTTTTTACGCTAAGAAGCTATCTCTTAAACTGTACAATGTATGTGCCAAGTTTGGTCAAAATCGGTTGGATGTATCTCGAGGGAAAAAGTATCACACAGACAGACAGACATATATTCTCTGTTTTATATATATAGATATATTTACATGGATTATTTTTATAGAAGAGTTTTACAAATTTAATAACAATAGAAAACGGATTTTTAACCTTGAATACATGTACAATAATTTATTTTAATTTATAATTATTTATTAAATAAATAATGTAAAGCGTACTTTAATCAACAAAACGTTCAACAGAATGGCAGGTAATTGTAATTCAATAACCAAAAAGTTCAATAAAAGGTCAGGGTATATAAATAGATTTTATTCCAATAAAGATTACAATCAATGGAAAGCTTGTGAAAAAAATTACTCCCCTTTGTATCCCAGAAATTGAGCGGGGGCTGGTTAGGAACCCCTGTTTTAGAAGAAAATTATATTTTCTATTAAAACTATCATTTTTTTTTTTCTCTTAGAAGAAATCGAGAAAATGGATTCTCTCTGGTACAATCATAATTAGATCATCAATGAAAAAGTGAAATGAACTATGTAAATTGCAAGAAGAAATAATTAAAAATCGAATTGTGAATATATATATATATATATATATATATATATATATATATATATATATATATATATATATATATATATATGACACTATTTAGCAGTTGCGTGAAAATTAAAAGCGAGAAATACTTAAGGCGAGAAGAAGCTATCACGAAAGACATACTGAGTGATGATATTTTTTTAACAAAGAAAAGTGATATATATATATATATATATATATATATATATATACGAATGTTTTTTATTTACTTGAACAAAATGTCATAGCTGATCATAGTACCTTTCTCACATAAAGATTCTAGTTATTTTTTTTTTTTATTATTGGCAACTTTTATTAAAGGTCATGTTTACATGTTTATATGTTCAAGCGACAATTTTATGATATTAAGTTTCAAATTGACATTAACCCTTTTTATTCAATAACGCGCCATGTCTAAAATGAAACTATTCAGTAAGTAAAATTTGATATTTTCAAAATTGCTCCAGCTGCGCTTGTATATATTTAGTAGTAGTGATTTTCCAAGCGTAGCTTAGATGTGGCACAAGACCGAAATTAGGGGTTACCCAGTGAGGAACGAACTCACTACTCAGTCGTAATTGTTCTAACGAGCCAAGCTTGCTAACCACTACACCGCCACGAGGTGCCCCATTTAGTAGATAATATAAACCACCGATGGAAATTTAAGAAGACATAAGGCAAAATCCGAAATTGCAAATGATTAGCGGAATGTATGTTACAGTATATGTTGCAACATTGTAATGGTGGTACTTGCATCCATTCTTTTATTGTGTAATAGTTCCGTAAGTAATGGAAGAATTCTGCTACATACCGCTGCGTTGTATGCACTATCACATCAGACGTCATTTTGCCAGACTGTTATATGTATCAAGTCTTCTTTTTTAACGTTTCACCCCAATCTAGGCGGGAAGCCACTAGCACGCAAGGGGTTACGGAGAGTTGGAGCTAGAGCAAATAGGAATGATAGTGGAAAGGATGAAGAGAAGGATAGGGGATAGATCAAGGCATCTGGAGATGTCGATTGACATTACATTTGAATAGTTGGCGATTATAGCTATCAAGAAATGGGGAGGGACTTCCACGGGTGCGAAGTGCGAGACATGAAGCTATTAGAGTAGAAGAGACGGCTACATTTAACAGTTTCGACAGTGAAAGGGTGTGAGCGAGATGCCAGCCTAGTTGAACACTTAAATTCATGAAGTCTGGGAACCACCAAAAGCAGCTCGTCGGAGCAGTTACCATGAAAGTATTTGTAAAAAAAGGCCAGAGTACGGGTTTAAATAAATAAATAAAGGCTGGCCACAAGTATCTGAGGATGCTTGTCTACAAGGGCGGCTAGATCCCTGTTGCAGGCGACCGCTCAGACATATTTTGTGTTTCTTCTACACCCACCTGTAGTTTATAGTTCAACTATACCGAGAGGACCTTAGCTAAAGAGAGATCGTTACCTAGAGTAATCAACAGCCTGAACAAGGACAGCATGCTAAAGACCTCGGTCACAATGACTTATGACTTCGTGCCAGTACAACCAGCACGCCTAATGAGTTTCGTCTATCCGATATCATTAACAAGGCTTGGGTCAACACGTGTCATGATTTCAGGCATTTTCCAAAGGTGCCCCATGCTGGAATCGCTAACTCCAGACCGATAACATCACTTTTCTGACCATAGATTCGAACCCGTGTTCCATGGTCAGAAAGCAAACGTTCCCACATTCTAAATATGCAGGTTTATTGTCAGGAAAAGTAACGTCTACTACAATACCACCAGCATCTGAATTTGACGCATGTGAGATAGATAGATAGATAGATAGATAGATCGTACCTAGAAAAACTAAACTTTCCTATAGAATTATAAAGACAATAAAAGAGTGCCCAATCACCAAATCAACAAAGATAGAGCAAAATACTAACTCAGCGACACCGCATCAAAATCGCAAACGCGATCGACAAGCTAATATATATTAGGTTGGTGCAAAAATAATGACGTTATAATGTCGTTTTTTGACGTTAAAAATACGCCAAAAAACGACATTATTACGCCATTATTTTTGCACCAACCTAATATATATATATATATATATATATATATATATATAATCGTCCTTCAGAACATCATCGGACTAAATTTGTTAGTACGACTACACATGCTCTCAAACGAGTGTTGCTGGAAATGTTTAAAATTTTTGGCATTTTTTATTATATATTGCCGAATTAATCTAGAGTCTTTGTCTTTTTCTTCACATCTCTTTTGATAGTGGGCATCCCACACTGTGATAATAGAAGATCTGCTGACCATGTTCGTCAAGTATATGAATATAGAATACAGCGCAGTACGTAATCTGTTCAATGAAACAACGTTAAAGATTAACACTCACCAGCAGAGGTTCCGTAATTCTTCAGTCTTCAATATCAGAGGTTGGCAGTGAATATTCGGAAAAAAACATGGCTGCCTTTATATACGTCGCATTGAATATTCTGAGCCTTCTGATTGGTTAACCCTTCTATTGGTGAACTATAAAATGAGTCAGTTCATTTTGGCTGACTCACTAGTACCACAGGGTACCCAAAAATTCCAACAAGATCTGCCAGGAATGGTGAAATGAGGCAGGGCGCAAATTGATGAAGATGAGCTTGTGATCAAGGCACTCTCTAGACATTTACGTCGCAGTGAATTATCTTCTCCTTTAATCAAAATATCATTTTTATGTCAAAATTGTGGTCAGTCTCATTACCAAACAACGCATTTGATTTATTGTTTTGTAAAATGTCTCTTTTATGTTTATACAGTCTTTTAGTTAGATTCCTTGAGGTTTCTCCTATGTATTTTTGTGACAATTATTACAGGCGATGGAGTAATAAAAATGTCCAAAATTCTAAAATACCCAGCACCTTCGTTCGTGTGCATGTGTAGTCCTGCCAACATAACAAATTTAGTCCAATGAAGTACGGATAGACAAAACGCGTTACAAGTAAACTTTTCCTATTTTGTTATACAATTTTCACTTTTTTGAAAAAAAAGTCAGTTTAATCTGATTAATTTGTCTTATATCCAAAACAATATGTTCTTTCAAATGGGGGTGGACTTAATATATAAATATAAATTCGCATTACATTATGCGTATGTATAAGTTGGAAAATAATGAGACATATTATTTAAAAACTGTGTTTTTGCTTGTGTGTTCAAAGTTTAACATCCTATAAAAAAAAAACGTGTGCACTTCAACGTGATGCAAAGGTTTGTCTGGCTAGATCAGTTACAACTAAAAAGTGAGTTCGATCCTCACTGGGTGACAAATGCATCTAAGCTATGCTTAGAAAACCACACACACACACACACATATATATATATATATATATATATATATATATATATATATATATATAGCTATAAAAGTCACTGTTTACAAACCCATACCTCAGCCCGAGAGTGCTCAACTGGAATTAAATTTAATTCAGGAGGTGTGTGTGTGTGTGTGTGTGTGTGTGTGTGTGTGTGTGTGTGTGTGTGTGTGTGTGTGTGTGTGTGTGTGTGTGTGTGTGCTTTAAACGTTATTTTTATATCATATAGCCTGAGGTACTATACCATTTAACTACAGAGGAAGCGCCTATTTGGCAAGGTGGAATTTGTGGTTTAAAAGCACTAACTAGACCTTGATAACCAGATGCTTCCTCTGTAGTTAAATGCTATAGCACGTCAGACTATATGACGGTTAGTTGTAGGTTCGATTCCTATCAGAGAACACATCTTTTCTATGAAATTTCTCGGACATTCCCGCCGGTAAATGTATTAGTCGTTTTCTCACATAGTAACATATGTGAGAAAACGACGTTATTTTTGCACCAAGCTAATAGTTAAAACTGTTTATTATAAACAGAATATTTGCTTAAATATTTGTATCTATAAAAATAACCTTTAAATAATAAATATATTAAAATAATACTCCATTTCCTTGTATATATATATATATATATATATATATATATATATATATATATATATATATATATATTATTGTTATTATTAATCAGTGTGTATTACGTCTATCAGCCTGCTCATTCGGAAAAATGCCTTCTCAGCAGTGATCTAACCTTCATTGCTCTTGCATAGAAAACCACCCTTCACTCGATGTGCTTTAGCGCTAAGCCACGAAGAACGTCACAGTAAGCAATGCTCGATTTCCCTTTTTAAGGAAAGCATATCCTCTTGACTCAGATTAATTTACTGGAGAGTACTGATCTGCACACAGTTACTGTATTTTCGAGCAATAAATCTCGAGTATTGATCTGCTCAGTAAAGAATATGTGCTCTACGGCCGAGATTGAAAATTTCTATTTCTGACCAGGAAGTAACTAACATTGCAGCGCCCTCACTAACGTGTATATATATATATATATTATATATATATATATATATATATATAAAGGGTGTAACAGTAAAATTGTCCAATTGCTACATTAATCTCTGAACTTGTATCTTAGAAATGATTAAAGATATTATACTGTAATTCTCCAAAGTTTTTATAACATTATTGGACTCTACTTTGAGAAGTTTAAGAATGTATAATTACTCTCCAAGTTTAACAGAAGAATCATGATGAAATCGATCATAAACGAAAATGACGTGTTCATTATTAATTAATCATAGCTAAGGATCGGAAGCTTATGAAGGATTGAAATAAAGTTTAAATATATATATATATATATATATATATATATATATATATATATATATATATATATATATATATATATATATACAGTTAAACCTAGAGAGCCTTGGTAGGTTTGTCTGGCTCTCTAGGTTTAACTAGGCCTGCTCTACTCATTGTATTGAACACTTTATTTAGTTATTCTGGGTACTCGCATCGGGTTTTTTGGGGCCTTGAACTCGTATGCTGGACGATTATTTTCGGTTAACGTACATGTTCTTGGTTCTTTCTTTTTTTATATCTTTTTCCCCCTTTGGTATTGGTTTGTTTATTAGCAAATCAAGACACCGAAGGTTTTCGAGCGAGTATATTTTCTTATACTTATAAGATTTCTATTAATAATTATATATATATATATATATATATATATATATATATATATATATATATATATATATATATATATATATATAAATATATATATATTACTCAAGGATCATTTCCAACTTATTAAAGATTATCTCCGCTCTCTCTAACTTTCTGTCCTGGAGTAAAAAAGCTGGCGCACAGGTTTCTTGCAAAAACGGTGTAAATATGGCTAAATGTTTTGTTTAAAAATCCGGAAAAAGGAGACTAAATAAGTTTAGTAGGTTTTAAATATTAAACATTTTGGGGTTGCATAAGTATGCTGTGACACGATTTGAACAATTCTCTTGTTACAATATACATATATATATATATATATATATATATATATATATATACTAATAATAATAATAATACTCGTTTGGAAAACCTCGGATAACTCAACTTGTAGATATGTCGAAACAAATAGGTACCTGATGAAAAAATTGGAAATAAAAAAAGAAAGAACTAAAAACATCAGAACAGGGCGAAACAAATCGCCCAATACCTCAAGTCCTTAGTCCAAAGAAAAAAAAACCCAAGTGAGTAGTAAGACTAAAACGTAGAGAGCTCAATACGCTAAGTAGAGAGGAAATAACTAAAATAAATCCTAAAGAGTCAGGAAAACCTACCTAGGTTTCACCTAAACGGTTCTTCAGGGTAAGCTGAGTAAAAAAGAAATGACGAAACAGTATTTATTGATAAAACCAGTAAAAACTAAGAAGCATAAAACCATCTGACAGAAGAAGACAAAAAATAGAAACCTAGGTAGGTTTTCCTGACGTTTTAGGATTTATTTTATAATATATATATATATATATATATATATATATATATATATATATATATATATATATATATATATAACGAACATTGAAGTTAACATTCAGAGGCGAAAGGCTTTTTCATGCTAGACGCAATCATCAGGCGGCCTGACAATTGCGTCTAGCATGAAACGCTTTATCTCTAATATTGAGCACTTTATCCCATAAATATAGCACACTTTAAAACTATATTTCTGCATATATATTGTTATGGTCCAAGTTGCTTGTATTAGGTTGGTGCTAAAATAATGTCGTTTTCTCACATAGTATCATATGTGAGAAAACGACATTATTTTTGCACCAACCTAATACCACGGTGATGGTCCAAGGTTAGAACCAATGAAAGATTAACACGAACACAGGTATGGAATACAAAGATATATTACAACAGAAATATAATACAAAGAAGTAGAAGTATTAGTAATGACTATCAGATTTGGTTAGAGTGAACTATGTTGTCTCGACAAGTATCACTATTCCAATGTCCTTACAATATGCTCTCAATTATCTCTCCTACTCTTACAATCTGCTCATACCTCTTGAGAGGCGCAGTATTTATAATGTCAGGAATAGTCCATTATTATTATGGGTAAGTTCCCATAACATATATATATATATATATATATATATATATATATATATAACATAAATATCTATTATTAACATTATCAATAATGACGAGCATAATCACAACCACCAAAAAAACAGAAGCAGTTTGCGTTGAAAATACAAACATCATCACCACCATGAGCACAAACAGAACCCAGCTTAAACAAAGTGGTAGTGGAAAGGCTCGCACCAATAACAGTGTATGTGCGCGTGTACACGTGTGTGTATGTGTGTGTGGGAGGTAGTGTAAGTTTCTCTGACGGTTCTGAAAAGCGTCATGAACACCCTTACCCGCTCCTTGTTGAAACGAACATCACCACACATAAAAAGGTATGGTCCCCACACCGAAATAGAATTACTGCTGCGTATGTATGTCTGCTCGAACGCACGGATATGTATCTACGGCTGGATATGTTGGTGTGAACTGAAATGCGCACAGCTGTATGTATGTGTCTATGCGTATGATTGTGCGACCCCCAAAAAACACTTAAGTAGATTCCCTCACCCGCCACCAAATATTGTCAAACAAACATAAATAGATCCAATTTTAAAAAATAGATTAGATTTTCTGATGATTAGAAAAGCGTGAAATCCAAGGTTATAAACTCATATCCATACAAATTATTGTTAACTTTATCAATAATATTGAGCGCTTTCCACTAAGTACCACGCATATAAAATAATATGTATATATATATATGTGTGTGTGTGTGTTCGTGAGCGCGTGCTTGAGTCTTTCTTTGCACATATTTTACAATTTATCTACAGCTATGGGCAAGCGTCGAGTTCCAGTTATGCTTTTTCTTTCAAATATATCAGGTTTAAATCTACTTGATGCATCGAAGATGTCATACAAGATTAAAAAAAAAAAATGGCAAGAAAAACGGAGAGAATTTGTAAAAAACCAAAAAGTCATCTTGAAAAGTAATAAGAAATAAAATATAAACGAAAAGAATAAAAAGCAAAAAAAAAAAAAAACGACAGCTGTAAATCTTTTCGTGTGACTATCTTTATTTTTTTTACTTCATTTAAAAGAAATAAGTAACCATAAACGTTCAGTCCTCGTTACACTTTTCCGATTGCGCGTTAGTAAAATAGTGCCCGAAAAGAAGTGGAGATAAAGAGACAGAGTAGAAATCATGCAGACAACACGTTTCGCCTACGTGTGCTAGGTAGGCGTATTCGGGTTGGATTTTTTTTTTCTTTTTTTTATCATTTAACGCCAAACAAGGAAATAAAGCCACTAAAACGTAAGTGGGTACAGAGTGTCGGAGAACATGGGGAAAAACATTATTAAGGAAAAAGAACAATAAAAGAATAAGAATTAAAAATAGTACATAACGATTGACATTGCATTTAAATTTTTAAAGATCAAATTTGACTGGAAGAAAGAGAATTCCACAAATGAGAAGTGCAACAGAAGAAGCTATTAGCATAGAACTTACGGTTATATCTAACCATTTCAAATGTAAAATAATAAGATCTTACCGTCAATCTAGCACTGCGCTTAAATTCATAAAGTCAAGTTGTCACAGACTCAGCAGAATAATTTCCAGATCAGAACAAATAATATTGCATATTCTACCTTGGATCTCATCAAGAATCGCTACATAAACAGCAGGTTCACCAAACAAGATTTGACAGCAATATTCAATGCAAGGACTTCTAAATATGTCAGGTAGATTCTGGCGTGAAAAATTATCAAGCACGAGAAAGGGAACCAATATTCTTAGCTGCAGAATGGTCATTTCATTCAATATAATCTTTCTCATTCGTGTCAGCTGATGACGTTAGTTCGAGAAAACTAATGAGTCACTATCCAGGAGGTTAGCATCAGCGATGCTGACAAAAGGCAAAACGATTACTTTAAAAATAAAAACTATATCTAAAAGAACTGCATTGAGATTTTTGAGGAAAGGGGACAATAAATTTAATGTATAAGATTCGACAAGAAGAAAGTTTCTAATTTTTTTAAATATTGAAACCGTTAACGTTGTCGGATTTAAAATTAGCCCACGACAAGCAGATATCTCGTTTGTTTTGTTTTTTGTTTTTTTTTCACTATTAGTTCTCGTTGTGTTACTATTGCTTGTGCGATGATCGGTAATATTATGTACAAGCCTGATGTGAGGATTATCGTCAAAAATTGTGAGACCAGCTCACATTCAAAGCATTTTCTTTTCACGTAAAAGCTATCGGTAATGTTATGTAAAGGCCTGATGCGAGGTTTATCGTCAAAAATTGTAAGATCTGCTCACATTCAAAGCATTAAATTTTATCGTAAAAATGATCGGAAATATTATGTACGGGACTGATGTGAGGTTTATCGTCCAAAAATGTTAGATCAGCTCACATTCAAACCGTTCTCTTTTATCGTAAAAACTATCGGTAATATTATGTATGGGCCTGATGTGGGGTTTATCGTCAAAAAGTGTGAGATCAGCTCACATTCAAAGCATTTTCTATTTATTGTAAAAACGATCGGTAATATTATGTACCTGCCTGATTTGAGGTTTATCGTCAGAAATTATGAGATCAACTAACATTCAATACATTTTGTTTTATCGTAAAAACTATCGGTAATATTATGTACGGGTCTGATGTGAGGTTTATCGTCAAAAATTGTGCGATCAGCTCACATTCAAAGCATTTTATTTTATCGTAAAAAAGACGGTAAAGTTATGTACGGGCCTGATGTGAGGTTTATCGTAAAAAATTGTGAGATCAGCTCACATTTAAAAGATTAAATTTAAACGTAAAACCTTTCGGTATTATTATATACTGGCCTGATATGAGTCAAAAATTCAAAGCATTGTCTTTTGTCGTAAAAACTATCGGTAATATTAAGTACGGGGCAGTGTTAGATCATTTCACATTCAAACCATTTTCTTTTATCGTTAATACGTTCGGTAATACTATGCACGGGACTAATTTGTGTTTTATCGTGAAAAATTGATAGATCAGCTCAAATTCAAACTATTTCCTTTTATCGTAAAAACGATCCGTAATAAGATGTACGGGCCTGATATGAGGTTTATCCTAAAAAATTTTGAGATCAGCTCACATTCAAAGAATTTTCTTTTATCGTAAAAACTATCAATAATATTATGTACGGGCCTGATTTGAGGTTTAGCGTCAAAAATTGTGAGATCAGCTCACATTCAAAGCATTTTCTTTTATCGTAAAAACGATCGGTAATATTATGTACGGGCCTGATGTGAGGTTTATCGTCAGAAATTATGAGATCAGCTAACATTCAATACATTTTGTTTTATCGTAAAAACGATCGGTAATATTATGTACGTGCCTGATGTGAGGTTCATCGTCAAAAATTGTGAGATCAGCCAACATTGAACACATTTTCTTTTATCGTAAAAACTATCGGTAATATTCTGTACTGACCTGATGTTAGATATATCTTCTAAAATTTTGAGATAAGCTAACTTTCAAAGCATTGTCTTTTGTCGTAAAAACTATCGTTAATATTATGTACGGTCCAGATGTGAGGATTATCGTCAAAAAGTGTTAGATCATCTCACATTCAAACCATTTTCTTTATCATTAAAACGATCGGTAATACTATGTACGGGACTGATTTGTGGTTTATCGTGAAAAAATGTTAGATCAGCTAACATTCAAACTATTTTCTTTTATAGTAAAACGATCCGTAATGCGATATACGGGCCTGGTGTGAGGTTTATCGTCAGAAATTATGTACGGTCCTGATGTAAGGTTAATCGTCAAACATTGTGAGATCAGCTCACATTCAAACCATTACGTTTATCCTATAAACTATCGGTAATAATATGTACTGGCCTGATGTGAGGTTTATCATCAAAAATTGTCAGATCAGCTAACATTCAAAGCATTTACTTTTATCGTAAAAACTATCGGTAATATTATATACGGTCCTGATGCGAGGTTTATCGTCAAAAATTGTCAGTAATATTATGTACAGGCCTGATTTGAGGTTTGTCTTCAAAAAATGTGAGATCAGCTCACATTCAAAGCATTTTCTTTTCTCGTAATAACTATGAGTAATATTATGTACGAGCCTGATTTGAGGTTCGTCTTCAAAAAATGAGAGTAATATTTAATACGTTTCCTTTTATGGTAAAAACTATCAGTAATATTATGTAAGGTCCTGATGAGATCAGCTCACATTCAAACCATTTTCTTTTATCGTAAAAACTATCGGTAATATTATCTACGGGCCTCATTTGAGGTTTGCCGTCAGAAATTGTGAGATCTGCTAACATTCAATACATTTTGTTTTATCGTAAAAACTATCGGTAATATTATATACGGTCCTGATGTGAGGTTTATCGTGAAAAATTCTGAGATCAGCTCCCATTCAAAGCATTATATTTTATCGTAAAAATGATCGGTAATATTATATACGGTTCTGGTGTGAGGTTTATCGTTAAAATTTGTGAGATCAGCACACATTCAAAGCATTACTTTTATCGTAAAAACTATTGGTAATATTATGTACGGTCCTGATGTGAGGTTTATCCTCAAAAATTGTGAGATCATCTCATATTGAAAGTATTTTCTTTTATCGTAAAAATGATTGATAATATTATGTACAGGCCTGATTTGCTGTTTTTCGTCAAAAAATGTTAGATCAGCTCACATTCAATGCATTTTCCTTCATCGTAAAAAAGTTCGGTAATATTATTGTTGTGAGACCGTAACATAGCTGTAACATGGACTCTTCCAGGACTATATAAAGTGTGCGATATAACACCCTAGGAGAAGAGGAGGAAAGAGAGAGAGAGAATATTCTAATACCGTAGTATCAGTCGCGTACGACTACCAATATTGGACACTAGCACATAGTAAGCTCTGCTTACACTTACACTATCTTTGTAACCTTTTTGTTTAATATATCTTTATTACCTCCCGACTTTGGGCCCACATCAGTGGCGACGACGAATTCGAGAAACGCACTCCGCCGAAACCTCATTACCTTACCAGTCGGACATCAGTGGCGACGAACTATTCGAGAAACGCATTCACGTCGAAAACGTCAATACCTTGCCAGTCGCACATCAGTGGCGACAGAAAGATTCGAGAATTTCTTTCTCACCATATCAATAGCGACAGAATACTCGAAAAATACACAGAAACTCCACGCGTTCCCACAACAGTGTTGGACGAGAAATTAAGCTGGTATTACTACATTAGCGATTTAAACGCAACACCCAGCGTCTACATATAAAAATATATTCCGATACCAAACAGCAGTGACGAACTAACGATTCGACATCTACGGAATATTAAAGTCTGTCCAAATAACATTACGAGAAAGATTTTTTACACACCCACACACAGAAAAAAAACAATTTGTTCATAAAACAAACTGACAACACAAGAGCCGAAGTACTACTTACGACTCAAGTTTTCGAAAAAAAAGCTAAAACATTTTTTATGTAACTGAGTTGAATCTCGTGCATAAAATTATTCTCCCCTCCAATTCACTGAGGCGAGTTTTCTCTTTTTTGTACCTTTATATAAAAAAAAAATACATAAGTGTGGTGGAAATTTATACAATTACGTTAAAATTAACAGAACCACGGAATCGCAAAAAAGCTAAACACATAATTAGTTTAGTTTAACTAATTGTCTGTCAATATTTTTTTTTTTTTTTTTTTTTTTTTTTTTTGTAAAAAATAAAATCTATCAAGATGTTTTTCTGTACCTCCCCTTGGTACACGGGTTTCAAAGCAACAAAAAATCGCTGTCATTTTTGGTTGTCTAAATATGGAAGATTTTCAAAAAGTAATCGTCCAAATGCTAAAAGTACATTTGGATGAGCAACAAAAATCAGAAGAAAGACAACAACTATTTTTGGAATTACATAAACAACAAATGGAATTCCAACGAATTAAGCTTCAGAATGCTGAACTACAACTGAAACAACTTAAAGAATTACTCGTAAATGCATTAAAAGGCTCAAACTCTGAAAAAGATACAATATTCTCCCAGAGTACAATCTACAATTCAATGGAAAACTTTGAATACGTACCAGAGAACGACAAAACGTTCGAGGCTTTTTACAGGCGGTACGAAAATATTTTCAACGTAGACTGTGAATAATGGCCCAGTAAAAAATGGTACTTCTACTATTGAGAAAACTGGGAACTACAGAACATAGTAGGTTCATAGACCCAAGAAACCACTGACTTGGATTTTTCAGATACTATTAAGCTCCTATCGGAACTATTCGGGCCTAACAAAACCTTGTTCCACAAACGTTGGAAATGCCTGAACACAGTCAAAGACAACCAGCAAGATTTTCTAACGTTTGCAGCATCGGTAAACAAGCTCTGTAATGATTTTAAACTAGCCGAACTGACTGCCGATGATTTCAAGTGCTTAATTTTCGCACAAGGTCTTGTATCAGCAGAAGACGCCGAAGTCAGACGACGGGTACTGACCAAGCTTGAGAACGAACAAGGATTGACTCTCCAAAAACTGGCAGAGGACTGTCAAAGAGTAATATCTGTAAAGTGTGACTCAAACACTATCGAGGAATCAGGTGTGGCTCAGATTAATAAAATCAGAAGCAAGTATACCTCCTATTCCCCTTAAAAAGACAAAAGGAAAATCTCATGTCCTAAATTCCGCAGTAACCAAAACCCAAATAGGTTAAAGAAACCGTCCGGACCATGTTACCATCGTCGTAAATGGCATTGGATGAAATTCTGTCCAGTTAAGAACAAAAATTATTGCAAAGATTGCAATAAAAGTGGGCATACTTAAACTCGGTGCTGGTACGCCAACAGAACGAGAAAACCCAAAAATAAAATTAGGCAAGCTCAATCTGACAATATTGTCGATAGGAATTTAAGGAAATATGTAACTGTGGATATTTTCAATAAGTCCATTAAATTCCAGCTTGACTCGGGTTCCGATCTTTCAACCATTAACTGGCGTACTTTGCGAAAATTAAACAAGCCGACCTTATTTAACACGGATAATCAGCAAAATCCGTAACTGACGAAAAGATTAACATTTTAGGCGAGGTAATACTTACAGTAACACTAAATGGAGTTACCAAAAAGCTCAAAGCCTACGTATTGAAAACTTCAGATAACTTATTTGGAACAGATTGGATAGAAAAATTCAATCTTTGGGATTGCCCAATGAGTACATTTTGTCGCAAGATACAAAGTACAACGTCCAATTTGGTAAGTCTCAAAAAGGAACCCAAACAACAATTTCCCCAGGTTTTTTCTGGCGGCCTTGGGAAATGTACTAAAATGAAAGCTAAGTTCAAGGTGAAGGACGATGCACAACCGGTATTCAAAAAGAAACGGAATGTCCCTTTCGCTGCTCTAGAGCAAATCAACAAAGAGTTAGATAGACTCGAACAAGCAGGTATTCTGTCAAAAACAGATTTCAGCGAGTGGGCAGCACCTACGGTCTACATAAAAAAGAAGTCCAATCATATACGAGTATGCGCTGATTTTTCCACAGGGTTAAACGATGCCTTGCAAAATTACCACTATCCTCTCCCAAGCCCTGAAGAAATTTTCAATAAACTCAATGGTGGAATTTTTTTTTCTAGAATCGACCTCTTGGACGCATACTTTCAGATAAAGGTGGAAAAAGAAAGTTCCAAATTGCTCTGCATAAACACCCATAGAGGGTTGTACAAATGCAACAGACTGGCTTTTGGAGTAATGGTTGCGCCTGCAATTTTCCAGCAGGTCATGGACGCCATGTTGGGCGACATTGACTACGCATCAGCCTATTTGGATGATATACTGGTTACTAGTAAAACAACGACAGAGCACCGGAACCATATAATAAACGTATTCGAAAAGATACAAGAATACGGATTTATGGTTAAGGATGCAAAGTGTGACTTTTTCTTACCAGATATTAAATACTTAGGGCACATCATAAATAAAGACGGTCGTCGGCCGGATCCAGAAAGAGCCAACGCGATCAGAAACATGCCGGCCCCAGATAACGTTCAAGCGTTACAAAGCTTCCTCGGCCTACATAACTTTTACCAAGGGTTCATTAAGAACATGCAAAATTTGAGAGGGCCTCTCAACCAACTCTTAAAAAAGAACAAACCATGGTCATGGACCCCGGAATGCCAAGACGCATTCGAGAAGATTAAGAAAACTCTTACTTCGGACCTCTCGCTCACCCACTACAACCCTAGTCTCGGCATCATAGTCGCAAGTGATGCAAGCTCGTACGGCATCGGTGCTTGCATTCTACATAAACTGCCAAATGGTTCGCGAAAAGCTGTGGCTCACGCATCAAGATCTCTACTTCCAGATGAGAAACAATATTCCCAAATAGAGAAAGAGGCTCTAGGGATAATATTCGCTGTGACAAAGTTTCACGGATATCTACATGGTAGACGGTTCATACTACAGACGAACCATAAACCTCTAATTACAATTTTTGGTTCTAAAAAAGGTCTTCCAGTCTATACTGCAAATAGACTACTTCGTTGGGGAACGATTCTCTTAAACTATAATTTCAAGATAAAGTTCCTAACATCCAAAAATATTTGCTATGCAGACAGTTTATCGCGACTCATTCCAAAAAATACAGAAGTCTTTGAAGACTCCATCATTGCTACTCTAAGGACAAATTGTGAAATCAAAAACATGATCGCGAGTACGATAAGAGAGCTCCCAGTTACATAAAAAGGGAGTCTCGAGAGGATGAATTCATTCAATCCATAAAAAGCAAAATTCGCAACAAAGACCCCAATGTGCCTGAAGTTTTCTCCCTCTGCGATGATGTCCTACTATACAATGACCGCGTAGTGATTCCAAACAGCCTACAAAGAAAAATCCTCTGGGATTTTCACATGGGACATCCGGGGAAGAACCGTACAAAAAGCCTCATGCGCTGCTATGTTTATTGGCCAAACATGGACAAGTACATAGCAGACATGATAGAATCATGCAAAGGATGCGCACTTGCAGCAAAAGCTCCAACCACGACGTGCAATCCATGGCCAAACACAGACCATCCATGGCAAAGAATTCATGTGGATTTTGCAGGGCCTATAGACAACATGTACTACCTCATTGTTGTGGATAGCCACTCAAAATGGCCTGAGGTCCTACAATGCAAAAGACCAACCACAAACTGCACGATCGGATTTCTACACGAGCTATTCGCGCGTTTTGGCGTGGTAGATTGTGTAGTTACAGATAATGGCACTCAATTCACATCAAGTGAATTTAGAGACATCTGTGTCATATCAGGCTGACCACATTACAACGCCTCAGTACCACCCTAGGTCGAATGGCCAGACCGAAAGGTTCGTGGACACTCTAAAAAGGGCTTTAAAAAAGGCACTAAGCACACCGACAGATAGAACATTGCAACAGTTTCTGCAGGTGTATCGGATAACCCCTAATCCGAACACGCCCTTGGGAAGCTCGCCTGCAGAAACAATGTTCACAAGGAAAATCAAGTCTGTTTTCGACAAACTTATTCCGCGGCAAGCAAAGTTTTAAAAAAACCCGTATCGCCTCATAAGAAATATTTCAATCCTGGCGATAAAGTCTTTTTCAAGCCTTAAAAAAACAACATAACATTCTGGGAAGTAGGCACCATAAAACAAAGAATTGGCGAACTGCTCTATATAGTCCAAAGACGGAAAAGCACTCACAAACGCCATTGGAACCAGCTCAGAAAATGCCGTTTGAAGGAATCGGAGGAATCACTACAAAATAACTGTGAAGAGCCGATCGACGTAATTTTCGATCACTTCGATCTCGACACGCCCCAAGTCTCTCCTGAAGTGCGACGCTCAGGAAGGTAAAGGAAATTTACTCAACCGCTCGACGTAAATCCCAAGAGAAAAAAGTATTACCAGTTTTATGTTTTTTTTCTCCTTTTCAAAAGAAAAAAAAAGGAAAATTTTGGAAGTGCGGTGTTGTGAGACCGTAATATACCTACAACATGAACTGTTCCAGGTCTATATAAGGTATGCGATATAACACTCTAAGAGAAGAGGAGGAAAGAGAGAGAGAGAAAGAGAGAGTATTCTAATACCGTAGTGTCAGCCGCGTACGACTACCAATATTGGACACTAGCACATAGTAAGCTCCTCTTACACTTACACTATCTTTGTAACCTTTTTGTTTAATATATCTTTCTTACCTCTAATCCGTGTTCCGTGTTTTCCTTTCGTGGTCCCGACTTTGGGCCCACATCAATTATGTACGGTCCTGATGTGAGGTTTATCGTCAAAAATTGTGAGATCAGCTCACATTGAAACCATTTTCTTTTATCGTAAAAATTCTAGGTAATATTATGTACGGGCCTGGTATGAGGTTTAACGAAAAAATTTTGAGTATAGTTCACTTTCAAAGCATTGTATTTTATCATTAAAACTATCGGTAATCTTATGTACGGGCAGATGTGGGGTATATCGTCAAAAATTGTGAGATCATCTCACATTCAAAGCATTATATTTTATCTTAAAAACTATCGGTAATATTATGTACGGGCCTGATGTGAGGTTTATCGTGAAAAATTGTTAGAACAGCTGATATGCAAACCACTTACTTTTATCGTAAAAACGATCCGTAATAAGATGTACGGGCCTGATATGAGGTTTATCCTCAAAAATTATGAGATCAGTTCATATTCAAAGAATTTTCTTTTATCGTAAAAGCTATCGGTAATGTACGGGCCTCATGTGAGGTTTATCATCAAAAATTGTGAGGTCAGCTAACATTCAATACATTTTCTTTTATGGTAAAAACTATCGGTAATATTATGTAACGGCCTGATGTGAGGTCTTTCGTCCAAAAATGTGGATATCAGCTCACATTCAAAGCATTGTCTTTTATCGTAAAACTATCGGTAATATTATGTACGGGCCTGATGTGAGGTTTATCGTCAAAAATTGTGCGTTCAGCTTATATTCAAAGCATTTTCTTTTATCGTAAATACGATTGGTAATATTATGTACGCGGCTGATTTGAGGTTTATCGTCAAAAATTGTGAGACCAACTCACATTTAAAGCTTTTTCTTTTATCGTAAAAATGATCGGTAATATTATGTATGGGCCTGATGTGAGTTATATCTTCAAAAATTGTGAGATCAGCTCACATTCAAACCATTGTCTTTTATCGTAAAAATGATAGGTAATATTATGTATGGGCCTGATGTTAGGTTTATCGTCAAAAATTGTGAGATCAGCTCACATTCAAAGCATTTTCTTTTGTCGTAAATATGATCGGTAATATTATGTACGGGCCTGATGTGAGCTTTATCGTCAAAAATTGTTAGATCAGCTCACATTCAAACCATTGTCTTTTATCGTAAAAATGATAGGTAATATTATGTGTGGGCCTGATATTAGGTTTATCGTCAAAAATTGTTAGATCAGCTCACATTCAAAGCATTTTCTTTTGTCGTAAATATGATCGGTAATATTATGTATGGGCCTGATGTTAGGTTTATCGTCAAAAATTGTTAGATCAGCTCACATTCAAAGCATTTTCTCTTTGTCGTAAATATGATCGGTAATATTATGTACGGGCCTGATGTGAGCGTCAAAAATTGTTAGATCAGCTCACATTGAAACCACTTACTTTTATCGTAAAAACTATTATGTACGGGCCTGGTGTGAAGTTTATCGTCAAAAATTGTGAGATCAGCTCACATTCAAAGCATTGCCTTTTATCGTAAAAACTATCGGTAATATTATTTACAGGACTGATTTGATTTTTTTCGTTCAAAATTTTTTAGATCAGCTCGCATTCAAACCATTTTCTGTTATCGTAAAAACTCTCGTTAATATTAGGTACGGTTCTGATGTGAGGTTTTTCGTCAAAGATTGTGAGATCAGCTCACATTCAAAGAATTTCTGCTATATTTATGGGATTAAGTGCTCAGTATCAGAGATAGATCGTGTGTAAATATAAAAGTGAACACAGAATTCAATACTTAGAGGCGACAGTCTGTTTCATGCTAGATGCAATTGTGGCCTGACGATTTCATGAAACAGACTGTCGCCTCTAAGTGTTGACTTCTATCTCCACTTTTATATTTATATATATATATATATACTGACCACTAATATTATCAATATATATATATATATATATATATATATATATATATATAAATATATACTCCGATTTTTAATTATTTCTTTTTTCTTTTTCTTTTTCTTTTTCTTTGATACTATCAAAAAGAAAAAATTAAAATCGGAGTATATATATATATATATATATATATATATATATATATATATATATATACTCCGATTTTTAATTATTTCTTTTTGATAGTATCAAAGAAAAATTATTCTTTTTTATATTATCAGAGCAAAATAGTTCTCTAATGAGAAGAATAGTAAATCTAATTGTTCAGTCTGTTCTATATTTTGCCCATTACAAATTCAAATGACTGTCAAAATTAACCTTTTATCATATTATTATCAACTAGGTTTCTTCTGCTATTATGATATGATATAATGATTGGCGCATGCATGTTTGAGTAAAAGCTGCTTAAATATAGATATTTAAAAATACTTTCCACGATATATTTTGCAAACAGGAAAATATATTTATAAAGAAAACCTCGAATAGAAAATTACTGCATTTTGATTTCTCTATACGATCATTCCAGGGGGACATTACTCTGTCTTACCCTACAAATTTTTTTTTTTGAAATGTGATCCAATTAAATTAGATATTTATGAAAACGCTGTCAAATCTGAAGATTTATTTCCTTTCTCTTCGTTTGTTATTCGAACAAGACTAAAAGGGATATTTTATTAATTTTTTCGTTCGCAAATTAAATTACGAGCAGTATAGATAATGATACTGTTTCATGTGAACTATCGTTTCTCTTATAATGAAAAAAGGAAGATTAAAACAGAAAGGAATATATCATTTTCATATTGTTTACAAACTAAGTTAAACAAAGAGAGTCTTTGCCTGCAAACATTTACGATGATTCTTAATACCAAATAAGCATTAAACTCAACCATGAAATAGTGTTTTGACTTCTTCCTAATCCAATCTCCCAGAATCGAAATTCACAGAATTAGATACGCTTTTTTTTCTCCTGTGGCTACGAATCGGCTGGCTTTCTACAAATTACTCTACGTTGCACGAGATGTTTTCTTATAACAGAATAACAGAAATAGTTTGCCAGAAAAGTATGTTATACATCTAACAGTTTAATATTAGAATGGTCATGTTTTTTATTTGTTTTCGTTGTTAGATAACAATAGGAGTGTTTAGACTTAACTCTCTTGAATAAAACAAAAATCGCTTTTAATTGTATGATAATAGCTGTCGTATTATTGCTAGTTTTCTCAACGGCGTTGCAGTGTTTGGGTCAAAATAAGCTTTCACCCTGTTGGGCAGAAAAGTCGCTAACATCAGATATTATATGATCGTCACTGTAATACTGGTTCCTAACCAAATTAATTTCCTGTTGGGGAATAGATGATAGTCAGATGGAGCCAAATCAGGTGAATAGCGAGGGTTATCAATCTGTGGTATCTAGATCCTATGAATTTAAGCACAGTATTAGATTGACGGTAAGGTCTCATCATTTAATAGTTGACATAACTTGATATATTAGGTTGGTGCAAAAATAATGACGTAATAATGTCGTTTTTTGACGTTACGTCAAAAAACGACATTATTACGTCATTATTTTTGCACCAACCTAATAACTAAGTTCTCGGCTAAAAGGTTCTTTTTCTACACTTCCAGCGTCTGGAAATCACTTCCGGCTTCTTACTTCCCAGTGAACTTTGGTTTTCAAAATATTAAAACATTGTCAAACGTTATCATGTGTTTTCTTAATTCCTATACTTTAATTTTTCTCTCTTCTTAATAATGTCGTCCTGGGTATGACGATAAACTACATCCGCGTCCTGGGTAAGACGATAAACTATATCCAACAGCAAGGCCTGTGATCAGGAGGTTTTGAGGAGCTTGGAACTTCCTCTTAATTGCTGGTGTTCCCAGGTCCACTCTGACGAGAGGTGGTAACATCTGCTAGGCTCCCAGCTATGAGCAAATAGTTAACCCCCAAAATGGGGTCAAAACACTATGAAAGCGTAAAAATAGATTTTAATACCAGAAATAATTCTTGTAAAAAAAGTATTGCCAGCAATACATTTTTGAAGAAAAAATACTACCAAAAATAGATTTGTCAAGGAAAAAAATATTACCAGCAGCAAAAATTTTGTCGGCATTAAATAACCCATTGAGATTGATATGCCGTAAAACAAACCAAACCAAACTATCGCTATGAATCTATTTCAAAAAATTTTTTGACGCATTAAGGTTGATTGTTTGTTTGTTTGTTTGGGTTTTATGGCATATCAACCACTGTGGGTTATTTAATGCCAAATCCAGTTTATATGAATTTTAAATGCCTATTTTGTATAGAATAAAAAACGTATAGCTGGCAACATTATTGTTTCAAAAACGTAGAGCTGGCAACATTATCGTTTCAAAAACTTAGAGGTGGCAACATTATTGTTTCAAAAACCTAGAGCTGGCAACATTATTTTTCTGAAAACATTATCTGAGACCTTACTATTGGATGCAGTTTATCGCCATACCCAGGACGCGGATGTAGTTTACCGTCATACCCAGGACGCAGATGTAGTTTACCGTCATACCCAGGACGTCATTAAGGTTGATATACCGTAAAACAAACCAAATCAAACCAAATCTTAATAATGTTTTTCTTTTTGTTATATTCTTTCGCACTCTTTCACACTCAGTAACCCCGTGCGCGTTAGTTGCTTTGTTGCCTTTCTTACCTTTTGAAATGCTTCTTTCGCTAGCGCAATGCATGTTCGGATTTCGGTGACACATTTCCATTCGATATTAAAATACTTCCCAGATATAACTTTATGTGCTTTCTTGATGGTGGCATCACCAATTTGTAATTCTGGTAATTAAAAGGATAATGGCGATGCTAATATTAGTTGTCTCCTTATAACGAAATATTCGTTATTCATTGATCAAAACGTTAGTACTGCTCTCAATTGATATTTATAACATTTCAGGAAAATAGTTTTCTCAAGTCCAGTAGCTGTTAATGTACTTTCCAATATTGATGAGGTGTTCCTTCCTTGTCTTTTTTTGACAGCGGTTAGTGTGGAATATCAGCATACTGATTATGTCATTATTCTCTCTTGGAGTTATATGTGCCATCTATTTTAGTTGATTCTGCTGTCGAATGTCCTCAAATGATGTGCTTTCTGTTATATCGTACAGTTCTTTGTATGTAATTGTGTAATGTCAGCCGACGAAGCAAGATGAAACAGGATCCAGGCTACACTCCATAGAAGTCGTTTTGAAATATCAATCTGAGAAATCCATTGTAAATAACCAATAACTTAGATATTTCTGAACAATTTTGGCGCCATACATGACACCCATACTAAAGTCACGATCTGATGAGGCTTTTTTTAAGAACACTTACTATTTTTAGGTTAAAGTTTTCATTTTGTACCAACTAGTGGTATTGTACGAAACTACTCCTAGAACAATTATGTTTAATCTTAAAGAAAAAAAATTTCTAATTCCTTGGAAGACTTTTAAAAAACTAAAGAAATGTGCTTAGAAAGATAAACGTTTCTTGTAAGATGAAGTTATGAAATTAGCTAGAATGTGTAAAACAAGAGAAATAATTGAAAACAATAAATCATTTGTCATTTTAGGGGGGGGGGGAAACAATTTGTTTTTTTCTTTCCTTTACCCTACGCTTCTTCCTTTCCTTTGTTCTTTCTCTTTCACTGTGTTTCCTTCTTTCCTTCCTTCAGTCCTTCTTTCCTTCGTCCGTCCGTGAAGTTACTTGATACTTGATCAAGCCGGTATTTACCGGACCTCCCCACGAGGCAGGATGTGGAATAAGGCCGATTTTCATGTTGGTCGAAGGAACCCGTACGCTTGGACAAAAATTCCTTGTAGACAAGGTCGGGTTTGTCTAGTCCCTCCCACCCAGACGAAAATCTGCCCGTAGATATGGTTTCCTCTCTGCCCGAGAGCAGAGAATTCGACAAGTTAAGTCTTGACAGTTGATCAAATCGGTATTTACTCGACCTCCCCACGAGTCAGGATGTGTCACAAGGCTGGTTTTTATGAGGGGCAATCCAAACCCGTAGGCTTAGGTAAACATTCCCCGTAGACCTCGCATATACGAGGTCAGGTTTGTCTACGTCCTCAGACGAGAGTCTACCCGTAGGCATAGCCTCGTCTTGGTTATTCTCTGCTCGAAAGCAAAGAGTTCGACGTCTTGATACTTGCTCAAGCCTATCACCATCCAATTTCTCATTACTCCATTTCTTTTTTTCACCATCCATTATAATGGTGGTTTTCGAAGCGTAGAACTCACTACTCAGTCGTAATAATTCTAGCGAGACAAGCTTGCTAACCATTACTCCGCCTCGAGGTGTCCAAATATTGATTTTCTAAGCTTAGATGTGACACAATGCCGAAACTAGGGAGCACCCAGTGAGAATCGAACTCACTACTCAGTCGTAATTGTTCTAGCGAGACAAGCTTGCTAACCATTACACCACCTCGACGTCCTCCCACCATCCATTATAATTGGGGCAGGAAGTATCGATTGCGACACAATTCTTTTACATTAGTCCATAAAGTTAATGTAGAAAATAAAATTATCTTTTATTTTTACTTAATAAAAAGAACAAAATTTTTATATTGTCCTGTATGATTTTTTTCATTGTGTTTGCAATATAATTTGTTTTCAAATAATATTTGAAAATTCCCTCTGTTTACAGTAAAAAAAAAATGGCGTATTATCACACTTATTTTCAAGTAATTTCTCTCTCTCTCTCTCTCTCTCTCTCTCTCTCTCTCTCTCTCTCTCTCTCTCTCTCTCTCTCTCTCTCTCTCTCCGCGTATTTATTTATTACTGTTTGTTTGCATATCTTTTACCCTCTGCTCGCTATATTCAAAATATTTACAAGTTTTGTTTGACTATTTGTTCGTTTGTTGATCTTTTTTATATAAATTTTTTTTCCCAGAATCACCTTTAGTATATTTCTCTCTCTTGATTCCCGCATCTAATAAAATTTTCTGTCGCTTACCCTTGACTTCCGTCTAGACAAGTTCGTGGCCATCTACACCGGCTTCTAACACCCTTTTGCGCATATAAATCATTATTATGTCTGCAACAAGCGACTGTCAGACTGAATCATGGAACACATCTGTGAAAAAAAAAAACAATGTGCGCATGCGTCGTTGTCACTTTCCGTCAGACACAGACGACACCCTATCAATCATAGTCGCCAACCCCAGCCCTTCTCCGATTTGTGCTGCTTTTCAATAAAAGCTGGAAGGAAGAAAAATATATATAGATTCGTAATTTAACGACAAAAAGAAGTCATATCTATAGGTCTTATACACAAAATATAAGTGAAATAACTTCAACACGGATTAATAATAATTTAGTTGTTACACTTTTGTATCATAGATTTTACAAAGCTATTTAATTCATTTAGAAAGACCTGTTTGAGTCTTAAATGCGAAGCTCATTCAAACAGTAATAAAAGAAAAAGATTAATTTTTTATTGTGTATTTTATCGTTTCATTGAGACGCAATGATTACTGAGAGTGAAAATAAAAGAAGATAACGTTAGTGATGAGAAATGTCAATAAAAACCGTATCCAAAAGACAAGATGGCGATTGGCGCTGCAGTCAAATTTTTGAAGATCATAGTTGACAGGAAGGCAGAAAACGAGAAGAGAGTTCCATAGTAGAGAAGAAACTATTAGAACAGAACTTAAATTTGCATCTAGCTATTTCAACAGAAAAATGATGGGAACTCGCTGCCAATCTACTAATACGTGTAAATTCATAGTCAAGGCGCCATGAAGCTTATCCAAACAATTGTCATAAAAATATTGACAGAAAAGTCAGAGTGAAAATACTTTGCCATGGTGAAAAAGTGAATAAAAAAAAAAAATAGCTAGGCGCATTTTATTACTAAATGAAATACGTGACTTCTTCAGCCATGTTTTTTTTTTTTTTTACAATACAATAGCTCCCGTCTATTTACGTTTCAGCATTTGTGGCATCACACATTCGTGGATTTTTCTTTAGAACATATACACTTGTTATTCGTGGAAACTCTGAATATTCGCGTGTTTTTTTCTGAAGAACATATGTACAAATTATTCACTCAGAACTCCCTCGATCCGCGTATTTTTTCGATAGAACATATTTAAAATATTCTTGTATTATTTTCTTGTCATTTAAGCGACTTAAAATATAATAATTCTGGCAAAAATTAAAAGAATTGCGCATCTTCATTGTAAAAAAAACAAATGCAAAGACATGCATCGTGCTTGGGCTTTGTTCTTTGTTAGGGGCTGCAACTGGCCTTTTAAAATTGGCTTATGCTAAGTCTGGGGGAGGCATCAACACAGTTCTATTTTTAGAAAATGTTTTAAACTTTATATTTTATGTCTTGTTACACATATTTCATACAGTATTTTCAATGGTTGTATCGATCAATGCGTAATTTAAAAACAACGTATGAAAGATAAGTTTCTTTTCTTTGTTTTCACTTCTTCCAATATTGTTTTATTGATAATTATTTGATCCTTGCATCCGTAACTTCCTCTTTTACATTCTTTCTGTTTTGCTAGGAGAAAAAAAATGGGGTGGGGGCTCAAGGAAGTTGTGTCCATCCGGTTAGGATAGAAGTAAGGATCTTGTATATTGTTGGTAGGCAGGTAATGGGCCTATAGCTCTTCGGGTTCTCCGTCTCTTTTGGTTTTGGGAGACGGTATGCTACTCCCCACGTGAGCCATTTGGGGCAATTTTCTGAATTTATTATTATTTTTATTTTCTTTGATTTCTGGCGTTTACCCATTTCTTTCCGGGTCCCGCCCAGGGACCTAAGGTTAGAAATGGCATCATGACACTTTCCACTGACAAAAAAAAAATTACATAGATAAAGCCCTTCATAAAGTGTGGGCTGTACTTGTGAGAACAATTTTTTGTATCTCTTTGAGGCATGGACTTCCAGGAATCCCTTCAATTAGTCTACTGGAATCTTTTCCAACCAATCCTAGGGTTCCAACTACAACAGGGATTGTTGATGTTCCCATATGCCAATTTTTTTTGAGATTTCTATTTCAAGGTCCTTGTATTTTGACAGCTTTTTGAATATCTTCAAAGATACATTGCAGTCAGCAGGGACTGCCATATCAATAAGGGGGCACTTTTTTGTTTGTGGCCTTTAATAACAATGCCTGAACGGTTGGCTTTGATTGTTCTGTCAGTGTGTATTGTGTAGACCCATAGAATTATAAAAGGTCCTATCTCCGTAACCGGGTCTGGGTGGTGTTCATACCAGTTTCTTTCAGTTTCCTTATTATTATTATTTCCCTATTATTATTATTATTATTATTATTATTGTTGTTGTTGTTGTTGTTGTTGTTGTTGTTTGATTTCTAGTGTATACTCATTTCTTTCCGGGTCCCAAACAGAGACCTAAGGTCTGAAATGGCATCATGACATTTTTCACTAAGCATTTCTTTTGAACAATAACAGATTTCAATAAAAGCGCATAACCATGCAGGTGGGGCCAAGTTCGAAATATCAAGTGCAGTCTGCTCAAGACAATCTCCGATCGACCGTTGGCCCGATGTATCAAAATGTGAATTCCAAATTACCTTGACTGCCTTATAATTCAAAATTAAAAAAGTATCGTCCGATTACCGAAGTTAAGTAACATGGAACCTGGTTACTACCTAGGTGGGTGACCGCTAGGGAATACCAAGTGCTGTGACCTTGCAGGTAGGAGTGGGGCAGTGTTTAATGGCTCGGAATTAGAAATAGGAGAGCCGAGTTCTAATTCCACTCGGGTTCGTTGTATTCACCGACGCGTTAATATACTTGGGAAAGGTATGAATCAACTGCTCCTCCCATCTCTTATTTGCTGTTGTTCCCAGGGTCACCCTGACATGGAATAATAACACCTGTTATCGTCCCAGATATAGGCAAATAGTGAACTTCTAAACAAAATACTTTGAAACTATAAAAATAGATTTTCATAATAAAAATACCAGCAATACATTTTTATATAAAAAAATTACCAACAATACATTTTATCTGTAGTTAAATGCATACAATTGTGTTCAAAATATATTTAGTTCAAGCCATAAAAATTGTGTTCAAAATATTTAGATTTCGGCATTAAGTAAGCCATTGATGCTGATATGCCGTAAAGCAAACCAAACCTAATCAAACCAAACCTAATCAAACCAAACCAAACCTGGTCCAATTTCGGCTGAGGGCGGAAAAGTTGTCCACTGTGTAGAGCTGAAGTTAATTTGCGCTACATGACTGAGCCTTTGTGCATATATGAATTTGTAAAAGAAAAGGTTTGCATTTTTAAAGGTATTAAATATTAATGTATATAATGATTTTTGTTAGTGATTAGTTTGTACTTTTCGAGGTCTGATTAAAAAAATCTATTGGGACAGTTTATGCCATAAGAAGTACACAGAGTGAAACCTCTTTGCACATTTTGACCTTAGCCTTTAATATTTTTATTGTTACTATTTCTGGTAATATTTTTTCTTCAATAAATCTATTTCTGGTAATAGATTTTCTTCAAAAATCTATTTCTGGTAATTTTTTTTTTTCAAAAATGTATTGCTGGTAATATTTTTTTCACAAATGTATTGCTGGTAATAATGCATTGCTAGAAATAATTGTTTCCTTCAAGAATTTATTGCTGGTAATATTTTTTTACAAAATATTTCTGGTATTAAAACCTATTTTTGCACTTTCATAGTATTTTGATCCCAGTTTGTGGGTTAGCTATTTGCCCATAGCGGGGACCCTAACAGGTGTTATCATCCCGGGGCAGAGTCGACCTGGGATCACTAGCAATTAAGAGGTGGTTCCACGATCCTCAAAACCTCTTGATCAGAGGCCTTCCTGTTGGACGTAGTTTATCGTCTGACTCAGGATGCAGATGTATTTTATCGTCATACCCAGGACGGTCAGATGCAGTTTATCGTCATACCGGAAGAGTTGTATCAAGTGAAAAGTTAAAAAAAAAATAACTGCTGGTAAAGAATTGTAATTAAATAAGTTCTCATGGATGCATATATTTATTAGGTAATATGAAGATGAAAATTTTCGTTATTTTTTATTGTTTAATATATATATATATATATATATATATATATAATTTTTAATATTTAAATATATTTAATATTTAAATATAAATATAATTGCTGAATTAAGAACATTATAAAAAAATTTCATAACTGCATTGAGAATAGCAAAAAAAATTAGATTATTTATTACAAAAAACTTAAAACCTTTAACCTTATAGTTAAAAATAATAATTCACCTCCTAGAACAAAATTAAATAGGGCAAATATTATTTCCGAATTTAAATGCCCATTAAGGAATTGTATTCTTGATCTATCAAAATTTGTAAATGATTATATAGGCCACACTACAACATGTTTGACATGCAGACTCACTTAACACCTTTCTGACAATAGCTCAATTAGATCTCATTTAAATATTCATGGAGACCTACCGGACACTATTCGTAACATACTTGTTGACAACACTAATATAATAGCATCATCTACATGCAAAAAAAGGCTAAAAATAATGGAATCCTTATTAATAAAAACAACAAAAAAAACTTAATAATATTAGCTTTGAACATGGACACAATATCTTGACCGTGTTTTGAAAAATGAAAACATTTTATAAAACATACATGCAACAAACTATTTCTTATTTAACAGTTAAAATATTTAATCCTTGAAAATGGCTAAATATATAGCCGAAAGCGCTCGGATAAAAAGAACATTCGGACAGTTTTTATATAATTTATCATCCTAAAAGAAAAACATTATTAGATCGCATGAGAAATAGTATAAAAAACTAAATAAAAGCAGCTTGTCTGTTGTATTCAATGAAATGTGCATGAAAGAAGGATTGCTGCCTAAATACACAAATATATATATATATATATATATATATATGTGTGTGTGTGTGTGTGTGTGTGTGTGTGTGTGTGTGTGTGTGTGTGTGTTCTTTTTTCAATCCCTTGTTCTTTCTTGGCAAAATCCCAAATGTGCAATCAAACGGTAGAAACCATACACCAATGTTCAAATCAACCGAGAGACAGTAAGTCAAATTGACTTTTTTCTTCCCGTTACTCAATCACATTCCGAGTTTTAAAATACTTCGCTTGTTGGATCTTATTTTATGCAATGGAGAAATTACATTGCACACAAAGAATAATAATAAACAGAATATGATCTTTTCAAACACATGTTTGTATATATATATATATATATATATATATATATATGTATGTATGTATGTATGTATGTTGGGGTGGGGCAGACAGATACAAAGAGAAATTAGATGCAAACAAACAAAAGAGAATGCGGAATATGTGGATTAGAGAATATAAAATACTAAATTTATGAAAAATGTAGTGCGGAAAATAAAAAATGCAAATGAAAAATATGAACCCAACAAAAATTTAAGTAAAACAGAAAACATTAAAAGAAAGAAAGAAAGAAAGAAAGAAAACATCATGAAAGAAAAGAATGAGAAAGAAAGAAAACATGATGAAAGAAGGAAAAGAAGTAGAAAGAAAGAAAGAAAGAAAGAAAGAAAGAAAGAAAATATGATGAAAGAAGGAAAAGAAGGAAAAAGAAAGAAAGAAAACATGATGAAAGAAAGAAAAGAAGGGAAATGAAAGAAAGAAGGTATGAAAGAAAGAAAGAAAGAAAACATCATGAAAGAAAAGAACGAAAAAGAAAGAAAACATGATGAAAGAAAGAAAAGAAGGAGAAAGAAAGAAAGAAGAAAGAAAGAAAAAGAAAGAAAGAAAGATAGAAAACATGATGAAAGAAAGAAAAGAAGGAAAAAGAAAGAAAGAAAGAAAACATGATGAAAGAAAGAAAAAAGGGGAAAGAAAGAAAGAAAGAAAACATGATGAAAGAAAGAAAAGAAGGAAAAAGAAAGAAAGAAAACATGATGAAAGAAAGAAAAGGAAAATGAAAGAAAGAAAGAAAACATGATGAAAGAAAGAAAAGGAGAAAGAATAAAAGAAAAAAGAAAGAAAAGGAGAAAGAAAGAAAACATGATGAAAGAAAGAAAAGAAGGAAAAAGAAAGAAAGAAAACATGATGAAAGAAAGAAAAGGAAAATGAAAGAAAGAAAAGGAAAATGAAAGAAAGAAAGAAAACATGATGAAAGAAAGAAAAGGAGAAAGAATAAAAGAAAAAAGAAAGAAAAGGAGAAAGAAAGAAAACATGATGAAAGAAAGAAAAGAAGGAAAAAGAAAGAAAGAAAACATGATGAAAGAAAGAAAAGAAGGAAAAAGAAAGAAAGAAAACATGATGAAAGAAAGAAAAGGAAAATGAAAGAAAGAAAGAAAACATGATGAAAGAAAGAAAAGGAGAAAGAATAAAAGAAAAAACAAAGAAAAGGAGAAAGAAAGAAAGAAGGAAAACATGATGAAAGAAAGAAAAGAAGGGGAAAGAAAGAAAACATGATGAAAGAAAAGAAGGAAAAAGAAAGAAAGAAAACATGATGAAAGAAAGAAAAGAAGGAAAAAGAAAGAAAACATGATGAAAGAAAGAAAAGGAAAATGAAAGAAAGAAAGAAAACATGATGAAAGAAAGAAAAAAAAGAAAGTAAAAGAAAGAAGTTATGCAATAAGAACTAATGCAAGAAATCAAGAAAGAAAGAAATGTAAGCAGGACATTTGGGAAGAAAAAGAAGAAAGAAAGAAACAAAGATAATATAAACATTTGATGGGAAAATTCTCGAAAGAAAGAAAAAAAAGTCAAGTGAAAGGAGAAAAGATTGATATAGAAAGTGAATGAAGAAATGTCTGCTGCGATTAAAAACAAAGGAAAACCTGAAATAAAACAAAAAAAAAGGCCAAGAAAGGAATGGAAAATAGAAAAGACCGAAAAGAGGAAAAAGCTAATCGGCATAAAATAATTCCACTTAAAAGAAAGTCATGAAGATTAAAAAGCAATTAAAACGCAACGTATTAAACGTCTTAAGAGAAACAACAAAATAAAAACAATAAAAGCTTTTATAGTCACATGTTTATTTCATTACATATTTATAGACTCAGAACCATGTGGGCATATATACACAGTATAGCTTTTAATGGCACAAGATCAAATGTAGGGAAATGCTGATAAAAAGATTATGGTACGCCAATCACTTAGAATCTGACTGCCTCGTAAAAACAACACTTGAAATCCTGGCCTTTACCTGTCTTCAAAGACTGGGAGGAAGTAGATATTCATTTCGGTTGTGAGTTCAACCTCTCTCCGCAGCAGTTGATTTTTTTTTTTGTTTTTTTTCCCTCTCTCTTTATTTTATGAACGTTACTTTGCACTGGACGAGACTAATTGGAATAAAATGAGTTAAAAAAATTGGGTTGCATCACTCTTTCAAATAGGAAAGGCTTTCCTGATTTGCAAATCCACAACTCAGAATCTTTATTTATGTACTAGTATACCCGTGCTGTTAAAATGTATTATGAGTAATATGTATTATATTGTAAGTAATTTTCATTTAATCCAAGTACAATTTTGTAATTTAAAATAGTTCTGTCTATATTTCTGCTTCAAATCTACAAATCAACCATTCGCCCTTGCATGGAGTATTGCTGCCATATTTAGTCTGGGCCCCTACTGTTTGCCTCGGGGTTCTTGATAAGATCCAGAGACGGATATACAATATAACTGGCCCCGATCTGGCATCTCGTCTACACTCGCTCTCTCACAGACGCGCCGTCGCCTTTCTCTGTCTTTTTTACAAATACTTTCATGGCAATTGCTCCGATGAACTGCTTTCGCTGGTCCCCAGGCTTTGCGAATTCAAGCGCCCTACGAGGCTGGCATCCCGCTCTCACCCTTTCACTGTTTAAAACATCCTTATTTACATTATTTACATTGTTCTTCTCTTCTCCTCCCTCCAGCTATGGGTAAATGGCAAGACAGACCGGGTTCTATAGCCTTGGATGGCAACTGGTCAACTGCAGAAAGAAATGGAAAAATCTGCCTCGTCAGTCATGTATCGAAAGATACATGATCGCCTAAGCGTGTATCACGCATGGCACATAACTGACTGAAATGACCATTCAAGATGAGCTCAACATGGGGAAATGGCTAACGAGTTATTCTGGTTAATATTGACTGGGGATCTGTCTATGTTTCTGAGATGAGGTATTATGTACATTATTTACATTATTCGGACTATTGTCCTCATCTTTGTCGCCATATTTATTACAACGTTTCGGCCGTTGTACGCTCCGGCCTTCTTCAGGTAGTTGGAATGTCGAACTGAACCCTTTATTTCGCTCACTGGTGTAGACTGTTCTAGTTCCACGAGTCATGTTTAATGGATATCAGTTATCAGTTATCTCCTGTTAAATCCCCTCTGAAAGTTCTCCACTACCTTAACCGAGTATTGAACTCACGCTCTTTGGCTCCTGTCACTGGATCTAACTAACGCCTTTATCCACTGTGCCATGTGTCCTTGGCCATATATGAAGAGAGAAGGGAAATCAGCGCCCTCTGTGAGATCAGGTTGAGATCATAGACAGAGAACAACATTGGAAAATTCGCAAACTTAAGCAATCAGCACATATGCTAGGCCACAAAAATCTCATGAGCAGACCAAGCATAGAAATGAATACAATATGGAAACCAGTAATGAGGAGTGCCAGAGAAAAGCGATAATAACAGCAAAAATTGCAAAACCATGCACAGATAACAGCAAAAATTGGTTACTGAAGATTTTAGGTTTATAATACCCAGAAATTCATACACAGACAAGGACACATGGCACAGTGGATAAAGGCGTTGGTTAGATCCAGTGACAGGACCCAAAAAGTGTGAGTTCAATACCCGATTATAGGAAGTGGAGAACTTTCAGAGGGAAATTAACAGGAGATAACTGATAAACATGGCACTTGGAACTAGAACGGTCTACCCCAGCGAGCGAAATATAGGGTTCAGTTCGACATTCCAACCACGTGAAGAAGGCCGGAGCGTACAACGGCCGAAACGTTGTAATAAATATGGCAACAAAGATGCGGACAATAGTCCGAATAGTGTACATGATACATCATCTCAGAAATATAGACAGATACGGAAGAGAGAAAAATTGTCATAGAAGTTTCAAGTACAATTTTGTAATTTAAAATAGTTCGTTGATATTAATAACACCAATCCACATTTTTTCAACCCAAATTTTTGGGGAAATTGGCACATGTTTCTGGGCTTTTTTTCACGCTGAATCTGAAAATCAAGTCCATTTTCCTCCATCACATCACGTTTTCTCAGTACAGATAATTTCTATTTTGCTTAAAATAGGCCAAAATAGCTAATTCACAGGTATACGGCTTAAATATGTGAGTGACATAGTTGAAAGATTTCGTTTCACGTTAAAATGATTTATCAATCAGGAAAAAGTATCCAAATAACTTTCAAAATGAATTCTTAGCTACTTCAATTCAGATGAACTGAACTGAAAATGCTTGATTTTATGAGATATCTCACTAGAAAATATTCTTTTGCTCTTAATGTTCTTAGCTTGTTAAAACTTCGTGATTTGTGTTTCTTCTCTACTTTTCATAGAATAAGCTCTTTAGAAGTCATTCAAGAACAGCGATTTTAATTTTTATTGGTAGTTTTCACTTTTAGCCTGAAACCGTCGTAAGAATTTATCATATCACTCAAATTTACGGAGGTCTGGTATTGGCATGCAGTCTCTGTATAACATGCATAGAAACATTGATAAATGAGGGTTATTAGGATGTTAAGCGAGTTTATTTGAGACTAGCAAGATTAGAATTTTCTTTATCAGCGCTTAAAATAGCTGCCAAATACCAGATAGGCATAGCTAACTAGGCACTTTGCAGATGGGATGTTAACATGATGGCTGATTTCTGCTGTAGCATCAAAAAATCAACCTTTTCAAAAGCACCGTAGAGTTTCCAAGAAGATTTTTACCTTTAGATGGACAAAAATGAATAGATTTTTCATTCCTTTCTATCTTCTTTGTTTTGATTCAAAAACTGATGTCACATGTTTGCATTAATTTAATTTTTTGTGGGATTTTTCTGAAAACTTTTTCTGAACTGAAAATGCTAACAATGTATTCTTTAAGTTATTGGGATACTTTTTTCTTTTGTAATAATTCATTCTAACCTGAAAACGTTTAAGGTTAGTTCTACACATAACTGTTAAATGGGTATTTTTGGCTATTTTAAGAAAAACAGAAAACGTGATGTGATGGGAAAAATAGACTTGATTTTCAGATTCAGCGTAAAAAAATAGCTCAGAAACCTGTGCCCATGGCCCAACAATATTTGGCTCGAAACAAAATGTCGACCGGTGTTATTGAACAGTGTATAATTTATAAACACCCCAGAAAAGATATCCGTATATAATCCTCATAAATGTTACATATTTACAACCAAAATTAAGTTTACTGCAAAAGTCCCCAAAGCAAACTATTTTTTTATGTAAACTTTGGAAGATTTTTTGTTCCTCCATCCTCTTATTTAAATATAATTTTTAAAGTTTAAAATCTCTATCTATAAAAGGCCGGATGTGTGTGTGTGTGTTTGTGTGTGTGTGTGTGTGTGTGTGTTTGTGTGTGTGTGTGTGTGTGTGTGTAACGAATGCACGGCCGCAATTTTCGACGGATTTGCACCAAAATTTACATGCACATGCTCCAAGTTAGCGGGAAGGCCAAGATCGACTTTGCATTTCCCAACTCCCATCGATAGTGGAAATATTCGATTTTTCATTCTTCTACGGCAGTTTTCATGTAGTTTGCGGTCATTTTCTACTGACCAGAATGAGAGCCTTTATATATGGCGTATTATTATATGGATAGATTATATGATTGATTACCAGGGAATAACGGAGGTCATAATCTAATTGAATGTTCATTTTTGATCGATGAAATGTTTATATGCAGGGACCCCAATATGTACTGTGTTTACCCTAAAGTTATACCCAAGCAAGTACTTGATGTCACCTCAAGACGTCGTGTCCTGGGTATGAGGATAAACTACATCCGGCAACAAGTCTCCTGATCGGGATGTTTTGAGAAGCGTGAAATCACCTCTTAATTGCTGTTGTCCCTAGGTCCTCCCTGAGCCGAGCAAATAGTTAACCCCCAAATTGGGGTCAAGTCACTGTGAAAGTATAAAAATAGATTTTTATAGTAAAAATGCTATTTTTGGGAAAAAAAATATTACCAGGAATACATTTTTGAAAAAAAAATGTTATATTAGCAGCAATAGATTTGACTCTCGACAAAAACCCTCCTTAAAAAAATACGTCAATGAACCCTGATCTCCTACAAATTAATTTTTTACACAGAATACATATTCTTTTCACACGAATCTATCCTAAGAATCTTGCCGGCATTAAATAAACCATTGAGGTTCATATGCCGTAACAAAAAATAAACTCTCAAGACGTCAAAAGACCTAGTAGCTTCGATGTTCCGCCTAGAAGGTAACCTTAAAGCTACAAAGTGAAGAATTGGGATTTCAATGGTTTCTGTGTGTGCAACAACATAAAGAAGGATTTGAAGTCAGCTGACACGAAAAAGACAAAGAGATCACATGAAGTTTTATAAATGCCCGACACACAGTATCTGTCTATATTTCTGAGATGAGGTATTATGTACACTATTTACATTATTCGGACTATTGTCCTCATCTTTGTTGCCATATATATTACAATGTTTCGGCCTTTCAGTATCTGTCTATATTTCTGAGATGAGGTATTATGTACATTATTTACATTATTCGGACTATTGTCCTCATCTTTGTCGCCATATTTATTACAACGTTTCGGCCGTTGTACGCTCCGGCCTTCTTCAGGTAGTTGGAATGTCGAACTGAACACTTTATTTCGCTCGCCGGGGTAGACTGTTCTTGTTCCACGTGCCATGTCTAATGGATGTCAGTCATCAGTTATCTCCTGTTAATTTCCCTCTGAAAGTTCTTTACTGTTTTAACCGGGTATTGAACTCACACTCTTTGGGTTCTGTCACTGGATCTAACTAACGCCTTTATCCACTGTGCCATGTGTCCTCAAAGTGTAAATGGAGAATATCACACATTTTCGCAAGGAGATCGAATATTTCAAGAATGACTCGAGACCACATACCCTCCATTCGACCGACGTTAATTTGGCAGAATCCAGAAGTGAATAAGTATTTTGCTATGTATGACATATCAAGTGTTGCTAACTTTACATATGGATTCGAACACCGATATCTGGCTTTGGAAATATCGATTCTATGAGAGAAAGCAACCGATATTTATTAAATTTATTGTGTCTTCGTTCAAATAATGTGAGAAACAAAGTCACATGGGCCGTGCTAAGTTTGACTCGGTGAAATATTGAGAAATGCTACCGTGCGAAAGTCCGTGCAACAAATGACACTTTCTTGCAAGTGTAATAGGGAATGCCCGAATAGGCTTTGCACTGACATAACCTAAGTGCATTGGCGGTATGGCCTGAAAAATGGCCTGGGGAATGACTTCCAGCCTCAAAAGGTGCCAGTGGCTTTCCTTAAAATCTAAATAATATTATGTATTATGATTTGAACTGTCTGTATTCAGAATTTTCTTTAGATATACAGGAATATTGCTTCCATATGTAGTCTAATGCTTCTGCTATTTCAAGCCACTCGATAAAATTCAAAGAAGGGACTTTTAAAGTTAATGATCCTGACCTGGCATCTCGACTTCAGTCACTTTCCCACAGCCCTAGTATGGTTTCATTCTGTCTTTTTTTTATAAATATTTTCATAGCAGTTATTCAAATGAGACATCCTTGGTACTTCAGACAACATGAATTCAAACGTACCACTAGGTTGGCAATTAGGTCTCATCGTGTTACTTTTGACATAGCTAGATGCAACCGTAAGTTCTATTCTAATAGTTTCTTTTCTTCCACTTCTCGCCTGTGGAACGCTCTCCTAGTTCTTGTTTCCCTGCCACATACAATCTTTAAATTTAAATGCAACGTCAATCCCAAATTTCTGTCTTCCCTAATCATGTTGATTTATTGTTCCTTCTCCTCACTAAAGTCTTCTCATTCTCTTTCTCTTCCAGTAACCCCTTCACGTCTTACTATCGTAATCTATAATTAGCTAGAAGTATTCACTGTTATTTCTCTAGTAGTTTAGCCTTCCAGGTCAGGATTAGTTTCTCCTCCAGCAGTATCAACTGCTACTTATTTGGTGGAGATCGTGAATACAAAATTTTGCCATACATTTTTGACAACGTAAATCTGGAATACAGCAAAAGAAAAGGTATTCAGTTTTTAAAAAAAACTTAGCCAATTAATTAAATTTTTCTGATTTTTAATGTTCGATATCGAATTGTTTAGAGCACATTATACATGGCGTAATGGTTAAAAAGTGTCTTACTCGATTAGTTACGACTGAAGAGTGAGTTCGAGCCTCACTAGTTGCCCCATACTTTCGGCCTTGTGCCACCTCTAAGCTATGGCTAGAAAATAACTATTAGAATATTTTTGTGGGGTGGTCATTTTTGCAGTGTTTAGTCTAGTGAAGGTACCGGTTCCTAGTTCAGAGCCTTCACTTGAATGACAGGTTGTGATACAATATCTTCTGATTTGGGTATGTTATTTCCATCCATATCGGGTATAAGACTATTTGAGATTATTGTAAATGCTTCAGGTTCGGAGATTGTCGTTCCCTCCCCAGCAAGAGCGAGATGACGTAGAGAAACAGTACTTTCTTTTTCATTTGGTAGACTAACAAGAGCGTAATCGGGATTCGCCTGAATCAGCTCGGCTTCTCGTACAGTTGACTCTTACATGTTGTTTCTTAAGAGCACTTTCCCAGGAATTGTCAACCACGAAGGAACAAATCTTCCAGAGGTAATTTTTTTTCGAATAAGAAAACATCGTTTCATGAAGAGTGCAATTCGTGGCTGTACACAGTAAGTAACGAATCATCAGATAAAACGGTTTCACGTTGATGCACAGTTAAAGTTCTCGATCCTAAGTTGATCCTCCTCCACAGAGTTCCGTTCAGTTTCTCCACTTGACCCTTTCGCCGTGGGTTGTACGCAGTAGATCCACTAGTATCTATTCCTTTCTCTTGAAAAAAATCTTCTTCGCCGACATAAATCTTGGTCCACTATTAGAGTGTATGTTCATGAATTCAAGCCTCCTACGAGGCTGGCATCCCTCTCTCAACCTTTCCCTGTTGAAACTGTTAAATGTAGCCGTCTCTTCTACTCCAATAGCTTCATACCTCGTACCTCTCGCCTGTGGAAATCCCTTCCCTTTTCCTGTTTCCCTGATAGATATAATCTTCAAATATTCAAATGTAATGTCAATTGACATCTCCAGTTGCCTTGATCTATCCACTATTCTTCTCCTCATCCTTTCCTCTATCACTCCTGTCTGCTCTCGCTCCAAATCCTCTGTCACCCCTTGCGTGCTAGTGGCTTCCCACCTTGCTTAGGGTGAAACGCTTAAAAAAATATATAACTTGGCATAACAAATATGAAAAATAATTCACTTAAGCAAGTCAATACAGTTATAGTGAGCATGTTTCTACACGCAAAAGCGAAAGGGAAACGATTATATTCATCACTGATTGTCAATAAATACTTGTTTCCACTTTGATTTGAAGGTAGCGGTCCCCTTTAAATCTGTATTCAGTCTTTCGAAGGATTAAGTAGATTTGATTAATCTGCTTCCTCCTGTCACAAATCTTGCCTTTTCTACGGCACGCACATGACATTTTTCAGTCATTCTCTGTACTTCCACTGTTGAGTAGTGAAAATATCTCCATCTGTTAAAGGGGCATCATTCTTGACATGAATTATTATGTAATTTTTTAAGGTCGATATTTACTACAGAAGCGCAATGTAATCCCGTTAACGCATCTGCGCATGCGTTTTTGATGCCCGGTCGATATCTGATACCATATTTGTAAGTGGAAAGTTCAATTCGCCAGCGATGAATTTTGTCGTTTTTAGTCTTCAAAGCTTTATGCTTATCGAAAATGTAGGCTAGAGCTTTTTAGTTCATGACAAGAATAAACTATTGGCCTTTTAGGTAATGACTCCATTCCCTGATTGATTCGATATCGCGTTAGGTTCTTTCTCTACTGGGGAGTGATGTCTTTCAGAGGGGTTTGTGCAATTGTACATATTTCATTCGAATCTGGCTTGATACAATCTACCGTTTTGGAGTTATTAACAGTGAAAGTTCGGATTCATTCGCATCTCAGGCAGCCATTACTGGCGTTGTTTGGATACATTCGCTGCGGAAAGCTAAACGCGGAAGACTACGGGAAGCTAAGCGCAGAACTGATCTTTTTTGTCTAAATTTGTCTCAATTACTGCGCACGAGAACTATTTACGTAGACACGTTAAGTTTGCGCAATGATACCTACACTGATAGCTATTCCGCAGAGTATGTATGTAAACAACGTCCGTAATGGCTGCCCGCGACGCGAATGAATCTGAAATTTCACTGTCGATAACTCCAAAACGCTAGATTTTATCAAATTTATCAAGCCAGATTCAAATAGCGCATGTACAATTATATATAAATGTAGGTATTCTGGAAATTTTTAATGCGAACAGCGCAGGTGTTACACTGCAAATTAACCGTAGAGGATATGCTTCTTTTAAGGTAAAACGATTTATCGTTTGTGAATAATCTATGACTAAACTCTTTTTTTCGTTTCTCCTTTTTAATTGTCACTACTTGCGCTCTCCACGGAAATCTATTGAGCTCAGTGATATCTGAATCCAACAGGCTTTTCATTTTCTTCCTTATAAAAGCATCCTATTCTACAGAGTATCTTCCGGATTTCACAGATATAGGTCTATAGTCAGGCGACTGATTTCCAAACAGAGGAGGTAAAATCCCCATGCTAACCATTCCACACAGTTTTAGAGGTGGTCTGTCGCCCTCATACCAAATTTCTATTATTTGTAAAGGCCTTGAATATCTTGTCCGAGGATTTGATTAACATAAAAATTGCTAAATTTGTGTCATACTCCCTTTCATTAATACAAGTGGTCATGTCATCTATATATGCGAATGTTCTTTTAGGCCTTCCTTTTCGATTATTTCATTCAAAATTCTATGAAACCCAGCCACTCCATTTGTGATCCCAAACGGCATCCCTTTGAAATTATACCACTTCTCACTGGCTTCAAATACTCTACAAAGGTAGGCTGCTTTATGTAGGCGAACTTGATGATATGCGCTTTTAGGTTTAGTTTAGAGTACAAGGCGATTTCCGAAACGTAATCTTCGATATTTTAAGTTAAAATGATTTATCGTCTGTGAATAAACTCTGATTAACCTTTTTTTCTTTTTTTTTTTTTTTTTTTTTGTTTCTCATCCTTAGTTACCACTTGTGCTCTTCATGGAGATCTACTGGACTCAAAGATATCTGAATCCAACAGGCTTTTTATTATTTTTTTCCTTCCGTATAAAAGCCTCCTCTTCTCTAGAGTATCTTTGGGATTTCACGGATATAGGTCTATAGTCAGGCGACAAATTTTCAAACAGAGGAGGAGGAGGAGAAATCCTCATCCTAATTAGTCCACACAGTTTTAGAGGTGGTCTGTCAGCCTCCTATAGGATATATATATATATATATATATATATATATATATATATATATATATATATATATATATATATATATATTTGCAGGCCTTGAAAGTCTTGTCCGAGGATCACATCAGCACATAAATAAGGATAAATTGAATTTTTTGTAAGTTTCTATACTCACTGTAAGATTCGTTTTACATTTTCTAAGCTGACGGTAGGGTTAGTAGGCCTAACATCTAAACCCGTAGACTGAGCTATCCTGGATTCGATAAAGCTATGACTACTTCCCGAATCTAATAGTGCGCTAACTTTTTTTTTTCACAAGGCATTTTACCGTGGCTTTCGAAACTCTTTGTAGCCAGTAGTTACCGTAGCTATGACGGGTAATACAGCAGAAAACTTATTACCTTTCAAACGACAGACTTTAGTGCAATGACCTTCCTTCTTGCAATTGTAGCAACTCATTCCTCGAGCCGGACACTTACTTCTAGGGAACCTAGTGCCTCTGCAGGAAATGCAACTTTCTTTTAAAAAGGATTTGCAAGCAGCAAATGTCCGAGAGTCCTCCTCCCTTTGATTTTCCTCTTGGTGAGACGTCCAGTCCTGCATATAACGATAAACTACATCTGCGTCCTGGGTAAGACGATAAACTTAGTTCAACAGCAAGGCCTCTGATCAGGAGGTTTTGAGGAACATGGAACCACCTCTTAATTGCTGGTCTTCCCATTTCCACCCTGAGGTGGTAGCATCTGTTAGGTTCTTAGCTATGGGCAAATAGTTAGCCCCCAAACTGGGGTCAAAACACCATGAAAATATAAAACTAGATTTTAATACCTGAAATAATTTGTAAAAAAAAAAGAAGTTATTACCAGCAATAAGTTTTTGAGTAAATAATTATTACCAGCAATACATTTTTGAAAAACGATATTATCACGTATACTTTTTTGAAAAAAAATGTTACAAGCGATACATTACCAGAAATAGATTTTTGAAGGAAAAAAATTTTACCAGCAATACATTCGAAAAAAAAAATATTACCAGCAATAAAAATCTTGTCGGCATTAAATAACCCATTGATGTTGATATGCCGTAAAACAAAATAAACCAAACCAAACTTGCTGAGAAGTTAAGACGTTAGTTCGGAGTTCCGATACCGACGCCGCTTGAGAACTTGTTTGGGTATCAGCAGAATACGTTTCAGAATTTAGGATAGACCTTACACACTTCCCGCTTGATTTCCAGCTTCTCTCGGGATGAGTGTTTTGTTTTCAAGCAGTCTCTGTTGAATAGGAGGTGTGGATAACCTAGAAATAAAGGCTTTTCGAATAACTTACTGTTTCTATTTCCGAGATGAGGTATTATGCAAGCTATTTACATTATTTAAACTATTGTCCTCATCTTTGTCTCCATATTTATTACAACGTTTCGGTGGTTCGAATGTCGAACTGAGTCAGTGAGCGAAATAAAGGGTTCAGTTTCACATTCCAACCACCTGAAGAATGCCGGAGAATACAACGGCCGAAACGTTGTAATAAATATGGTGACAAAGATGAGGACAGTAGTCTGAATAATGTAAATAGTGAATTTACTATTTGTAAACTTCAGCGATAATATATTTGATTTTACCGTCCTTCGTCAGAACGTTTCAAAGCTTGAAGACATTGATCCAAGGTTACTCCAGCCTGAGTTCTGGTTACAAGTCCATGCCTGACGCATATCTACTTTTTCTTAGAGGAAAGTTCTCTTTAGAATGTTAAAGTTTTACATTCACTGAAAGAAATTACAAAATCTCCTACAGGTTGGCGGCGGAGAGCATGAAGAAAGGACTAAGCATGAAGTACAAGAAAACAGAATGCATGGTCATCAGTAAAAGGATGAACCCTAAATGCGAATTACAGGTCGGGGACACTAGAATCAAGCAAACGAGAAGTTTAAATATCTGGGAAGCGTTCTGACAGAGGACGGTAAATGCGACACTGAGATCTGTAGACGTATTGGGATGGCCAAGGACGCATTCCAAAAGCTGGGTAGAGTATTGCGAGACAGGAGGATGTCTTTGGTATCAGTAAAATCATTGTTATTTCCCTCAAATTACAATCTAAAAATATTTTCTATCTTTAAATAACCTGCTAAAGGTCGGTAAACCATAAAAAACAAATCAATCAATAAAACTCTCCAATCAATCAGTAAGTAATACTTTTCTTTGTCCAGAAATGTAAACTTTTGTGCACCAACTTTGTTGTTAATGAAAGGCGTACCTGTTTCCACAGACAGATTTATTTATCCTATTCCTATTTTATGAAATAAACATTTCAGAAAAATTTTTGATTTTTATGCGTTTGAAATTATTCAGTACTTTTATGGAAAATATTTTTTGGTGGTTTAGATATTCCTTGGCAAATGTCCATTCTACAACAATTGTTTAAGTCAGCCATAGGTTTTGTCTCGCATGCTGTATGTAGCTTCTAGATGACAAGCATTCAAGACATCTAATCACCAGCGGATGGCAGCATGCATGGTCATCAGTAAAACGATGAGCCCAAAATGCAATTTGCAGCTCGGGAACACTAGAATCAAACAGACGTAGAATTTTAAATATAGTGGAAAGCGTCTTGACAGAGGACGGTAAGTACGACACTGAGATCTGTAGACGTATTGGGATGACCAAGGACACATTCCAAAAGCTGGGCAGAGTATTGCGAGACAGGAGGTTTTCTTTGGTAACAAAAACAAAAACAATACTGAGCTGCTACGTGACATCTGTTCTTCTTTACTCATAAGTAATATATACCTTCTCATAAATAATAAAAATCGAATTTTCAAGTCATCTTGTGACTTGAGAGATATATTAATTTCAGCCAACTTAAAAAATTCCTACTGTAGTGTTAGAAAACTCAAACCATGTAATAATTATCAACGTGCATTTATTTATATATTTCCTGTTGCATCTGAGGGTCTAATAAGACAGAAACTGCGATTTGCCGGTTGGGAAACACTAGAATCAAGCAGACGTAGAAGTTTAAATATCTGAGAAACATCTTGGTAGAGGACGGTAAGTGCGACACTGAGATCCGTAGATGTATTGGGATGACCAAGGACACATTCCAAAAGCTGGGAAGAGTATTGCGAAACGAGTATTTCTTTGGTAAGTGCTTCGCAGGAAGAAGCTGTTAGAGTGGAACTTATTTCTCACCGATGTAATATTGAGGGACTGTAGATTCTGTGCTACAGTGTAAGTGATATGGCGTGTCCTTGCCGTGAAAGTTAAACTTGGCGGGACCAAGTAATATAGTTCGTCCTAGCATTTTCCATCGAGATAGCGATAAAGAAGTCAGAGGCTTGTGAGAGAGTGGTTGAAGAGTGAAAAGTAAGTGGTGACCCACAAGGACTCAATGTCTCTTTTGTACTCTATCAAAACTGGAAATTGAGGACTCGGCAGCTTCCGCCCAAATATGAAATTACTCCATTCTCGGCCTGATCTGGCTCTTGTAAAGGTTGTCGGATTTGCTAAGGTAATTTATTGCGTCACTTATCCGCAAAAATCCATACGCATTTTCCTTACTGACAGTTTTGTTTTTCATTCGAACCTGAAGAAGTCGAACCAGAGTCGACGAAACGCGTTGTTTTAATAGTTTTCCTCTTTGTCTCATTATTTTGACTTTTGTTTTCGTATATACTTATACATCCTACAAACACACTTTACCGCATGTATATGGAGATGTCCCACTATAAAAATGATCTTGTGCCAGATTTCGTTTCTTTTGAAAGACGGTCCTGCGTATGACGATAAACTACATCCGGCAGCGAGTCTTCTGATCAGGAGTTTGGAGGTTTTCAGAGTAGTGGAACCACTACTTAATTGCTGTGGTTCCCAGGTTTGCTCTGACCTGGGGTGGTAGCACCTGTTGGGGTCCCATATATGGCCAAATAGGAACCTTCAAACAAAAACAAAACATTATGAAAGTATAAAAATATATTTTTATAGTAAAAATTACCAACAATACATTTTATATTTTTAAAAAATGACCAGCAATAGATATTAATAGTAAAATTAGCAACAATAAACATTTATAGTAAAACTAGTAGGCTTCGCCCGCTCGCTATCGCTTCGCAAAGTAAGACATATTCACTTCTTGTAATATTTGAAAAAAAATTTTAAATGAACATTTCATTCATAAATTGGCTTGTTATAGTTAAGGAAAGTTTTACAAATAGATGCCAACTTGTTGAAGGCCAAGTAAAATGCAAATTCAAACACTTTTATGCATTATAAAAGAGCTGGTGTGTCAACGTGATGTGGCTGTATGCTATAGCATCCACCCATCCAAGCTTACAGCACCTGGTATTCCCAAGCCGTCACCCATCTGAATATAGACCACGCTTGACGTTGCTTACCTTTGGTGATCGTGCGGGAGCTTGTGTGTTAACGTGATGTGGCCGTATGCTATAGTATCCACCCATCGAAGCTTACAGCACCTGGTATTCCCAAGCGGTCAACCATCTGTATATTGGCCAGGCTTGACGTTGCTTAACTTTGGTGATCGTGCGGGAACTGGTGTATCATCCGCCCATCCAAGCTTACAGCCCCTGGTATTACCAAACGGTCACCTAAATAGGTACTCACCGAGCCCGCCGTTACTTGACTTACGTGATATTGCGAGAACTCGCTTAACTAAGCTCATTACACGTTTAAGCTTACAACACCTGGTATGCCGAAGCGGTCACACATCTAGTTATTGACCAGACATGACGTGGATTAACTTTGGTGCTCCTTTGGAAACCGATTTTTCAACGTGATACGACCGCAAACTCACAGTAATTTTGAGTAAGTAAAGGAAACTTCAGTGTCGTTTATTCTGCTCTCTAATAAGAAAGCAGGATAAACGACACTAAAGCTAATAAGCTTATGACAACCATTAAATATTAAGTGACGAGAATATCTGATGTGACATTCTTAAGCTTGCGTTCAATGCTTAACAACTTTTCCTACGTTCATTGGGTTCCCCTTCAACTTTTTACGTATTGATCGCCGATAAATCCACTTTCTTATTGTGTCTGAAAAAAAAAAACATTCATATTTAATGACTTCAGAAACCCTGCGTGAAAGAGAAAGAAAGCAAATCGGTTTAACAAACGCTTCGTTTTACTCTTAAGGCTCAGTGGAAAATACATTTTGGCAAAAGCGGCAATTCTTTCCAGTACATCGACAGGATCAACAAAAGTCAGTAACGTTTATAAACCTTCTAAACTGTGCAGTCCGTCCTGGGTAAGACGATAAACTACGTCCAACAGCAAGGGCTCTGATCGGGAGGTTTTGAGGAGCGTGGAACCACCTCTTAATTGCTGGTGTTCCCAGGTCTACCCTGACCCGGAGTGGTAGCAACTGTTAGGGTCCCAGCTATGGTAAATTGTTAACCCCACAAACTGTGGTCAAAACACTATGAAAGTGTAAAAGTAGGTTTTAATAAAAGCAAAACATTTATTAAAAAAATTATTACCAACAATAAAAATCATGTCAAGAATTAAATAACCCAATGAGATTGATATGCTGTAAAAAAAAAAGAAATACTTTGTAAACAATTATTACCAGCAATAATTTCAAAGACCAAAATATTACCAACAATACATTTTTGAAGGAAAAAATATATTAATACATTTTTTTTTAAATATTACCAGCAATAAAAATCTTGTCGGCATTAAATATGGTTGATATCCCGTAAAACAAAACAAAACAAACCAATATATACTGTGATAGATAGATAGATAGATAGATAGATAGATAGATAGATAGATAATATTACCAGCAATAAAAATCGTGTCGGCATTAAATAACCCACTGAGGTTGATATGCCGTAAAACAAAATAAACCAAACCAATAGATAGATAGATAGATAGATAGATAGATAGATAGAAAATATTACCATCAATAAAAATCTTGTCGGCATTAAATAACCCATTGAGGCACCAAACCACTGTGCAGTAAATTTCATGACACCCCTTTACAGTAATGAGGAGTTCATATAATTATAATTATCATATATTAGGTTTGGAATAAGTCGTGAGCGTTTTTTCAAAATGTATTATTGTCATGGTGTTACAATGTTAGATTAGTCAACAATATAATCTCCGTTGCTGTTGATAGCATTTTTCCCCATCGGTTACAAAATATTTCTGTTCATTGACGATAAAAATCCCCTAAAAATGATTAAGAGCCCTATAAAGGCTGGGGTGGACACAAATCGAGGACCCGTCTACAATAAAAATGCTTCGTCTAATCAAACCCTCACTTCAACAACAATATTGAATGTTACACATCGTAAGGCATTGAAAAGAGATCGAAAAAGATGAAAAATTGATGGTGCCAACTCTGGTGAATACGGAAGATGAGGCAACACTTCCCATCCAAATTCTTGAATAACGGTTTTGGTCATATTAGTGATGTGTAGACGAATGTTGTCGTGTTGAAGAAGAACACAATGTCACCGAATCGGTTCTTTTGCTGAACTGCTTCACAGAAACTGTGCAGTTGTTGAACGTAGATCTCGTCATTTACCGTTTGGTCTCGCTCAAGCAATTTCATAATGAATTATGCCTTCCCAATCCCACCATATACGAAACATGGTCTTTCGAGGATAAAGTTCTTGTTTTGCTCGAGGTGTCGCTTGCTTATTGGGGCTGAGCCATTCTTTACGCTGCTTCATATTGACGTATAGACACCATTTTTCATCGCCAGTGACAGTGAGATAAAGGAAACATTGTTTATGACCGTATACTGAGAGATGCCGAGCCAGCAAACTGTCTGCAATTGTTGCACGCTGATTCTTCTTGTGGTCATTCAACGCGTGATGACGCCATGAACCAAGTTTCCGAACCTTCCCCGTTGAATGAAAGTGATTTACCACAGTTTTGTGATCGCAATTCATTTGTTCCGCCAAATTTCTGGTTGTGGATTTTCGTGAAGAAACTGGTTTAATCGTTCCTCATCAAACTCAATTGGTCGACAAAGGCGCTCCCCATCCTCCAGCACAAAATTTCCTTTTTTCATGTGCGAATGGTGCAGTAATGGATTGAGGAATCGGAGACCCGAGTTCGAATTCCAGTCGAATCCATTACATTCACTTACATGCAAATAACCTTAGGAAAGGCAGAGATAGCTCTAGAAACTTTTTTACATTTTCTGCCAAGGCAATTTTAGATAGATAGGACACAGACTAGGGCCAAATTTGGGAGACATATTAAAATTATCTATCTTCCTTTCCATTGTACGATCAATAATATTAGCTGGAAAACCATTATTGATGAGAAAAGAACGAATTTTGATCAACTCTTGCTGAAGTGTACAAGAGGAACAAATCATTATGGTCTTATGAACCAAAGTTTTGAATAGACTTATTTTTCTGGTACGAGGGACAAAAAAATTCCAACTAGTGTAAAGACCTGTAAAAGTTGCTTTACAGAACACACTAATAATAAAAGTACCATTCTTGTGCCAAACTAAGGCATCAAGAAACGAGATAGAATTGTTTTCCTCTTCATCCATTATGAAGACCAAAGATGGATGTAATGAATTTAAAGATTCTCAAAAATAAAGAGTTGTTTCATTTATGTTGTTAAGCATAGAAAAGGTGTCAGCAACATAATATTGATAGATATATGGTTTCCAATATTTCTCAAATAAACGGCTTTCATGGTATCCAACAAAAATTTTGGCTAAGAAAGGACCCAAAGGACTACCCATAGAAACTAGGCGTAAATAAAATCTTCGAACCTAAATTTCACCACCTCTGTTGCTAATTTCAGGAACTCTAGAAATGAAGGCTCTGAGATGGAAGGAGAACGCAGGCAACTTCTATAGAGAGCGTCATCACATACCTGTGTAGTCTCTTGTAAGGGGACATTAATATAAATACTCGCGATCTCAAGTAAAACTAAGGTCTTCTCATTAGAATTTATTGAACAATTTCTAAATAAACTCCGAAAATGTAATCGAGTCTGATACACAACAGATTGAGAAATAATCGGACCCAAGTTTAATCAACTCTGCTAACCATGCTGTGCTGAACCCATCATGGATAGAATGGGTCGTAGAGGTACATTATTTTTGTGAATCTTCGGCAAGTCGTAAAGTCTAGGTCGTTTGGAACATGCATGTTTAATTCGGTTGTAGGTTGTTTTTTTGGGGGGTGGGGGGAGATATAAAATTACTCTTATATACACCCAACAACCTTTTCGGGAGTTTTAATTTCAAATTTCAGCATTTGCTGTGAAATTGTTTGGTCTGATGAGTTGAGACCGATTTGAAGGATTTGATCACGCGAAGTAAAATATCCTGGGTCCTACAGTGTTTCTGATCTTCATCAATGATCTTACTGTTGTCGATAGTTCTCAAGTAGGCATTTATGCAGGTGACACTACCATTTACTCTTGTCTTGATAGCACATTCGTCGGAGCTGACAAAGTTAACCTGGCCGATGCTTTTGAAAAGTACCTCCCATGTGTGATTAACTGAGACAGTAAGTGGCACGCACAATTTAGTGCATACAAAACGAAACTACTTTCTTTTCTTTTTTTAAGCATTTCACCCCAAGCAAGGCGGGGAGCCACTAGGACGCAAGGGGTTACAGAAAATTTAGAGCAAGATCAGATCGGAGTGATAGAAGAAAGGATGAGGAGGAGGGTAGTGGAAAGATCAAGGCAACTGGAGATGTCGATTGACATTACACTTGAATAACTGGAGATTATAGCTCTCAGGCGAGTTCCACGGGCGAGAGGTGCGAGACATGAAGCTATTGGAGTAGAAGAGGCGGCGACATTTAGGAGTTTCGACAGTGAAGAGGTGAGAGCGGGATGCCAACCTCGTAGGGCGCTTGAACTCATGACGTCTGGGAACCAGCGAATGCAGCTCCTCAGAGCAATTACCATGAAAGTATTTGTAAAACAGACAGAGAGAGGCGACGGCGCGTCTGTGAGAAAGTGACTGTAGACGAGATGCCAGAACAGGGCCAATTATATTTCATATCCACCTCTGGAGCCTATCAAGAACCCTGGGGCAAACAGAAGGGGCACCAGACTATATATGGCAGCAATACTCCATGCAAGGGGGAATTGTTGATTTGTAGATCTGGAGGATCGATTCCGGGGAGAAAAATTTTCTGGTGCGGCACAGGAAGCCAACTTTAACCGCTACAGAAAAACTTTCTTGTTCGCTATCAGCATGGCTGGTTCTAGAGCAACACACTGCGCCTTCTTGGCCTAACGTTTTCGACTGACTTGAAGTGGAACAACTACATCGAATAAATAGCTGCATCTACTGCAAGGAAGGTTGTGTCACTGTGTCGTGCTAGAAGTTTTTTTCATCAGAGTTTATCTTGCATATATTTACATGAAATTTAGAATTCGTTCCCGCAATTTCTTCCTGCAGAGTTTTCATTCAGCTGACCTCTTGTTGAACTCTCAGCAACACATTCGCACTGACCGGGTCGACTTATAAATCGACCAAATTAAACCAGACTTCTTACTAAATCACTCAACACGGCACATTATCATTCGTTATTCTTTTAGCTCAGATCTTTTCTGATAACCACACTTTATTACGTCAATATCGACAACAATTTGAAGTCAAAGACAGAGACAACCATAACTGCTCACCAATGTTTTAACGAGGCAAGATGTACATGACAACTGAGACGGTGCCCCACCTATTCATCTCGAGGTTCTTGACAAAATCCTAAGAAGGAGGACCTGCAATGTAATCGATACTGAGTTGGCATCTTGACTTCAGTCACTTTCTCGCCGACGCGACATGGTTTCCCTCTGTCTTTTCTACATATATTGTCATGGCTTTTTTTCTTCGTGCTCGGACTATATGAGTTTAAACGTGCTACTAGATTGGCATCTAGGTCCCACCCTTTTAATTTTGAATTAGTTAAATGTAACAGCCACTTCTACTCCAACGGTTTCTTTTCTCGAATTTTCCGTCTGTGGAAGTCCCTTCCGTTTCCTTGCTTCCCTGATAAAAAATTTTAAATGCAACGTCAATCGCCATCTCCTATCTTTTTTAACCCATTTCAGCTTTTACCCTTTCGTCTGTCCTCACTATACCCAGTCATTTCTCTCACCTTCACCCCATGTGTACTAATGACATTCCCGCCTTGTTTAGGTTGAAATAATTTAAACAAATCTATAGTTCAATTTAAAAACCATAACTACGAAGTTTTTCTTGATCAGTTTTGTAGTAACACTAAGAAATGAATCCGTGATTTTGAGAGGATTAAAAAATATACATTCAACCAAACATATATATATATATATATATATATTTTTATATATATATATATATATATATATATATATATATATATATATATACAGAGAGAGAGAGAAAGAGAGAGAGATAAAAAGATAGATAGATCTGAAAATGATTAGATAGACAGATAGATCTGAAAATGTTTAGATAGATAGATAGATAGATAGATAGATAGATCTGAAAAGGATTAGATAGATAGATAGATAGATAGATAGATAGATAGATATTAGGTTGGTGCAAAAATAATGACGTAATAATGTCGTTTTTGACGTATTTTTAACGTCAAAAAACGACATTATTACGTCATTATTTTTGCACCAACCGAATAGATAGATAGATAGATAGATAGATAGATAGATAGATAGATATTCAGTTCCTAATGTATCATGCGTATGTGCATTGTCACGGTGTGTTTGGGTCTCTTTAACCCGAAAACATTATCTTAACCATTTAAGCAATTCCAAATAAATATTTCGATTGACAGTTTGAATTAGTGCTAAGAATTTGTGGCAAACTATCCACTTACGATAACACACACACGCACACACATAAGTATCATGGTGAACGATACATATCTTTCTTTTTTCTTCAACAGAGGCAAATTCTTTGTTTTCCACTGTATTCATTGCCCTTTTGTTTTCAAATATCACGTTTCGGCACATTACCGAAAACTGTGAAAGAGGCCCTTTTTATAAAACGTCTGGCACCGAGTATAAATCTCACCTTATTCGCAAACGGAAATGGTGTACTTTTTAATAAATAGAAAGACGTTCACTCGAATTTCAGTTGCGCAAAACTCGTGATGGTCGTCTTAATCGCTACTAGTAGTATCCAAACAATACAAAACATATATTTTAAACAGTCAAACGTGAAAAGAAATTAACAACAGAGAAAAGCAACAACCCTTGAAATGATTAAAGAAGTGGCCGAAAGCGCTTGTAACAATAAACATTACGCACGATTTTTGTACTCGCTTACTCCCACCAAACGAAAAAATCTAACTGCTGGAAAAACAGAATACAAACTAATCAAATTTTCCATATCTGTCATATTCAACGTTTAAAAGAAAGTTTGCTGCCCAAATATGCATTAATATATATATATATATATATATATATATATATATATATATATATATATATAATGTTTTCATATAGACAACATTGCACTATGAGAACACAAATTTTGGTTCTAACCAGAAGTGCAATTACATGCACCGAAACGAAGTTGCATCTTTGTAGTAAGGAAATTGTTTGTCTATATGAAAAAAATTATAATAAATAATTATTGCTCCACTATCGTATTGAGCCTTCTTTTGAAATAATGGTATGAACGTTAGGATTTATATATTCTTTTCGTTCTCATTATATATATATATATATATATATATATATATATATATATATATATATATATATATATATATATATATATATATATACCGTAATGTTACGTAGTCGGTTGATATTGAACTAATTACTCGACAGTTTGTTGATCCAGGTCTTTGTGAAACAGAGGTCAAATCGTGCGACCAACTCATTCATCTCTTGTTTATCTCTCGAAAAGCACTGTGAATGTCTTTCTTATCGAATATAATACGTTCATCTTTTTTTTTTCGCTTATAGTCCCAGGTGCAATCTAAGAGAATTTTTTTCCCGTAACAGCACCCTCTGTTAAGATGCCAACGTTTTCAGATCGACGTTCTGCCTCAGAAAATAAAAAAATGTGGATAATAAAGTTTCTGCTAAAGCATGAATTTTTCTTTTTTACATAAATAACGAACTGAACAGCACTTTCAACTTTAATCAATCACAAATAGTTATAAACCTGTATAAGATAGATAGATAGATAGATAGATAGATAGATAGATAGATAGATATGAACCGACTGAGATAGATAGATAGATAGATAGATAGATAGATAGATAGATAGATAGATAGATAGATAGATAAATAGATATGAACCGACTGAGATAGATAGATAGATAGATAGATAGATAGATAAAATACGTGGCCAAATGGTTAGAACGTCTGCTTTCAGACCATGAAAATCTATGTGAATCTTATCTTAACCAATTTGTCAGAAAGGTGAAAGGTGACATCTTAATGGCATCTATCTGCAAAGGTGATAACAGCGTGCGGCAATTTTACAGCAATATATCATCGATTAAATAAAGGCGTCAGTTCGAACTTCCCTAGAGGCTCCCGGGATACATCAAATGAAGACCAGAAGATACAAGGATTAGATAGATAGATAGATAGATAGATAGATAGATAGATAGATAGATAGATAGATAGATAGATACTGTCAGTCTTAGATAGATAGATACTGTTAGTCTTAGATAGATAGATAGATAGATAGATAGATAGATAGATAGATAGATACTGTTTGCTGATAGGATGAAATAATATATTGCGTTTCGCATGTTTGGTTCTAAAGATTATTGGCGGCATTGCAAGAACGTGCAGAACTACAGCAAATCCTCAATACTATTTCTCTTCAATCAATTCGAAGTCCTAACATGCTCCGCTGATAAAGCTGAATGCTTTGCTCGGAAATTCTCTTCCAACTCAACACACGACACATCCAGGGTACCCACACCTGATTTTCACCTAGAACTGAAGTTATACTGAGTAAGATACGCATAACCCCCTTGATGGTATTAGATATCATTTCTAAATAAGACTCTCATAAAGCAAGTGGTGATGACGGGATACCTAAAATGCGCTCCTGAACTGGCCCCAATTCTCTCCAAACTCTACAAGTATTGCCTCGCCGACTCTTCTTTTCCAGCTTGTTGAAATCCTCTTCTGTCGTCCCAGTCTTTAAGAACTCTGGAGACCTTTCTGACCCATGTAATTGCTGTTCCATCGGTCTCCTGCCACTTCAGGAAATTCTTCGAGTCTTTAATCAATGTCGAAGTAGTTAAGCATCTCACCTCCCATGAGCTACTCTCTAACAAACAATATGGTTTCAGCTTTGTCCGATATACCGTTGATGTGCTTACGGCCATAACTGAATATGTATAGCAAGCTCTTGATAATAATGGCGAATCTCAAGCTGTTGTTCTAGATATATCGAAGGCGTTTGACAGAGTTATTACAGGACGATTATTTCACTTAATCCAATTATTCCTGTCTAACCGTGAAATGAAGTTTGTCCCAAACGGGTTCTCTTCCAGTTCCTTCCATACGAACGCTGGTGTTCCTCAACGTTCCGTCATTGGTCCTACACTGTTTCTTCATCAATGATCTCCCTGATATCATCAGTTCTCAAGTAGGCATCTATGCAGACGACACTACCATTTACTCTTGTCTCAATTGTAAATCCAACATTGCTGACAAAGTTAACCTGCCCATTGGCTTCGAAAACCTCTAAACTGTGGTTGACTGGGACAGGAAATGGCTTGTGAATTTTAATGCATCCAAAACGAAACTGCTCTCATTTCATAGAGAAACGTCCTCTCCTCCTATCAGCATGGTTGACGCTCAACTCCACGAGAGCGCATCACTGCTTCTTGGTCTCACGTTTTCCAATGACCTGAATCAATAGCTGCATTTACCGCAAGGAAAGTTTGTTCTTTGTGTCGCGCCGGAAGGTTTTTCTCGTCTAAATCCATCCTTCACATCTACAAATCTACCATTCGTCCATGGATGGAATATTGTTGTCATATAAGGTCTGGTGCCCCCAGACTATTCACCTCGGGGTCAGCGACAAAAGACGCATATGCAATGGGATCAGTCCTGACTTGGGGTCTCTTCTCTTGTTACTTTCTCACCGCCGTAATGTGTCTACCTTCTGTCCTTTCTATAAATAGTTTCATGGCATCTACTCGTAAAAATAACTCGTCAAAGTAGGCGCCATGAAAATATTTATAGAAAGGACAGAAGGAAGACGCATTGCCCCGATTGCACGAATTTAAGCGTGCTACTAGGTTGGCATTTCGGTCTCACCCTTTTACTGTCGAAACAGTTAAATATAACCGCCTCTTCTACTCCAAAAGCTTCTTTTCTCACACTTCCCGACAGTGGAACTCCCTTCCTCTTAGTTGCTTCCCTGGTAACTATAATATCAAAAATTTAAATCTAATGTCAATCGATATCTTCTGCTGCCTTGAACCCCATTCTTCTTTTTACATTTTCCTCACTCCCATACCCAGTCTTTTCCCTTACTTACACGCTCTGTAACCACTTGCGTATTAGTGAATCCACGCCTTGTTTTGGGTTGAGTTGTTTAAAAAAAATTAAAGATGAAAAGCTCTCGACCAAACCCACTTCCACCAATCTGACAAAATGATCAACTATCAGATTTTTTTAAATTTCTTTCTTGGTTGAACTTTGTTGTGACCTTGTTAAGGGCCAGAAAGAAAGACACAAGAGAGCGTTTGAGTTAAACAAATATATTAACAGAAACAGTAATACAAACATATACAAACGAGAGTGTTACAGCAAGAATGTTCGGCCCGACTGTCAAAGCTGACTGCTGGAAACTTCCCTCTCTCCAAAAGGCAGTACCTGCTCCTATTTATAGAGTCCATGCGTGCGTGGGTAAATTACCATAACAAACTGAGAAAAAAATCATTAACTATCAGATTTTTTAAATTTCTTTCTTTTTACGTCAATATAAACATTTGCCTGTCAATTTTAATTTTTATATAAAAAAAAAAAACATCATGCGCATCTCTATTTTCGAAAGTACATGACAATGTTCTTTATTACTCAAAATTTTATTTTTAGTGGATAACCATGTTTCAGTAGACGCCATTTTTTCTTTGTTTTATTTTTTTTTTTGGGGTGGGGTCGGATTAAAAATGAAATCCGTTATTTCCTTAGAAATGTTTTTCATAGAAATTCTGCCGTTTTGCACTGCAAGTTACCTAAATGTTATTGTTTAAAATTAATAGAAAACCAAACAGAAATGAATTTTATGAAAGTCACTATTTCTTTCTTCCGATATTGTAAAGACTCGAGTATTTAAAATATTTATTTAAACCATCAATCATCTTTCCATGTGCTTTTCGCACGTATATTCTCGGCTTGTACATTGTTTTTTTGTTTTTTTTGCAATTGTTGTATTTTGAAAACAAGAACTGTGTGAATTTAAATAAAATGTTTAATCTTTGAGTGTTAAGAATTCTTTAAAAGTAATGGGCCTCGTTGTAGTATAATGGGTACCATTCTTGTCTAGTGAGCTTTTAGTTCTTAGCTCTATCATCACTGATTGGTTTGTTCTGTTTTACGGCATATTAACCTCAATGGGTCATTTAATACCGACAAGATTTTTATTGTTGCTAATATGTTTATCTATCTATCTCAGTATATATAGGTTTGATGTGCTCTGTTTTACGGCATATCAACCTCAATGGGTTAGTTAATACCGACAAAATTTTTATTGTTGGTAATATGTTTTTATCTATCTATCTCAGTATTTATAGGTTTGGTTTGTTTTGTTTTACGGCATATCAACCTCAATGGGTTATTTAATACCGACAAGATTTTTATTGTTGCTAATATTTTTTCCAAAAATGTATTGCTGGTATTAAAACCTATTTTTACACTTTCATAGTGTTTTAACTCCAGTTTTGACAGAGGGTGTGACAACTATTTGTCCATAGCTGGGACCCTAACAGGTACTACCACCCCGGATCAGACTGGACCTGGGAACACTAGCTATTAAGAGGTGCTTCCACGCTCCTTAAAACCTGCTCATCAGAGGTCTTGCTGCTGGATGTAGTTTTGTCGTTTACCCAGGACGCGGATGTAATTTATCGTCTTACCAAGGGCGGAATCATCACTGAGGGCCGCACATTTGTACCCTTGTGCCAAAACTAAGTTGTACCTTGTAAATATTTACGGCGCTTATTGCTTAGCGAACTGGTCGTTTTAGCCATTACTAATGAGAAATGAAATAGATCCTCACTGGGTGTCCTCTACTTACTTGTACTATACTAAGCTAAGTATAGTCACGCCACATGTCCCGTAACCGACTAGAATTATAATACTACCACATGTACTACAGCTATGGCAGCTGTTTCGTATTTAGAGCAATAAAGCCTGACGGAACCGATCCCTCTTCAGACTGGTTTTGTACTGTGTAAACATTAGGGTCGTAAGAGAAGCGCATGCACTGCATCTATAGATGCATCTGTGTTTCTACGACAATATAGCTTGGCTGAGCACAATCTAGGTTACTTTTGAATTGAGTTTTTCCTTCTTCTAGACTAGTTGTCACCTTATAGCATGAGAGTTCAATTTACGCAGTTATTCATCCGATACGTGTAGAAAGATGGATTTTTGTCTTTTTCAAGGGCATTAGCCCGAAGTGAAAAGATGTGAATCGATCAGGAATTGAACGTGTTATGCTAAATTCACGTTCCACGCTAATAACTGCTATCCACACCTCCGATCAGTAAGCTTATTTATTTGGATCATTCCGTTAAGGATTATTAATCGACAATGATAAATATAAACAACAACTAATTTTCTAGCACCCTTTCAGAACCGTGTCGAATTAAGTATTTTGCCACCATTGGGCTTGATTCAGTTTCTTCCAACGCCACAAGATGCTGCAAAACCAAAACATTAACCTAAGAACTTCATATATCCTTAAATGGTCTCTTCAGATCAAGACTTTCACATGGATGCTATGCGTGGCACCCAGCCTCTTCAGAAATGTCTAGTTAGATATATACAATCGCTTTCTAAGGTCAATGATTAAAAACGCCTTCGAAAAAATGAACCCAGTAGGTCTTGGAGAGGATCATCCTACTTCGAGCCTCATAGACTGGCGCTACAGAATAACAATCAAAGAATTGTGCCGAATCACAAAAGCACATCACTTGAAGACTTTCAACAGAAGCAACAATAACAAGTAAAATAGAGCAAATGTAATTGGAGGGGGGGCATAATAATATAATCAATATGTTGATGAAAGGTTAGTAAGGAAACTCCCATCAATAGTGAAAAAAGTAGGATAACAGTTCGATAATTCGAGAAAAATATTTTCTTGATTGTTTTTTTTATTCGAAAAATTTAATAAATTTCAAGCGACAACAAAACTGCCTATTCGATCAATGAATACCGGATGTTTCCTCATAAGGAAACAGTTTAATTTATTAATTTATTTGTGAAATGCCTCAAAGACTTGGCAAAATTAGACACACCTACCATAAGCTTCATGAAAAGTGGGTGATATTTCACCTTCATAGAATGCAACATTCCTATGCTTGGCAGTTGTATAATAGATCCGCAAAGCATCATGGAGCATATCTCTCGCAGAATACGTGAGTACTGCCGTGTTAAAAAAAAATCATCAAATACTAACAACAAATCATCACAAAACCTCTGGGAATAAAACTTACAGTTGAATTAATATCCTCATCTTTGTTGTTGTTATCACAATGTTTCGGTCGTTGTCCCTTTCAGTCTGACGATTCTGTTAAACTCCAGGGAATTTCAAACTGAACCATTTTCGTAACCTGTGGTGGTGGATTGTTTTGTTCTGCTACTTATATTTATAGATAACACATCTTATTCAGACTTAGTTATTCCGTGTTATTTTTTCCATTGAGGTTGAATCTATCCTACCCAGAATAAGGATTGAAAAATTATCATGCCATCAAATTCACTAACTGATGTTTTAATCCTGTTGACCATTGTCTTCAAATATTATATTATATATGGTGTTCCAATAACTTAAACTGATTTTAAATGTGAATTAAGTTTAAGCGTCTAATGATTTTTTTTCTTTTTCTTTCAGAATTGGTGGACATTTGGGTGATATTATTTTTCACACATAATTGCCATGAGTCAAATAACATGATCCAATAGGGAAATAAATAAATTTTCACCAATAACACTGATTTATTTACTGCTGACTTTGATCCATCTTAATGAAACACCCTATTATATACTTATTATATAATATATATATAAATTATATATTACAAATTATATTATAAATTATATTATAAATTATACATATAAATTATATATTATAAATTATATTATGAATTATATTATAAATTATATTATAAATTATACATATTATAAATTATATTATAAATTATACATATTATAAATTATATATTGTAAATTATATTATACCTTATATTATAAATTATACATATTATACATTATATATTATAAATTATACATATTATAAACTATATATTATAAATTATATTATAAATTGTACATATAAATTGTACATATAAATCATAATTTTATTATAAATTATATTATAAATTATACATATAAATTATATATTATAAATTATATATTATAAATTATATTATAACATAATATTATATCATTCAGCAATCAATTACATATTTCACCGTTCCGAATTAACAACCAACCGAACAAAGTAAAAATAAATGAATGTCTCTAAAAAATAACCGACAATCGCTTTTCTTTTGTTGTTCCAAGCAACTATTGCCTTTTGATTCTCTATGAATTATCTTTTTCGTCCATTCAAATAAAGTTAAGTAGTCTTCAGTATGCCCAGTGAGCATTAAATTCTCCAAGTCCTCTTTCCTCATTATGTGTCTCAGAAATTAGAATTGTCAGTTTATCATTTTCGTTAGTGTTCCTCTTTTTCCGTAAGACTTCTTGTTTCCTTATTTCTTCTTTTTATAGTTTTCTTAACATTCTTTGGTAGAACCACATCTTTGTCACTTCAAGTTTTTTTTCTTTTTTATATTAATAAAACAAAGTTCGAGAGATACTAATGGCTGAATAGAGTGTGATTGTGATATGAGATAAAAGTAGGTTATAGAAAATTTAGATTATCGTTCTCAGGAATATATTCACACAAAGCAGCAGTTCTTGGCGAAAAGCTATCTGATTAGAACTCTCTCATTATATCTGAAATAGCCTGCTTTGTCAAACTTAAGCGAATACTATATGTTGAACTGTTACAGCCAAGCACCATTTCGACCAATATCTCACAGCGTATCCATCGTGAACACCAGAAAGAGTGATGTTTCTTTTGCGCACGCGCCATGTCAAAAATTCATCTTTTATGTGTCATGGACATTCAAGACGTCATGGCTCTCTTTACACCTTTGCGTCTTTCGTTGACACTTTGAACATTGCCTTTTATTTTCTGTCCTGTCATCTATTGACAGGAATTCGTTAAGTGGGACGCTTATCGTTTGCCACTGTTTCTCTTGCCTTCACTCTTGTCTTGTGAGTTTTAAATTCTCTTTCTTCATTGTGTGTTCGATAAATTCCATATTCTATTCTAGTTTTTATTTTTATTTATTTATTTATTTATTTATTTATTTATTTATTTAAAACTTCTTTGTTGATAAACTCTTCTAGAATACGTAGGGACATCCACATTTCTATTTGTATTTTAGCTATAAGGATTCACTTTTATGTAGCAGATTTTCTTTCATCTTTTTCATTTTCTTCTTCCTATACTACTCCAGCTTTTCCTACACTTTCATCTTTTTCTTCTTTTTTCTTCCTTCTATTACTACTCATTCTTTTTCTTGTTTCCTTCTTCTTCTTCTTTAATTTCTTCTTCTTCTACTACTAATACTACTACTACATCTCCTTTTTCTTCTTTTTCATTTTCTTCTTCTACTTTTACTTCTCTTTCTTCTTTTTCATTTTCCTCTTCTACTACTTTTTCCTCTTTTTTTCTCCTTCATATTTTTCTTCTGCTTTTTATTTTTCATTTTCTCCTTCTACTACGACTTCTTTTTTCTCTTTCTCTTCTTATTCTTCTCTTTTTCTTTTTCTACTACTTTTTTCTTTTCTCCTATACTTCTTCTGCTCCTTCTTCTTCTTCTTCTTTCCCTTCTCCTTCTTCTTTTTCATTTACTTGTTCTACTACTTTTTCTTTTTTCCTCTTCTTCTCTTTCTTTTTCTTCTTTCCCTACTGCTTCTTCTATTTTCATTTTCTTCTAAAATTACTACTACTTCTTCTTTTTCTGCTTCTTCTTTTTCATTTTCTTCTTCTTCTCCTACTAGTTCTTTTTCTGCGTTCTTTTTCATATTCTTCCTCTACTACTAATTGTTCTTATTTTGCTTGTTTTTCTTCTTTTAATTTTTCCTCTCCTTATTTTCATTTTCTTCTTCTTCCTCTTTTTCTTTCCTTCCTTCTACTTTTCGTTCTACTTCTACTACTTCTTTTCTTCGCCTTTTTCATTTTCATCTTCTTCCTTATTCTTTTCCTCATTCTTCTTTTCGTTCTACTTCTACTACTACTACTACTACTACTACTACTTCTTTTCTTCACCTTTTTCATTTTCTTCTTCTCCCTCTTTTTCTTTTCCTCCTTCTTCTATTCGTTCTACTGCTTCTACTACTACTACTACTTCTTTTCTTCACCTTTTTCATTTTCTTCTTCTTCCTCTTTTTCTTTTCCTCCTTCTTCTTTTCGTTCTACTACTACCACTACTTCTTTTCTTCACCTTTTTCATTTTCTTCTTCTCCCTCTTTTTCTTTTCCTCCTTCTTCTATTCGTTCTACTGCTTCTACTACTACTACTACTTCTTTTCTTCACCTTTTTCATTTTCTTCTTCTTCCTCTTTTTCTTTTCCTCCTTCTTCTTTTCGTTCTACTTCTACTACTACACCTACTTCTATGCTTCACCTTTTTCATTTTTTTCTTCCTCCTCTTTTTTCTGATCCTTCTTCTTCTTTTCGTTCTACTTCTTCTACTACTACTACTACTACTTTTTTAAACCATTTTCATTTTCTTCTTCTTCCTCTTTTTCTTTTCTTCCTTCTTCTTTTCGTTCTACTTCTACTACTACTACTACTTCTTTTCTTCACCTTTTTCATTTTCTTCTTCCTCCTCTTTTTCTTTTCCTCCTTCTTCTTTTCCTCTTTCTTCTTTTCGTTCTACTTCTACTACTACTACTTCTTTTCTTCCCTTTTTCATTTTCTTCTTCTTCCTCTTTTTCTTTTCTTCCTTCTTCTTTTCTTTCTACATCTACTACTACTACTACTTCTTTTCTTCACCTTTTTCATTTTCTTCTTCCTCCTCTTTTTCTTTTCCTCCTTCTTCTATTCGTTCTACTTCTACTACTACTACTACTTCTTTTCTTTGCCTTTTTCATTTTCTTCTTCTTTCTCTTTTTCTTTTCCTCCTTCTTCTTTTCGTTTTACTTCTACTACTACTACTACTACTTCTTTTCTTCACCTTTTTCATTTTCTTCTTCCTCCTCTTTTTCTTTTCCTCCTTCTTCTTTTCGTTCTACTTCTACTACTACTACTACTTCTTTTCTTCGCCTTTTTCATCTTCTTCTTCTTCCTCTTTTTCTTTTCTACCTTCTTCTTTTCGTTCTACTTCTACTACTACTTCTTTTCTTCACCTTTTTCATTTTCTTCTTCCTCCTCTTTTTCTTTTCCTCCTTCTTCTTTTCGTTCTACTTCTACTACTACTACTACTTCTTTTCTTTGCCTTTTTCATTTTCTTCTTCTTCCTTTTTTTCTTTTCCTCCTTCTTCTTTTCGTTTTACTTCTACTACTACTACTACTTCTTTGCTTCACCTTTTTCATTTTCTTATTCTTCCTCTTCTCCTTTTCCTTCTTCTTTTCCTTCTTTTTCTTTTTTCTTCTCCTTCTACTTCTTTTTATTTTATGTGCCGCTCACCTTCAGAACAAAGGCGATCATGGTTCTGCACAATTTTCCAACTAATGTGGCTCCTAGCCTTTTTTTTTTCTCCCTTCGACCATCCATTCACAAGAGTGCGTCAGGTAATTGGCTCTCTGCATTCCCCTATCTCTCTTGCTCTCAATACCCTCCGTGAAGATTAAGTTTTTCAAGGTCTCCTTCCTCATTATGTGTCCAAGGAATTTCAGTTATCGTATAAGTGCTCTTTCTATTGGCAATTTATTTAAGACTTCCTTGTTGTTTACTCGCACCATCAATGGAATTTTCACGATCCTTCTGTAGAGCCACATTTCTTTCGCCTCATCTGTGGGGAAATAATCCATCATTTACTGTCATATAAAGAGTATGGATATCACATAAGCAGGCCAGCCTCTTTTTTTGTTTCTAAGGAAAAATTTACGTTTATCAGTACTTTGTTTAGCTTTTTGAAATCTTATTTCGCTCGCCCAATACGTGTTCGGATCTCGGTGTCGCCTTTTCCATCCTCTGTTGAAACTCTTTCTAGATATTTGAACGTCTGCAGATGTTTGATGTTTATATCTCCAATTCGTTATAAGTGATTAGATATTACATAACAGTTCGGCACTTTTCATTTTTTTAAATAATATGTTATATTTATGCAAATATGGTTTTAATATCATATTATTTTAAGGTCAGGATGTACAGATGGCGTAATAATCACTGGCTCGGAAAAAGAATTCCAGCCGATTTCTTTACATTCACTTCTGCACAAATACCCTTAGTAAAGCTAGGAATGCACCTCTCTTAACCCAGTTATGGGTTAAATAGTATTTTTTTTTCTAGCCATGTTAGCAATAAGTCGATGAGAAGAAAAATTCTAAGTTAAACAAAAAAAAAGCATATGTAGTCCTGGCGTAGCAAACAATAGGCAACAATCGACAAAATCATGGAGTTTACAATGAATTTGTGTTATTGTTAGTTTAGTATTTAACTAATGTCTTATGGCGTCAATCAACGTAAAACGGATCTCGATACATCGATGATCCTCCACCGAAAAATATTTATCCGTATACCATTCCTGCCATGTTCTATTTTTACCAAAGTTAGGTCAGTCTAAAATTGGATTATTGCTGTCCTGTCGTGCGTTGTCGTGCAGCAAAATTTGTCCATCCCTATTCACAAATCCAGGATGTTTCTTTTTCAATTTCGTTCATACACTCACTTTCTCTATAATAGGTGGTTGCTGTTACAGTTTTCCCTTAAAAAAAATGAATAATGAATACCCCTTTGAAAGACCACCATACAGTAACCATTAACTTTTTAGGTTACAGTCGAGGTTTTGAATATTGTTTTGGTGATTCACCGGCATCTAACTACTGGCCTACTCTTTTACTGTTGTCAAAGAGTATCCATTTCTCATCTCCTGTAATGATTCGATGCAAAAAATAGTTCGTTTGTACTCGTACAGTAAGATTACTTGACATTGTTTCATTCTATTCATTTTCATTGGACTTATCAGTAACGATATATTGAAAGAAAAATTATCTGGAAAGAAAAAGAATCAAGAATAAATCAAGATTTTTTTATATACTACTTCGTTAGGCGACCGGGTCGACAACCAACTCAAAAATGCGTCATTATATGTGTTACAACCTAATACGTTTAAAAAATAAAAAAAGAGAAGAGGTTAAAGGGGAATAACCGCGAATTCGAAGTCAGAACATTATCATTGATAACTCTCTCCGCCAATTTGAGGACCCTAGTTACTATATTCTTAATACTTGATATAATGCAAAAATATCACAATGATAAAATCGGTTATTATTTATAATTACTTATACTGGGACTATTGGTATTGGTAAAATAGCAAGGTAGACTAGGCTCTCTAGCCTTATGTGACAGCCAGTCTAAGTGAAGGGCTATACTGAATTTAAAAAATCGTGTAGAAGGTATCTGTGAAGAGGTATGACCGCCGACGTCCAAGCATTTTTAAAAATCAGTTCACCCTAAGCAAGGCGATAACGCCACTAAGATGCAAGAAGATAATGGAAATGAAAGATAAGGAAAGGACTTTAGCAAGAACCAAAAACACAATAATAGTATAAATTTCAGCGTTTAGGCGGAGACGTTAGAAGCAGAATTTAGCAGGAATCAGAAATCCGAAACAGGAAACAGGGGATAAACCTCTACAGCTGTTAAAAAAACTGGTGAGGGGTGTGAACCGGACGATAGGTTAACCTATAAACACTTATTAAAAAAATAGATAAGCAATAGTTGTAGGAGTATAAAAGGGTCGAACAAGCTACTAATCGTCTGGAAGAACAACTAGCTAACTATTCATCGCCATCGTTAGTCGCTTGACTCCTTCAATCGGCTTAAAGGGTAGAAGAAACAGACAACTTCCCCCATGATGATCTGTTGGCGGTGGCTGTCAGGAGTTTCGGCCTGGTCATGTCCGCTCACTCTTTAATGTTGTCCGACCAGCTCTTGCGTTGCCCTCCCCGCTTGCGTCCGCCATCAACAGTGCCTTGAATGATTGTCTTACAGAGGTTGTTATGCTGTGTGTCGTGGCCGAACCACGATATCTTCCGATGCTTTCTCCGTACATAATCATTGGTTTTGGGCTACCAGTAGAAGATGCTAACCATTACACCAGCACAATATGCAACTTGTAGAAGCTGTGGCGTAATCTGGTACCGTGACAGTTGTATGGGATCTTTTGATGCTATCCGACAAGTCGCCATGATGTCCCTTGCATCTCTAAAAAATTGCAGGCTTTTAAAGGATATTTAAAATCTATTGACAATCTGAACACTTGTATTTTCCAAAATTGATTTCTGTTTGTATTGTTCCAATAATTAATGCAATTCGTTCTTTTCGTAGGCTTATTTATTTAATGCGATAAAAAACACTTATCTCGTTCAACTTGTGGATGTTTACAAGGGTAAATGCACCCAGAAATACATCTGTCAAATTCGATAAGTAAGAGAAAAAAGGAAAAAAAAACGGAAAGAAAATAGCGATTCTGATTTAACAACGCTGATAAAATGTATCCAGAATGTTTGTTTATCATAAATTAATAAAGCAAAATTTCCAGACCTCTAGAACTTTCCTTTTTTTTTCTTTTTTTTTGTCGACTGTCAATGCTGACAGCCTTATTTTCCAAAATGTAAAATTATTCCTATCAAGGTCTGCATTCCCATACAAAAAGAAGAATGGCTAAAACCTACATCACTTCCTCTCGAGTCAAAATAGCCCCTAAGTATGGAGTACTTGAAATATTTCCGGGGGTGGACAATATTATTTTCGCTATTAACGTCGGAAAAAATTCTAGTTGGTGAATTTTGAAAGCCCCAAATCTCCATGGCACTCTAATATACAGGGTGATTGAAAAGTAACTTCCTAATTTATCTATGAGTGTTCAGACATGAGTCCTGACTTCACACGCTGCGACTTTTTTCTTTGGGGTTGGTTAAAGGAGCAAGTTTTGGCGGAAGTCGAAGGGCAAATACAAGAAATTATGTCTTCTATACCACAAGAGTTCCTGTTGAATTCATTTGAGGCGATTCCTGGCAGCGAAATCTGATGCCCACATCGAATTTTAAGTAAAACCGCATGCTAAACGCTTTCCTCTCATAGCCATTTCTTGTAAAAATTATGGTTAATAAATGAATTAAAAGTATTTTAAAATGGAGAGTGACATGTTTTGTGACTCCAACGAACACTCATTTGCCACTTTTGTGATGTCAACAAATACTCGTTGCGACTTTTGTAATGCTCGTTGTAGTAGAGACTTTGTAATCGCAGATTCAACTATAGTACGCTGTTGAACAATACTGGTGTTAGACGCCTTCGAATAACACTCGCACTAATAGTACTTGCTCGATAATAATCACTCGAACAGTAATCCGAATAGTGATCCTCATAGAGAAATAGTATCGTGAGTAGAGTAGAGAATAGCGATCCGTATAGTATAGAGGATAGATTAGAAATACAGATCAGCTAGCCGCCAGCTATTTCCTACATATATGCGTTTCCTCTGTGGTCTTTATTTAAAAATGGGATCGCCTGTGTTTGCTCACTGGCGATCAATGTTCAAACTTAAGTATCGGCAGAAATACTTTATTCCTATATTATTACAAATATACCCTTAAGTGCTGAATCTAGGTGCGTCGTCAGTGTTGTTGCTGCCATGTCACTAGAAGTTTCGGGTCTAAATAAACAACAGACTTCTTCGATGGGTGACCCGACTGAATATGATCAGTATTCGGCCTGCACTCAGAAAAAATTTGCTACTAGCTTTAGGACCTGCTTTATATTAGGTTGGTGCAAAAATAATGACGTTTTTTGACGTCAAAAAATACGTCAAAAACGTCATTATTTTTAGACTAACCTAATATAAGTTCCCCCAGAAAATGGCAACTAATCAAGAATTCACTTGGGCTATTCGATGTTATAGAACGGTTATGCTTGGTTGTACTGTTCTTCCTACATGCGCCCAAGACAGGGTGGTTTTTGAAAGAAGAGTAGAAAACAAACCAATATATATATATATATATATATATATATATATATATATATATATATATATATATATATATAATGTCGGTTTTTGAAGTTAAAAAATACGTCAAAAACCGACATTATTTTTGCACCAACCTAATATATATATATATATATATATACATATATATATATATATATATATATATATATATATAAATAAAAATAAAGATAAAAATGATTTATTATATTGGCTCGTCTTCCGACTTACTTTACTTTCTCTTCCTCCCCTTTTAAATTCTTTATTATAACTTATTTGTTTGCTCTTTCTCTTTTCATAACTTTCCCTTTATTCTTTCTTAACAAAATACATTATTCGGACTATTGTCCTTATCTTTGTCGCCATATTTCTTACAACGCATCGGCCGCCGTTGGAATGTCGAACATAACCCTTTATTTCGCTCACTAGGGTAGACTGTTTTAATTCCACGTACCAATCATCTCCTGTTAACTTCCCCCTGAAAGTTCTCCACTACCTTAACCGGGTATTGAACTCACACACTTTGGATCGGTCACTGGATCTAACCAACGCCTTTTTCAAATATGCCATGTGTCCTTGAGAAGATCTGCGTATGAATTTCTGGGTATAGTAAACCTAATGTCTTCAGCAACCATTTTACCAGTGCTCATATTGCAATTTTTTTGCTGTTATCACCTATGTTTTTACCTGACTTCATATTGCATTTTTTTTTTCATTATCGCTTTTCTCTGGCACTCCTTATTACTGGTTCTCATATTGTATTAATTTCTATGAGATAACTGATAACTGACATCCATTAAACATGGCACATAGAACTAGAACAGTCTACCCCAGTGAGCGAAATAAAAGGTTATCATTCCAACCACCTGAAGAAGGCTGAAGCTTACAACGGCCGAAACGTTGTAATAAATATGGTGACAAAGATGAAGAAAATAGTCCGAATAATGTAAATAATGTACGTAATACCTCATCTCAGAAATATAGACAGATACTTAACAAAATATTTACAATAAAGTGATTAAAATGACTTAGACTATTTACAAAAATAACTCCTAAAATACGTTATGAATAATTCGGGATGTTGATTGATACTCTAATAAATTCCGTTTAAAAACTAAGAGAAATAATATTTAACTAAAATTTCTTAAAAATAAATTAAACAAGATATTTGCATGTTAAATACTAGTAAAAGAAATAACATAACAACGTGTAAATTTTAGTTAAAATAGGTTACTCCCAAAAAATTATCTTTAACGGAAGAAATTTGTTTAAAAACTAAGAGAAATAACATATAACTAAAATTGTTTAAAATAAATCAAGCAAGATATTTATTTATATATTGAATAATTAGTTAAAAGAAAAATAGCGTGTAAATTTAGTTTAAATAAGTTACTTCTAAAATAATTATCCTTAAAGGAAACCGATTGAGAAAAAAAGATCGAGTAAATATATATATGTAACACTTTTCAATCTCCCTGTATTTCTCAGTATTTTTGTTCTCTTCTCTTGTTAACCATAAATTTTAAGATTCAAGCCGAAATTTGAAGCTTCAGAAATCTTTCAGGGAAACACGGATTGATCTATCTATAAAACGTGTACTTTTACAAACAGCCCATCAAAAACTTCCTGTGATCGACTTACTGTAGCTTCAATAAACCTTCATATTTTTTTTTTATTTCCCGTAAACACTAAGTTTCGCTGGGCTGATTTATTTAACAGATATTATAACGAAACGAGTTTACCCCTTCCTTTATAGATGCGTTTGTAACATAACATTTATCTCAGTGAAAAATACAATCGTATTCAAATTTCAGTCTAGACTGATGGATACAAGATTCTATTCCTTCTAACCTTGGCTTGTATCATCTCATCATCTCCGCTTCGATTCAGTGTTTTCTCTACTTATCATTAACGGTTGCATTCTCATCCAGGCTCTATGTTTGAACGTCTTAGGTGCCAAGTGCATTCCAAACCTCAAGTGGAACTCGCATATATAACCCATTACTAAAGATGCTGAAAAAAAAGGATCGGCTCATGTTATCATATGATCGGCTTCCAGAAAGTACCTGATTTTTTAAAACTAATTTTTACCCATAAAAGGCCCCAGATCCCCTCAAGGTAGAGCGTTACTGAATCATTTTCTTATATGAGGGTTGATTGATTACTTTTCTACTGTTTATCAACCCTTTGCAAGCAAGAAAATATGTTCAGATTTTTTTGAGAGATGATAATGATTTCCTGATACAAGATTTACTGATTAATCCGTAGCTGGAGGGAGACGATATTTTGTGATTCAACGAACACCCGTTACCACTTTTGTAATGTCAACGAATACTCGTTGTCACTTTCGTAATGCCCGTTGTAGTAGAGACTTTGTAATCGCAGATTCAACTATAGTAACGCCGTTGAACAATACTGCTATCAGACGCCTTCGAAAATCACTCGCACTAATAGTACTTGCTCGAAAATACCCGCCCGGAAAGTCACCTCCGAAAAGTAATCCGTGTAGTGATCAGTATAGAAAATAGTGTAGAGAAGAGAATAGCGATCCATATAGTGATAGAGGATAGACTAGAAATGGCAATCCATTAGACGTCACGCGACTTCCTATATATGCGTTTCCACTATGGTCACGTGATCCACTTGATTCAATAATGGGATCGTCTGTGTTTGCTCACTGGCGATATATGTTCAAAATCAAATGTTGGCAGCGACACTTTATTCCTTTATAACACGATGGGAATTCATCCTTTACGCAGGGGATTTGTGCGTAATTGAATATAACGAACCCAACTGAAATTGGAATTCGGCCCCTCAATAAAAATTCCCAGTCGTTATTCATTACACCACACGCACATTGAAGCTAACACCTGGTATTCACAAACGGTCTCTCATCTCGGTACTGACCACGCTCGGCATTGCTCAACCTCGGTGATCGTATGGGAACCGGTGTTTCAATGTTATATGATCGTAAGCCGTAAAAAGAGGTGGAAGAAGTGTATTTTATGTGGTAATGTAGAATAGATAAAAGGTTAACTTACTACAGTCTTAACCTTTTCAAGTCGAAAGTCAATCGCTATCTATCCTCCTTATCTCCAAATTATTCACACGATAATAATTCCTCTTTCATTCATGACAGACAATTCATTCATCATTAACATTTTAACAATAATCTTTACTTTTCACTGAGTGCACTTTAGTATTAAAAAGACCCTGAGTACGATAGACTTGGCTTTCTAGCTTTGGTTGACAAACAGAGTAAGGGAAATAAAACTAAATTTCAGTTGATAAAGGCTAAAGATCCACTCATGGAAGAGGATTATTGAATAAGGTGTATGATATAAATGTAAGAGAAGGTCAAAAGAAGTGAAGATTACGAAGATGTGGACGATAGATAACGACTTACCATTAACTTAAATGGGTTAAGATTGTAGTTTTCAGGGATGTATCTACGTAGGGACTTTGTTCCACAATGTAGTTCTCGAGTGACGCGTTGTCTGACTGGAACTTTCTCCGGCCAACTGTAATTTTGAAATAAAGAAGAAATGTAGATGATTCGACTTCCTCGACGTAACATTGCAAGGTCCTATCAATAATTGAAAAACTAAAGATTGATTGATTTGTGGAAATAAGAGTTGATTAATTGATTTTTTTCCGGTCTGGTGCTCCTGCTATTCATCTCGAGGGTCTTGACAAAATTCAAACAATATATACATATATATATATATATATACAGTAGCGTCCAAAACTAAGGGACAAAATTTTAAAACCTAATATTTGTTAGAAATAACAACTGTGAAAAGCTGAAATTTTGACAACTGGTAGTCGTTATCATCCATAATAACATACTAAAATTTGAATCATTTGCAAAGGATAGAAAAAGAATTATAACAATTATTTATTTATTTTCAAAATAAGATCGTCCAAAAATAAGGGACAAAATTGAGAAAAACAATGTAAACAGTATGCTATATTCAAATTTTTTGATTTTCTCTAAAGAATAAGTCTTACTTAGTCATTTGTAAACGTTGCATCAGCCGGCACCATGGCGAAACGCCAAAAACTTGATTACTCTGTGAGACAAGCTATTGTGAAGCTACACAAGGAAAAGCACACCATTAGAGAGATTTCAGAGAAAGTGAAACGTTCCAAGAGTGTTGTAGGCAGGGTTGTTAAATCCTACAATGATACTGGCAAAATAGTTAGTGCTTTTAAAACCGGCAGACCACGCAAAACTTCGGCAAGAGAAGATCGAATAATGCAGCGTATGTCATTAAAGGACCGTTTTAAGTCTTGCATAGAAATTAAAAGGGTTATGAATAGTACCTCATGTGTTAATGTGTCAAGACAGACTGTTTGTAGACGACTGCAAGAAATAGGGCTGTTTAATGGAACCCCAGGGAAGAAACCACTTGTTAGTTCGAAGAATAAGAAGAGATTAGAGTTTGCAAACAGGTATGTAATTTGGACATATGAAAATTGGGCAAAAGTATTTTTCAGTGATGAAAGCAAGTTTAATTTATTTGGAAATGATGGAAAAAACAATGTAAAGAGAGGTATTGGTGAAAGATTAAGTGCAAAGTGTACTAAGAAAACTGTCAAGTTTGGGGGCGGAAGCGTCATGGTATTTGAAATGTTTTCTAGCCAAGGTACAACGCCTCTTGTCCGGTTACAAACTCGTGTAAACGCGCAGATCTATAAAAACATTGTTCAAGATCATGTTGTGCCAATCATACAGAATTCAGGTTTCAATAGGGCTACCTTTATGCAAGATAATGCCCCATGTCACAAGGCAAAGGTTGTAATGAGTTACCTTAGCGAGCAAGATTTGGAAATTATGGATTGGCCACCGCAAAGTCCTGACTTAAATCCAATAGAAAATCTTTGGAAGACCTTAGGAGTGAAAGTTATGGAAAGAAATCCCACTAACACGGAGGATTTGTGGGTGAAGCTTCAAGAAGAATGGTCTAAAATTAGTATCGAGGATTGTCAAGAACTGATTCGTTCTTGTAGTCGAAGATGTGCAGCTGTCATTGAGAGCAAGGGCTCATTTACTAAATATTGATTGTACATGTATTTTTATTGTTTTTTTGCCGTTTACATTGTTTTTCTCAATTTTGTCCCTTACTTTTGGACGTTCCAAATTTGAAAATAAATAAATAATTGTTATAATTATTTTTCTATCCTTTGCAAATGATTCAAATTTTAGTATTTTATTATGGGTGATAACGACTACCAGTTGTCAAAATTTCAGCTTTTCAAAGTTGTTATTTCTAACAAATATTAGGTTTCAAAATTTTGTCCCTTAGTTTTGGACGCTACTATATATATATATATATATATATATATATATATATATATATATATATATATATATATATATTAATTTCTAAATATGATTATCACAATTTTCATTTCTTTCTTTCAAGAATGCACTGTAACAATGGGAATCACTTTTATCTCCCAAGTACTTTATATCTCTTTCTAAGATCCTCATCAGGGACGTAACTGGTAAGGCTATCCATTGCTACCATTATATATATATATATATATATATACATATATATATATGAGAGTGGACATTTCAGGTTTTCTGGGTATTGATGTCTATATCCAATTTTATATTTACATACGGTCTATCTGATATTGAGCACTTTAACTCATGTGTGTGTATATATATATATATATATATATATATATATATATATATATATATATATATATGTATATATATATATATATATATATATATCATACCTTTAAACTATATTTTGTCATATATATATATGACAAAATATAGTTTTAAGGTATGATATATATACATATATATACATACATACACACACACACACACATATATATATATATATATATATATATATATGTAGACAACAAACAAGGTACTGCCGTTAAGATTTTCATTTAATTTTTCTTGTGTACGTATAATGTTTTCTTTTCTGCAAATAAAGTTTCTAAAAATAGTCCTAATATTCTGTATATCCGTGCGCTTTCGGCTATTCTTCTAGACGTTATCATGGATAATATTTATTTTCAATTGAACGTGTAGATTTTTATCTATGTATCTAGAATTATGGGAATGTCTTTTTATTTTCCAAACACGGTCAGTTCCTAGTTGATGATATTGAGGGTTGGCTTTTTCTTTTTCATAGCCTTTTTTCATGTGGATGAGGCTATTATATTTGTATTTTCCACTTATATGTTACGGATGTAGGGTTCGAATTATATACAGGTGATAACGAATAAATTGTCGTCTAAATTACGCAAAACGAAAATAACACTGACATCTCATTTTAACAGATATGTTTACCAAAATCCCACAAGCAGATCTTGAAATACGAATAAAATATCAATCAGAAACCTCGTTTTGGTTTAGAGAAAAAAGGAAGCACGAATAATAATAATAATAATAATAATAATAATAATAATAATAAAGAAAGAAGAAATCAAGGGAAGATAAATCCTGGGTCTGACGATAAACTACACCTGGCAGCAAGGCGTCTGATCGAGTTTTGAGTAGCGTTGAATGACCTCTTAATTGCGGTTCCCAGAGTCGTAGCACCTTTTAGGCTTCCTGCTGTGGACAATTAGCGAACCCCCACCAAAATACTATGAAAGTATAAAAATGCATTTTTATAATAAATATACCAGCAATAATTATTACATTAGAAATGACCAACAATACATATAACCAATACATTTCTAAAGCAAAATGGCCAGCAATACATTTTATCTGTAATGATAGGCATACAATTGCGTACAAAATATATTTATTTGAAGCTATAAAATTCTGTTTAAAATATTTAGATTTCAGCATTAACCACGGCCTCCAAGTGAATTCAGAATACCCTGCAACTCTTCTGGAGGCTCTCCTTGTTTATGTTAGTTAATGCTGCCATAATCCTTTCCTTCAATTCATCTTTGTCTTACAAAAAGTTTTGTTGGTCTCTTCCTCAATTGCACCCTACACATAATACTCAAGAGGATTGTAGTGTGGGGAGTTAGGTGGCCAGATATATGGGGGATGTAGTTGTAGAAATTGTCTGACAGACATAACTGGGTTCTTCTGCTTGGGTGGTATGGTGCAAAATCCAGCTGCCAGCAGCCACCCTAGTGACTCAAAGCAGTACTACCTCCTCCAGGCACTTGATGTAGGCCTCCATGTTGAGCATGAGGCTCTCACCAACAAAGTCGGGAGTTGTTATCTTATTAGCTTTCCAAGCTGCCGTACCTTCGTAATCAGCATTAGACTCATCCAACTCTTCCGGTGCGAATGCAAAGCAGTACAGAATGCCATTTCCAATTTTCCAGAGAGGTGAATTGCTTTATGATGATCTTATTTTTCACAGACGGTGCCCAACCGACCCTACTATACTGTTCAGTCGACAAAATCAAAAGCAAACAACGCGCATGTGCGAAATTAAAAATATAAAATGGCGACAATTTAATCATCGCATCCTATTTTATATGTGTGTGTGTGTGTGCATCTATATACATAAATGCATATATAGTTATATATGTATTTTCGTACTGCTATGGAAATAAATTTTTATGGAAATCATTGTACTGATGTCAACTTTTAAAAAAATGACGCGGAAAAAGTTTATCGACTACTGAGAAGCAGATTCCCAGCTGAGAACTTTTTTATCGCGTAGTGAAGCGACAAGAATTACCCTAAATATGATTGTTCCCCCACCCATAAAAAATGAAGAGGAAAAACTGAAATTTCAAGTTGGGTTGAAGACATAAGCCAATCAATAAATCATGTAATAAAATCGATAATAAAACAAGAAATGAAAATATCGATAAAGTAAATAATAAATCAAGTTATATGAACAGTAACAGCAAAGAGCAAAAATAAAATAAAATAAAATAAAACAAAATAAAATAAATAAACAGATGAAGAAGCAGATAAGTACATCGCCGCAGTCCGCCAGAAGCAATTTCTCGACTTTTGAAAGCTGGAAGGGCAAATGCATATATTAACGATTTAGGGCAAGATGTGCTTTTATATTATACACTTTCTCAGCATCAAAGAACACTTAATGATAAAATAAAGCAAACAATCACTGAAGCAGATCAAAATAAAATAACTATAAAATTATCATTCCACCTCCTCAACTGGAAAAAGAAATCATCGACCATTGAATATAAACATTCATATATTGCTTGAATGCTTCGTACTCATCATTTGGACATTAAGCTGTTCTCACACATCATCAATATTGATTAATGATTTTAACTTTATACGTCCTGATCTGGCATCTCGTCTGCAGTCGCTTTTTCACAGACGTGCCGTGGCTTCCCTCTGTCTTTTCTACAAGTATTTTCACGGCAACTGTTCTGATGAGCTACTTTCGCTGGTTCCCAGACTGCATGAATTTAACTAGGTTGGCATCTCGGTCACACTTTTTCACTGTCGAAACAGTTAAATGTAACCGTTTCTTCTACAAAAACTCGCACTTCCCGTCTATGGAACTCCCTTCCTCTTGTTTGCTTCCCTGATAACAATAATCTTCAAATATTCAAATGTAATGTCAATCGAAATCTTCTGATACCTTGACCTTGTTCCCCGTCCTTCTCCGTATCCTTTCCCCAAACATGCTTCTTTACTCTTGTTCTCAACCTTCTGTAACCCCTTGCGTGCTAGTAGCACTCCCGCCTTGCTTCGGGTGAAAAGCTTAAAAAGAAAGCTAGTAGGAACTAAAGATCATATTATAATTATGCTTGTTCCTCAGAATACACATTATAATTTTTATTCGGTCGAGCTTGCTCGGACATTCATGAGTCTATCACACCACGGTCCTGCATGAAGGTCGGAAGGTCATTAGGGTGTCATTGCTGGGCGACCAACTCGTCTTGCTTCATGGCTAGGTGTCCAAATCAGTAGATCACACAATGATGAATGTCAGTAAACGAAATATAAATATGAAATCAAATTTATTCTATCCAGAATAATTATTGATTTTATTAATTATAACCGACGACGAAACAAGGCCAATTAAACGTAGGAAGATTGTGTTGCGTCAATATTTTCTTGTTTGACTTGGGTTAACTTGAAATTAAATAATGATAACAAACTGTTGAACTAGCTAGATGCAGCCGTCAGTTCTATTTCACTCGATTATATATAATATATTCAGAAATTAAAAGGTTGAAATATATAAGGAGAGGAAGAAAGAGAGAGAGAGATGGAAATATTGAAATATATATACAGAGAGAGATTAGTGTGTCTGTGTGTATGGGTTCGTGTGTGTGCGTGTGTGTGGATATAGTCCATCGATGAAATAAATTTGTCGGATAAACAACAACAATAATAATAATAATAATTATTATTATTATTATTATTATTATTATTATTATTGAATATTATTATGCCTTTAGACCAAAAAGAAACATGAGAAAAGATCACTTTGTGAGAAAATAGACGTTGCGGGGATTTCTTTTGCGTGTTTTATTTTTGAATCCAGGTAGAACTTAATGCTCAGGACAGAGTAAGAATATAATAAAAAGCCTTAAACACTAAAATTGCATGGTTATAATTTATTACATTGGAATCGTAATCACGATCCAATTCATCAGACTTACAAATTCAAAAAGAAATCGGAAAATATAACTCCGGGTATAAAAAAAAATAAAATTTTAGTGAGAGTGTCTGTGTGGGAGTGGGAAACAAATGTGAGAGGGAAATGTATGAAAGCTCTAGAGAGAGGGTGTAACAGAAGAAAGAACAGCAAAGCCTAAAGGTGAAGGTGGGGATTAAAATTTAAAATAGAGAGAAGTTTTAAAGAGAGGAGTTAAATAACGGTTTAAATGAGTGAGGTACAGAGAAATTTTAATTATTTTCAGATGCTAAATGACTACCGATTCGCTGACGTAAAATTAGAAAAAGAAACACCGGAAATGTGTGAATAAAAAAATATATTTGTGGTGACATGAAACACAATAAAAAAAAATCATTTGACAACTTACAATCCAGCCAATTCATACTGCCGATGCACATACGAAAATTTTCCGTCTGGTTTGCAGACTATATTTCTTCATATATATATATATATATATATATATATATATATATATATACATTCATGAATACATATAAACATATACATATATACACACAGACATACATATATGTGGATACAAACACATACATATAACCATACACACATGCATACATATGCATACTCACACTCATATATACAAATAAATAAGTTGTGTATATATATATATATATATATATATATATATATATATATACACACAAAAAAAAAATACAAATACAAAAATAAAAATAAAAAGTAACAACCGACACCGCCATCCATACATACATTTAACATATAAAAATAGATGGGTAAAATGAAACTAATCTGTACTTAAAACACTAATGAGGAAGAAAGTTAACAATATTAGCAAGAAAAAAGGAGGGCCACGGAGTGATTAATGCGTATTAAGTCTATTAAGTCTACATATAAACCTCGATATATAAAAATATCAGAAAACTATCAGATTTTGTATATCAGTTATCTAGGAAAACTTTTTTACATACATACCTACATAAATATATACTAACGCATAAATAAAGACTGCTCACACAAATGATCAAAAATATATAGAGCACTACATAAACACAGACAATGATATATAGCTATATAGGTAATAAGAGTCATTCCATTTGAATGTGATATCTGATGGTAGGAATCCAAGATTGAACTGTTATATGTAACCGCACGTTATCAAACTGTGCTTATGTTTTAAAGCGTTTTTATGTCTACATTTGGAAATGATCTCACTTCGAAGATTCAGCAACTATCTGGATTTTTATCTTTAATAATAATTTTTTTTCCGCAATGCATAGGTCACACCGGTCACAGAAGTTCTCGCCCTTGATACGAATCTCCATTCAAAATGCGGAGATCCCAATAGTGTTTAGATAAGGAAGTTTGATGTTTTAGGTACCGATATTTAAAAAGTGTCTGTGGTTGTACAGACGCTGCTTCCAATTACCAGCTGATATATCTATGTATCTTTTTTCAGGCTGATATTCTCTTCGGAGAAGATTGTAGCTTCATATATTACATTCTCATACATACATTTTCCCCCGATTGGACAATTAGCTCTACTCCAATTGCAGGTGGGGCTCCTAGCTTGAGTTTCACTATTATGGAAGTTCTTAAGCATTTTACAATTGTGGGAAGATATAATTTTCTTCATATTACTTACACATGAATATCTAATTTTCAGTGTCTTCCAATTGAAAAATTTATATAGTGGATGTTTACTATTAAAGTACTTGTCTATTAAACTTAGGAAGAAACTTCATGTATCAATGTTGGAAAGCCTGAAATACGGTGGGTTAAACCATATTACTTTCCTCTTTCTGTTTTTAGATCTATTATTACTAAGAGTTTTCAGTTCTTCGTGATAGTTTAATTCCTGTTTAAAACCACTATGCCTGAGAGACTGGCTGCATATAAACTTATTTAAATTAAAGATTTTCTGGCTAGAAGATAGCTAATATATTCTAGTATTTATGGTTCTGGGGATGTGATCTATTACAGATTTCGGGTGGTTAGAGTGGACATTGATGTATAAGGGTGCCTGATTAATTTTATGGAAGCGCTTAAAGGTTTCATTGGGGAGATTGGGGGTGATGTCTAAAAAGTTGACTATTTTAAGGTTGGAAGATATGTCAATTTTAAGGCCTAGGTATTTGGAGGCCCTAAGGATCCTCTTATGTAATTTGAAAGTCAAGGGGCCATTCTTATTAGGGACAATGATTAAGCCATCATCCCTATAAATTCGAACTTGATTATGATTAACTATTCTACTTAATGTGCCTAAAATATATATGCCCACCAAATCAGCATTTGGGCAGAGCCGAATGCTCCCAAAGGTACATCGAAACTTCTCTCTGTTAAATTTTAATCCCCACCTTCACTTTAGGGCCTTTCCTGTTCTTCTTTCTTCTGCTACACCTCTCTCTAGATCTTTCATACATTTCCATTTCACACGTTCCCCACTCAACCACATACACGCTCACTAAAATTTTGTTTTTTATACCCGGTGTTTGTAGGTCTGATGAATTGAAACGTGATTACGATTCCAATGTAATAAATTATAACCATGGAATATTAGTGTTTGAGCCTTTTATGTTATATATATATATATATATATATATATATATATATATATATATATATATAGAGAGAGAGAGAGAGAGAGAGAGAGAGAGAGAGGGAGAGAGAGAGAGAATAATAAATCAACGGTCTAGAAATCTATTGTTAAAATGGCTCTGGTTAATTCTGGTTTATAACAATAAAATACTATGGTAAATTAATTACCAATACTTTTCGAAATGTAAACCACCTCATTAATGCTTTGCTTTTTTATTATAAGTAACAGTATAGTAACTTTATTACCACTCTTTATATATGTGTGTGTATAGAAGTGGGTAAATCAAATAACTAGATATTAGCAATCGTATACGTGCGCGAGCGTGTATACACAAGAAAAAAACGTATATACCTCAAATGTAGGTATATGTAGGTAAAGTTAGGGCAAAAGTTTCTCGCTTCGATTGAGAAACATTTCCCAAGAAATAATCCTCTAAGCAAAATTTTCAATAAAAAATACGCTTGAATTATGTTACAGTTATACTGATAATCTAGAAAAAAATATTAAATTATCAAAAACATAGTAATGAAATTTTAAACACTTAAACCTAAGAAACAATACTAATTCCAAAGCAGAAATCAATAATATTGATAATAAATGATCTAATTGTAGAAATCCTATAAATTGTCCATTGCAAAACAGATGTCTTAGAGAATCTATTGTTTACCAATACACTATTTCATCTACTGAAAACACGACTGTTAAAAAAATTTATATTGGTAGCACAAAAAAAAAACCTTTAAAACAAAAGTTCTATCCTGCATATATCTTATTTTTTAAAAAGAGAATTTTTAAGTCCTTAAATAACCCATGTCTCCAGTGTACACATGAAAATCTGCATATTAATAAGTTTCCGAATAATAATAATATTCTAAATAAGCGGAATAAATTAACTGTAATTTGTAGACATTGTATACTTTTTTTACTGTTTACTTTAAAATAAAGTTGATAGATTTTTCATAAAAATTCATGCATTATAATTATATATCCATGATTTTATTAATATATCCATTATTTTATTAATATATAGTGGTCCATATAATTTTCAACTTTAATATCGTCATGTTTTCTTGCCCATTCAATATAATAAGTATTGTGTTTTAGGTTCAAAATAATGTATATATAAATGATTTAATGAAACTAGAGGCCCCTTTAAGATAGTTCTCAAGTATTTAAAAAAATTAAATATTGAAATTCTTTAAAATTAACTTTTTGTTAAATCTATCTCTCTGTCTACTTCACGCTATCTTAAATTTATATTCGTAACCAGATGTCGTCTGTGTGGACATGCCTTAAAAGTGTCAATTCATCTAGACATGAATTAATAACCCACCTAAACTCCAACCTAATTTTTCACTTTTCTATTTTAGCTTTGATTCGTCTTTTGATTGGTTAACCAAGACATACCCCAAAAACTTTTGTCCCCACTTCTTTTCAACTCTCAAATCGGCTACCGTTTTTTTTCTGATTTCACAAGTAAATCATTTTCATCAATATTGCCTGAAAATTTTGTGTAGCGATGTAAAATATTTTATAATGATTTTATTATATATATTGTAATATTTTGCTCTACGATGTATTGAGCACTTTTTAAAAATATTATATTTAGTGTGCCTGTTCTTTCTCTTTATATATATATATATATATATATATATATATATATATATATATATATATATGTAATATTTTATTCAAAAATTATAACAAAAATGTTATAGCCATTTTGTTTCAATACTTCTGATGTCTTCTCAAGTGATGGTTTGAATGTAGAATTCTACATCCAACACCATCATTTGAGAAGACACCAGAAGTGTTGAAACAAAATGGCTATTTTTGTTGTTATTTTATGACATAATTATGTTATAATTTTCGAATAAATGATTATATTTGCTCATCTCTGTATTGAGCACTCCTTTAAGAATAGTAACTGTTGGTTATTGGAATTTATTCCGTATACACTAATCCTATACTTGGAGATATATATACATATGTGCGTGTGTGTGTGCGCGCGCGCGCAATAGTTTGTTGTTTTTAACATATAATTAGTGATATCATTTACATGAGTTTTACATATAGAGAAATGCAATATGTGTATGAGATGCGTGGGTGTTGGTTCTTATTTAATGTTGAATTTGTATAAGGGACACAGTGAGTTTCGAAATCACTCTCTTTCTCTCTCTCTTTCTCTCTCTCTCCCTCTCCCTCTCTCTCTCTCTCTCTCTTTCTCTTTCTCTCTCAGCTTGTCTTTTATTCGGCATAATTCTATTAAGCTTATAAAACTGATATGACAGCATCTATTCCGTAGGTGTCCTATTTTTTTCATTTTGTTTTCCATTCTTTCATTCTTCCGTAGTTCAAATGTAGATTCCTTACAATTAACGACCGTTTATACGTTTTTTTTTTCTTTTTTAAAGAGATAAATCTTTTAGTTTCATACATTTATTACCTGACAAAACTGTCCACATCAGACGAAAAAATTAGTCACTCATTATAAGAAATGTTAATTTTGTTTTTCTGTATATTCGAACGTGAGCACACATACACACGCACAGACATGTGTATATATGTGGATGAATATATATATATATATATATATATATATATATATATATATATATATATATAGTAGATGTAACAGCAAAATTGGCCAATTGTTAGATTAACCTTTGAACCGTTGTATCTTAGAAATTATTAAAGATATTTTATTGGAATTCTCCGAGGCTTTTTATAACACGATTGGACTCTACTTTGAACAATAAGAATGTATTTATCTCTAAGTCGAAATGATGATCCCTCTTCCTGTTGTGACCTCTTGATCCAGATTTTCTTTCTACTGTTCACTCTTTTTAAAACTTATTCACCGTTCTCTTGATGGTTCTTGAATGGATTTTGAAGATGGAAGCCAGAGTATGAATGTTGGTATCATTACTGAAGTTGCTCAGTTGGGGACATAGTGAGTCTGATACAAAATGATTTTAACCTGTTCTCTTTCTTGATGATTTTTCAGTGATTCATACGAAAAATGGTGTCAAGATGGCGAAACGTCTTATCTACACCCAGAAGAAAAAGACTCAATTAGTTTAGTGGATTTTTTAGATATTAAATATTTTGTGGGATGGACAATTACCCTATGATGTTACACAAGTTGGACATTTTTTTTTTTGCTGTTACACCAGGTACACAGTGATCCCCCGCCTATTCGTGTTTAAGCATTTGTGGCTTCACACATTCGCGGATTTTTCTTTAGAACATGTTCTTTTATTTGCGGAAACCCCGAATATTCACGTGTTTTTTCTGAAGAACATATGTACAAATTATTCACTCAGAATTCCCTCGATTCGCGTATTTTTTCGATAGAACATATTTAAAATATTCCTGCGTTATTTTCCTATTATTTAAGTGACTTAAAATATATAACAGTTCATTTTTATGATAAAAAATGACAGAATTGTACATCTTCATAGTAAAAAACAAACGCAGAAACATGCGTAGTACTTGGGCTCTATTCTTTGTTAGGGGCTGCGGCTGGAGTCTTAAAAATGGCTTATGCTAAGTCTGGGGGCATCATCACAGTTCTTTTTTTAGAAAATGTTTTAAACTTTATATTTTATGTCTTGTTACACATATTTTATACAGTATTTTCAATGGCTGTATCGATCTATGCGTCATTAACAACGGTTATTGTACGTATGAAAGAAAATTTACGCTAAATATATGGTCACTAATACTATTTTTCAAAAAGGTTTTCAAAAGGGTCTGAAATGTTTCTAAAGTGTTTAGCATGGAAGTTTAAGACATAATGTGTTTTAATAATCATAGTAGGTACTTATAAGCATTTTTAGGTTGGGTTACAAGCATTCACGGATTCTATTTTCAAAAACGTGTGACTCACTGTATATATATAGAGAGAGAGTAAGAGTAAATTGAAAAAAATTATATATATATATATATATATATATATAAAACATAATATATTTTTAAATCCACATTACAACCAAAAACGTTTGCGGTTTCTCTCTTCTTTAATATATATATATATAATATATATATATATATATATATATATATATATATATATATATGAAGAAATATACTCTTAAGGTGTGCTATATTTATGGGATAAAGTGCTCAATATCAGAGATAGATCGTGTGTAAATATAAAAGTGAACATTGAAGTCAACACTTAGAGGCGACAGTCTGTTTCATGCTAAATGCAATCGTCAGGCCACCTGATGCAATCGTCAGGCATGAAACTGTCGCCTCTAAATGTTGACTTCTATGTTCACTTTTATATATATACCATCGGCTTTCTCGACTCGAACCACTTAATAAAGTCTAGCCCACTGGTTAAATTTCAACTGTTTCAGCAAGTTCGAATTAATATCAAAGTACCACCACATTACTATTCTTGCAAGACTGATTTCATTTTGTTACAACAACTCCTTACTTGTTCTTTAGCCAGATTCATCAACATTCGAGGATCAGCTATCAATATACTCATTTGTTTTTTATAGATTAAAATCTTTTGCAGGTTATTTAAAGCCAGGAAATATATTTGGATTGTAAAAATCTTTTGGAGATAATAAAGATTTTCTAACAGAAGTCGTAATAATTAACGAACAGCGAGAAGGAGCAGAGGTTGATTCATAACTTTTCGAATGGTATTTGAGAGAAAATAAATATAATGAACCCGACTGGAATTGGAACTCGGTTCTCCAGATTACAGATCTGGGCCATTATTCATTACAACACCAACATCCAAGATTAAAGTCACTTTTTCATCGCGATATGGTAGTAAGCCTTACCAACCGCACATCTAAGCTTGTAGCACCTGGTATTCCCAAACTGTCACCCATCTATACACTGACCAGACTCGAGGTTGCTTAACGTCGGTGATCGTACGTAAACCTGTGTTTCAATGTGATATAGCCGTAAGCTTTAACAGGTGCTCATCCACGCTTGCAGCACCTGGTATTCCTAGACTGTCACCCATATACTGACCAGACACGAGGTTGCTTAACTTCGGTGATCGTACGAAAACCGGTGTTTCAACGTTTCCGTATTGGCACTTGGAATTATTTCTAAATAGCAGCATGTTCCCAGAAAATCTGTCTGGTTTACAGTTAAAATATTCGGTTCCATTCAAGAAAGTAACACAATGAAGATGAGAAAAGTTCGAAATATTTAAAAAAAAAAGGATATCAAAACAAGAAACGGAAAATTTGTTTCGTTTTTCGTTTTATTTGTTGATACTTTTGAACGGAATACGAATGTCCATTGGGATGGATGTTTCAATGCTTCCTATACAGATGCAACTAGACGGTATTAAAGGAAAGGGAGAAGAAGGGACTAAACATCAAGTGCAAGTGGACAGACATTATGTTTGTCAGCAAAAGGGACAGCTCAACATACAAATTACAAATTGGAGTTACCAAAATCAAAACAGGTACAACGATTTAAATATCTGGCAAATTTATTACCAGCGAACGGAATGTGCAACACCAAAATCCGAAGACGCATTCGAACAGAGAAAGTTGCCTTTTAAAAGCTAAGTAATATATTAAGAAACAGGAAAATTTCGTTACTGAGTTTTTATATAATATCAGTGCTCCTATATGGCAGCTAATACTGTTGCAATCTCCTCACAGGTGAAGAAGAGACTTGCGGTAACAGAAATGTGGTTCTACAGAAGGATGCTGAGAATATCATAGACTGAACATGTAAGCAAAGACGAAATTTTAGTGAAAGTGTAAACAACACTTATACTTACCATCAGAAAGAGACAGTTAAAATTTCTAGGGCACATAATGAAGGCTTAGAAAATTTGACACTCGCATGATATTGAAGGGCATGAAAACATCGTATAACCTACCTAACGAGCTTATGCAAATGGATACCAGAACAGGGTTTAGGAAAGATAGCAAAAAAAACTACAAAGGACAGGAAATTGTGGAGCGTCGGGAACGCCAGCATCCTGAAGGGATACAGTACACAGAAAGAGGATTGTAGCGAATGGAAAAAAGGTCTCTACGAATGCAAATGAAACGAGTTTAAAATTTACACACAGAAATATAAAAATAAAGTAATGTTTCTCTCTCTATTTCTGAGATGAGGTATTGTAATTATTTACACTATTTACAATTTTCAAGTTGTTGTCCTTATCTTGGTTGCCATATTCACTTTCAACATCTGTCTTTATTTCTGAGATGAGGTATTGTAATTATTTACACTATTTACATTGCTCAGACTGTTGTCCTTATCTTTGTTGCCATATTCACCTTCAACATCTATCTCTATTTCTGAGAGGAGCTATTGTAATTATTTACACTATTTACATTGTTTGGACTGTTGTCCTCATCTTTGTTGCCATATTCACCTCCAACATCTTTCTCTATTTCTGAGATGAGGTATTGTAATTATTTACACTATTTACATTGTTTGGACTGTTAAATTCAACTTTGTTGCCATATTCACCTTCAACATATGTCTCTATTTCTAAGATGAGGTATTGTAACTATTTACACTATTTACAATTTTCAAGGTGTTGCCCTCATCTCAAAAAAAACTTGAAGATTTGAGTAAAAAGGAAATAACTGAATCTGAGATATCAGGAAGAGGCATGGGACGTGGAACTAGAACAATCTACTCTTATTTCTATATATTATTTATATATTTTTACATAAAAATAAAGTGTCGTTGACAATACTTAAGCCTGAACATAGATCGCAAGTGGAACACCCTTCAGGTTCCATGCATTAATCTGCAAAAATTTAAATGCAATGTCAGTCTCTATCTACTCTCTTCCTGATTACTCTTTCCTCTTCCCGCTCATTATTAATGTTTCTGTTCCTAATTCTTCCACACCCAGGAACCCCTTGCGTCTTAGTGGCTTTACTGCCTTGTATGGGGTGAAACCGATTAAAAACATGCTGTGATGTTATTTACCTGATTTATATGTATACACTATATTTATTTGCTGTGATGTTTTAAAGAGTGTTTCGTGCTATTCACAAATCTCTGAACATCTTCTCACGTAACATCTTCTTTTTTGGATACCTAAAGCAGGCAATCTCTTACATGCAAATATATCACTACACTAATTGCAATAGGGAAAACATTCTTTATTCGCCTGCAGTATTGTTTTCTAAATTAACCTGACGGCAAGCCGCTGCAAAGTTGAATCACCCATGGCGTCGGGTTGTCACACAAGAAACTCAAGAGATTATTCTTTATTTCTTTTGCTATTAGCAGCGAAGTTAATATATCAAAAGCGTAATTTCTAGGATACAGAATCATGATGGTAGAGGCTCCTTTTAGACACCGAGAACGCAAGAGCAACCTCGTTAAAAAAAAAACTCAATCAAACAATTCAAAGGCTCTCTATTATGGATCAGTTTAACAGAGCAACTTCTTTTATGTGACGTATTATACGATAGTCTATCCTTTGAACCATGGCAGGGAATATATATTCTGTATTAGGTTTTCTCAAGTGTGCAAGACGGTAGATGTAATAAACACCGTTTAAAAAAACGGGGTGTCCACTCAGATACATGTATCCATTAACAATAACACGCACATAGACACATACACGCACACACACACACACACACACATATATATATATATATATATATATATATATATATATATAATTTATTCGAAAATTATAACATGAATATGTTATAAAATTACTACATAAATAGCTATTTTGTTTTAACAATTCTGGTGTCCTCTCAAGTGATGAACACCATTACTTGATAAGACACCAGAAGTATTGAAACAAAATGGCTATTTTTGTAGTGATTTTATAACATTTTTATGTTATAATTTTCGAATAAATTATATTTCCTCTACTCTGTATTGAACACTCTTTTAAGAATAGTATTTTTTAGTTATTGGAATTTATTCCGTATACAAAAATCTTGTACTTGTATATATATATATATATATATATATATATATATATATATATATATATATATGAATATATGTGTATGTATGTGTGTGGGGGGATGACGATATATATATATATATATATATATATATATATATATATATATATATAGATAGATAGATAGATAGATAGATAGATAGATAGATATAGATATATCGTCATCCACAGATAGACTGTTTCGCTGTATCACAGATCCTCAGCGTGGCTAGACATCCGATCGCTTCAAGCCGCGACCAACCGATTTGGTATCAGGCGGAGATTCTAATCCCAAAGCTATCGACGCCCGGCAGAGATAAAGGCGAATTTTTGCGTATTTATTTTTTTCATAAACATACCAGTGACCTAGAGGACTCAAACCGTTGAGAGAGTCTTATATATATATATATATATGTGTGAGTGTGTGTGTGTGTGTGTGTGTGTGTGTGTGTTTTGGCAGCATGCTATCATTGAGGCATGTGTTGTTAAAATTTATGTGCCCGTATCGAGAGTTTTTCTCACATAATAACCCTAGCATATACAACGGACACACGACCACAACTCTCTCATGTCGGACTTACATACCATCTTAATGACACCAGCGCCATAAAAAAAATCACCTTATAACAACACACTGTACCACAAGTAACAGATTCATATCATTCGAAATAAGAAAAATCCTAATCAAAAATACCAAAATCCTCTAGAAAATAAATGCAAAAAACGCTTACAAATTCTTGAAGCCATCACAATTAAAAACCAAAAAGCACAACATAAATAAAATAGCAATTAATACTGGTAGAAACATATTAAACATATTTAATAACTAATCCTCCAAATAATAAATACCAACCCCCTCCCAATTGCTAATGAACTAATCCAACAACACTGCCTAAATACCCCAAATATTATCTAAGATAAATCTAAAATAATAAACAAACTTAAACAAAAACATACAGCCATGATGACGGTTCATGATAATCGAAAGCGCTCGGCAAAACACTAAGGCCTAGGGTTTGTTTTTTTTTTTCAACAACTTAGACCCAAATATTAAAAATAATTGCGAGAAAGCAAGAAAAAAAACAGAAAAAAAAAGATTATTAATCGGAAAAAGACCGTAGTCTTTAACAATACACGTCTCAATATATAGAGAATACATTTACACATCAAGTGCTTTAGACCAGCTGAGCGTCATGCTTCAAAAAAGTTTCGGCCAATTAAACCTAATAGCTCTTCACACTGTAGATGCACAGTAGCTGGATGATGTTACATTGCAACCGGGGGTCTATGTTGTTAGTTGGACGCTACTCGATACGAATTTCCGGGTAATCCATGCACTGCTTTCCACCGCTTTCTTGCCACGGATCTTTATTACTTTATTCGCCTTTTTTATATCAGTACACTTGAGGAATCTCTTTAAGGAAGCAGCAGGAAAACCTCTACAGCCAATCTCAAACGTCACCAGGGTGCAGCCGTATCCCCTCTCACGGACCTCACCCACCAGTTCCTCATACCGAAGCAGCTTTCTTTCATGAGCCTCTTCAGTCCACTCCTCCCATGCCACTGTCAGTTCGCCAAGCAACAGATGTTTCTTCTCGCTATTAATCAACTCTAGATCTGGCCTCAGTCCAGACACAAAAACCATCCCTGGCAGTGTAGCATCAACCAACACTGTCCTCTTCTTTCAGTCCCCCGACCTGGTCTTCTGCCTTGTGTCAGTCACACCTTGTTTCAGGAAAGCAATCCTTCGCAGGGCCAACAAGGCCAACTTCTCGAAGCTGCTACCACACTCTCCAAACCAGGTTATGTCTAAAAATGTACAAGCCATTCTGTAGCGTCTTCAGGCAGGATGAGAGTGAGTGGCACAGGTTTCCGTATGCACCACACAACCGACAGGAGGGTGACTCCTGAACTCCCTATCTGTTCAAATTCGCTGGTGATGCTGCAACATCATACGCTGCCTGAATGAGGAACTTTAAATATCCTGCGCTGAGACACCACCAATCAGATCAACTGATCTGAACACCATCAATACCCTCCCAATTGAGCCATCGACCCTGCTGAACCTGTTGAACAGACTGCACCAATCGTCTGTCCTCCTCGTACTTCCGAACCCACTATTCCTGTAACTTGTGTTGCTCCTGCCCACTGGCCTCTGACCAGAATCGTTCACTCTCAACAAGACCAAGTCCAGCACGTCCCTCCCTTATAACACCCTGAACCTCTGCTTGCTTTACCATCCTTTCTACTGCTGACATCACGTCTGACACTTTCCATCTTCTTGTCTTCCCCTCCGGCGTATTTTCCCAGATTACAGCATCCATAGACTCACACAGCATAGACTGCAATCTCACCTTTGACACATTGTACTCCGCCACCAAAGAAGTAAGAGGTAACTGAAGGCCCCCCGAGCTGCCACACAAAGCGACCAGCGACCAAATCCTCGCAACACCAAGCCACTTCCGTACGCATTTACTGATTTTCCTCTTAACTCGACACAGTACCACCTCATATATAGTTAGCGGACACATTTGCCTCGTCATCAAACTAAAATGCATACACGAAACTTTAAATTTGCCAGGAAGCCCACATTGATCTATGCTTCATAAACCCGTCTCCACTTTTCAACCCAGCGGTGACGATCTGTCAAGGGGACATACCACTTCTCAAGACTCTTCACACCTTGCTCCTGCACTGTTGGTATCTTTTCATCTGTGGTGGAAAACACTTCATTAATGACAGAACCTCCCTTCATAGACAGTGACCTGCTCTTCTTTATTTTGAAGGCCATTTGACCCCACTCTGCAAGTCTCTCCAGAACCATCTATGCTATTTTCCTATCGTCTTGAAATTACTGTTGAATTATCTATAATTTATCTCATTCTGCAGAAAGCGGTACTCTGGCTCTAGACCTCTCAAGACCATCTCCGTCACCCTCACAAACAGTACTGGAGAGATGGCACATCCCGTAGCAATTCATCTCTGCAGCTCCACATACCTTGTGGTATACTTCATCGTTGAAACAGGAAGCATAAACTGATTCAAATCCATACCCAGGTAATCCCTGAGTCTCTGCGGAACATAGAACTCTAGTGACATCTGTATCATGGTATGAGGAACTGAACCGTATGCATTAGCAAGATGCAGCCAGATGACGTGAATAATCTTTCTTTTAGTCTTAGCAACACATGCCTCAATATATATATATATATATATATATATATATATATATATATATATATATATATATATATATATATATATATATTTAGGCAGCAATCTCTCATTTATAAATGTTTCATTGAAGACAACAGACAAGGTACTGCGATTAACCTTTTTATTTATTTTTTCTTGGGTGCTAAATGTATAGACGGAAGCGTTCGGAATTACAGAACATTTGTACAAGGGTCAACTATAAACAATATGAATCTTCATTCAAAAATATTATAAAAAACACACTACCCCAGTTGACCCCCAAAAAATATATTAAATTAATTATCTACTACAAAAAATTTAAAACAGCTAACCTTATCCTCAAATATAACAAGACACCTGCAAAATCAAAACTACAAAGATCGAACATTATTTACGAGGTCAAATGCCCTTAAAGAACTGTGTTCTTGATCAAACCGAACTCATAAATAATTACATCGGTTACACTACTACATACCTATCCAGACTATTTATGTTACCTCTATCCGACCACAGCTCTATCAGAATGCATTTAAATTTACACACAAACTTACCAGACTCCATCCGAAACATGCTAGTAGAAAATACGAACATAATAAACTCATCCACATCTAAAAAATAATGGAAACCTTAATAATAAAAAAGCAAAAAAAACAACACTCACTAATATTAACTACGAATACGGCCAGAATATGCTGACAGTGTTCGGAAAATAAAACATCCCTATAACTCTTGATACATATATTCATCTCATACATCCAGTTAAAAAGTAAAAATAAAATCATTCTTGTTAATGGCCAAAAGTATGGCCGAAAACGCTCGGAATTACAAAACATTTGAACAACTTCTACACACTCTGCTTCCAGAAAAGAAAACTCTTTTTCGAGCACAAGAAAAATTAAATAAAAGCTTAATCGCTGTACCTTGGCTGTCGTCTTTAATTAAATATGTGGGAGTATATATATATATATATTTACGCACGCTCAATCTCTGATATTGAGCACTTTATCCCATAAATATAGCACACCTTAAGACCATATATATATATATATATATATATATATATATATATATATATATATATATATATAATGTGTGTGTGATCTCCATAATCAATAATCAAATGATTGACCGCACAGACAGCGCACTCTCTCGTAGATTGACATGTCACTTGTCGAAACTAATAAACGAAATTTATGCGCATATCGATTATCATATCAAAAATATATTTAAGTGGTAAGTATCCATTTGCCCAAGTATTAAATTTATTTTGACAACCTTTTACTGTTTCATTTATATATATATATATATATATATATATATATTATAATAATATTTTTTGTTTAAAAATATGATTCCTTCGCTACATAAGAGTTCTCATGTTTCAAAAACGTGAGCCGAAATCATCCAAATAATTAATAAAATTAAGTTGGATTGAGGTGTTTAGTCACGTTTCATCTTCAAGCGAAATTTTAGGAATAAGCTATCTCTCGGTTTACGCGTATTTTTACAAAATTTGTTATTGTGGGAGTGGCTATACTATTTTCCTTCTTTAAGTGGTCAGGGAGTTAATTCTTATCAGTAGATTCATCATCCTCTGAGAGGTTTTGCTAAGGTTGGGTAGGGTATCTATTTCAAGGCTAATGTTTACGGTCATCCTTTAGTTGGTTCCCAGTGAAGGATATTTTTATGGCGCGTTTTCCGTCGTTCTGTGTCTGGAGAATTGTCTTTTATTCTTGTCTATCTGATTATCTATTTATTTATTTGTTTATTTAAGTGGGTGTTTAATATACAGATCGCTTTGCATTGAATTTCGGTTTGTTTTTTTAGTTTTTTTGACGACGACAAAAAGGGGTTTTTCCTATTTAAGGGTTTGGCTGAGCTTTTTAGAATTTTACTTAGCTATGTTTTTTTTTTTTTTTTTTTTTTTTTTTTATGCTAATTATCTAATGCGAAAGTCTGTTGATGTCGGCAAAAAACCGTTAACTCCTGCCTATGGTTTAATAATTTTTCATTATTTAGGAATTTAATGATGTGTAGTTTTTCCTGTAAGCATAAGAGGCATGGGTCATTCCAGGTTCTACAGGTTCTTGCTCTATTTACTATTTTCCATTTTACTTTTGGTGTTTTATTCGTTTCCTTTAGATGCCAGAAATATTGGGATAGAGATGTCTGATTTCTATTTTGAATATTGTTGAAAGAGCTCTTGTGTTGTCTCCATCTAATTTTAAAATTATTCTTTGTTGATCCTATGTATATCCTATCAGTGTTAGGGCTCTCAATGGATGAGATAGTGCATTGGTATACTACGGATTTTGTGAGGCATTTATTTTCCAACGGGCAGTTTTTAGGGTTTCTACAATCGCATAATTTTTCGTTATTTTTATCTAGTTTTAGTTTATGTGTTTTATTACTGTTTTGGTATGCGTGTTTTTCTAGGATTTTCTTATTGTGTCTTTTTATGATTCTTTCTATATTTTCAGTGCAGCTGTAACTCAGTTTCAATGTGTTTTTGTTAAAGATGTTGCTAAGTTTGCTATTAGTGGGAAAGTGCTTTTCAATTAAAGCTAGGAACTTATGGCCTAGTTTGGTTCTGACCATTTGGTTGTACGGTGGGGTATACCAGATGATTTTTCTTTTCCTGTTTCTCTTATTATTGGTACTAACGTTTCTATAGGTTATGTCAAAGTTTTTGTATCCGCTGTTTTTCAGGGCTGTGTTGTAAAAACTACTGTGCTGTTGGAATATTTCTTTATTTGCTGAGTTCATACTTATTCTTTTCTCTATTGATGTGGGTATATGCTTAATTATAGATGGGGGGTGGTTTGACTTAGGATGTACGTACAAGGGATTAGTGTTAGGTTTTCTGTAAGGTAGGTGAACGTTGTTAATTAAGTCTAGGGTTACGTCTAGGAAGTTTACTTTTTTTAATTTAGTGTTGACTATTGTTTTTAAATTTAGTTTCCCGAATTCATTGTAAATTGCCTTTCTAATTTTCTCTGTTTTAAAGCTTGTGGAGCTCCTCACTACCATGAGCCCGTCATCTCTGTACAGCCCGATGTCCCCCACGTCCAGTTCACGGTGGGCGGTTAGGTTGTACAGTATAAATAGACCGACAAGGTCCGAAGATTCTAAACGTGACTAAACACCTCAATCCAACTTAATTTTATTAATTATTTGGATGATTTCGGCTCACGTTTTTGAAACATGAGAACTCTTATGTAGCGAAGGAATCATATTTTTAAACAAAAAATATTATTATAATATAAGCTCTACTTCTGTATGGAGCACTGTTTTTTAAAAATAAAAACAAAAATACTAAGGAACCCCGGATTATGCACCCAACGTGTTCTTTTCTATTTTCTGCATACCTGCACAAGGATACATATATATATATATATATATATATATATATATATATATATATATACATTTCTGCGATGAAGTATTGTAACTATTTCAATTCTTCGGACTATTGTCCTCATCTTTATTGTTTTATTCATGACGTTTCGGTCTTGTTCAGGTGTTATATGTTAGAATATATATATTTAGGGTGCGATGGATAAATTTTCGTTTTAATTTCGCAAAAATGAAAATAACACTGATATCTCATTTTAACAGATATATTTACCAAAATTAAACAAAAATAACTTGAAGTACTAAAGAAGAGATTTATTCAATAAAAACGTGCTTGGCTTTAATCACAGTCCCCAGACTCCTTCATCTCTTCTGGACGGTCTCCGTGTTTAAATTGATGAATGCTGCCATAATCATTGCCTTCAATCCATCTTTGGTGTTCCAGGGTGTTTTGTTGGTCTCTCGTTCAACTGCGCACCACGCATAATAATCTCGGAGGTTGTAGTCTGGGGAGTTAGGTGGACAAATGTAAGGGATCATGTGATCGCGGAAATTGTCTGACATCCGTGACCAGATTTTCCTGCCTGTATGACATGACGCAGAGCCCTGTTGCTAGATATAAGGTCTTCCAGCAACCACCCTCTTGATCCAGAGTAGCACTACTTCCTCAAGGCGCTTGATGTAGACTTCCGTGTTGAGTCTGATGCCCTCACCAAAAATTCGGCTGTTCTTTCCTGATCAGAACACAGTGAGTTTTCCAAGCTTCCGTACCTTCGTAATCACCATTAGACTCATCCAACACTTTCCAAATTCTCTGTACTGTCCTGAGATTGACACCTAAACACTATGAATTTTTTTAAGTTGGGGACCCCGAGCGGATACACCCGGGCCAGGAACAAAAATTGCCCGAAGCCGCCGCAAGGCAATCGTCGGTAGCGCTGGCCTCGGTACGAGCACCGATCTCTCTCTCTGGTGCAATGAGAGGGCGCGGCACCGGGCAATTGTTTCCCAGGGCTGGGCACATCTCAGTATAATTTTCCTCAATTACGACTGAGTGCACTCTGCCCAAAGACAGAGACGCAACTGAGAAGTGATAATATGTGTTACAAAATACTCGAGTGAGTGCTTTACTGGCTTCTTTTCTATAGCAGTCAGTCTATAGGAAGGTCTACTCTGAATTCCAAGCCATGAAGAAAGCAACTGAAAACTACTCTGCTGCCTTTCTCAAAAGAGCATGGTAATTCACAGATAAGAAAGAAGAAAGGAACCCGTTGACATGTGAGAAGAAAGTTAGAAAGACAGACAGGTTAATACGATTATTTTTTTTTAATCAGTTATCTTTTGGAAATATTGACTTTCATTACGAAATCTGATTCCGTGTGCAAGTTAGGGAAATGAATAGCGTTCAGCATCTAAATTGGAATATCGGATCTCCAAGTTTGCGCTAATATAGTCGCAAAGAAATGCAGAATTCTTTTCCTACGAAGTGATAGGTTTTCGGACGTCACTTACATGCCGGCTGTTAGCATTCGTCGTAAAGAAATCAAATGAACTAATAACGAATGTCTGTAGCCTTTCCAGAAGAAATGGTAATTTGCATTGAACTGGAGTTTCTGGTGCCATAATGGAACACGTAATGCAGACATCAACCGCAGTAAAAGTCATCCAGGTTCTTACCATCCAGTTTATTTATGGAAATTACCATAATGTAGAACTCAATACGTGGCCAATAATGGAATCGTTAATAGATTTCTAGAATTTGCAGAACATTCATTCAGATAAATTCTCTGCTGATAGCATAATTGACTGTGGAAATCAGACACTAGTAAATGCCAAAAAAGAGGAAATAAATCCTGCGTCTGCACGGTACTTTAGAGTTTCAGTCCACAAGACAATCATAAAATAAAACATGTCTGTATCTTTTATGACCGTGAAAACCTGAAGATGCACACGAAAGCCAATGGAAACTACATTTTTATATATTCCTAAATTACTTATACGAGTCTATCAAGCTTAAAGAGGACAAGTGTCTATTTTCAACATGGCTTGAAAATGTTGAAATTCGATTCAAGCAGAACTTTATGCATAGTTTTACAAGGATTATATATATATATATATATATATATATATATATATATATATATATATATATATATATATAAAAGGAAGAGGTCATAGTAGTTCCAACGAGAGAAAAGTATGTATATTAAAAAGAAGAGAGATGCCGCAAACGTTTTTGGTTGTAATGTGGATTTTTTTTTTTTTTAAATATTATACTTTATTTTCCATAATGGAAAATAAAGCATAATATTTTTTAAAAAAACATCCACATTACTACCAAAAACGTTTGCGGTTTCTCTCTTCTTTTTAATATATATATATATATATATATAGAGAGAGAGAGAGAGGAGATTATGAAGTGGACTACATATGACAATTATTTTAATATATTTCATTGTTATACGTTATTTATATAGACAGAAATATTTAAGTAAATGCACTGTTTAATAAACAGTATTAAAAAGATTTACCGACCAGAATGTCCGAGAAATTTCATAGAAAATATACACCCTCCGACTAAAATCGAAACTGCATCGAACATTGGTATAACAGTTTAACTACGAAGAAAGCGTCTGGTTAGCAAGGTCGTTTTACTGCTTTTAATCTTGATTTTTCTGTTGGAGGATGCATATTTTCTATGAAATTTCTCGGACATCCAGGCCGATAAATTGTGTTAATACTCTTTATTATAAACAGGACATTTACTTAAATACTCGTGTCTATATAAATAATGTATAACAATATATATATATATATATATAGTCGACTCTCCCGTCGAATTCAAGGTATGAGGGTCAAGCAGATCAGTTCCCAGGAAACCGACAGTCCGACAACGACACATGAGATTTGATTATAGTGGTGAAGGTTTCGTGCAGGACCATCCACACTTTTTGAAGGGCCGAATACAGAGACCTGGTGCACTAAGTGCCACAAGGTCCCCAAACGACCCTCCGCATGTTTTGAATTCAGAGTTCTCCTTCTCCTAGACCAGTTGCCATCCAAGGCTATAGAACCCAGTCTGTCCTGGAGGGAGAAGAAGAGGATTCACACCTTTCCCAAGGGTATTAGCACGTAATATATATATATATATATATATATATATATATATATATATATATATATATAAATATATAGATAGATACATAGATAGATAGATAGATAGATAGATAGATAGATAGATAGATTCAGGTAAAATGAGAACGAATAGAGTCCAATTCTATCGTTCGCAACATTTAATTTGAAAGAAGGCTCAATACAAAGTAGAGTAATATTCTTTATTTCAGGATATTACATCAAAAAACATGTCAAAATCGCCATATAATTGCAGTCGTGTTTCGATGCGTTTTAACATCTCTCATCAGGCGATTGCAAATTACTGGCCTTCATTCGCCAGTAATTTGCAATCACCTGATTTTTGAGTAACGATTTTGATGTTTTTCGATGTCATATCCTAAAATAAAGTTTATATATATATATATATATATATATATATATATATATATACATATATATATATATATATATATATATATATATATATAATAGATGTGTTTCGGCAGTGATAATGCTTTCAAACACGTTTGATTAAATAATATAGACAAGTTCTGTCTATTAACTTATTTTATTAAATTCTTCAAATTTACGAATTACCTATATTATCGATACATTTTTTCATATTTATTTTTATTTGATATTATTGTTCAGAGTACTTTCGACTTCTGCTACATTCGTTTTTCAAGGAATGTTCTGTGGATATTTACGCAACTGTCATTTAAACGGTGGGCATAGGAGGTCACTGTGCATTACAAGCACCAACAACAGAATCAGATGTTAAATTTAGACAAGTTCTGTTCACATTTGGATCATGTAAAAGAAGCAAACAATGAAAAGAGTCTGGAACTGGCCAATGACGAGGGTACCGTCTCTCACCGGAGTTAAGTAACACTGTTCTTGGTCAGTGCCTAAATGGGTGACTGCTTAAAAAAATCAGGTGCTGTAAGCTTGAATATACGAGAAGTGTGATAAATAATGGCACGGAAATGATAATCCGAGAGCCGTATTCCAATTTCCATCCATTAAAACTGAAAGGACCTAATATCAGCTAACGGTCTTGAGAAACCTGTCTTCTCGAAAAAAAATGTTTTAAAAGAAAGATTTTATAAATTTCAACCGAAAGCAGTACTGGCTTCTCGGTCAATGAATGTCAAATGTGGAAATTGTGGAGCGCCGTCATCGCCAACGTCAGAATTGAACGACCCATAAAAGAAGTACGATTGTGACCTATACTTACGATCTTGTATCATTCCTAAGCTTAGCTTAGTGTGCAACTTCAAACCTGAATAGTTCTTGAAAAGCCACACGGATATGTACTTTATTCGTTGGTTGCAAATATTGGGGGTAAGCGAAATTGTAAATCTCGACTTTTACACGAGTGTCTCCGGATCGTTTATAAGGCGACTAAAACAAGAGATAATTGACAGACCCACTGAAATGTACTGCTTGCTTCGGTGCAATCACTGACTCAGGATTTACCGCTCACGTTCGTGATCGCACTCACAATCGCGCGTGCACGCACACATAGCCCTATCACACACATACAGACGCGCGCTTAATCATACACACGCACACAAAAAGCACACAGGACTCTTCACGTGCAAACTCACATGCCCATTCGCACATAACGGACAGAAGATGATTTTTCTTTCTTTTTTTTTTTTTTTCACTGACGTCATCAGCCAACTCGGAGCCAGACTTCGGCATATCTTTGTCGGTTTTTCCACCTGGTTTTCTGTTAGATTTTGTTTTTAATGTTTTTCTTTGTGGGGCGTGTTTTATTATTATTATTATTATTATTATTATTATTATTATTATTTCGTAACATTTTTCTTTCTTTCATTTTTTTTTTTCAAATTCTTTTCGCGACCAGACGTTACGGTAACATTTAAGACATGAAGTCCACAATCAAAATTCTTCAACTTTTCAGTACCATCCCCTACACCCAATATCCGCTATCTGTGCCGATTTGTTTGTACTGATAATTTTCTAGTTTTTTGGTTGTATTCCTTCCTATATACTCACCTATAATTATAGTGAGGTAACGAAGAAATCTACACTCCCATTTCCCACCTGGCAAATAATAGACAAATGATTTAAGGTCAGTTGAGTACACTATTTATCCTTGATACCGACCACTCTTACCACGATTTGACCTCAAATTGGCAAATACGCGTTTGGTTCTTTCTCAGAGAGATTTAGACCCAGTAACTCAATCTCAAAACTCACACTTTTCATACGCACAAAGACGCACCTACACACGCCCACCATATATATATATATATATTAAACATTATTTTCAAGCCGATATTCCTACATACATACACACACACACACACACACACACACATATATATATATATATATATATATATATATATATATATATATATATATATATATATAAGTGATAGAAATTTTTAGGGATTAGAATAATCATTTATAGTAATTCAACGAGTCTAGAACAATCCCCAATAGAACGCAGAAAACACTTTCGTCCCGTTTGGTACTTACCAGCAGTGCGTATCGACTACCGAGAATCGAACCAGGACCGTTACGATACAACGCATGTGTCATGCCTCTGTGACGAAGAAGAAGCTGACTAGACTCGATATAGCGCCGCTACTCACTAAGTATATCAATGATTAATCTAATCGCACCAAATTTTTATCACTTCTATAATCTTGCTTGATCCAGGTTCTAATGCTCTTGAGGGAGCGCTTTGGGGAAAGATGTGACTCTTGGGCACAATTCGTTGGGCTTCATATACTTGGAGAAGTATCACCACGGAACTTAGTGAGGGGGTCACTATGTCGAGTTTAGTCAGTTTCTTCTTCGTCACCGAGGCCCGTTGGTTCAGTGGTATGACGCTTGCGTTGTATCGTAACGTTGAATTACTATAAATGATATAATTATAATTTTAAGCTCTACTTCTGTATCGAGCACTGTTTTTTAAAAATAAAAACAAAAACACTAAAGAACTTTGGATTATCATTCAAACTTTTGTTCCTATTACATCAACACACACACACACACACACATATATATATATATATATATATATATATATATATATATACCTGCTAAGCATCGAAAATCGATCGTCTGTCAGAAAAAATGTAAAATGCATATATATATATATATATATATATGCAATTTTTATATATATTATTTATATATTATATATGCGCGATACTTATTGGAAAGCGCTCAATATCAGTAATATAGCTAACATATTTAGTTGGACTTATGTGAGTTTGTGACCCTGAGTTTCACGTTATTTGCGATCGTCAGAGCTGACGATTGCAAATAGCGTGAAACCCAGGGTCATAAACTCATATCAATCCAACTATATATATATGTGTGTATGTGTGTGTGTGCGTGTGTGTCTGTGTCTGTGTATACGTGTGTGTGTGTCTCTGTGTGTGTGTGTGTGTGTGTGTGTGTGTCTTTATTATATACGTTACATCTGGTGGATACTTGTGTTTCAGTAGATATCTCGGTTGATTAAACAGTATCATTTTCGTATACCCGGCCTGGTTTTTTGTTTTTATTCATTCTTATTTTATATTTCTGCTCGTAGATTTTTGTTCTGAAGCTTCAAATAAACCAAATCTGCTAGAGGCAGCCTTTCTAATTAACATTATCATTACTTCGATAGACTTAAAAGCCCGGGCCTTTTTTCTCACAAGAGACTGAACGTCTAAGTTTTGATTTAATACTATGGACTGAATATGTGAATAACAAGGAAGCTCCAGGGAAAATAAAAACAAAAAGGAGACCTATACTTAGACTCAAAAAGAAATCATTTTAAATTTCCAAGGTACATTATGAGGAAAGAGAGTGTGGAGAATTTGGCACCCACGGGATATATCGAAGGCAATAGAGAGAGGAAAGCAGCAAATAACTTATCTAACGACAGAACAGAGATCAGGAGAGATAGCAAAAGTGAAACAAAACTTAGTAAGAGATACAAACGGTATGAAGTTGTAGAGAGCCATGATCGCCAAAGTTCTAAAGAAACATCACATAGAATAATATTTAGAATAGTAAATTCAATTGATGACAGAGGTTTCGAGAAATATTTGCTAAAAGCCAGTATAAACCCACTACATCCATAAAAATAATCAACCGTTTCCCTATCGTCTGAACATACGAAAATATTCTTTTTCATAGCGTCTACTGAATGAATGCAGCACTGTCATTCTGCTGGCAGTCAATTCGAACACTTTAGACGTCTTCAAAATTGGCAGATGACAACTGTACTTGTTTAATTGATTTGTTTTTTTTACGGTTTATCAACCTTTTTAAGGTTATTTAAAGCCGAGACATATTTTGGGATTATAATAATTTTTTGAAGATAATAATGATTTTCTGGTAAACACCCTACTATTTAATCCATAAGTAGGAGAAAACTGGATTCATACTTCTCCGTGTATTAGCACGTAATCTCATGTAATGAACATTACTGGAATTTGAAATCGGCTCTTCGATTTCACATTTCGAGCCTATATCCATTACACCACCTTATATTCGTACGGTCACCCATCCAGGTACTGACCAACTTCAACGAGACAAAGCCGTAAGCTCACTGTACTTGTGTATAATGTGCGTATTGTATGCTATTAAAAGCTTTTTCTAATTCAGTATTGCCATTATTCTTATTTTCTGCATGTTGCCGATGCTGATTAATGTATCTTTTAGCTCCCCTTTGTTTGTTCATTTTGACCTTGTCATATACCGTACCTCTGAATATTAATGTGTATATCCCAATACTCATAAATGCATTGGACTCTATTGTAAATGGGGATGATATGCTGTCTAAGAAGTCCCCCATTAGCAGTGGTTTACCTATTTCACGCTGCTGGCGAGTATTATATTTTTTTGATGTTATAAAGATTACCATTTCATTTCCAACCTCTGCTTTGGTTATTCCTCATTCAGTAACCCTTTCTAGGTTACAACAGACCTAGTGACTACTTAGTTAATAATAATTTTAAGAAGAGATATATAAACATTTCTTGGGACGAAAATAGTTACAGTACAATTTCTGAACGTAAACTTGGGTGGGAATCAGGTAAGTATTTTCCCACCCATGTTTACGTTCAGAAATTCAAATGCTGATTTTTTTATAAAATTGGCGAAACACAATCTTCCTATTCACATTTGACCTTGTTCTGTTTTTACTTCTGCAGATATCAGTAAGTTAGATTTATTACAGTCCCTGTTAAGCATCGAAAATCGGTCGACTGTCAGAAAAAATGTAAATAACTATTTTACCTCTTCCCGCTGTTCATGTGGCGATAAGATGCACCGTCATTTTGATATCGTTAATGTGGTATTTGTAAGGTTACAGTAATGAGAAGAAGCGAGACATCGACAAGTACTAAATTACCTCCGATTAATTACAGTCATTTCATATTCTGATAAAAAAAATAAAATGAATAAAGATCTTATATAGGAAAAGAGAAATGCAATATAAAAATGTAATCTTCTATACGAGACAAAAAATAATCTTCCCTATATGGATAGAAAATGAATTCAGTAAATATACAAAAATAAAAATAAATATAAGACAAGGATATGTCGTCTCACCGGACTTATTCAACCTATACAATGAAGCGATTCTGAGAAGACCTTTTCTTCTTTTTTTTTAAACATTTCACCCCAAGCAAGGTGGGAATGCCACTACTACGCAGGGGGTTACAGGGAGTGAAAGTGAAAGAAAAGACTGGGTATAGTGGGTATCGAGTAAAGGACAAAGGATTACCGACCCATAAAAGATGTTTGATTATGACCTATACTTACGATTTAAGCTTAGCTTAGTATGCCTCTTCAAACTTCAAACTTCAAACTTAATCATACACACACACAAGCAAACAAAGCACACAAGAGAAATCAATCAGTTATGTGCCATGCGTGATACACGCTTAGGCGATCATGTATTTTTTGATACATGAATGACATGGCAGATCTTTTCCCGCAATAGGTTGCCATTTCTTTCTGCGGTAGACCAGTTGCCATCCAAGACTATAGAACTTGGTCTGTCCTACTATTTACCCATAGATGTGGGGAGAAGAAGAGGATTCATACCTTTCCCAAGGGTATTAGCACATAAGTGAATGTAATGGATTCGATTGGAATTCGAACTCAGCTCTCCGATTCCTCAATCCGAACCGCTATCCACCGTATCTCCAGAAATACAATATAAAAGTACAATGAAGCGATTCTGAGAAGTCCTTTTCTTCTTTTTTTCTTCATTTTTCTAAACATTTTGCCACAAGCAAAACGGGAATGCCACTAATACGCAGAGGGTTACAGGGAGTGAAAGTGAGAGAAAAGACTGAGTATAGGGAGGATTGAGGAAAGAACAAAGGATGAACTGAATTAAAGGAGATAGAATATGGCGATTGACGTTGCATTTAATTTTATAAAAATTGTAGTTATCAGGGAAGCAAGTAAATGGAAGCGGGAAGTGCAAGAAAAGAAACTGATGGTGCTGTCCTACAAAAGGTCATTATTGGCGGCCAGTCTTAACAATATAAGATATGCAGATAACAAATTGTTGATAGCAGAGACAGAAAGGAAACTACAAGAATTCTTACAGAAGGTAGCGAAGAAAATCCGGAATAAAGAACTAAACATCAATTGCAAGACGACAGAATTAATGGTTGTCATCAAAAGGAACAGCCTAATTTGCAAATTACAAATTGGAGAAACCAAAACAAGGACAACCATTTAAATATCTGGAAAGGGTTTGAACAAAAGATGGAAAGCGCGATACTGTAATCCGAAGAGCATTGGGACAGCGAAAGATGCTTTCCAAAAGCTAAACAAAATATTAAGAAACAGAAAATTTCCATTAGAAACAAGGAAAAGTGTACTGGACTGCTATTTAATATCAGTTCTCCTATATGCCAGTGAATGCTAGATGAATAAAATCTCTTACAAAAGCTGTTTTGGAAGGAAAGCATCACCTTTCTTGCGCCAAATCTTCTGTACATCATTATGCCCAAAAAACAGTTTTTGTTACATCATTCCATAGTACTTGTTCCCAAAAGCAATTTTCTTTGTCCAAGAACGTTTTGGCAAAATTAAACCGAGCAACAATGTGACATGGTTTATGAAGAGAGGTTTGTCGTGATCGGTTCCCATACAACTCGTTTCTATTTAAACAACATTGTTTGTGTGAGTACTTATGCTGATACCCATTATATCCAAACTTTTGGCGATGTCTTTCAAAACAACTCTTGACACAGTTTTCGTGCAGTTCTCGGTGACAATTTGGGTTTTCTTCCACGACCAGGCAAATGCTCTGTCGTGCCAAACAGTTTAAACATCTTTATAATGGACTATACCGTAGATTTAGGGATAGCTAACCAGTTTGAAATAGGGCTGTAACTATTTTCCCGATTTAAAATTTAATAATTCTCTGTCTCAAGTCAACGCGAATCCCTTTTGTCTTCCCCAACGTGTTGTTAACGTAAGAATAACAATGGTGGTATTGTATGCACCACGTGATATACTTTACAAGATGTATTGTATAAAATACAATTTTGGCACAACACCGAAAATTGGATGGAAGGCTGAAGCTGGTAGTCACTTATTATCTCATGCCTAGTTAATCCGATTCACGATCCATTCACTTGTTACAATTTACACATTCACCACAAGAACTTGTACATCCTCAATCAATCCTCAATGTACCACAATACCGCATACTCTCAGGGAACCTACAAAAACACACCATGACAAAAATTTAATGAGCATAAAATTCTATAAATAAAAATCTGTAAATGATATACAATGAGCGGTGAGGGGGTAAACCATGCCGTTCTATAATCCAGGCCAAGTCATAGCGCAACTGAGAGCCAGAACTGGAGAGATCCGGTTTTATGGCTTGGAAGTGGCAGTCTGTCTGTTGAAATCTCGATGTGATTTTTTTCGAGAATAATCTCTGCTTTTTTATTATAATATTTGTCTATATGTTCGAACCAATGTGACTTGCAGAGTTTCCAACGTATTATTGTTGCTACCCAATCGTGCATTCTTATGGGTCCAACGTACCACATTCACTGATTATGTGGTTTTCTGTTTTTTCTCTTTCTCAACAGAGCAAGAGTATTTATGGTTTTTGTCAATCTTTATTTTCAGTTCGCCTTAAAATTCTACCTATTTTTTACTCATCGATTTTCACCCCAGTAGTAATTTGTTACGTTTGGGGATTACTTGACCTAGAATTTCTTCAATAATCCAGCACATTTCACAATCATCCAAAGTCTTTGAAAGATACTTCGGAATTGTTCCAAGTGTTCAGTGATTTTGAAGGGCTCTTCGGAATGGTTCCAAAACTCCATTACTCATCTCAGACTTCTCAAATCTTTAAAAGATTTTTCGGAATTTTTTCAAGATTCCATTATTTCTATCGTTTTTTTTTTGTTTTGTTTTTTTTTCCAAAATCATCGAAAGACTTCTCGCTTTATCCCAAGTGCGCCAATAATGAAGGTTACTACTGTTCCATCATATTCGTCATTTATTTTTCTATTTCTATATATTTTTCAATGCTTTCATTTTCTTTCAACTCTAATCGGCCCGATGGAACAGCGAAATCCATTGACCAATACTGATTTAGTTTATAACTAGATCTGGTTTTCTGATATGGATTGAGAAATCTGTTTGAATCTTAGTCCAAGAGATTTTCACGCATATGCTATTTCTTTCAAAGTCAAATTCCGGCCTTATTCATATTGAATCATTTTCTCCAGCCAGATATGACTATATGTCGTACATCATTTGCTCTAACTTGATCCGTTCGTTTAATAAGATTGACACTTTCACCTCTACTTCCTGAATCCTGTTCTTTTATTGTCCTTTTTCCTCAATAAAGTCACCTCATTCTTTTTCATTTCAAGTAACTCGCTGCGTCTTAGTGGCATTATCGCCTTACTTATGGGGGAAACAATTAATAAGATTAACACTTTCACCAAGCTAGTTGATGCCCGAATTTCATGCCTGAATTTTGTTATTTCTCTCTATCCTTTTAATTTTAATCTTAATAGTTCAAATGAAACCACGATGGACTACTATTAATGGCTACTGAGTTTCACTATTTAAATGTCTTCTGCGCAGCCATATTCCATGTTATTCCATCTTTTAATTTGTTTTCTGAAATGTTCTTCTATTTGCTTTTCTTACATTTTCATCTCGTTTTGGACTTCTTCTTTTGTCTGGTTTCCTGAAAGTTTTATCATAAGTTATAAATATTTTTAATTATTATAAATAATCTTTCATGGCTCTGTCTTGGATAATCCAGCGTCGGCGTAATCCTTAATTAAAAGAAGTCCTCTTTATCTATCTCCCCTGTTCACACAAAAATGTCAGATTCTATTCTGGAAGGCAATATTTTCGTAATAAAATTAACATTAATCAACAGGTGTTCGAAAAACACTTGTGATTCAATTATAATTATATGGGTTATACAGGGTGCGATGGGAAAATTATCGTCTAAATTACACAAAAATGAAAATAATACTAACATCTTATTTTTAATAGATATATTTACCAAAATTACACAAAAATATCTTTAAATACTAAAGAGTAAATTTATTCAATAAAATCACCAGTGACTTCAACCACAGACTCCAGACGACTTCGGAATCTCCTGCAACTCTTTTGGACGGTCTCCTTGTTTAAGTTGGTTAATCCTGCTATAATCCTTGCTTTCTTTGATGTTAGAAGGAGTTTTGTTGGTCTCTCGCTTAACCGTGCCCCGCACATAATAATCAAGAAGGTTGAAGTCTGGGGAGTTAGGTGGCCAGATGTAAGGGGTAATGTGATCGCAGAAATTGTCTGATAGCCATGATTTGGATCTACTGCCTGTGTAGCTTGCTGCAGAGTCCTGTTGTCAGACAGATAGTCACCCTCTTGACCTGAGGCAGCTCTACTTCCTCAAGGCACTTAATGTTGGTCTCTGTGTTGTATCTGCGTCCCTATTGGAAGATCAATGGAGACATAACATTGCCATCACTAGTGATCACTCCAAAGACCTTCGTAATTGCCATTAGACTCATCCAACTCTTTCCGATTCCGCTGTGCTGTCCTCAGATTGACACCTAAACACTCAGAAATTTTCGTATTAGAGCTTTCGGCGCGAATGCCAAGCAGTACAGCATTTTCTTTCCAAATTTCTGGCAGAGTGAATTGCGTTATGGCGCTCTTTTTTTTTTTTTTCACAAACGGTGCCCAACTGACCCTACTATACTGTGTAGTCGGCAAAATCAAAAACAAACAACGCGCATATGCGAGAATAAAAATAAAATAATGGCGGCAATTTACCCCTCTCACTCTGTATGATACGATATGCTAGTCTGTGCCAGCTCATCTCTACATAGATTATTAAACGAAGCTTGAAAGGTAAGTTCAACTACCATATGTTAAGATTAATCTATGCATATCATTACAAAGCTTATCATTAATAATCCTTATATATTTTATATCGCCTTAAATTACAGGAAGAAAAATGATGAATAGCTTTCATGGCTGAAGTAAAACATTTATTCTGCCTCTTCTTCTATACGGATTTTATCTAAACGAAAATAAAACTTTAAAAGATTATGTAGCCCCCTTCAAAACTGGAAATAACAAAAACAGCTACTGTATTTGAGAAACCTATTTTCCACTGTCTTTTCTATGAAATTTTTCATGGCAATTTTTCTAATAAGCTTTTCTCCTTGATACCCCGACCGCGTGAATTTACAACAAGATTGGTAATCAGGTCATACTCTTATTGATGAAGTAGCTAGATCTAGTTATATTCTATTAGTTTCTTTTCTCGTACTTCTCACCTGTGGAAGTATCTTCAGATATTTTTTTTATTTCCCTGTCAATTACAATTTTTAAGGATTTAATTCCAACGTCAATCGCCGTCTTCTGTCTGACTGGAATCCCCTTTTATTGTTATTTTTCCTCACTAAAGTCTTCTCATTCTCTTTCACTCACAGTAACCCCCTAGCATCTTAGTAGCATTATCGCCATCTTCTATCTTCCTGGGCCCTGTTCTTTTATTGTCCTTTCTCCTCACTAAAGTCCTCTCATTCTCTTTCACTCACAGTAACCCCCTAGCATCTTAGTGGCATTATCGCCATCTTCTATCTTCCTGGGCCCTGTTCTTTTATTGTCCTTTCTCCTCACTAAAGTCTTCTCATTCTCTTTCACTCACAGTAACCCCCTAGCATCTTAGTGGCATTATCGCCATCTATCTTCCTGGGACCTGTTCTTTTATTGTCCTTTCTCCTCACTAAAGTCTTCTCATTCTCTTCTGTTCTCAATAATTCTTTCTGTCTTAGTAACATTATCGCCTTACTTGGGGTGAAAATATTATACTATGAATATGAATATGCATTTAAATTGTTTTTCTTGCATACCTGGTACGTACAATTTTCAAAAAAAAATAAACGCAACATCAATCCCAATCTTCTGTGTTCCTGAATCATGTTCTTTCCCGCCATAAAAGTCTTCTCATTCTCTTTCACTCTTAGTAACCCTTTGCGCCTTAGTGGCTTTATCACCTTACTTGGGGGGAAATGATTGAAACGCACAATGAAAATTGTTTCTAGCAAAGTGATAGCCAAAAGTGCACATCTGGTTATAGAATGCCATATTAATATGTAAACTAACAAATTAATAATTTATTTGGTTATATGTGGTATGTCAATTAAATATATTTCGATGGCAAATATCTTTCGGGTTTATTTACACATAAAATTAATTTAGCTTGTTAGCATAATAAAATGTGACACTCCCAAGATCAAATTATTTTTTTAATAAGGATTGACATTATAAGTTCAAACACAATTGCTATATAGGTTCTGTACATATACGCTTATCCTAGGGCAAGTACTTTGACGTAGTGTTACGCCTGCGTAATGAATTCAGTTCTCACCGGTTGTTCCATAACCTTCGGCTCTATGCCACATGTAAGCTACGCTTAGAAAAACATTTAGGGTACCTCGACGTGGTGTCATGGTTATCAAGCTAATCTCTCTGTAACAATTACGAGTAGCGACTTCAATAATCACTGGGTTCCCTAAACGAAATGATTCAGTGAGTACAGTATGACAAACAGAATGGGCAGCATTCACCAGCAGGCAGGAAGGTTAGGTTTAGGACTCCAAGGTTCTTTATCTCAGCCATATTGTTGGCTCATTAAGTCTAGTGGCTTAAAACTTCCCTGTGCGACATTTAAGCTACGCGTTGAAAACCGCCACATAGACATATCCTGATGTTTTTACCAACACCAGTTGAGTAATGCCAATTTTATTTTTATGAAGAAATCATCAACTAGCTTGGTGAATTGCGACCTATTGTCAAGCACAGAGCTTTTGAAACAGGTCTGGGGGATATTTAAGGGTGGAATATTTTACTTTTTTTTTTTTTATGCTTACAGTTTTTGTTTTATAGAATTTTGTTTATAATACACTGGAAATCTATGGCATGTTTTGCTTACTGAACGATCCTTAAGTTTATTTATTTAATAATTCGTTATGCATTAAAACAAATTACTGTAGATGCATTCAAGTTTAAAAATCTATCATCATTTTTATTGACATTTAATTTGTAAAATTCCTCTATAAAAATTATCCATGTCAATGTATATGTACTAATATGGAAAAGAATGAAGATTTTCAATGATATATGCATATTATTTGGAATGTACCATTTGAGTCGGACAGTCTTAACAAAATCGAGGAATTAAATTCTGATTTATGGCGAAAAGAGTGTATTGTGTTAAAAATGTTTGAGAACCACTGGTCTAGCAGATCAGAAAAAAGTTCGTCGGGTGCAAGTCTTTATGAATACTTATTAACTTCCTTGTTTTGTAATCCAACTCTATCAGTTCTTTTCTCCGCTCTGGAAAGGGCCCCGGATATTTCAAAATGGCTTCCGTCAAAATAATGATTCCTTTCATCAAGTTTTTACTTGTTCTTATGATTCACTCTTTGCCGTCTGTTCATGTTATTATTAGTAGTAGCATTAGTATTAGTATTATTGTTGTTGTTGTTGTTGTTGTCGTCGTTGTTGTAGTTGCTGTTGTTATATTTGCAAGCTTGCAAAAATAAACATGTTTGATGCTCGATAAAATACATTTTGGTCTTGTTTCCCGTCAACGATCCTTCGTTGCACGCAAAGAAAATAGCCTTTCACCATGCGAAAGAATAATAATAATAATAATAATAATAATAATAATAATGAGGAAACTGAAAGAAACTGGTACCAACACCACCCAGACCCAGTTACGGAGATAGGACCTGTTACAATTCTATGGGACTACACAATTCACACTGACAGAACAATCAAGGCCAACCGACCAGATATTGTTATTAAAGACCACAAACAAAAACGGTGCCTCCTTATTGATATGGCAGTCCCTGCTGACTGCAATGTATCTTTGAAGATATTCAAAAAGCTGTCAAAATACAAGGACCTTGAAATAGAGGTCTCGAAAATGTGGCATATGGGAACATCAACAATCCCTGTTGTAGTTGGAGCCCTAGGACTGGTTGGAAAAGATTGCAGTAGACTAATTGCAGGGATTCCTGGAAGCCCATGCCTCAAGGAGATACAAAAAATTGTTCTGACAAGTACAGCCCACACTTTACGAAGGGCTCTATCTATGTAATTTTTTTTTTTTTTTTTTTTTTTTTTTTGTCAGTGAAAAGTGTCATGATGCCATTTCTAACCTTAGGTCCCTGGGTGGGACCCGGAAAGAAATGTGTAAACGCCAGAAAGCAAAGAAAATAATAATAATAATAATAATAATAATAAGAAGAAGAAGAAGAAGAAGAAGAAGAAGAAGAAGAAGAAGAAGAATTTATTCACAAATTTATTTATCTGGTTTGTTGTATAATACAATCATTAACCAAATCTTTCCCCAAAGATCTGAAGTAAATGACATCACACAAAATTCTGTACCTGTCATTTTCAGTGACACCTTGTTATTTTTGTCCAAGCCACGTTTATGCCTTCCCTAATCCATACTTACCGCATAATGCATTATACTTGTGACCTTAACATGTCTCCATTCCTATTCTCTCTGTGCCAACTGGCAACATGCGACACTGTTTCTCTTTTTTGCACATCCTGCACTTATCATTGTCACTTGTACTGACTATAATTTCACCCAAGCAAGGTAATAAAACCACTAAGACACAACAGATTAGTGAGTGTGAGAGATTATAAGAAAAAGAAAACATTATTATGAGTGATATGATGATACATGCGTAAATAAATAAGGACCTGGCTACCAAAATTTCTTCCCTTATGCTGTTTAATTTAGGTTGTTTGGCCTTTTCTTGTGCTTGTCTTATTTTCCATCTTAGGTCATCTACCTTCGGAATTTTCAGGGATGCCCGTTGCACTGGAGCTATCATCTCTAAATATGGAACCCGCCTTTATTCAGCAGCAGTAACAAAAGAGAAATGATTCAGTGAGTGTACTCACTGAATCAAACATGACAAACAAAATCGGCGGCATTCATCGGCAGGTAGGAAGCTTAGGTTTAGGGCTTCAAGGCTACTTATGTCAGTCACACTGTTGGCTCATTAAGCTTAAACGTTAGTTCGTGAATTTGATATCATACCCGAAACAGAGTGTACTTGGACTCAGTGGAAACATGGTAAGTAATAATTAAGCAGTACTAAAAATAAGAACTAGGAGATATATCTCTAGATATGGGTAGTCGAAAGAGAAGAGTCTACCCCTGTAGGTTAAATAAAGTTTTCAGTCCGTGTAGATTTCTAGGATCGATATACATCTGATGAAGTCCGAAACGTTGTAATAGCAACAACAAAGATGAGAACAATTGCATGAATCAAAATAGTGTAAAAAATGATAACTCCTGATCCTAGAAATTCAAATAGGACGTCCATGTTATTCTCAGCATCCACCCGTAGAACAACATCTCTCTGTCACTTCGAGTCTCTTCTTCGTCTGCGAGGAAATTGCCCAGCATTCACTGTCATGCATAAGGACACATATAACATTATTAATCTTGTATCTAGCGAAATGGTCGCATTTCATAATATATTCCTTAGTTTCTGAAACGCATTTTTTCGCTGTTCCAGCCCGACTTCGAATGTCTGTGGTCATACTAAAAAGTAACATAAACAAATCCGAATGACATAATAAAGGTCGCGTTTACCTTGGTTATCCATTCTCTGAGCCGAACCTTTTCATTAATGGAAGGTGAAGGAATCTTTTGGTTTCTATACTTGCAATGAGAATTGGAATATTGACGCCACATATCAATTTGTTGAATGAAAGGGTCAGTGTCATATATGCCATTAATATAATAAAAATCATTGTAAAATAAAGAAAAGCAGCCCAAATAAGTTTTCCAAAATTCACTTTTATTAAATTAGATTCCGTAGAAATGTCAATATACCAGAATCATTGCGCGATATTTCTGTTGCCAGTAAATATGAGCCAGTTTAGAAAATAAGCATCTCTCTTCCTGATTCACTTTGATAAAATCACTTGGAATACGTCTGTAAGAATTACATTTCTTTTGAAATGTGCCAAAATTAAATCCAGCTCGTCATAGCCAAACAAAATTCCGTAATAATCTCTTCCATTGATCTCTAGAATTTAAAAATATTTATGCGAACAAATGAAATATTTGGAAAAGTTCAACGAATTTAACTCCATTTAACAAAATCCGTACTATGTCAAAAATATTAGGTTGTTCGTAAAATAATTTTAAATTAACCTATTTAATTATGTTTTAATATATTATTATAATCGTAGTAAAAGTTATATTAATCATTCCCGATGGTTCAAGTGTCCTCTTTCTTTCCATTTTATATGACTTTTTTAATTGAAGAATTTAACTTAAGTACTTCGATAAATTGTTTTCACTTGAACTCAGTATTAGCTTAGACGTAGAAGTTTTAAAGTGTGTTCGATACTGCATCTGCGAAATAAGAATCATCCACTTCTTGACTGAATAATGATTTGTGATGGGAAATGGATCCTTTATGATAATCGTAAACTGCCAGCTCAATGTCATGGTTATGACGAAGCGCCCAAACCGAAATTACTCCAACAGAGTAATATGGTGGCTGTCTGCTGGTTCGGCATTTGAGTTATCAATTACAGCTTTCTGGGATTTAACCAGAGAATCACTACCGAAGTTTACAGCCAGTAAATGACTGGAATGCACATTCAGTTAAGCAAAAAGCGACGGGTGCTGGTTAATGGACGAGGTCGAATTCTGCTTCATAACAATACCCAGGGTGACACTGTGGAAGATCGCCGACTTCTGAGTGTAAGAGAATATAAAAAAAATAATAAAAAACAATAAAAGAACAGATATTAAGAAGACAAAATAAAAATTGACATTGCATTTAAATGTTTAAAGATCAAATTTGACTTGAAAGCCAGAACGAGAGTTCTACAAACGAGAAGTGCGAGAGAAGAAACGTCTTTTATTACAACAAATTTAATGAATCAAATCAAAATGAATACAAAAGATATAGGGTTCGAAATATAATTCTCAATATAATTTCTATTCATCTCAATCGTACTGCGATGTCTGAACAAAAAGTAATACCTGTTCTTCTTTCATTACAGCAGATTTAACAGTAGAGGCAGACCAAAATGAATGCAGTTATCTCAGGATTACAAGTATAATTCTTAATATAATCTCTATTCTTTTCAATCGTAATACGAAGGCGGAACAAAAATTAATTATTTCTTCATTACAGCAGATTTAATTGTAGGAACTCACGAAGCAGACCAAAATGAATACAGAAGACGCAGGCTCCCATATATAATTCTCTTTCCTACTTAATCGTTTTAAGAGGGATAAAAAGTAATGACCGTATTTTTTTAATTATAAAAAACTTAATAGCAGAAGTAATAATCCGATAGTGAAATAAACACAACGGTCCCAGGATCCCAAACTTATCTCCAACGCAATTACCTTCATTTGCAATTGTGGTACGAGGTTTAGTCAATAAGTAATTTTCATTCTTTTATTAACAGTAGTAACACACAAAGTATATTAATATGAACCCAAGGTCTCACTATTTCACATCTCGTCCTCAACATTATATCCTTTCGTCTCAAATGTGTTATTCTCTCATTTGATTTTTAGCATCTTTCTTAGTTGCCGTCTTCACTTCATTATCATTGAAGGGGACCGCTGTATTCTTTCTTCCTAGGACTGCGTTATGTACTTCCAGAAGTTTTTTGACAACAACTACCGTCTTCTTTCCTAATGGAGTCTACTAATGTTCTGGGAATCCACTATGCACAGATCATTTCAATAGCCCATCGACGGCACTAAAATGATTTGCTTCAAGCTATTTTTGCAATGTTATTTTGTCTTTATGCCTGCGGACGAATTTGGTTGGACGAAAGTTGATTTGCGGTTTTTCAGGGTTCCAAAATCTCTTTTAAAACCATTTGCATTCTGCGATTGATATTTTCACACGACTCGTGGTACCGTCAAACGTTGTCATTTGGTCACCTTTAGAAGGGTAAGTTGAGTGAAGAAGTTTGATATCGGATAAACCCGAAAACTCCAAGGATCCCAGGGCAACATCACAGATGGGGGGGACTGCGATCATCTTACACATGTATTTCTGAACATACACTCCTGATTAAAAATTTAAGACACTTGAAAATTTTTTTAAAAAGACTGTTTTTCTTGGAAAATTTTTAAACATTTCTTATTTAAGGTTGCTAATTTTATAATTTAAAAGGTTATGTAGGAAAAAAGTTATAATCCGAACATTTTATCGAGAAATTGACATTTTTATAAAATTAGGCGTTTTATACTTGTTCAAAATTATAAGGCCAGAGACAAAAATTCTACGAAATTGTACAAAAAGTGTACGAAAACATTCAACAACCAAATTAGATAATGAGTTCTACCTCCACTGGTTTCGATGACTTCAGAAATTCTTTGGAGCATGCTAGAAATTTTGTTTTTGCGATCTCTTCACGCTCCGGGCGAATTTGATTGGACGAAAGTTGATTCGCAGTTTTTCAGGGTTCCAAAATCTCTTTTAAAGCGATTTGCATTCTGCGATTGATATTTTCTCAGAGCTCGTGGCACCGTCACATCTTGGTATTTGATCAACATCAGAAGGTTAACCTAAGTGAAGGAGTCTGATATTGGATAATCCCGAAACTTTTGAGGATCCAAATGCAACCTCACTGATGATGTGACTGCGATCATCTTACAGATATATTCCTAAACTTATAATTCTGAATTTGTCACCAGATGACTAGATTGTTCTGGAAAAAAAAATGAAATTAAACCTTTTAATTAACTTCTTTTTCATGTTCAAGGTGAAAGGCATATAATATTTTAAATTAAATTCTGAAAGAGATTGATAAAAAGAGAAAACTTTAATCATTATAAGAATGTGTAATATATCTTTTGTGCAACTGTTATATTAATTTATTAGACTATTTACATTATTCAGACTATTGTCCCCATTTTTGTCGCCATATTTATTACAACGTTTCGGCCGTTGTCCGCTCCGGCCTTCTTCAGGTGGTTGGAATGTCGAACTGAACCCTTTATTTCGCTCGCTGGGGGTAGACTGTTCTATTTCCATGTGTCATGTCTAATGGATGTCAGCTATCAGTTATCTTCTACTTAATTTCCTCTCCAAGTTCTCCACTGCCTTAACCAGGTATTGAACTCACAGTCTTTGGGTCCTGTCACTGGATCTAACTCACGCCTTTATCCACTGTGCCATATGCCCTTCAGGACATCTGTGTATGGATTTCTTGGTATTATAAACCTAATGGCTTCAGCAACCATTTTTACCGGTGCTCATATTGTAATTTTTGCTGTTATTATCGCTTTTATCTGGAACTCCTTATTACTGGTTCCCATATTGTATTGATTTCTATGCTTGGTCGGCTCAGGAAATTTTTGTGGACTAGCATATGTGCTGATTCCTTAAGTTTACGAATTTTCCAATAGTGTTCCTTGTCTATGATCTCAACCTGATCCCACAGAGGGTGGTGATCTCCCTTTCCTCTCCAGATGTGGTCAGCCACGCCTGATTTCTCCACTTCACCTCGTGTTACAGATTTCTGGTGTTCTTGAAGCCTTAGCTTAAGGGGGCAGCCTGTCACCCTTTTATATTTCTTTCCGCAGCTGCACGGTATGGTGTACACACAGTCTTTAGTCATGTTCTCCTCTATGGGGGCTCTTACTCGGGAGAGATATCTGCAAAGTGTTGACAAGCTTTTGAAGGTTGTCCTGATGTTATATGGACCGCAGATCCTTTGTATTTTGTCTGATAACCCCTTCACATAAGGCAGACACACTGTTTTCTGAGTGTTTTTTTCTTCCTGTTCTACCTGCCTATCCCAGTTTTGGGAGGCTGCTTCCATGTGCCCAGGGTAGTTGTACATTGTAGGGTACTACTTATACTGACCAATTCTTTATCTAATGTCTCTGGGCCGCCACTTATGACTTTTGCTCGGTGTTGTAAGTAGCGGACGATCCCTTTCTTTACGCTGTATGGATGTTGGAAGTTGAAATTGAGGTACTGTCCAGTCAATGTCGGTTTATTGTATATGTGTCTTGAAGCCATGCTCTGTTCCAGATATTAGAACATTCAGGAATGGGAGTGTGTTGTTACTCTCTTTCTACATCGTGAAGTGTATCGAAGGTCTTATTGAGTTCACATGGTGCAGTAGAACCTGAGCATCTACCTGGTGTGGCCAGAGTATGAAGTTCTCATCTACGTACCTTAACCATAGATTTGGCTTTAGAGATATGGATTCTAATGCCATTTCCTCAAAGTATTCCATGTATATATTCGCCATTGCTGGTGATAATGATGATCTCATTGCTAAGCCCTCATCCTGTCGATATATGTGTGATCCCATTGCGAAGTGTGTTGTTTGTGTACAGAAAGTCATCTCCATCAGATTATCTATTGGAATACTGGTTGGTTCTTCTAGGGATGAATCAGAGGCCAATCTGTCTCTGACTACTTAGAGTGCCTCCTCCGTGGGTACGTTGATGAACAAACTCACCACGCCCAAGCTCACCATCTGGTTGGATAGAATCTTTAATTATTTCCTCGAAGTGGGCGGAGTTTCGGACAAACGAAAGAGACTTTCGGATCAATGGGTCAATTATATCTACAAGGAAGCGACTCAGAGGGTGGCACACAGAGCATTGGCAACTAACAATCGGCCTGAGCGGAATACCGTCTTTGTGAATCTTAGGGAGACCGTATATGTAAGGCAGCTTACGATAACTGCCTATACGTCTTGGGTACGAAGTGATCCTTGTTCTTGATTAGGATCTGTGACAGTTTGCGTTCTGTTTTCATTGTAGGATCATTTTTTACTTTGCTGTAGCTACCATACTTAATGAGGTCTTCCAGCTTTTCTTTCATGATGTTTGACCTGGGCGGCTTGGCCTTCTCCAAGGTCTGTCTCACCTTCCATCTTGGTTCATCCGCCTGAGCCTGAGTTAAGTTCAAGGCCACCTCCTCGACTCTGGCAATGATGTCCGAGTAAGACCCCTCATAGAGGAGAACATGACTAAAGACTGTGTGTACACTATCCCGTTCAGCTGCGGAAAGAAATATAAAAGGGAGACAGGCTGCCCCCTTAAGGTAAGGCTTCAAGAACACCAGAAAGCTGTAACACGAGGTGAAGTGGAGAAATCAGGCGTGGCTGACCACATCTAGAGAGAAAAGGGATATCACCACCCTCTGTGGGATCAGGTTGAGATCATAGACAAAGAACACCATTGTGAAATTCGTAAACTTAAGGAATCAGCACATATGCTAGTCCACAAAAATTTCCTGAGCCGACCAAGCATAGAAATCAATTCAATATGGAAACTAGTAATAAGGAGTGCCAGAGAAAAGCGATAATAACAACAAAGTTGCAATATGAGCTCTGGTTAAAAAACATACAATGATAACAGCATAAATTGCAATATGAGCACTGGTAAAAAGTGGTTGCTGAAGCCATTAGTTTTATAATACACAGAAATTCATTCAGATTCAATACCTTAATGCGGTGGAGAACTTGGAGAGGAAATTAAGTAGCCGATAACTGATAACTGACATCCATTAGACATGGCACGTGGAAATAGAACAGTCTAACCCAGTGATCGAAAAAAAAAGTTCAGTTCGACATTCCAATCACCTGAAGAAGGCCGAAGCGTACAACGGCCGAAACATTGTAATAAATATGGCGGCAGACATATAAATAGTCTAATAAATTATTATAACAGTTGCACAAACGAATTATAACACATTCCTAATGATTAAAGTGTTCTCTTTTTATCAATCTCATTCAGAATTTAATTTAAAACATTATATGCCTCTCACCTTGAAAAAAGAAGAAATGGATTTACCTTTTTAGATGCTTGATAATAATGCTTCTAAAAATGTTGGCAAAATTAATGTGGTGAACGATCCACTACAGCGCTAGTTTCTGAAGGTACACAATCGGGGATCAGTCAGTTATGTGAAATGCATCATACACGCATAGGCGCTCACGTATCTTTCGATACATGACTGGTGAGGCAGATTTTTTTTCGCAGTCGGTTGCCCTTTCTTTCTGTAGTAGACCAGTTGCCATCCAAGGCTATAGAACCCGGTCTGTCCTACTATTTACCCATTAGCTGGAGTGGGGGATGCTGAAGACGATTCATACCTTTTCCCAAGGGCACGTAAGTGAATGTAAAAATAGATCCGACTAGAATTCGAACTCTGCTCTCCGATTCCTAAATTCGAGCCGTTACATGATACTTTTCAACAAGTAAGGTCAGATGTGTCAGAAGAGACAATAACTAGTTTTTGTGAGAATAACTTCCACATTCTTTCTTTATTTTAGCTCGGCAAAACACTCACAATAATTCATTTTTATTTCTACGGATTTAGCTAGCTTTCTTTCAATATGTGATTCCATTGTGGATAATATCAATCAGTTATGTGCTATAAATGATCCACGCTTAGGCGATCATGTATCTTCCGACACATGACTGACGAGGCAGATTTTTCTCCCGCAGTAGGTTGCCATTTCTTTCTGCGGTAGGCCAGTTGTCATTCAAGTCTATAGAAGCCGGTCTGTTCTGCTATTTGCCCATAGCTGGGAGGAGAAGAAGAGGATTCATACCTTTCCCAAGGGTCAGTCAGTTATGTGCCATGCGTGATACACGCTTAGACGATAATGTATCTTCCGATACATGACTGATGAGGCAGTTTTTTTTTTCCCGCAGTAGATTTACATTTTTTCTGCGGTAGACCAGTTGCCATCCAAGCCGGTCTGTCCTACTATTTACCCATAGCTGCCGGGAGAAGAACAGGATTCATTTCCCAAGGGTATTAGCACGTAAGTGAATGTAATGGATTTGACTGGAATTCGGAATACAAATCTTGAAGATCAAGGTGGGGATACGAATCTTGAAGATCAAAGTGGTAGAGGACGTCCTTGTGCAATTGACAATAACATCTTATATCCCACGTGAAAGTGCCAGAGAAATATCTCAGATAATGGATGCCAGCATTTCAACCATATCAGACCATCTCTCGAAAATTGGCTAGAAGAAGAAACTCGATAAATGGGCTCCACATGAAGTGAGCTGTAAGTCAAAGAGTTCGAGGTTTTAAAGTTTTTTTTCGATATTGCATCTGCGAAATAAGAATCATCCACTTCTTGACTGAATAATGATTTGTGATGGGAAATGGATCCTTTATGATAATCGTAAACGATCAGCTCAATGGTATGGTCATGACGAAGCACTCAAATAGTTGCCCGAACCGAAATTGCACCAACAAAATCATATGCTGACTTCCTTCTGGTCCGCCACTGGCGTTATCAGTTACAGCATTCTGCGGTCTAACCAGAGAATCACTGCCGAACTTTACTGCCAATAAATGGATGAAATGCACATGCAGATAAGCAAAATGCGACCGGCGCCAGTTAATCTGTAGGATCTCACCGAGTTCTGAGTGTAAAAGTATATTAGAAAAAGACGACATTATTATGAACAATAAATGAAGACGAGATAATGACTGACAATGCATTTAAATTTTTGAAGATCAAAATTGACTGGGAAGCAAGAAGCTAGCGAGACAAATCATTTCACCCCAAGCAAGGCAATAAAGCCACTAATGCTCAAGGGTTTACTGAGTCTGAAAGAATATGAGAAAAAGAAAACTGTACTAAAGAGGGAGAACTATAAAAGAACAGGAATTAAGAAGACAGCTGATAATGATTGACAATGCATTTAAATTTTTGAAGGTCAAAATTGACTGGGAAGCAATAAGTTTGCAATGAAAAGAAAAAAAGACCCAAAAAGAAATAAACATCAACAATCATCCAAGCAAGCAAGCAATAGATTTAAAGGAAATCAAACAGATAAGAAGGCAAAAGAATTCAAAAACTATGAGTTGATGTTTCTACACAAAAGCAAGTTCGGACATGCGAACGAAGTGGGTCTGTCTCGTAGCTAAGATCCGGACTGAGTCATGTCAAAACGCAAGCTGTCCCATTTTATTGTCTAAGAAAAATACCCCAGCATGCATTTTGTATCCTTCCGACTATAAGAGATGGAAGGGGAAAACTTCTGCTATCATTTCCCACCGTTAGGGAAATCAACTAATAATATTGAAGATTCTTCTTTGTACTATATGAAGAATCTCTAAATACATAGCAGGAGCAACAGACATGGTGTGACCAATATCTAATGCATAGAGAAATGGTAGATTTATAAACGCGGAAGGTAAATTCTGGCGAGAAAATGTATATAGCACGATGCAGTGAACTAACTTTCCTAGACGCAGATATTTCCACTTCATTTCTGCGGTAAATGTTAGTCTGAGAAGGCGCTAGAAGTTACACCGTTGGAGGTTATTACCAGGATTCAAACTTTGAATGTTTCTGTTGTTCAGTCTCTCAGTCAAATAGTGCATTTCTCTATTTGTTTCGCTAATAATTCTCATCAACATTCGTCTTTAGCTGATTTAGTTCCTTACCTCCACTCCAAGCTTTGGTCGAGCATCGCAACTCTTTTTTCCTCTAGTGTTAACCGGATCAGTTTTTTTTTTTTTTTCTTTTTTTTTTAACTCCTGCGTAAACTAGACTTAACTCAAATTTTTGAATCCCGTACAAACGAAACTATCTCTTTCTCTTTTATCGCTGCCCTTCTTCTCAGGACTGTATCCTATTATGCAGAATATCTGACCGTATAGAAATCTCTCTCCCCATCTTTCTCTTGCTCTCTCTCACACATACTCTCTCTCTCTCTCTCTCTCTCTCTCTCTATATATATATATATATATATATATATATATATATATATATATATATATATATATATAAAGAGAGAGAGGTTTATCTGCGAGTGTTTGGGGATTTTAATGCTCATCGTATCAAGTGGCTTAATCATTCTAATGTTAATGATGTTGCCGGTAATCAATTTTTTAGTTTTTCTATCACACAGTCTCTCATTCCGTAATAACTGTGATCATTCATCTTTGCCTTATTTTTTTTCTTAGCTCCGCTTCTTACGATGGTCGAACATCGCAATTCTTTTTGGCCCTCGTGTAAACCGGATCGGTTTTTATTTTTTGGAATCCTGCGTAAACATAACTTAACTCAACTTTTTGAGTCCCGTACAAACCAATCTATCTCGTTTTCTTTTATTGCTCCCCTTCTTCTCAGAACTCCATCATATTAGGCAAAGTATCTGACAGCATAGAAATCTCTCTCTCAGACAGACACACGCATACACAGACTCTCTCTCTCTCTCTCTCTCTCTCTCTCTCTCTCTCTCTATCTATCTATCTATCTATCTTTCTATCTCTGTAGATAGATAGATAGATAGATAGATAGATAGATTTTACTGTTTTTAAACTACAATTTTCCATGATTTCCATCGAATGATCATATCTGCTCGAAGCGTATCTAAACGTAGACAAATGACGTCACACACTACGAAATGGACAAAGTCTGACAATTATTTATTAAAATTAATTATTATTTAATATTTTATAAAATATAATTTAATAAAATTAATTATTATTTAAATTTTAATAAAGTAGCTTAAAATAACTGCCGGACTTTGTCCATTTCATAGTGTGTGACGTCATTTGTTTACGTTTAGATACGCTTCGAGCAGATATGATCGTTCGAGGGACATCCTCGAAAACTGTAGTTTAAAAGCTGTAAAATCTTTCTTGCTAACCAGACGCTCCTCTGTAGCTAAACTGGTATAGCACGTCAGGAGATAGATAGATAGATAGATAGATAGATAGATAGATAGATAGATAGATAGATAGATAGATAGATAGATCAACATGCATCTGGTAGCATCTTTTTGTTTGGTGATTTCATATGCCAAGTGGCTTAATCATCCTAATGTTAATGATGTTACCAGTGATCAAAATTTCAGTTTTTTCCGTCGCTCAATCTCTCAGTCAAATAGTAGATCCCTCTACATGTTTCCCTAATAAATCCCATCAACATGATTCTTTACTTGAACTGTTCCTCACACCCTCTCCTGGATTTACAGTTTGTTCTATGGTTGAATCCTGAACTGCATAAATCAGCGCTTCTATTTCTGGTATCAAATCACTCTTTTTCCACTAACCATTTTTGTAAGAAAAAAAATACTAAGATCACACACATTTTACATCGATAAAGCCGTTCGTAACGTGTGCGCTGTAGTTATGAGTACACTTTTTAGTATTTCTTTAAGACGTGCTGTCAGGAATCCCTTCAATGTGTCGGAACTTTTCTAATCAAACCACAGACTCCAAATACAACTGGAATTTTTTGTCATTATATGCCACATTTTTTTAGATTTCCACTTCAAGATCCTTGTGTTGATATTTTTTGAAGATCTTCAAAGATATATTACAATCTGCAGGGACATGTTTGATGTTTGGTCAATTAGCTTTGATTGTCATGGCTGTGTGTCTTGTAAAGTCTCATAAAATTGTTACAGGTCCGATCTCTGTCACCGAATCTGGGTGATATTCATACCAGTTTTCGGCAGTTTCCTTTCGGTAAAAGTTGCAGATTTTCCAGTGCAGATATTAGCCCACTCTATCATGCAGAGTTTTATATACAAAGGGTACTAACACCGTGCAACCTGATACAAGATGGTCAATTGTTTCTGGATATTTATCACAGAATTTGCATTTCGGGTTAAGAATTTTTCAGTATGTGTGCTAGTTGGCAAGAATTGGTCTTGTTCAGTAACAATAAAACCTTCTGTTTCAGCTTTTAAGTATTATTATTATTATTATTATTATTATTATTGATTTCGAGTTGCTGTTTGAGATAATCATTTGCCAAATCTTTAAACTGAGGCCTACAGTAAATTAAGTTTTTTCTTTGTATGTTATTGACACATGGATAGAAGTGTTGGTTGAGTGATCCAAAAAGTGACTTGATCCAAAGAGTTGTGAGTTCAATACATGGCCACAACAGAGGGAACAAAATCCTGGATAGTTGAGTTACTAAAGTGTATTAACTGATATGCAAAAAGAAAGCATGGCACAAGGAATTAGAACAATCTACCCCCGTGGACTAAATAAAGGGTTCGGTTCGAAATTTCAACCTATATCACCTGAAGATGACCGGGGCGTACAACGGCCGAAACGACGTGAATATGAGGAGAAACATGAGGACAACGGTCTAAACGATATATGTGAGCAGTTCTCATTGAATCAATTTAAATGTATTACAGATAAACGCAGATTATTATTTTGTCCTAGTGTAAGTTTTTGAATACACCAGGTAAATTGTTATCAAGGACCACAAGACAAACAACATTTTACTTAAAATATGAGCCGATTTTTCAATTACGATTTTTTTAGTTGTTGTTGCTATTGTTGTTATTATTACAAATCCCGATTTTTAAGATCATTATTACTGGGGGAAAAAAAACATTAACGGCTTTTTTTTTCTTCGGAAGTAATAGAAAGTGATCTTTTCTTATTATTTAAGCAGTACTCATTATTACAATCGCCATGTATTTCCGATAAATATAGATTATTATTATTATTATTATTATTCACTTAAGAAAAGAGCGCGATTTAATAAAAGAAAAAGCAAAGAAAAAAACAGTGTTTGACAATGTTAAGCAATATTTCGACAGTACAGGGTGCGATGGGTAAATTGTAGCCATTTTATATTTTTAATTTTGCACATGCGCGTTTTTTGTTATTGATTTTGTCGACTACACAATATAGTAGGGTCAGCTGGACACTGAAAAGAAATTGAAAGCAATTTGAAAACGGAATGTTGTACTGCTTGGCATACGCGCCGGAAGCTTCAATACTAACATTTCAGAATTGTCACTCTCTGTAGAAATCGTGATTGTACTGATTTCCATTTAATATACAGATATGCATTATTATTATTATTATTATTGTTATTATTATTATTATTATTATTTATTGTTGTTGTTGTTTTTTTGGGGGGGGGTTTGCTACACCTGAAAGTGGTTTTTAGTTCCTCCTTTGCCAGATGAGATTTATATCTATCTTACATATCTATAAGTCTACCATCCTTCTATGTTTAAAATATTACTGCCACATACGGTCCGGTGTACCTGCTATTTACCTAAAGTTCCTTGATAATATCCAAAGAAAAAACAGCAACATTATTGGTCCTGATCTGGCGGCTCGGCTTAAGTCACTTTCCTACTGCCGTAAGGGTGCCTCCCTGTGTCTTTTCTATAAATACTTTCTTGGCAATTGTTCGGATGAGCTCTTCGCTTTGTCTTCGTCCTTTCCCCAATCCCCTTTTCGGCCTTGTGCCATATTTCTGTAGATAACAGAATAAATATTGCTCTTCGCTTTGGTATAGTTTTGTTTTCATTTTGTAAATACTCATTGAGGCTACTTTTTATGTTGTTGTTTTATTCCCCTCTCCCAACAGACAATGAATTGTACATGTGGAGACGAGTTAGGATTTTCATAGAGACAATGAGGTATTACGGTGGATGTAGTAAGAAAGGTAAGTAAGAATGCGTTGTTTTGATGTTAGGAATATTGTGGTATGTTTAGGTCAGTTTTTGTGGCTAGCTAAGTTTAAAGTTAAGACAGAAGAAGACAGTCTTTTGACCATTCCCCATTTCGGCCTTGTGCCACATTTTCTGTACATAGCAGAAATAAATATCGCTCTTCGCTAGAGATTTTGAATTTAAGCGCAGTACTAGATTGGCATCGAGTTCTCATCAAATTGCAGTTGAGACGGCTAGATGCAGCCGTAAATTCATTGCTAACAGTTTGTTCTCTCACACTCCTCGCTCTATGCTTTCCAGCCAACTGTAATCTTCAAAAGTTTAAATGCAGTGTCAATTGTTATTTCCTGGGTCGGTATTATCTCACTGGTACAATATGTAATAAATCCGTTCATAAAATAACCGTCGAAATTTGTACGACTTTCATGTTAAATTAGTCTTTGCAATCCTAATTCGCCGTTGCTAGGTAACATTATTCAGTCACTTTTAGTCAATCAGATAAAAGATGAAGGAAAGAGAACAAAAAATTAATAGAAATGCAATCCTGTTTACCTGTGCATTATATCTTTTTATGCAGTTTTTATTTTTATTTTTTTACAATTGGATAAATATTTTTATTTGTTTTGGTTCCATCATTTTTATCCTACAATCTTTAGATTTATAAAAGAAAATGAGATACAGATAAAAAAACAAAAACATTCTTACATTATTTATCTAAATAGTACCGTAGAAAAACAAAAAATAAAGAATCCATTTTTTTTATTCATACAGCATCCACTTCAATGCTTTAACATCAGCAGTTGCTGTACATCGACCTGAGGTTAAAAAAGTGGGTTGCTTCGTCAATCTGGGGCTTATATGCCACAGTAAACAACGTTTATTTAAAAAAAAATGAGTTGGTTCTTCATGGTGTTAAATACAAGAAGTAAATCTAGCATACAATTACTTCTGAGTACTGAATTTTCTCCTTACTGAGCGTCCATACTTCTGTAACCTAGGAAAGGTTACTGAATAGAATAATCACACGAAGGTTGGTAATGAACGATAATACTTAGGACAAGAACAACACATTTAAGATTCTCCAGTGGCACGTAGAAGTAAACTGCTAGAAGTGAATCAAGTAAATTCCATAATGAATCTCCAACTGCGTGATATCTACCAACCGCCCACGCGGTCAGATTTAAAGCCCTAATTTAATGTGGGGTATCCGAACCCGTAGGCTCAGCCAAAAATTCCCCGTAGACCCCGTATAAAATGGGTCGGGTAGCTGTTTCTCGAGACGAGACGAGACGAGACGAGACGAGACTCTGACCTTCGACATAGCCTCGTCTCGGGATCCTCTCTACCCGGGGACAGAGAGTTTCATCAACACAGCTGGAGGCGAATCTCTAACTGCAGGATATCTACCAACCTCCCCACGCGGTCAGATGTGGCACAAAGCCGAATTTAATGTGGGGTATCCGAGCCCGTAGGCTCGGCCAAAAATTCCCGTTAGTCACCGTATAAAACGGGGTCGGATAGCTATTTCCCGAGACGAGACTCTGCCCTTTAACAGAGGGATCTTCTCTGTACGGAGGCACAGAATTTTACTAGCACAGCTGGAGACGAATCTCCAACTGCAGACCAATATACAGTATTTATAATTGTATTTGTCGGAATTATCAACCGTACAAGATTTATAAACTTGGGTACTGGCGGAAAGGGAGTATAGAATTGGTCAATGAAAATGTAATCTCTGAACTGTGTTCAATCTCTGGCTGAGGTAGTATGTGCTCCGTATTTTATTTTATTACTAATGTTCACCTACAACATCGCTCAAGAGCCACTCAGTAGATTGTTGCGGATTAAAAGTTTGTTATACGAATGTAATAGTAGAAAGGGAAGCTAATGAGCATGTGGAGGATAGATAACGATTGACCCTTGACTTGAAAAGGTTAAGATTGGAGCTAGCAGAGAAAAATTCACGCTTAAGCCATCCACAAAGCAGTAGCTCTTGGCAAAACGATGGCTGATCAGGACATCCTCCTTACAAATAGAATACGCGGGCAAGAAGGATGGTTCGATTCCGTGGATGGGTCTTAGCTGTAAAGGTCTGAACTGTTCGAACTAAAGAATTGAGCTCATCAGATCTTTCACCCTGGAAATAGTGACAGAGTAGAGATAAGCTTGCTACGTTGCATCTCTGAGAAACGGGGTTTAGTCTGGGAAATAAATCACGTAAATGACCATGAGCTCTCTCAAGGTTGAAAAGTTAGGATTGTGTAGCTCCAGCCTCGAGCGTTCCGTTTTTCGTCCACTTGATTTCTCAGTAGGTCAAGTCATAGATTACTCTCTACTTCTAGAACTATACAACCCAATAGAAATTATTGCATGTTACTTAGAAACGACATGGTTACGGATAAGTTGCCATTATTATCCCAAGATCTGTGAATGGTAGCTCCACGATTTACTAAGTCATGGAACAATTTAATTTGACTTGTAGATTAGCCATACTGAACCATGAACTGAGAGGCAGTTAAAACGAATTCTTTTGTTCTCTCCGATTTCTTTGAATTCCAGCATCGTATATTTGATGGTGTGCCATTGAAAAGGATGTGCGAGTGGCGTAACGGTTATCGGCGCTGAAATGGAATCAACAAAACGAATACAAAATTCGGCCAATTCTGTTGCATTTACTCCCTCATTAATCTGCTTGAGAAATGAATGGATCTGTTTATAGGAAGCACTTCAGATATGTGTTAAATAGAAAGGTAACAGTGATCTCGCTAACCTTGTAGGATAGCCAGTCTAGGAGAAGAATTAATCTGAATTCAAAATCGCGAAGAAGATCAAGCATGTGAGTTTCAGCTTATGACATCTCTAATTATTACAAATATTGATCATAGCATGTTTTAAGAAGTTTCAATTATGCAAAGTGCGGGAATTTAAACGTGCTACTAAGTTGGCATCTCGGTCCCACCTTTTCACTGTCGAAGCGACTAGATATAGCCGTCCCTTCTACTCCAACGGCTACTTATCTCGCACTTCCCGACAGTGGAACTCCCTTCCTCTTACTTGCTTCCCTGAATAAAGTAGAGTAATTTAAGTTTAAGGGCTAAAAAAAGAAACATCGCATAAATAATAAATAGTCACACAGGTTGTTAGAAATATGTCATAATTTGGCAAGACCAGTGGGCAGTCACAGGTTCCGCAAAGAAGAAAGATTAAAAGAGAAAATGTGACGAAATCTTTTCATTTTTCTTTGAATTAAATAATCAGGAACAAGCAAGAAGGCGAGATTTCCGGATAAGAAATGGAGTTCGTTCCGCTGGCCTTTTCTTTTTTAGTGACGATTTTCGTTTTAAAAATGAAATTCTCCAAATGCTGGCCTTCCTTTTACCCTATTGTAGACGATTACTAAAATGTTCCATCACCCGGAAGTTCGATCACTTTGAGGTCTTCCAGGTGGCTTTCTTCTAAGCGTTGAACCCGAGACCCTGAAATTTTCAATCGTGTGGAAGACCAAAAAAATAATTGCTGGAGTAGGGAAGTTCTCCCACTAGCTTTGTCCTCCCACCTCCATTGCTGACAAGGGGTCAGCAACATTTCCCTGCTGAAGACAATAAAATTTTGTTGAAACAAAACCCACGACATGTGTCAGTAGCGATTACAGGCAAATCATCCGTTTAATGAAAATATGACTTTTGATTTTCAGGAAGAATTCGAGACAGTGCGACTTTGGAGTATTGACATGAAGACTGCGGAGCCACATAGTTCGGCTAAACACCAGAGTGAGCCACAGAGTATGACGGTTTTCTAAGCCTAGGTTAGAAGTGGTAAAAGCCCGAAAATATGAGGAGCAAAACACAGAGTATGGTGGTTTTTTAAGTGTAGCTTAGATGTGGCACAAGCCCTAAAATATGGGAATCGATACACAGGTTATGTAACAACGGTCCTACGTTCATTGTGCTCTTCGTCCCATCATCAGAAAAGTGTTCGTTTCTGGTTTGTCGCTAACGAAGAAATGAGTAGGCGTGTGAGCAAGCGATTTTTGCGATGCTTCCTTAGACGCCCAGACAACAACAGCTGAACCCTTTTACTCTATATCATTAATCAGGCTCCACTCAAAACGTAAAATTGTGAATAAAAGTAATCGCGAATCCTGTGACCCATCAGGGTCGTAGGGGCACCATCCATACTGCAGCCACAGTGGAAGTGGTGTTTCTTTTGCAAGACATGCCGACAGAGCCCAACCCACTCCAGGCCGGTTTTGAATTCAGAGTTACCTTATCCTAGACCGGTTACCACCCAAGACTGTATAACCCAATCTGTCCTGCTATTTACCCATAGCTTGGGTGGGAAGGATGGTATTAGCACGTAAGTGAATGTAATGGATCCGACTGGAACTCGGCTCTGCGATTCCTCAATCCGAGCCGCTATCCATTACTCTGCCGTGCCTCCTGTAATCAGCACTACTGTAATGGTTACCTTTCCTGAATTGCACAAATACAGACAGGCAGGAGTAAATATCCAGCTTCCTGTTTGTGTTTCATGATAAAGTAAATAGCAATGATGAGGTTCGTCGTTTTCATACAGGAAACATTCGGCATTAGTTGACCAAAGTGAGTCTTACGTCTGGTTGAAATTTATAAAATCATTCCTTTAAAAACGTTTTTGAGTAAAATAGGTTTCACAACATCACTGCTATTGCTCTTTAGCGTATTGATGGGGGAGGGGGATCTTCTTCTTAACCTTTTGTTTGAAGTTGTATGAAAAATCAACATCTTGCTTATATCATTATCTTCATTTCTAGTTACAGATGCTACCAATCTTAGTTGTTGCTGCTGTTGAAAATCCTTAAGTGATGAGGTTTCTTTTATTTGTTATTCTTTGTGATCAAGTCTACGAGAACTAATGAACGACAGCCGATCCAAGAGCTACAGATAATTTTAATCAATATTTACTTTAAGCGGTTGTATATTAGCTAATAGTTTGTATATTTCTGAACAAACTGGGTGCCATGAATGGCCTCCATATGAAAGTTTAGATCGGACGAGACTATTTAATAAAATGAATTAACTTCTCAGGTTAATGTTTTGCTTTTAAAGCATCTTACGTATAGTATCGTATGTAAATTAGATAGACAAGTATAAATAGAGAACAAGTGGCGAACATAGGGGTTATGCCTAGCAACCCGGTTGCTGTTCAATTTCCTTATAATTGATCCATATACCAACGTATTTGAAGTGTTCAGCATTGATTCTACATTCTAAATATTTATGACAGGTTCAGGGTGCATTTATTTACAAAAATAATTTGCTGGTAATATTATTTTCAATATTTATTACTGTTTTTTTTCTTTGCAAAAATGTTTTATTGGTATTTTTTTTTTTCAAGAATGTATTGCTGGTAATATTTTTTCTTTCAAAAATGTTTTTCTGGTAATTTTTAAAAAAAAATGTATTGCTGGTAATATTTCTTTTTCAAAAATGTATTGCTGGTAATATTTTATTTTTCCAAATTGTATTGCTGGTAATATTTTCCTTTAAAAAATGTAATGCTGGTAATTTTTTTTCAACAATGTATTGTTGGCAATATTTTTTTCAAAACTATATTGCTAATAATATGTTTTTCTTTTTTTTTCAAAAATATATTGCTGAAATGTGTATTGCTGATATTATTTTTTTTAAATATAATGCTGGTAATTTTTATTTTTGAAAAATATATCTCTGGTAATATTTTTTTTCAAAAATGTATTGCTGGTATTTTTACTATAAAAAGATATTTTTATACTTTCATAATGTTTTGACTCCGTTTAGGGGTTCACATTTGGCCTAAAGCTAGGAATCTAACAGATGCTACCAGCCATCGTCAAGGTGGACCTGGGAACAACAGCGTGGTGCCTCGTTCCTCAAACAATCCAGATCAGGGGCCTTGATGCCGCATGTAGTTTATCGTCATACCCAGGACATTTAATCAGTAAATCATTATGATTACCAAAACATTCTTACAATCTAAAAATATATTCTAGCATTAAATAACTTGCAAACGGTGGATAATGCATAAACAAAAACAAATCAATCAACTCTGCAATGACAATATCCGTCAACTAGGCAAACAAAATATAGATGCATTTATAATTATTTCTTTTTAAATGAAAATAAACACAATGGAATATAGCTCATCGTTTGAATTACACAGTTACTTACAAAAATGAAATTCAATACCACCAAAAACAGAAGGAGCAACAATAAACTAAACGAAACCCGACGCTCATTTAAAAAAAAAAAGGTTTTCACGACCTTGAAATGAATGCTGCCAATTGACCAAGTCACGAGTCAAGTCTCGCGAGATTCCCGGATTTTCTTCTGACCAATAACGCTTTACGCTGTTGTTATTTTTCCGGGCTCCTTTTGATGTTGCTGAGATAAGCACACGGTAAGCTTGTGGTTTTACTTAGCAACGCTGGTGACGTCAAAGGTTGCTAAGCAACCTAAATGAGCAATGGTTAGAGAGATCGGAGAGAAGAAAGAGGATCTGAGTCCGCTTCCATTCGGCATCTTACAAGAAACCATTGTGTTATCGGTGACGTCAGTAGTTGATTAGGTGTAATGGCATTAGATGTGACATCACTTGAATATCTTTTTCGCTAAACTGATTAAGTAGCAATGGTATGTTGCCCTCTCCTAAAATCTGTCAGACGAAGAACATAAAAACTGGAGAAGTGGAAGAAGAGAAAGGAAAAAGGAAAGATGGAAATAATTAAAAAGAAGACGAGAATATATTAGTGATGGTGTGGATGAGGAATCGAGTTGGGAGAAGTGCAGTTGAAAGAGATGAAACATTCTACGAGAATAGTGAGAGGAGTTGGGCTGGAGAAGAAGAAGAAGAAGAAGAAGAAGAAGAAGAAGAAGAAGAAGAAGAAGAAGAACATCAACAACAACAACAACAGCAGCAGCAGCAAAGAAAGAAAGAAAGAAAGAAAGAAAGAAAGAAAGAAAGAAAGAAAGAAAGAAAGAAAGAAGTTAAGCGAAGGAGGGAATCAAGAGAATAATGAAGAAGAAAGGAAAAAGAACAAAAAGAAAACGAAAGAAAGAAAGAAAGAAAGAAAGAAAGAAAGAAAGAAAGAAAGAAAGAAAGAAGTTAAGCGAAGGAGGGGATCAAGAGAAAAATAAAGAATAATGAGCAAATGGAAGTGGAAGTGAAGAAGTGTACAAAGGAAAAAGGGAAATCTTGGGTAATGAGAGGGAAATTTAAAAGAAGAAGAAGAAGAAGAAGAAGAAGAAGAAGAAGAAGAAGAAGAGAGTGCGGTTCAAGAGAAAAGCATGACGAATAAGGAAAGGGGCCAGAAGAGAGAAGGAAAAAAAACAGAAAAATTTAACGAGAAAAATACTGGGATCACGAAAAAGCCCCAACGAATTAAAGTATTTTCACGGCTGGGATAATAAATTTAATAGTTTAAATAATAAGTACCTGAAAATAAGTGATGAGATTCATTAAATAGAAAATTATCAGTGTGAAACTAAAAGGGCTTAAATGCATTTTCTTAAATTAGAATAAACACCTTGACCTTTAAAATTCATAATAAAAATACACACACACACATATATATATATATTAAATTGTAACCTAACTTTTCCAAAAGTCTTAGTATCAGGATAATGTCTATCTCATACAGAGCAGTGTACTCATTTTGATATTGGAAAAAACATGCAAAAATATCATATTAGTCAGATTTAGAACCACGCGGTCGGTTTTATTTTACACTGATTCGAACTCTTGTCCTATGTCTTCTATAATGTTTATCATAGTCGATAACTATCTCGGATTGAGGGCTTGAGTGTGCTGGCCAAATTGTTGATCACGCTAGATAATACACTCTTTCCCAGAAACTATAACTTAGTTCTGCTCAGCATAGTTGAAATATAAACCACATGTGGGCTCTATGCGTGTTGAACAAACACAAATGTGCCTGAGCAAGCGTCTGCAATAGGGATTGGCTAGCCGCCCTAGTAGACGGGTATCCTCGAATACGAGTGGCAAGCTATACATAACTATCTAAGAACCTTGAACAGAATTATTTTTACAAATGTTCTCATTTTGCTGTTTATCATAGGAGACATTACAAATTAATTAATCCTTCTTGGCCATTGTGATGCCATGACTGCTAGTTTCACTCAACGGGGTACAAAAGAACAACAATCACGTAAAATGCATACACTTACCCAACGCTTATAACCATTAAACAAGTGACCAGTAGCCTAACCTTGATATATTTGTGAAAGATATTAGAATAATCAAGAACCTATACTGGCAGCAAACGGCCTGCATACGGATAGAAAATGAGTTCAGCAGATATACAAAAATAGAAAGTGGCATAAGGCAAGGGTGTGCCTTCTCACCTGACTTATTCAAATTATACAGCGAGGATTTAGCATTGGCGGCCACAATCTTAACAACATAAGATACGCAGATGGCACAGTACTGATAGCAGACACAGAAAATAAATTACAAAATCCCCTACAGAAGGTAGCGAAGGATGGCGTGAAGAAGGGACTAAGGCATAATGCATGATCATCGGTAAAAGGATGAGCCCGAAATGTGATTTACAGGTCAATGAAACAAAAATCAAGCAGATGCGGAAGTTTAAATATCTGGGAAGTGTTTTGACGGAGGACGGTAAGTACGACGCTGAGATCCGAAGACTTTTTGGGATAGCCAAAGACGCATTCCAAAAGCTAGGCAGAGTATTACGAGACAAGAGGATTTCTTTGGTAACAAAGAAAAGAGTACTGAATTGCTACGTGATATCTGTCCTTCTTTACGGCAGCGAATTTTGGACGGTCTCCATAAAGATGAAGAAGAGACTCGAGGTAACGGAGGTATGGTTCTACAGAAGGATGCTAAGGATATCATGGAAAATCATCGTGAGCAATGATGAAGTTTTGGAGAGGATGTAAACAAGGAGAAAGCTTATACTTAACATGAGGAAGAGGGAAATGAAATTTCTGTGAGCCATGATCGCCTACGTCCTGAAGGGACATGGCACATGAAAACAAAGAAAAACATATGATGCCCAATTCTATACTAGACTGACTGACATATGTATTGATTCTTACATCACTGTATTCGACAAAGGCGATTTCCATTAGTGTTACTTAATTCAATTTAAGCGTTGCACATGATTAATCATATATGTCTTCATAGTCCCGTTTTTGGGGTGCAATTTTATGCTAAACTGACTGAAACTTTTATTTGAGCCTAATACGCACTGTTTCTTTTACTTGCTTTATTATACGGTTATTATATTAATTTTACTTTTTTCTAGAGTAACTAGGGATACCCAATTGTTTCATCACATATGATCAGTTATTCCTGATTTCATAGTGTCTGACTTTTCCGCCCTCGTTTTTAGATGGAGACTGGTATTGACTTAATTCTCTTTGTCACAACTGAATGAAATGCTATATGTACAACTATAGATTATGTCCTCATATGCTTGGAGTCAAGTATTGGTCAGGTAATTTCTAAAGATCGAAGTGCTTTTGAATCTCGCCCTGATGCTGTGTGAACCGTAGAAATACAGATAGAAAGGGCAATTGAAGGGATGGTGAATAGTATGGCTGAAAGGAAATACAGATAAACAAAAGCCAAAACATACAAATAGAGAATGAACGGCAAGAGAAGAGCTTTTGTGTATGAAAAAAAAAGCAAGTCTTATCAAATGCAGATTAATGAGGTCAAATGTTAGAGTTCGGTTCTGGGTTATCGGCGGCCAGGAAAAAAAGATAAAGTCGTCTCCCTGTAAATAACAACAGGACCTAAAAGGCAATCATAAACGTCTCTATCAAGAAAATAACCAGATATTACCCACATAGGTCTGCAGTACAAGACCTATTCATAGACAAGGACCAATACGTTCATTCCCTTATCCTACACTATATTGGACAACAAGGGGGCGGGATCACTATCTTCACATACACAGATAAATAGATAAATTCACACACACATATACACACACAGACACACACACGTACACACACACATATATATATAGGTATAAATGTGGATATGAAACAAATAATTAGGTTATATGTATATATGTGCGTTAACGTGCATTCGCAGGTAAACGAAATAATTATTTACTTAATATAATGTGTAAACAAAACAGTCCTCAATGTGGTTAGACAGAGATAAGATGTTTATATTAATAAATATACATATATCTACGTACAAAGTACTACTTAAAGTTTCGTGGTTCTACCAACTCATCAGGCACGAACTATTTGAACTTCTAAAGTAGGTATACGTATATATATATATATATATATATATATATATATATATATATATATATATAGACATTTGGGCCACTAACAAACAAAAAAGAGAATGTCTAATATCGGGAATATTTAACATCGAAAAACATGAGAAAAATTAATTCTTCTTAATAATATGTGGAAATATCCACTCTTTGCCTGATGAAGGTCGCAAGACCGGAAACGTGTGTAGCAAAATTATGGAAAATGAAGCATAACAGATTTTTTTAAAAAAATCCACATTACAAACAAAAACGTTTGCGGTTTCTCTCTTCTTTTTATTATATACACTTTTCTCTCGTTGGAACAACTATAACCTCTACCCTTTATATACAGGGCTTGGACAAAATAATTGAAACAGTTGCAAAATCCACTCCTATATTTCAAAGACCTATTATATTAAGAACTTTTACTAAAACTTCGTAACTGCAAGTAATATCTATTGTAAATACGTTTATTTATATAATTTACTGTCTTTGTCTTATTTATTTTTAGAATTTAGTAAAATTTAAGCTAAATGCGTGACCTCTCCGAGTTCGCAAAAGAGAAAATTATTGGAGCTCGTATGGCAGGAGCCTCGATCACTAAGGTTACTGAATTGTTTGGTTTTTCAAGAGCTACAATATCAAGAACACTGATGCAATTTGTGAAACAGGGCAAGGCATCTAGCAACTGTATCAATTCGGGCCGGACTTGTAAACTTACTGACAGGGACTGAGGTGCATTGAAACGCAATGTGGCAAAAAATCATCGGACAAATGCAGCCAAAGTGACTGCTGAGTTGAATAACCATCTGAACAGTTCAGTTTCTACTAAAACTGTTCACCGTGAGCTCCATAAGGCTGCATATCATGGAAGAGCCGCTGTGAGGAAACCTCTTCTCTCCACTCACAACATTCAAAAGAGGTTGAAGTGGTGCAGAGATCACAATGCCTGGTCTGCAGACCAATGGAAGCAAGTCATATTCTCAAACAAGTTCAGTTTTTCTCTTTTCCCAACTTCAGGGCGAGTTTATGTGTGGAGGCAGCCCAAAGAAGCTTCCAACCCTGACTGCCTTCTTCCAACAGTGAAGCATGGAGGTGGATCAGTGATAGTTTGGACCTCCATATCATGGAAATGTCTCAGTCCAATAGTTGCCCTGCATGTTACAATCAACAGCAACGATTACCTGAACATTTTGGAAGATCATGTTCATCCATTGGCCAAGACTTTATTCTCTGATGGTAACTGCATCTTCCAAGACGATAATGCTCCAATACATGCCGCTCGAGTGGTTAAGAATTGGTATAAAGAGCATGAAAGTGAGCTAGAACAAATGGAGTGGCCTCCCCAATCTCAAGATATCAATATTATTGAACATTTGTGGCGCATTTTGGAGCAACAAGTTAGGAGCCGCTATCCTCCACCGTCGTGTCGTAAAGAGCTGGAGAAGGTTTTAATGGAAGAATGACAGAAAATTCCTCGGGATGAAGTCAGAAAGCTGTATGATTCCATTCCTAGACGTATTAAAGTTGTCTGTGAGGCTAAAGGAGGACCAACTCCATATTAAATAAATTTTCTTTGAATTTAACAAGTGTTCCAATTATTTTGTCCAACCCTTGTACATATATATATATATATATATATATATATATATGGTGTATTTCGGCAGCAAGAATTCCCTCAAACATGTTTTGTTAAATAATATGGATTTGGATGTTTTGATTTCTCTTTCTATGAGAGAACGTAGAAATTTAGTGTCCTTGTTTGCTACAGTTTCGTATAATTTTAAAAGTTTCGGCAGCAATTTGAGAGTATTAGTGAATACACACACACAGACACACGTATATATATATATATATATATATATATATATATACATATATATATATATATATATATATATATATATATATATATATATATATATATATGTGTGTGTGTGTGTGTTAGTGAATATACATAATATCCAACGCAAATAGTACGACCTGGAGTTTCAGGCAGTTTTTTAGGTGCAAATATCTTCAAATATTTGCACCTGAAAATTGCATTATTCACATGAAACTCCGAGTCGTGCTATAGACTTTGTATATTATGTATATTCTATAATATGTTTTAAGTAATTCACCCCAAGCAGAGCAGGAGTGTCACTAGCACGGAAGGGTTTACAGACGATTGAGAACAAGAGTAAAGAGACATGAGTGAGAAAAGGATACAGAGAAGGCCGGGGAGCAAGATCAAGGTCTCAGAAGATGTCGATTGATATTACACTTGAATATTTGAAAATTATAGTTATCAGGGAAGCAAAGAAGAAGAAAGTTTCATTGTCGGGAAGTACAAGATAAGAAGCTTGGAGTAGAAGAGACGGTTACATTTAACCGTTTTGACAGTGAATTGGTGGGACCAAGATGCCAGTCTGGTAGCTTGCTTAAATTCATGCAGTCTGGGAACCAACGAAAGTAGCTCGTCGGAACAGTTGTCGTGAAAATACTTGTAGATGAGACAAAGGAAACGCACGGCACGTCTGTGAGAAAGCGACTGTAGACGAGATGCCAGATCAGAACCTATCACATTGCATATTCGTCACTGTGTGTTTGATCAAGGCCAATTTCTCTCTTAGAGTCACTGTGTGTTTGATCAAGAAAAGCATTGCTAACTGGCCGCTTCATTTATCTCTACGCATCTTCTTTGCAAAACTAAACGGGTTAGAGATGAAGGCTAGTTGCAATTTTTCTTCATTATTGGCCCTTTAAAACTGTTTCTTTACGGTTATTATATATCTAGTCTGATCTTATACATTTGAGATTCCCTACAGCCCTTATTGTAGGGATTGTTCCTCGCTTGACTTCAACATAGACAAATCTTTCTGACGCAAAAATTGTGATGATCGTTGTTAATGTTTGTAAACGCTTGCCTTCGTCTTCTTTTGGCGTAGATTGTAAGATTTTGTTTACATCAAATTTCAGCCATTTCCCGTTGGCTTTTGCTGAGGGCATTTAATTCTTCAGCTACTAAGGACTGAGGAACATATGCAAGGAGGTAATGAACAATGTGGAGTGACTCCTGGCTATATCCCTCCTATTTCTCATCAGGATAAGATCATGTTCATTGCATCTGATTCTCCTTCTCCAAATATTTCATTCTGGGCTAGTGGATATTAAGAGCATGGCGATTCTTTCATTCTTTACCACAGATACATTTCGATCTCACAGTCCTTTGAATGTTCTGTGCCGAAATCAAAAATTCCTTCCTGATAGAGATTTCTTTCTCACCACACCCCCTCTCGGATCCCCTAAGGGTGTAAATTCATTTTTTTGACTAGTAGCTTTTTCGGAAGAAGCTATTTGGGATGCTGATCCAAATAACCCATTTAGTCGTCTGTCTCTCCAGTCGATGCTAGAACTCTTCCCTGGTTGTCATTTGGTCTGTTTCCAAATTTCACTTACAAATTCAGAACTATACACTCCAGATCAAAAATTTAAGACCACTTGAAATTTTTTTTTTAAAAAGACTGTTTTTCATGGAAAAAAATGTAAACATTTCTTACTTGAGTTTACTAATTTTATAATCTAAAATGTTATAATCCGAACATTTTATTTAGAAATTGACATTTTTAGAAAATGAGGCGTTTTACACTTGATAAATATTATAAAAGCAGGGGTATAAATTGTAAGATCTAGGTTAATTCCAATGTTTTTAGTTCAGTTAGAGAGTAGCAGTCTCCGCATAAACGTGTCACTATGCCTAAAGCAAGAAAACCTACCGAAGTTGAGGGTGCTCGAATTCTAGATTTCCATAATCAAGGTTTGTCACAGCGGGCGATCGCAGCTTAGGTAAATCGCAGTAAAACTGTGATTTGTAACTTTCTAAAGGACAGTACGAATTATGGAAACGCAAAGTCTACTAGTAAGCCCTCAAAAGATTCTCTGGCATTGAGTAGGAGAATAAGACGAGTTGTTGTGAAAGCCAGTAGACATTCTTCTAGTCAAATTAAGGCAGCCACAGATGCTGATTGCAGTCCAGTAACCATCAGACGACACTTACGACAAAAAGGCATGGCAAATAAAAAACGCAAAAAAATTCCTCAGCTGATTCCACGTCACAAAGGGAACCGTTTAAGGTTTGGTCATGAATACCAAACATGGGACATTGAGAAGTGGAAGGAAGTCCTGTTTTCTGATGAGAAAAAATTCAATCTAGATGATCCTGATGGCTTCCAACGATATTGGCATAACAAAAACATGCTTCCTGAAATTTTCTTCACACGTCATAGTGGTGGAGGGTCCCTAATGTTATGGGGTGTCTTTTCTTACAGAGAGACGATGGTGCTCCAGGTGGTGCAGGGTCGACAGACAGTGTCTGATTACGTTAGCATGCTACAAAAAGCATCGTTGGTGACGGAGGGTCATCGTTTGTGTGGGGATGGATGGTTATTCCAACAGGATAATGCTTCAATCCTCGCTGCATGCCGGACATTGACCTTTCTACAAGAAAATGGGGTCCATCTCTTGAGACATCCTGCATGCTCACCGGACTTGAACCCAATTGAAAATGTTTGGGGTGGATGGCAAGAGATGTTTATCGAAATGGCAAACAATATTCAACAAAAAATTAACTTCGTGAAGCTATCTTCAAAAGCTGGAGCAATATCCCTTGCAGCTTAATGGAAACACTAATTTCTAGCAAGCCTCAATGAAGTTTTGAAGTCATCAAAACCAGGGGAGGTAGAACTCATTATCTAATTTGGTTGTTGAATGTTTTCGTACACTTTTTGTACAATTTCGTAGAATTTTTGTCTCTGGCCTTATAATTTTGAACAAGTATAAAACGCCTAATTTTATAAAACATGTCAATTTCTCGATAAAATGTTCGGATTATAACTTTTTTTCCTACATAACCTTTTAAATTATAAAATTAGTAACCTTAAATAAGAAATGTTTAAAAATTTTCCAAGAAAAACAGTCTTTTTAAAAAAATTTTTAATCAGGAGTGTATGTTCAGAAATACATGTGTAAGATGATCGCAGTCCCCCCCCCATCTGTGATGTTGCCCTGGGATCCTTGGAGTTTTCGGGTTTATTCAATATCAAACTTCTTCACTCAACTTACCCTTCCAAAGGTGACCAAATGACAACGTTTGACGGCGCCACGAGTCGTGTGAAAATATCAATCGCAGAATGCAAATGTTTTTAAAAGAGATTTTGGAACCCTGAAAAACCGCAAATCAACTTTCGTCCAACCAAATTCGTCCGCAGGCATAAAGACAAAATAACATTGCAAAAATAGCTTGAAGTAAATCATTTTAGTGCCGTCGATTGGCTATTGAAATGATCTGTGCATAGTGGGTTCCTAGAACATTAGTAGACTCCATTAGGAAAGAAGACGGTAGTTGTTGTCAAAAAACTTCTGGAAGTACAAAACGCAGTCCTAGGAAGAAGGAATACAGCGGTCCCCACCAATGATAATGAAGTGAAGACGGCAACTAAGAAAGATGCTAAAAATCAAATGAGAGAATAACACATTTGAGAAGAAAGGATATAATGTTGAGGACGAGATGTGAAATAGTGAGACCTTGGGTTCATATTAATATACTTTGTGTGTTACTACTGTTAATAAAAGAATGAAAATTACTTATTGACTAAACCTCGTACCACAATTTCAAATGAAGGTAATTACGTTGGAGATAAGTTTGGGATCCTGGGACCGTTGTGTTTATTTCACTATCGGATTATTACTTCTGCTATTAAGTTTTTTATAATTAAAAAAATACGGTCATTACTTTTTATCCCTCTTAAAACGATTAAGTAGGAAAGAGAATTATATATGGGAGCCTGCGTCTTCTGTATTCATTTTGGTCTGCTTCGTGAGTTCCTACAATTAAATCTGCTGTAATGAAGAAATAATTAATTTTTGTTCCGCCTTCGTATTACGATTGAAAAGAATAGAGATTATATTAAGAATTATACTTGTAGTCCTGAGATAACTGCATTCATTTTGGTCTGCCTCTACTGTTAAATCTGCTGTAATGAAAGAAGAACAGGTATTACTTTTTGTTCAGACATCGCAATACGATTGAGATGAATAGAAATTATATTGAGAATTATATTTCGAACCCTATATCTTTTGTATTCATTTTGATTTGATTCATTAAATTTGTTGTAATAAAAGACGTTTCTTCTCTCGCACTTCTCGTTTGTAGAACTCTCGTCTGGCTTCTGGCTTTCAAGTCAAATTTGATCTTTAAACATTTAAATGCAATGTCAATTGTTATTTTCTGTCTTCTTAATTCCTGTTCTTTAATTGTTCTCTCACCTTAAGAATGTTTTCTTATTCTTATATTCTCTTACACTCAGAAGTCGGGGAGCTTCTACAGTGTCACCCTGGTAACATGCGGCCGGATATTGTTATGAATCTATTGTCAGACCAGAACTACCTACACAATAGACTCTTCCAGGTCTATATTAAGTATGCGACACAACACTCTGCACAGAGAGAGACGCGTACGACTACCAGTATTGGATACTAACATATAGTAAGCTCCGTAACCTGTTGTTAATATATCTTTCTTACATCTAATCCGTGTTTCGTGTTTTCCTTCTGTGGTCCCGACTTTGGCCCCACATCAGTGGCGATGAGGATTCGAGAAACGCACTCATGGCGAAACCTCAATACCTTACCAGTTCCACATCTGTGTCGACAAAGAATTCGAGAAACGCATTCACGTCGAAAACCGCAATACTTTGCCAGTCCCACATCAGTAGCGACAGAAATATTCGAGAATTTCGTTCTCACCATATCAATAGCGACAGGGTACTCGAGAAATACACAGAAACTCCACCCGTTCCCACAGCAGTGTTGAACGAGAAATTAAGCTGGTATTCATACATTAGCGATTTAAACGGAACACCCAGCGTCTACATATAAAAAAATATATATATTCCAATACCAAACAGCAGTGACGAGCAGTGATTCGACATCTACGGAATATTAAAGTCCGTCCAAATAACAATACGAGAACGATTTCTTACACACAGAAAAAAAAACAGTTTGTTTGTAAAACAAACTGACAACACAAGAGCAGAAGTACTACCATTGTACTCAAGTTTTCGGAAAAAAAAAACTATCGAAAAATTTATTTATGTAACTGAGTTGAACTTGTGCATAAAATTATTCTCCCCTCAAATTCACTGAGGTGAGTTTTCTCTTTTTTTGTACCTCTATAAAAAAAAAAGTGTGGTGAAAATTAATACAATTACGTTAAAATTAACGGAACCACGGAATCGCAAAAATGCTAAACACATAATTAGTTTAGTTTAACCAATTGTCTGTCCATATTTTTTTTATTTTTGTAAAAGAAAAAAAAAAGAAAAATCTATCAAGATTTTTTTGTGTACCTCCCTTTGGTACACGGTTTTCAAATAAACAAAAAAACGCTGTTATTTTTGTTTGTCTGTCTAAATATGGAAGATTTTCAAAAAGTAATTGTCCAAATGCTAAAAGTAAATTTGGATCAGCAACAAAAATCAGAAGAAAGACAACAACAACTATTTTTAGAATTACATAAACAACATATGGAATTCCAACAAATTACGCTTCAGAATGCTGAACTACAACTGAAAGAACTTAAAGAATTACTCGTAAATGCATTAAAAGGCTCAAACTCTGAAAAAGATACAATATTCTCCCAGAGTACAATCTACAATTCAATGGAAACCTTTGAATATGTACTAGAGAACGACAAAACGTTCGAGGCTTTTTACAGGCGCTACGAAGATATTTTCAACGTAGACTGGGAACAATGGTCCAGTAAAAAAAAGGTACGTCTACTATTGAGAAAACTGGGAACTACAGAACATAGTAGGTTCGTAGACTTCATACTACCCAAGAAAACCACTGACTGAATGGGGTCAAAACACTATGAAAGTGTAAAAGTAGGTCTTAATACCAGCAAGAATTTTTTTGAAAAAAAATGATTACCAGCAATACATTTTTGAAGAAAAAAATTTAACGAGCTATACATTTTTTAAAACATATTACCAGCAAAAAAAATATTCTTGGCATTAGATAACCCATTGAGGCTCATATGCCGTAACACAAAACAAACTTAAATTAACAGTCGTATAAATTCGATGAAAAGCAACTGAAAAGAAAGAGACATGAGTTCAAAAATGAATAAGAAATTCGTTTTAATTTGTCTATATTTCTGAGATGAGGTATTATGTACACTATTTACATTATTCAGACTATTATGCTCATCTTTGTCGCCATATTTATTACAATGTTTCGGCCTTTCAGTATCTGTCTATATTTCTGAGATGAGGTATTATGTACACTATTTACATTATTCGGACTATTGTCCTCATCTTTGTCGCCATATTTATTACAACGTTTCGGTCGTTATATGCTCCGGCCTTCTTCATTTCGCTCACTGGGGTAGACTGTTCTAGTTCCACATGCCATGATTAATGGATATCAGTTATCAGTTATCTCCTGTTAATTCACCTCTCCAAGTTCTTCACTGCCATAACCGGGTATTGAACTCACACTCTTTGGGTCCTGTCACTGGATCTGACCAACGCCTTTGGATAAAGTGAGCGAAATAAAGGGTTCTGTTCGACATTCCAACCACCTGAAGAAGGCCGGAGCGTACAACGGCCGAAACGTTGTAGTAAATATGGCTACAAAGATGAGGACAATAGTCCGAATAATGTAAATAGTCGTTTTAATTTCTCATTCGTTTTTTCTAACATTTGCGGAATTCAGGCATTACGTCAGACATTTCAAGATATTCCAAAAATAGAAACAGAATTGAAAGTATCGGTTCTTGGGGTATTTTATAATTGTCTTTATCGCAGAAAGCATTGGAATCACAGCGCACAGAAGTTCTGCATACATATGCACGCGCGAGATGAAAATAACAGACATTTTTATGTCAGAAAAGAGCACCGGATGATATTTTGTAATGCGGGCTTGTTTGAAATTAGAACCTTATTTCCACTTTCACCGTTCTACCACGGCTTTTTGATAAACAGGGCGTTTGAAAGAAAAAATACCAGACCGAGTATAAAGATGTCATCTACGTATCTCAGCCATATTGTTGGCTTATCTGTAGGAACTCTGGGGAACAGGATCATCACATAAGATTGCGAAGAATCGGTGCTCATCGGATCAATTCCACAAAGTGTTCCGAGTTACTAAAATAGGACGAGGAATTTCCTGTTAGTTAGTTACCTATATCCACTAGAAATCTGCTTAAAAGTAATCTATATATATATATATATATATATATATATATATATATATATACATATATACATATATATATATATATATATATATATATATATATATATATATATATGCTGAGGCCCTGTAGTTGACTATAGATCTCAATAGATTACCAAAATCTAGGGGGAAACATACATGTGGGATATTTTGGTATAGCGTTGAGTCAGTTGTCTATACTTATTCAGTGCGAAGTAGTACTTGTTCTTATTTAAGATCTGTGACAGCTTCCTCTCAGGTCTTAGGTTTGGTTTGGTTTGGTTTGTTTTGTTTTACGGCATATCAGTCTCAATGGGTCATTTAATGCCGACAACTTTCTTTTTTTCCTGGTAATATTTTTACTTTGTCAAAAATCTATTTCCGTTAATATTTTTTCTCAAAAACGTATAGATGGTAATATTATTTTTTTTTTCAAAAACGTAAAAAAAAAAAACAAAAAAAAACGTACAGCTGGCAACATTATTTTCTCAAAAATCAGAGGCCTTGCAGTTGGAGGTAGTATATCGTCATACCCAGGACACGGATGTAGTTTATCGTCATATCCAGGACGTGGATGTAGTTTATCGTCATACTCGGTACGCGAATGAAATCTGAGTGTTAACTATTTGCCCGTAGCTGGGACCCTAACAGGTGCTACCACCCGGGTCAGGGTGGACCTGGGAACACCAGCAATTAAGAGGTGGTTCCAAGCTCCTCAAAACCTCCTGATGAGAGGCCTTGTTGTCGCACGTAGTTTATTGTCTTACCCAGGACGTGGATGTAGTTTATCGTCTTACCTAGGACGCGGATGTAGTTTATTGTCATACCCAGGACGATGAGATTTTAGTGTCGGATACCTTTCCACCTTGCTATCGCTACCATCCATAACTAGGTTTGTCAATTTTCCGGAGTATTCCATCTTATCCATCATTACTGAAGCCTGTCCGTTGTCCGCTGGCAGGATGATTATTCTAATGTCAGTCTATAAGGTCTTGACTCCCAACTGTTTTTCCTTTGTGATGTTTAATTTAGGTTGTTTGGCCTTTTCTAGTGTTTGTCTCACTTTCTATTTTAGCTGATCCCCCTGAAACTTCGAAATTATCAAGGATACCCTCCTCCACTGCAGCTATCACCTCTAAGTATGGAACCCGCCTTTTTTTCAACAGTTGTAACAAAAGAGAAATTATTCAATGGGTACTGTCAAGCGTGACAAACAGAATCGGCAGCATTCATCAGCAGGCAGGAAGCTTAGGTTTAGGGCTCCAAGACTACTAATGTCAGTCACACTGTTGGCTCATTAAGCTTAGTGCATTAAAACGTTAGTCCGTGAATATCATATCCGGATAGAGTGTACTTGGACTCAGTGAGGACAGGGCGAGTAATAATTAAGCAGTACTAAAAATAAGAACTAGAATATATATCTCCAGATATGGGTAGTGGAAATAGAACAGTCTGCCTCTAAATAAAGAGTTCAGCTCAGTGTAGGCTTCCAGGATCGATATACATCTGATAAAGTCCGAAACGTTGTAATAGCAACAACAAAGATGAGAACAATTGTACGAATCTAAATAGTGTAAATAATGATAACTCCTGATCCTAGAAATTCAAATGGGACGTCCATGTTATTCTCAGCATCCGCCCGTAGAACAACATCTCTCTGTCACTTCGAGTCTCTTCTTCGTCTTCGAGGGAATTGTCCAGCATTCACTGTCATACATAAGGGCACATATAACATTATTAATCTTGTATCTAGCGAAATGGTCGCATTAGTTTCTGAAACGCATTTTTCACTGTTCCGACGCGACTTCGAATGTCTGCGGTCATACTAAAAAGAAACAAAAACAAAAACAAATCCGAATGACGCTAATCCCATCAGTTCCCCCTAATAAAAAAAAAGATCGAGTTTACATTGGTTATCCATTCTCTGAGCCGAACCTTTTCATTAATGGAAGGTGAAGGAATCTTTTGGTTTCTATACTTGCAATGAGAATTGGAATATTGACGCCACATATCAATTTGTTGAATGAAAGGGCCAGTGTCATATATGTCATTAATATAATAAAAATCATTACAAAATAAAGAAAAGCAGCCGAAATAAGTTTTCCGAAATTAACTTTTATTAAATTAGATCCCGTAGAAATGTCGATATACGAGAATCATTGCGCGATGTTTCTGTTGCCAGTAAATATGAGCCAGTTTAGAAAATAAGCATTTCTCTTCCTGATTCACTTTGATAAAATCACTTGGAATACGTCTGTAAGAATTACATTTCTTTTGAAATGTGCCAAAATTAAATCCAGCTCGTCATAGCCAAACAAAATTCCGTAATAATCTCTTCCATTGATCTCTAGAACTTAAAAATATTTATGCGAACAAATGAAATATTTGGAAAAGTTCAACGAATTTAACTCCATTTAACAAAATCCGTACTATGTCAAAAATATTAGGTTGTTCGGAAAATAAAATTCATATTGCTCAAAGTTACACGATTTGGACAATTTTGCTGTTACACCCGGTATATACTTTGAGTAGATAGAACTCGTCAGTCCGGGGGGTGGGGAGGTGCTAGTGCATCCAAGAGAAGAAAAACTCTGATTTTAAACCTCCACTTCCTTGCGGCCACACCCAATCATAAGAAAGGCTTCGGAAATAAAATTCTGAGGACAAATCCGGAGCCGGAGTCCCTAAGACAGTCCAATGTTATGTTCACCTTTGTTCTGGCAACTCATGCGACGACGCCGGTACCAAGCTACATTGGACTACACTTTTCCCTTGGACAACATCGGTGTCGTGTAGAGGGAGACGTGCTGCATGAACAACCGTTGATCTCTCATAAAACCCTTTCCAGGCCCGCCCCCTGGAGAGAACACTCCAGAATGACCTCACAGCGGCGGCAAAACATGGGAGGATTCCGAAGGTCCTTCTGTATACAGAAATGGCACCCGGAAAGGGGGGCATAAGGACGATCTCATCTTCGCTTCAAGGACGTCTGCATAAGTGACATGAGGTCGATGGACATAGACATCAAAAGGAGGGAAGACGGTCCGATGTTATGTTCATCTTCGTTCTGGAAACTCATGCGACGACGCCAGTGCCAAGTGGCATCGAACTCTACCTTTTCATTATTTACATTATTCGGACTATTGTCCTCATCGTCGTCGCCATATTTATTACAACGTATCGGCCGTTATACGCTCCGGCCTTTTTCAGGTGGTTGGAATGTCAAACTGAACCCTTTACTTCGGTCACTGGGGTAGACTGTTCGACATTCCAACCACCTGAAAAAGGCCGGAGCGTACAACGGCCGAAACGTTGTAATAAATATGGCGACAAAGATGAGGACAATTTACCCTTATCAATTATGCATACAACGCACAATACCGACTGATTAGATATTCTATAAAAAAAATTATATGATTAGATTTTGTGACTTGTCGTAAATTCTGGGGATCGATAACAGGTTAATAGTTAAGTGGAGATTTAAGAACATCTTAAATGCCGCTTTCGATGTTATGTTATTTCCTATTTCAATTAATTTATTATATTATCATTAATTGCAAATGCTAATTATTTGTAAAGTTCATAAATAGTTTCTTGCTTATATCTATTTCCTTATAAAAAAAACTAAAATATTTTTTAATTAGCAGTTAATCAATCTGGGGTTATTTCCCTCGGACAAAAATTGTCTACTCAGTTAAATAAACCTTTTCTTAAAACCGACTACTGAACTGAACTGAAAATTGCATTATTCTTGAAGCTACATTTTAACTGTATTCCGCTAACAAAATATCGCTACGATGTGCCATTTTTACTGTGTCACAGTAACAGAAATTTGATCATTATTATATAGATTCCTTTTAATAGTATCTGTAGATTTTAATATTTCTTTTCTAATTGTAGCTTAAATACGAAGAGCCTCAGTGAGGATTGAACCCACGATTAATTTACGCTAACTTGTTAATAGCTTATCATTGTATTGTTATAATTTAGGTTTATTTTGATAGAAATTTATAATTGAGAAATACTGAGTGAGGACAGAGTTCATTATTTGTAATGTTTTACGTGACAAACTTTCTAACGTATACACTATACTATGGTAAGGTGTATTTCTGTATATCTGGATAAAAGATTTACTTTCGTCCTTGAGTTATTATATTATTGTTGAACATGAGAACGCATCAGAGCAGGCTTATGCAAACGGAAGATGCACATGTCAGTCTAAAATGTAAGTTTTTCGTTAATAAATTTTCGACAGAATGTTCGTAGTCATTCCAGACGATCTTTTGTTTACAGTAGAAGTTATGCAAACAGAGAGTGTTCAGGTAAAGAAACATTACAGAATCGACACACATCAAAAAAAAAAAGGAGAAAAATTAAGAAAAAAAAGAAAAAAGAAAGAACCAAGTAAAAAAAAAAAAAAAATTCCATGATATGAGAGATACAGAAACTGATTGACGAATAAAATGTATTAGGTTGGTGCAAAAATAATGACGTAATAATCTCGTTTTTTGACGTTAAAAATACGTCAAAAAACGACATTATTACGTCATTATTTTTGCACCAACCTAATACATACTCACACACGCACACACATACGCATAAATAGATATACACATATACACAAAACCGCAGATACGCCTACAAGCATTAAGATTCATTCTTTACAAAGCCCAGGGGCCAATCGAGATAGAGAGTTAAGTTAGGAGGCAATTTGCGTGGGTAGGAGTGGAAGATAAGGGTTAACCTTAGCCTTGAACAGGCTAGGATTGTTGTGACCTGGGAAACATCCTGTTGGGAGTCGGTTCCACAGAGCAATAGTTCGCGGGAAGAAGCTGCTTACGTGGAACTTACTTCTCACCGATGGAATACGGTGTGAGGGATGTGGGTGCTTTGTTACTATGTGAGTGGCATGGCGTTTTCTTGCCGTGAACGATTGAACTGGCAGGACTAGGGAATGTAGTTCGTACATTTTCCTTGGAAGCAGAGTTAAAACAGCGAGAGGCTTTCCACATCCCTCCTGTGGGAGAGATGTTAGAGAATGAAGAATAATTCGTCACCCACAAGGACGCGGAGACGCTTTTAGACTCTATCACGGCTCAAGAGTGAGGTGTGGGCAGCTCCCGACAACAGTACTTCATTTATGGTCTGATCTAGTTCTTGTAAAGGTAGAGGATAAAAGGTGGAGCCAAGTACTTATTGGAGCTGTATTGGGAAACATTTTAGCCGCATCCTTAGTAATGGATCCTATGTACGAGTTCCACTTGAGGTCAGGTGTAAGTTTGGGACTCAATAGTTTTTCAGCTTACGGTGCACCCCTGCCACCTCGAGAGAACATCCGTTCATCCTGATTGGCAGTCTGGAGTCTGATCGGTGATGAAGGAAAGTAGCCTAGTCTTCGATTCTACGAGAACATATATCCACATATCATCATCATTATCATCATCAACCATATGACCGGATGTGGTCGTAGGGTCACTGCGCAGATGAGTACTTGACCAACTATGTCTACATATCTCAGTAAGTATTCGTTCATGTGTTCCGTATCAGGAACAATGTAGACAGTTTGGACGGCTAAATCATCCCTGTTGAAGGCGTCCGCTCTGGCACATCTATGTTTCTTCGGTATCCACAGAGCCAACCTATGGTTTTAGACTGCAATTATGCTGATCAGTCCTTTGTTACAGTTTCGGGGAGAATGCGCATGATCAATAATTGGACAAATCCTGTAGACACAAACCCTCGGTCACAATGACTTGAAATTTTATGCTAGAACAACAATCAAAGGTTTGCAAACAGGTCTATCGAAATTCAGTCGCAAAGCATTTGCTTTCTGGAATCGTCTCTCCAGACCCACATCACCAAGAAGTCACTTCCTTAACAAAATCATCACATTTATTTAGAATAGTCGGACACAAGGATAATTAAAGGGAGGTTTCCAGTGAGGATTAACAGTAGCTTGTGTGAATAACTCACCAATCACTGTGTCGACTATAGATACACAGGATGGTTGTCACTTCATTGTTCAGTATGACCCTCGAAAGGTTTGGTTTGTTCTGTTTTTCGGCATATCAACCTCAATGGGTTATTTAATGACAACTTTTTCCCTGGTAATATTTTGTTTTGTCAAAAATCTATTCCTGCTAATATTTTTTTCATGAAAAATGTATAGCTGGTAATATTATTTAAAAAAATGTATTGCTGGTAATGTTTTTTTCAAAAATTTATTTCTGATAATAATATTTTTACAAAGTATTTCTAGTATATAAACCTATTTTTATACTTTTACGATGCTTTTTTAGCTCAGTTTCGGGGTTAACTATTTGCCCATAGCTGGGACCCTAACAGATGCTACCACTCCAGGTCAGGGTGGACCTGGGAACACCAGAAATTAAAACGTGGTTCCACGCTCCTCAAAACCTCCTGATCAGAAGCCTTGCTGTTGGACGCGAATGTAGATTATCGTCATACCCAGGACAGACCCTCGAATGACGTCATTGCAAGACTCATGTGTGACTTACAATATCAAAACTGCATGCTTGTGTATTAAATTTTTATGTTGTGAAAGATGTCAATCCCACTCTCTTGTCAAGGACAGTATGTACCCCAAAAGAAGAACAAGTTAAGATTATTACATGGTGCAATGGGTAAATTGTCGCCATATCATATTTTTAATTTCGCACAGGCACGTTGTTTTTGATTTTATCGACTGTACAGCAAAGTAGGGTCAGTTAGGAACCGACTGTGAGAAATAGAGCACCATGACGCAATTCACTCCGCTAGTAATTAGAAAATAGCATACTGTACTGCTTGGCATTCGCGCCGGGAGCTTCAATGCGAAAATTTCAGTGTTAATTTGGGTGTTAATCTGAAGACTGTCAAAAAGATTCGGAAAGAGTTGCATGGGTGATTACGAAGGTATGACAACTCGGAACACTCCCTCTGGTAGTTCTGATAAGAAAAGAACTGACAAATTTATTGATGAGGACCTCAGAGGCCTAAATCAAGGACGTTGAGGTGGTAGTGCTGTCTTGGGTCAAGATGGTGGCTGCAAGAAGACCCTGTCTCTGGAAACAGGACTCTATACCATGCCACACAAGCATGGGAACCTAGTCATGGCTGGCTGAAAATTTCTGCGACCACATCATTCCTTGCCACCTAACACCCTAGACTGCAACTCCCTCGATTATTATGTGTGAGCATCGGTTGAGCGAAAGACCAACAAACTGAACTGAAGGCAAGGATTAAGGCAGCATTCAGGATCTTAAACAAGGAGACCATCCAAAAGGTTTGCAGGAGATTCTGAAGTCGTCTGGACGCCGTGGTTGAAGCCGATGGTGATTTTATTGAATAAATGTGCTCTTTAGTATGTCTAGATATTTTTGTATAATTTTGGTAACTATATCTGTTGAAATGAGATGTCAGTGTTATTTTCATTTTTTCCTAATTTAGACGACAATTTATCCATCGCACACTGTGTATGCTCTCAAACCGCAGGTGTTACATAAGAGTTTTCCTACTCAGAGTTAAATGTTTTTTCAACTTTTTTTTTATCTCACGGCACACTTGAAGCTGTAGTTAAACTTCCATGGCACACTTAAATTATGATGATCAAAAGAAGAGTAAAATCAGAGGATACGTTTTATTATTATTATTTATTTATAAAAAAAAAAAAACAATTTACTATAAGTTGTAATAAAAAGATAATTCAAACTTAGTTTTCTGTTTATTATCGTCGACGTTTGCTTAATCTCGTATCCAAGAATGTAATTTCTTCTTTGCTGATCGCTTCTTTTAAGATGATGGGTTTTATGAATCAATTCACCACCAACGTACAGTTTCAAAACTACAAGCTTCAAATTTCACCAAAACCTGCTTCTGTCATCCATTTCTTATCGCTGTTTGGCTTTGCAACATTTGGTTGGAGGTGAAACAAATCAGAGTAGAAGAAAGTGCCAATGGCGTGAATTTGTTTAACGTGGACCGCAACTTGCCAGGAAGTGACCCACAAACTTGATTTCATGACTTCCCACTGCGGCATATATGGAATGAATGAGACATGCAGAATCCAGTTATGAAACTGCAACGGACGGACGCTAAATCTGTTATAATTTCGAATGCGGCCTTCTGTAGCATGTCCGTCATGCGTAGTCCTCTTCTACGTTGGGGTTATTGTGGTTAGTCACCCGTTGAAAATCATTGGTTTGGTACACAGGTTGAAAATCATTGTCCTAGTTAGATACCTTAAAGAACGTTAAGGCGTCCAAGACACGTACTGAGCTTAATGTGCGCCTGTACACCAATATGAACACCGGTTTTCGTACGATCACCGAAGTTAAACAACGCCGAGCCTGATCAGTATCAAGACGGATTTGGTGCATTCCATCACTGGTATTTCTTTATCCCTGCGCCTGTGCTAGATGGTCGTTGATCTTGTTCTTTTATTATTCTTCTGGATGTTTAACCAACCTCCACCTCTTCTCCTCCCGCTATGGGTTAATTAGTAAATGTATCACTAAACTACTATTATCTAAAAAAAATTCTAAAAATATTTGCAAGCTTTAAATAACCTGTAAAATCGAATCAATCAATCAATTTCTGCTTCTAAGTATGTGTTGTTTTGGTTTCCATTTTCTCTAAAACTTCGTCCTTGCTAACATGTTCAGTTCACGGTATTCTCATCATCCTTCTGCAGAACTATATTTCTGTTGATTAAACTTGACTTATCATCTATGAGAAGATAGTCTAGCACTTACTCCTATAAGAGTAACGTAAGGAAAACACTCCATAAAACATATTTACATTATTTATATTGTTCGGACTGTTGTCTTCATCTTTATTGCCATATTCACGACGTTTCGGCTGTTGTACGCTCCAACCTTCTTCATGTCATATGCGTTTGAATTTTGAACGGAAATCTCTATTTTTATCCACTAAATAAAATCGTTGGTTGAGTAATTCAAGAAGTGACTTGACACAAAGATTTGTCACCTGGCCACGCCAAAGGGAACAACAACTTGGAAAGTTGAATTACTCAAGGGAAATAACTGAAACTGGGATATTCAAAAAGGCATGGCATGTGGAATTAGAACAATCTACCCCCGTGGACTAAATAAAGGGTTCTGTTCAAAATTTCATCTTATATCACCTGGAGAATGTCGGGGCGTACAACGGCCGAGACGTCGTGAATATGGCAATAAAGATGACGACAACAGTCCGAACGATATGTAACTAGGGTAAACAGTTACAATACCTCATCTCAGCAATGCAGACAGATATCACGAAATAATTAGGAATAGTAAGAGGTTATGTTTAAGATAAATGTGAGTAGGAGCTTGACAAATATATGTGAGACGTTGCTGAAAATCTGTATGCATAATCCTATTCTCAACATCCAACCAAAAATCTTTCCACGCAATCAAAACTGAATAGTCCATTATTTATGGGGTTTTGACAGGACGTAATGGTCGTTCGAACTAACGAATGGCGGGACTAGCACAATTATAATAGCATGAATATTAGTCGTTATTTTAAGAAGTGGATACAAATGAAAAGATTGAAATTGAAAAAGATTTTCCGTTTCACTGAAACACCCATTAAACACTTCTATATTCTCTACGTTCTTTCTTTCATTCATCAAGTAGTTTCTTCCCCCACTCTTCTCATACAATCAAATCGGAATAGTCAATTATTTACGAGGTATTAGCAGGACGTAAGGGTCGAGCGAACTAATGCAGAGAGAGGAAAACACAATTATAATAGCATTTTAGCAAAAAAAAGCCACGAATATGTGGTATCCATTAGAGAATCGAACCCATTTCAATATCTCAGTCTAGTTTGCTTACCACTACCTCAGCACGGTCGTCTATATTTAGTAAATTTTACACAAGGCCGATTCGATAGATGTTTAGGGAAAATTTGAGCATTTTTTTCCATGAGAACTGTTTACGAGAGGTTTGCTAACCTTTCTTCCAAACTGAAATTCCAAGATGATTTTTATTTACTGAGGCAAGCTAAATAAGGCACAAGGCCGAGATACCAATAGCGATCGAAACCCTCTACGCAAACAATGGGTTGCTAGACTAATTTACTCTTCGTCGTTCTACGCGTAGGTATCCAATCGAAATTTACTAAGCTTCGTAAAACTCAATGAGGCAAACCTGAGTTCTCCAGCGATGATCGAACAGACTTCAGCAGCAATGTTTTAATCATTAACTTATAACGACGCCATTATTTACCCAGCTTAGCGTAGAAAGGCAAAAGGTAACAGTTTTCTTTTGCATCTTTCTCTTATCATAGCATTTCTTTCTTCCTTTTTCGCTTTCTTTCATCACACCCTCCACTTCGCTCTTTCCTTCTTTTCATTGCGACCTTCTCATATGTTTCCGTTGTACAGCTTTCTTTCTACTTCTTTTTAACTGTTTTTTCTTTACTACCTTTTTGTGAATTCTTTCTTTCTTTGTAGTCCTTTTCTTTATTTCATTTTGATGCCAAACTAAGCTAATATCTATTCATTACGTAATGTGGTTTATCCAGATGTCGACATTTCTACAGTAGGTTCGTACTAAACCTACATACCCATGATGTTATCAGGTCGAACGCTGGTATTCTGACCTTAACCTTTTACCGCGGTACAACGCCCGTCAGTAAAAAAAACCACCATAAGAAATCAGGAGTTTTACAGAGAAACCAGTTTTCATATCGGTTTAAAAATAACTTCCTCTGAACAACGATATTTAAGCCTTCAAATATTACCGCTCCTATTCTACAGCCTTTGAGACATTCACACAGGCTTAACTCCGAACTAAAAAAAAAAAGCTAGAAATGTGTATAAACGCTCACATTTAATAGAACGTATGATTCATACAGAACTTATGTCTCACTTTGTGCGAGTGCGTATGTGAATAGATAGCCACACGTACATTTGGGATTGAAGATGAACATTTGCCACGTTTCCTACATGTGGACGTATGGATAAATGAATATTTTAAGACGTTTTTTTATGTTTATACATGCTTTTTTTTATAGATACAAATATTTAAGTAAATGCTCTGTTTTATAATAAACAGTATTAACAACATTTACCGACATTGAGCAGATATGAATGTACGTGAGAGATTCATGGAAGATTGAAGTTTAAAAGCAGTAAAATCAACCTTGCTAACAGAACGCTCCTCTGTGACCCAATCGATTAAGGCACGTCAGGCTAAATGACGGTTCCGTATAGGATACAAGTTCGATGAAAATTTCTCGGACATTCAGGCCGTTAAATGTTGTTAATACTGTTTATTATAAAATAGATCATTTACTTAAATATTTGTATCTATAAAAAAAAGAATGTATAAACATAAAAATGTCTTAAAATAATTGTTGAACTTTGCCCATTTCATAAATGTGTTGGATTGAAATAGAAAAATGTAACATTCTGTGCGTGTGGAGGTACGTATAGTATAAGATTGAAATAGGGCACCTCTGCATGGTGTAATGGTTAACAATCTTGTCTCACTAAAAAAACAGTTACGACTGAATTGTGAGTTCGATTCTCACTGGGTACCCCATACTTTCATCCTTGTGCCACATCTAAGCTACGCTTAGAAAATATTTTTAGTGTGTAAATCACTGTCTTGAATGGTTTGTAATACATTACTAATCATCTCTCAGTTGCGTCTCTATCTTAGGGCAGAGTGCACTCAGGGGCGACTCCGTCAAAGGACAGAGTTGCAACTGAGGAAAATTATACTGAGAGGTGCCCAGCCCTGAGGAACAGCTATCCGAGGCCCGCCCTATCATTGCACTAGAGAGAGGGATCGGTGCTTGCACCGAGGCCAGCGCAACCGACGGTTTCGGGGGCTGCTGGCAATTTTTGTTCCTTGCCCGGGTGTAAGCGCTCGGGGTCCTCAACTTAGAAAATGACCTTGTGTCACAACTCTTCTTAGTGGGGAGACAGAGTAAATACCTAGTATAAGATTGAAATGCCCGTTGTGTAACGTACTCGTCGAGTGGTGTTGTGGCTCAATACACATGTAGCGTTGCAGTAGATATTATGTGCGGATGGAGATACTGATCAGTAACCATGTAGTATTGAAGTAAACTTTGTGTCACAGTTTGTGGGTGTACGAGTGCTGATAAATTGCCATGTAGGATCGAGTTAGACCAGGTGTCAAAATCTGTGAAAGCGTGGATAAAATATTCATGTAGGATTGATATGACCTTTTGTGACAATCTGTGGGGGTGCAGATAAATAACCATGTAGCATTGCAGTAGACATTGTGCCACATTCTCTGTGAGTGTAGGTACTGATCAATAACCATGTAGGATAGAAGTAGATTTTGTGCCAAAATCTGTGGTGGTGGGTGTGCCGATAGACATGTAGGATTGATGCTTACCTTTTGTTACAATCTGAAGGAGTGCAGATTAATAACCATGTAGGATTGAAGTACACTTCTGGGTGTGTGGAGGTACTAAAGGTTCTTTTAAATCCCTACAAAAAATAGTTCAAACAAATGTCTGCGGTAACATTTAATTTATAAGGACACACAACAAAGAGAGATGACACGAGCCAAGTTTAAAAAACAGACGATAAATTTATTAACACGCAAAAATGAAAGAATTACACAAATTAAGTGCATTGTATGCCAAATCATGGCTAACATGTATGTAAAAATAACCACTGCAAATGAAATATGCTTCTTTTACAATAAAATTTACAATGCTACATAAGTCTCACCGAAAAGGTAAGCAACATAAAAATAAAAATGAAGAAAGGAGAAAAATACTTCTCAATAGTTTTCAAAAATAGGTATAATTTTCGAAGCAAATTTCGTGGTAGCAACGAAAAAAAATACAGAACAATTACATCAGGAAAATAATTTTCTTGGATGTGGGACCGACTTTGATGTTCGTTTCAATTCTCGTGTGGTGGTCATCAAATTTCTTCTGTGTTCTTTTTCTTCCAGGACTGGGACGACCTGGGTTAGTCGAATCATCGAATTCAATTCCTGGCCCTCTATTCATCCAGATAGGTTCCAGATTCAGTTCTGGGAATTTGGAGGGAAACCTGTTGATTGGTTCCAAATGAAAAACAAATGCAGCTCTTTTCCCACAAATAGAAATGTACCAAAAATACTTTTGAAATTCCAACAGCGTCTGTTTTCTCTCAGAAAAACAGGCAATACACGCTGAACCAGCTTAAATTTCATACATTACGAATCGATAACTATGTAGGTTTGAAGTAGACTTTATGTCACATTCTGTGTGCATGGAGGTACAGATCAATAACCATGTAGGATCGAAGTAGATTTAGTAGTGTCCAAATCTCTGAGAGTGGGAGTGCAGATAGACATGTAGGAGTGATGTAGAGTTTTGTCACAATCTTTGGGAGTTGGAGTGTAGATCAACAGCCATATATGATTGAAGTAGACTGTCTGTTACATTCTGTGCGACTAAACGTAAGAATATATATATCCATATAGGATATAAATATATAAATTCACTCCTCCAATTGGTTAAATATTCATTAGGGTTGTTTTAAAACTAAATTCTGGCACGCCATATGTTTATTTTGTTCTACTGGAAAACAAAACAGAAATCATTTTTATCATAATAAAAAGTGAATGTTTTAAGTTAAAAATTATTTGAAATTAATATTACTAAAATCGAAATACCTGCAGGGCAAATATCAGGGTGTACATTTATCAATGCATGCATATATATATATATATATATAGATAGATAGATAGATAGATAGATAGATAGATAGATAGATACACCTAGTGAGCCAGACAAACCTACCTAGGTTTCACCTAAACGGATCGTCAGAGAAAGTTCGAACTTTCCCTGACGATCCGTTTAGGTGTAACCTAGGTAGGTTTGTCTGGCTCACTAGGTGTATCTAGGTCTGCTCTACGGTTGCATTGAGCTCTTTTGTTGTTAGTTAATTGTTTACTCGTATCGGGGTTTTTCTTTGGGCTTCAGACCTGCATCTGTGCGATTTTTTTCGGCAGTAGTTCATGTTTGTAGCTCTTTCTTTTTTTAAAACCTTTTTTTCCCTCGAGATTGATTTGATTATTGGCAAATCAAAAATTCGAGGGTTTTTCGAAACGAGTCTAGTTATCTATATATATATATATATATATATATATATATATATATATATATATATATATATATTAGGTTAGTGCAAAAACAATGTCGTTTTCTCACATAATATGAGAAAACGACATTATTTTTGCACCAACCTAATATATATATATATATATATATATGTGTGTGTGTGTGTGTGTGTGCGTGTGTGTGTGTGTGTTAATAGTCTCTTAAGGAGTGAATGTAACGAGTGTACATAATTTCTAATAAAAGAAAAATTAATTTTTATCACAACCTATTACTATATGGAAATGCCATGTGACGTAATTGCTTATCAACTTGGACATTGGGTTCGCTAAAAGCTAGTTCGAGTTTCGTTTATGTTCACTTGGATATAATATATTTGTTGAAGGAATTAGTCGGTACATCTGGAGCTCTTTATCCTTGAAAAGACATTTCAGAAAAAATTACAGGGATCCCAAACCCGGATAGTGTTTTGGCCTTACACCGTACTAAATATCAAGTAACAGGTAATAATTGCAAAGGACCAGATGAATAGCAAAAGTAAAGAAAGAAATAAAGAAAAAAAAGACATAGATAGATAGATAGATAGATAGATAGATAGATAGATAGAAATAAAGAAAAAATAGAAAAAAAAGAAACAGAAAGAAAGAAGAAACAAAAGAAAGAAAGAAAGAAAGAAAGAAAGAGATAGAAAGAAAGAGATAGAAAGAAAGAGATAGAAAGAAAAATAGAAAGAAAGAAATAAAGAAAAATAAAAAGAGATAGATAGATAGATAGAAAGAAAGAAAGAAAGAAAGAAAGAAAGAAAAAAGAAACCAAAGAAAGAAAAAAGAAACGAATGAAGGAAAGACAGAAAGAAAGAAAACATTGATAGATGGAAAGAAAGAAAGAATAAATAGAAAAAAGAAAGAAAGAAAGAAAAAAAGAAAGAAAAATCAAAAGAAAGAAAGAAAGAAAGAAAGAAAGAAATGTATGACATGAAATGGTTGAGAGTAGATGAAAGAAAGAAAAATAGTAAAAGACAGATGGACAATGAAAAAAAGAAAGGTTGGTCTATTTTGTTTAACTGCATATCAACATCTCTATGGGTTATTTAATGCCGAAATTTTGAACATAGTTTTATGCCATCAACTACAAATAAAATGTATCGTTCGTCATTTTTTATATAAAAATGTAATACTGGTATTTTTACTATAAAAATGAATTTTTATATTTTCATGGTGTTTGGGGATTCACTATTTGCTTATAGCTAAGCACCTAACAGATGCTACCATCTATGGCCAAGGTGGGCCTGATAACAACAATTAAGAGGTGCTTCCACACACCTGAAACTTCCAGTTTCCCAATCAGAAGGCTTTATGCTGGATATTGTTAAGAAGGGAAGTCGGGGTGTAAAAGAGAGAAAAGAAGAAAGAAAAAAGAAAGAAAGAGAGAGAAAGAAAGTATGAAAGTGTATGATTTGAAACGTTTTAGAGTAAAAGAAAAAATATGAAGAGAAAAGTTGGCAGAAAAAAAGGAGAGAAAATGATATCAAAAGGATTTTTTTAAAGTTAAAGATAAAGAAACAAGAAAGGAAAATAAATAAATAAATAAAAATAGATAGATATTGGCGACGTAATTTACAATAAAAAAGAAAGATATTTCCGAAGGAAATGACAGTAAAAGCAAGATATTTGTGAAAGAAATTAGCGCAAAAGAAAGAAGATATTTCTGAAGAAAATTAGATTAAAGAAAGAAGGATATTTGTGAAGGAAATTAGCGCAAAAGAAAGAAAAACATTCGTAAAATGAAAGAAAGAAAGATTTTTGTGAAGGAAATTTGAATAAAAGAAAAAAGAATATTTTTGAAGGAAATTAGAAAGAAAGAAAGAAAAAAGAAAGAAAGAAAGAAAGATATTTCTGTAAGAAATTAGATTAAAGGAAAGAAAGAAAGATAGTTGTGAAGGAAATTAGCGTAAAACAAATAAAGGAAGATATTTGTGAAAGAAATTCGATTAAAAAAAAGAAAGAAAGAAAGATATCTTTGAAGGAAATTACAATAAATGAAGCATGAAAGAAATATATTTTTGAAGGAAATTAGAGTAAAAGAAAGAAAGAAAGAAAAAGAAAGAAAGATATCTCTGAAAGAAATTACAATAAAAGGAAGAATGAAATTAAAGTAGACGTGAATGAGCATCGCGCCGATGTTTTCATACTGACTAGAAAGTTCCAAACTCAGTTAAGTGTGTGCATTTCAGACGACACGTCACCATCTATCGTATGGCGTTGCTTTCGCTAAAATCGACACTTGTCTTCCAGATGTCAGGAGTCAGTCATTTCGATACGTCATGACACGATACGCCGATGGCCATCACGAAGTTGGTAAGCGAACACACAGACACATTTAAACAGATGTAAAATTCAACAGTAGTGAATAAGCGTGTAGAAGGGCTGGAGCTTTAAATACACATCAAGTAACCCACAGGCCGATGTAACTCCATAGTGTCGGGTGAAGAGTTTAGTTCTATTTCTGGTACTGGGTTGGGTAGACGCATTGCAGCATTCTTTCTTTTTCTTTTTTAATCGGAATCACAACATGCAAGGTAGTAATTCCGCTAAAACACGGGGGGTTACAGAGTGTGGAAGAATTAGGAACAGAAACATTAATGATGAGCAGAAAGAGAAGAGATTAATCAGGTAGACAGTAGATAGTGATTGACACTGCATTTAAATTTTTGCAGATTAAAGTTGGTTGGAAAGCATGGAGCCTGAAGGGTTTTACACAAGCAAGAAGTACGAAAGAAGAAACTGTTAACATAGAACTTGCGGCTACATCTAACTATCTCAACTGTAAATTGATGAGATCTCGACGACAGTCTAGGACTACGCTTAAATTCAAAAGCTCTAGGTACCATAACTCATTGAAACAATTACCATGAAAATATTCATGAAAAAGACAGAGAGAAAAACTTACGGCGATCGGAAGGTGACTGGAGCTGAGAAGCCAGATCAGGATTAACAATATTGATGATTTCTTATTGGATCTTATCAAGGATATCAAGGTAAATAGCAGGAGCACCGGACCAGATGTGACAACAAATATTCTAAGCATGGAAAATTGGTAGGTTTATAGATCAGGACCAATAATATTGCTGAGTCTTCTTTGGATCTTATCAAGGAGATCAAGGTAAATAGCAGGAGCAACGGACCATATGTGGCAGCAATATTCTAAGCATGGATGAATGGAAGGCTTATAGATCATGACCAATAATATTGCTGAGTCTTCTTTGGATCTTATCATGGAGATCAAGGTAAATAACAGGAACAGCGGACCATATGTGGCAGCCATATTCAAAGCATGGACGAATGGTAGGTTTATAGATCAGGACCAATAATATTGTTGATTCTTGTTTGGATCTTATCAAGGAGCTCAAGGTAAATAGCAGGAGAACCGGACCATATATGGCAGCAATATTCTAAGCATGGATGAATGGTAGGTTTATAGAACAAGACCAATAATATTGCAGATTCTTCTTTGGATCTTATCAAGGAGATCAAGGTAAATAGCACGGGCACTGGACCATGTGTGGCAGCAATATTCTAAGCATGGATGAATGGTAGGTTTATAGATCTGGACCAATAATATTGCTGAAATCTTCTTTGGATCTTATCAAGGAGATCAAGGTAAATAGCAGGAGCAGCGGACCATGTGTGGCAGCAATATTCTAAGCATGGATGAATGGTAGGTTTATAGATCAGGACCAATAATATTTGTTGAAACTTGACTAATGCATGGAATAATAATGCAACACAAAATGTACTTAGAACAAAATGTATTGAACAAGAAAATGTACACAATATTTACATATAGTCTTTTGTATATTCCTGTGAAGACCGTTCCTGGAATGTGTGTTGACTGAGTCGCAGTCGGGCAGAGTCTCTGGTTGAATCTCTTCCTTTCTTCCCGGTACCAACCATATTTATATGGTCGGTACTCCACTATGCAAATTAGGTGGATCCTACCACAACACTCCCTCCCAAGCCTTGGAATCCCTTTTGGATTTCAAACTGGCTTCCTATATGGGTTGATGATTATGGCTATTTCTTTGTAGATCCATTTGCATACTTCATATGAATATGTCCATCCGCTTAATTTTAATATTTTTTCCGTTTTGGATTCACGTCCAATGGTTCCGTGAACTTTCGTTTCCTACCGGATCTTCTCGGTTCAGGAATATTCTGCAGAGGTTCTACTTGAAACATATCATACATTACATCAATGGGATCTTCCTCCTTATCCGGTATACTCTCTTCATGCTCTAGAACGTAACATTTTTTAAGTTGGTTCTGGTGCCTTTTATGAGTATTCTTCGGTCCTTTAATTATGTAAATCAGGTCACCGATTCTCTTGTCCACTAGGCCTCGCTCCCAGAACTCAACGTTGTTTTTGTAGCACTTGAAAAACACCTTCTCTCCGGAGGCGTATCTTTTTCTCGCTGTATACATAGTATTCTTTACTCTATTTTTTTTCCTGTCAAAAGCTTGTCAAACACTGACTTAACTTTCCTAGCGAACATTAGTTCAGCTGGTGCCATGTTTGAGTGTGTTCTCTGGTTTGGCGTGATTCTGTATATTTGTAGGAATTGCTGAAGCGCCTTTTCCGTTGGAACTCCTGAGGCTTTCTTCAGCGCGCGCTTTAAAGTATCGACAAATCTTTCTGCGAGTCCATTGGACCTCGGATGATACGGCGGCGTCGTTATGTGGTTAATTTGATATAACTCACAAAATTCCTTAAATTCTTCCGAAGTGAATTGTGTACCATTGTCACTCACAATACACTCTGGCACACCGAACCGTGCAAATAGTTCATGCAAAAAAGTTGTTGTGGTATTGGACGTAGGCTTTTTGCATCGTAGTACTTCCGGCCATTTTGTAAAACTATCTACCACTATTAAGTAGTAATAATCTTCTACTGGACCAGCGAAATCAATGTGTAACCTTGTCCACGGATGATCCGTCTTGGGACATGGTTTGTGTACTATAGGTGGTGCCTTAGCTGCTAACGCGCACCCTTTACATCGATGAACCATGTTTGCGATATCCACATCCATTCCTTTCCAATATACAAAGCTTCGCATTAAGCTTTTTGTTCTATTAACCCCCGGGTGACCCATATGAAAGTCCCGTAGTATTCTTTTCTGTAACTTTTTTGGTACTACTACTCTCTCACCATATAATAAAAATCCGTCACAAATTGAATAAATCTCCTGCACTTTTGGGTCATTTGCTACCATTTTGCTTTTTATTTCTAAAATGAAATCATCGCTTTCAGCTTCTTTTTTAATTTCCTTTGATGTAACCGGTAGCTCTCTTAAAATGTTGTTTACCATGCTTTTCACCTCATAATCTGCTCTGATATTTGCAATAATTGATTCTTCGAATTTTTCTTCTTGACTCGGTACGAGTCTTTATAAACTATCCGCATGAATTATATTTTTGGATGATTGGTGCTTTATGTGAAAATCATAATTGAGAAGAATGGTTCCCCATCTCAACAGACGATTTGCCGTATAAACGGGTAACCCTTTCTTTGAACCAAAAATAGTGATCAGAGGTTTATGATCCGTTTCAAGCATAACATGTCTGCCGTGGATGTATCTGTGAAATTTTGTTATGGCAAAAATGATACTCTGTGCCTCTTTTTTGATCTGTGAGTAACTCCTTTCTCCTGGGAGTAAAGTTCTCGAAGCATGTGCAATTGGTTTTCTAGAACCATCTGGCATTATGTGTTGAATACGCGCTCCTATCCCGTATGAACTGGCGTCACTTGCCACTACAATATCAAGTTTTGGATTGTAATGGGTTAAAAAGAGGTCTGATGTAAGCATTTTCTTTATTTCATCAAAGGCTTTCTGGCATTCTACCGTCCATTCCCATGCCTTGTCTTTTTTTAGTAGTTAATTCAACGGAGCTCTTAGATTGTACATTCCTTCAATGAACGCTTGATAATAATTTGCGAGCCCCAGAAAACTCTGTAGCATCGCCACATTAGTGGGCGTCGGCATGTCTCTAATCGCAATGGACCTTTCCGGATCTGGACATCTGCCATTTTTGTTGATTATGTGACCTAAATACTTAATTTCCTCCAAACCAAATTCGCACTTTGACTCTTTGACTTTAAATCCAAAGTCCTGAATCTTTTTAAATACTTGATTGAGATGCTCTCGATGTTCGTCGACGGTTTCGCTCTTTACTATGATGTCGTCTAAGTAGGCGCACGCACAGTCTAAATCATTCAACATGACGTCCATAGCTTGTTGAAAAATGGCTGGTACCACTTTAATACCAAAAGGAAGCCTGTTGTACTTGAATAACCCTCTATGCGTGTTTATCCCTAGTAACTTCGAACATTCTTCTTCGACGGGAATTTGGAGATAGGCATCTGATAAGTCGATTTTTGAAAATATAACTCCACCATTTAGCTTGTTAAAAATCTCCTCCGGACTCGGTAACGGGTAATGGTAGTCCTTGATTACAGAGTTCAACCCTGTCGAAAAATCAACACAGACTCTGATTTGGTTTGATTTCTTTTTTATGCACTCAATCGGCGCAGCCCATGAATTAGATTCTACTTTCGAAATAATTCCCATTTTTTCCAACCTATCAAGTTCTTCGTTAATTTTCTCTACACTTGCAGCAAAAGGCACGTTACGTTTCTTTTTTAAAATTGGCATAGTATTTTCCTTTAATTCAAATTTAGCTTCAAACTTGTTACATCTTCCAAGACCAGGTATGAATGTTTCCGGAAACTTTTTCTTTAATTCATCTTTAATGTCCTGTCTTGTTTGCGTATTACTTTCTACTTTTCTGCAGAATGAGTTTAACGGTTTATCCCACAATTCGAATGTTTCAATAAAATCTGTACCCATCAAGTTTTCTCCATTTTTCAGAATGAAAACCTTTATTTTTTTAACGATCCCGTTCAATTTCATGGGAAGTACAACCTCGCCTTCGAAGTTAATTTCCTTTCCAGTTACCGTTCGAGCGCGTTTCGTTGACTTCATTATTGTTGGCCTTTAAAATTTTCCATGTTTTATAGTTTATTGTTAAATCTGATCCCGAATCGAGTTGAAATTTGATATTCTTTTTAAATATTTCAGTCGTCACATATTTCCTCAAATCTCTATCTGATTTGATATTCGAATTTGTTTGTCTAATTCGGCTATTGAATTTTTTCGTTTTACAACACGATCCTTTGTGTCCCTTCTTGTGGCACACGAAACACTTCTTATTTCTATATGGGCAATTTACCTCCCAGTGTCTTTCGTTGCAGCGTCTGCAATTATACGGTGAAACCTTTTTTTCTTCCTCGTTCTTTTTATTTAATTTTTCTTGTCTATTTTTAAAATACGCCGAATTTTTACTCCAATTTTCTTCTGATGGGTAATTTGACTGTTTTTTTTATTTTTTTAATATAAGCAATGCCAGCTTCTTCAATTTTTTGAGACTCTTTCTTTAAACTTACGGTCTGCTGACACTGCTCTGCTAACTTTTTCAGGGTAAGGTTTTGTTCAGATTCCAGTTTAGGCAAAACTCTACGTCTTATTTCGGCACTCTTACTGGATACCAGTCCTTGAGCAAAAATTAAACACTTAAATTCTTCCACCGTAATCTCTGCCAATTTGAAATTGTCACAATGTCTATTCACTATAAATGCATATGTTAAATAATCCTGATCGTCGGATTTAGTGACATTCATGCATAACCATCACTTATGCCAAAGCGACATATTTGCTCCAAACAGCTCTTTTAGCAATTTCACTGTTTCCGAGAATTCCAATTCATTCGTTCTTCTCGGTAGAATAAAATCTAAAAATTTGCTATGTTCTGCTGTACCTAGTTTTCTTAGTAATAGACTGACTTTTCTTGAATTCGACCAGTTTTCACAGTCTGTGTAGAAAATATCTTCATATCGTTTAAAGTACGCTTCAAACGTTTTTTCTTCGTCTGGCACATAGTTGAAAGTTTCCAGCGAATGTTGAATGGTGTTATTAGAATATGAAGAATTTCCCTCATTTGCCTGATTTCTCCAGTGTTAACTTTTGAATTTCTAAAACCTTGATCTGCATTTCTTCCTGTTTTCTCAGTCTTTCCTCTTGCTTTTCTTGATATTTTTGCTGTCTTTCATCTTGCTTTTCTTGATATTTTTGCTGTCTTTCATCTTGCTTTTCTTGATATTTTTGCTGGGATTTGAATAATTCAGCCTGACTCAACTGCTGGGATTTGAATAATTCAGATATGACTTTGGATAATTCATCCATCTTTAGCTGATAGTGTTCATGCAACAAAGAATATAACTTTAATTTGTGTATCTATGGATATAATATAAGCTGACCAGAAAAATCGAAACAACTTACGACTTTTTTTATTTTATGTCTTGCTTTTACATTCAAGCCCGTGATAATCAACTTTGGTATTTTTTTTTTATTACTTCTGTTCGCGTATTTCAATGACAAACCTCTTATTTTTATTATCAGAGGTAAATTCGTCACTATAAAATATTGTTGAGCAAACAAAAAAAAAAATAATAATTTTTTAAAAGTTCGTTACCTTTCAAAATCGACACGGTGTATTTGTGCGCCTTTTAATTCCATGCATGTTTTTGTAGTCGGCCAGTTTGTTTTTTGTTTTTTTTTTAACGGGTGTCTCGTTGTAGATAACTTTTTCAATTTAAAGTCACCGTTATTCGTTTACGACACCTTTCAAATTTTTCTGAGTGAACGTTCCTTATGCTTAGTCGTCCATTAACGATTTCTAAATATCCAGAAATTCAGAATCCTTCGCCGTTCCGTTAGATGTTGGACTTTTAATTAATAATTTTTTCCTTCAGCCTGGGTACCTCAATGACTTGTCCCAATTGTTGAAGGCTATCAATTATTAATTCTTTCTTATTTATTTTTTTTCGTATGGTTCTTTCTACCTCGTCGCCATTGTTGAAACTTGACTAATGCATGGAATAATAATGCAACACAAAATGTACTTAGAACAAAATGTATTGAACAAGAAAATGTACACAATATTTACATATAGTCTTTTGTATATTCCTGGGAAGACCGTTCCTGGAATGTGTGTTGACTGAGTCGCAGTCTGGCAGAGTCTCTGGTTGAATCTCTGTATTTATCTATCCACCCACGAGGATAGAATGTGGCACAAGGCCGGTTTAATGTGGGTATCTCCCAGCCCGTTGGCTCGGACAAAAATATAGCCTTTTTGAACCCGCCTAGACGGTTTCAAGGCCTGTCTACCTCCCCGGACGAAACCTTGCCCTTCGACAAAGCTTCGTCCGGGTTTCTCTATGCTAATGCACAGAGTTCAACAGTCGATCTCTGGTTGAATCTCTGTATTTATCTATCCACCCACGAGGATAAAATGTGGCACAAGGCTGGTTTAATGTGGGTATCTCCGAGCCGTAGGCTCGGCCAAAAATATAGCCTTTTTGAACCCGCCTAGACGGGTTCAAGGCCTGTCTACCTCCCCGGATGAAACCTTGCCCTTCGGCAAAGCTTCGTCCGGGTTCCTCTATGCTAAAGCATAGAGTTCGACAGTCGATCTCTGGTGGAATCTCTTCCTTCCTTCCCGTTACCAACCATATTTATATGGTCGGTACTCCACTATGCAAATTAGGTGGATCCTACCACAACAATATTGATGAGTTTTCTTTGGATCATATCAAGGAGCTCAAGGTAAATAGCAGGAGCACCGGACGGTATCTAGCGGCTATATTCTAAGTATGGACGGTAGGTTTATAGATCAGGACCAATAATATTGCTGAGTCTTCTTTGGATCTTATCAAGGAGCTCAAGGTAAATAGAAGAAGCAATGGACCATATGTGGCAGCAAAATTCTAAGCATGTACGAATGGTAGGTTTATAGATCAGGACCAATAGAATTACTGATTCTTGTTTGGATCTTATCAATGAGCTCAAGGTAAATAGAAGGAGCTCCGGACCGTATGTGGCAGCAATATTCTAAGCATGGACGAATGGTAGGTTTATAGATCACAACCAATAATATTGCTGAGTCTTCTTTGGATCTTATCAAGGAAATCAAGGTAAATAGAAGGAGCACCGGACCGTATGTGGCAGCAATATTCTAAGCATGTACGAATGGTAGGTTTATAGATCAGGAACAATTATATTGCTGAGTCTTCTTTGGATCGTGTCAAGGTAAATGTCAGGGGCACCGGACAATGTGTGGCAGCAATATTCTAAGCATGGATGAATGTTAGGTTTATAGATCAGGATCAATAATATTGCTGATTCTTCTTTGGATCTTATCAAGGAGATCAAGGTAAATAGCAGGAGCAGCGGACCATATGTGGCAGCCATATTCAAAGCATGGATGAATGGTAGGATTATAGATCAGGACCAATAGTATTGCTGATTTTTCTTTGGATCTTATCAAGGAGATCAAAGTAAATAGCAGGAGCAGCGGACCATATGTGGCAGCCATATTCAAAGCATGGATGAATGTTAGGTTTATAGATGAGGACCAATAATATTGCTCATTCTTCTTTGGATCTTATCAAGGAGATCAAGGTAAATAGCAGGAGCAGCGGACCATATGTGGCAGCCATATTCAAAGCATGGATGAATGGTAGGTTTATAGATCAGGACCAGTAATATTGCTGATTCTTCTTTGGATCTTATCTAGGAGATCAAGTTAAATAGCAGGAGCTGCGGACCATATGTGGCAGCCATATTCAAAGCATGGATGAATGGTAGGCTTATAGATCAGGACCAATAATATTGCTGATTCTTCTTTGGATCTTATCAAGATCAAGATAAATAGCGGGAGCAGTGGAACATATGTGGCAGCCATATTCTAAGCATGGATGAATGGTAGACTTATAGTTATGCAATCAGTTCATATTCACGAATAACCTTCCTTAAATGATCAGAGAAATGTACTATAGCTATTTAAATTTCTTTTCTTTTCATTTCGCAAGTCCTTTCGATCTTCTTCAGGAGAGCAAGTAATAAAAAACTATATGTTGTTCATTAGTACAAATATTTATACAAAGTTGTGTGTTGTTATCCATTTTTTCATTATGCTTTTAAATCCAAAACGGTTGACAATGTGCTGAGCGTTCATATACTTTGTATAAATAGGGTTTGCTGGCCATTAGCAGACGGTTGATCACGATGGATTACACTCTCTCTCCCAAAAATTGTAACTAGTCTTCTCAGCATAGTTGCAGTATAAACCACAGGTTGGTTTTGTGGGTGTTGAACTAACACAAATGTGCCTGAGCAAGTGTTTGCAATAGAGATTGGCTCGCCGCTCTAATAATCTGTTATCCTCGAATACGAGTGACCAGCTATTTTATATATATATATATATATATATATATATATATATATATATATATATATATATATATATATATATATTTACATATATATATATTTATATATATATATATATATATATATATATATATATATATATTATCATAATCTAAATAACGAGATATTAGTAACTATATATGCGTAGCGTCCTGGGTATGACGATAAACTACGTCCAACAACAAGGCTTCAGCTAATGTTTACGGAAAAATAATGTTGCCAGCTATACGTTTTGAAACAATAATGTTGCCAGCTATACGTTTTTGAAACAATAATGTTGCCAGCTATGCGTTTTTGGGAAAAAATAATGTTGACAGCTTTCCGTTTTTCAAACAATAATGTTGCCAGCTGTACTTTTTTGAAAAAAATAATGTTGCCAGCTATACGTTTTTGAAACAATAATATTGCCAGGTATGCGTTTTTGAAACAATAATGTTGCCAGCTATAAGTATTTGAAACAATAATTTTGCCAGGTATGCGTTTTTGAAATAATGATGTTGCCAGCTATACGTTTTTTGGAAAAATAATGTTGCCAGCTGTGTGTTTTTGAAACAATAATGTTGCCAGCTGTACTTTTTTTGGAAAAAATAATGTTGCCAGCTATGTGTTTTTGAAACAATAATGTTGCCAGCTATACGTTTTTTCAAAAAATAATGTTGCCAGCTATATGTTTAATAGTACTGTGTATTTAATATATTTATATGTGTATGTGTGTATATATATATATATATATATATATATATATATATATATATGTGTGTGTGTGTGTGTGTGTGTGTGTGTGTGTGTATATATATATATATATATATATATAACTTAATTTGGCATTAAATGACCCACAGTGGTTGATATGCCATAAAACCCAACCAACCTATATATGCATGTGATAACATACTGATGTAATGAATATGCATACAACTGCGTTCCCCCTCACAGGAATATGATTAGCTGGTGTCAGCCATAAATACAGGCTGATGTAGAGGTACAGACGACGCCCATTGAACTACGCCATTGGCTGTCCTATTGGTTTACGCCTATTGCTTACACCTACTGACTGTGACTACGACGAATACCAGTTCCATTACTGCTACCTGCTAGATTATTCTACTCGGTTACAGTAGCCTAAACCACTTAGCTACTTTGATCAAATATATCCCTTTTCCGAAGACATATCAGTTGACGACGAGGATGAGATCCAACTGATATGTCCCGGAAAAGGGATATATTTGATCGAAGTAGCTAAGTGGTTTAGGCTACTGTAACCAAGTAGAACAATCTAGCAGGTAGCAGTAATTGAACTAGTTCTCGTCGTAGTCGCAGTCAATATTCATAGGAATATTAAAATGGCATTATCATGGATATATTTCGACAAAATCAATAAAAAATATGCAACTTTTATTATATCCCTTATGTATTTCTGGTATAAATGAATAATGCTACGAATGTTCAAATAGTAAAGGGTGTTTCATTAAGACGGATTATATATAAGGGTTTTTCATTAAGATGGATCAAAGTCAGCAGTAAATAAATCAGTGTTATTAGTGAAAATTTATTTATTTCTCTATTGGATCATGTTACTTAAGTCATGGCAATTATGTGTGAAAAATAATAACACCCAAATATCCGCCAAATCTTAAAGAAAAAGAAAAAATCATCAGACGCTTAAATTTAATTCACATTTAAAATCAGTCAAAGTTATTGGATCACCCTTTATTTTCTCGGAACTTTATTATACAATTAAATGGTACAAATATGGCACCGGTCCCTGGTACACTGGGAAGACGTGTTATGGCAATGATAACACACCTTAGAATGAATATGACACCATATCATCATGTTTAATATAGTCTGAATATTATTCTGCGATATAAAACAAAGAAACTGTAGTCAAATTTCACTTTACGGAAGACTGTCGGGATATCTGACACGATTTGATTTTTAATATTTCCATTTTAGTTTTATATTTATTATGGTTACATTTTTTAATTACTCATGTTAAATGTCATTGCAATACAACTAACGAATGCGATATAATGAACAGAAAAACAGTGAAGTAAAATATTAGGTTGTCCCAAAAGTTCGTAAACACGAAAAATTGAATTTTTATGCAACACAATCAAGCACAATTGAGACAAGCGATGGGTTCAGAAAGGGCAAGAGACACCGTCGGTTCCTAAAACAAGATCGATTCGGCAAGAAAGTCATGTTGAGTCCAGTCCCCCTTGAGCTAAAACAACTCCAAAACATCATCGATCCGCTTCCATGTTTTAATTTTGCGACTGCGTTTTTTGGGGGGTGGGGGAGCCACACCTTTCTTGCGCCAAATCTTCTGTCCATTATTATACCCAAAAGGTCAATTTTTGTTTCATCACTCCATAATCCTTTGTCCAAGAACATTTTGGTAAAATTAAACCTAGGAACAATGTGATATTGTTTGTGAAGAGGGGTTCGTCGTGGTCCGTTTCCATACAACTCATTTCTATTTAAACAACGTTGTATTGTGCTGTCTCCATCACTCTCAAACTTTTGGCAATGTCTTTCAAATCAACTCTTGGATTTATATTAACTTTGCGACACAGTTTTAGTGCAGTTATCGGTGACAATTTGGATTTCTTCCACGCCCAGGCAAATTCTCTGTTGTGCCAAACTGTTTAAACTTCTTTATAACGGATTGTACCGTAAATCTAAGGATAGCTAACCGGTTTGAAATAGAGCTGTAACTATTTCTCGACTTGTGGATGTTAATAATTCTGTCTCAAGTCAACGTTAAGTTCCTTTGTCTTCCCAATCGTGTTTTTGATGTAAGAATAACAACGATGACACTCTATGCGCCACGTGATGTTCTTTGCTGGAATTATCACAAATATTCTACTGAATAAATAGTCTAGAAGGCTTCACCGATAAAATAATTATATAAATTACTTATACCCACACGAATCAAGCAATTTAAAACAATATTTTCTACCGTACCAATAATTTTCCCTTTTCCTATTTTGTATAATTCGCCTGTAAAATTTGTTGTATTTAAACTATTGTTCTGAAATTGAATTTTATATTCTTTTTGTGCTTATTAACATATTTAAAAAACTGGCATCATACGGGCATTAGATTCTGAGAAATGAATAAAAGTATTCAAAATCGATGGGTATACCAATAATTTCGTCGTTGACTCTATCTATCTATCTATCTATCTATCTATCTATTACGGTCTAGAGGTTTGCTTATCTATCTGTTTCAACTGTTTCTCTATATGTGGCTATATAAGAAATTCAAATAGACTTAACATATTGACAAAAGGAACTTTACAAAATAGATGTCTTGCTGAAAATATTTATACAAAGATTTTCGGGAGTTATTTTTCTCTGTTCGTTGGTTAATCAAATAAGCATTCGTATCGACCTTTTGTAATAGAAAAATATTTTGCTGAAAGGATGGACAAAAGAAGCTGCAGAAATACTTTAATGATTGAGTAAGGACTCTACAAATATTGAAGAATGGAACAGGTTGTCCCTAAAATATGAAACCTTTTTTGCATTTCTATCTATCTATCTATCTAATTCTGTTCATATCTATCTCATTCTTTTCATATCTCTCTCTATCTATCTA